>CM053582.1:228770146-228834268 GCA_028627135.1 Pseudochirops cupreus
AGATATACAGGTACTGGGGTAGGGAGATCCATCCTGCCCTACCAGAAAGTCAGAGGGGCGATGGGGGAGGACATAGGAGAGAGCAGATTGGGGGAAGGGCTATACAGTGGGATGGCTGTTTTGAGGTGGTGGGTAGGGGAAAGATTGGGAGAAAATTTGTGACTCAAAATCTTGTGGCAATGAGGGATGTAAACAAGAAACTAAATAAATTAATTAAATTTAAAAAAAGAAAAAAGAAAAATGAGAGAGATAGACTAGATAATCTTTAACTTCCTATGCACTTCTGTAGTTTATGATTCTATGTATTTAAAAGACTCATTTTAAAAAACAGACAGCAAGAATAGTTTTTTTTTTAAGTAAATGGATAGATCATTCCCTTCACCAACTCTTCTCAAAGACTCCCTTCCATTTTCCCCACTATTTCAGTATTTTATACCCCTCCCCATCCCTAGGAGTCAGAAGAGCCATTGGTCAGAAGGGTATTCAAATGGGATCTCAAGTCTTCCATTAACATGGATGATTGAGAATTGGTTGCTTTTGGATAAGAGAAGTATTTGTAAATTAGAAGAAAAAAGTTCCAGCCCAGCAGAAACATTCCTTCCTCAAGCACAAAACAAAACAGACCAGTGTGATACTGTTGTAATCAACTCTTTGGATTTAGCTAGCCTCAAGTGATAAGAAAGTCCCTGGTCTAATGCCTCCAAATTTGTCAGCTCATTCTGGTGGGGATTTATCGAGGTGACCACTTGCACTAGAAATTGGATTGTCGTCCTTGAGAGCAATAGGTTATTCCATGTAACCTCCGGTGAGTTCAGTCACTGAGCTGGCTGGAGTTGAAATAATTTAAATAGATTGCTTTTGATTTTGTCCCTGTAAACCTATTACCACCTCAATCGGGCAGGCAGTCCATTACTGTTAACTGCTTTGAAAAGTACTGAAGATAGCAAGTTTCATACAGGGAATGAGTAGTGCTAACCTGGATTGTTAGGAACAAGGAATTGGCAAGAGTACTTTATTTAATGCCTGAAAACTGAGTCAGACATTTTTCTGCCTCTCTAATTTATTAATGTTACAAAACTAGCATTTTTCTGAAAACATTTTAACCAGAGTGCAGCCCCAGGGACTTCATTGAATTCGTGGTGCTGGGGAGTGACATTCAAACTGCTACTTGCATTTTCCTTTTTTTGGGGGGGCTGGGGAGTGCAGGTGGGACTGGGTCTGGGGAGGGGGAAGAACCCAAATGACTTAATATTAGCAAGCAGCATTGCAAATAGTTTTCTCAAAATTTTAGGTCCTACCCATCCTATTATCCCTCCTTCCCTATTGTGTGTTCCCCAGCATGATGTAGCAAAGGTTCTAGCTTTAGAGGGCAGACCCAGGTTCTAATATTAACTTTTCCATTGAGTTCTATGGCGAAGGGGTAAGTAAGTCATTTTGCTTTTGTTAATATCTGTCTTCTCATCTGAAAATAGGAGAATAATGCCTGCTACAACGATCTCAAATCCATAAGAAAACCAGCAACTTTTCTGTTAATGCCAAATGCACTTATTTTTGTAGCATACTATCTAATCTCATGCCTGCCCAAGAGAAGTCCTACCCCAAAGCTACATCATGGTGTAGGGATGACCCTGTGCTCCTAAAGGCTGTGCCAATAGAATACAAGCTCAGATAGTTTGTATCAGTTTTGTAATACTGTGTTCTGATAGTTTGCCCCTCTTAAGCTTAGGGACAATATAATGATGATACCCCTCACTCAGGTTCTAGTGGTTTCTTTATCTGTTCTTTTAGGGAGTTCTTATTAAAGAAAAAGTTAGAATTACCATCACAATCACTCCAAGCTTCCAGTTAGGAAAATTCTAAACATTTAGGTAGAGTTCTAGTCCTCTATATTTATATAGTTTTTTTAAAGATTTATACAGTTTTTCTAAATCCCAGCCTCTCTGTGGTCAAGGTAGGAAATGCTTGGTATAAAGAAACATCATAGCACGTTAAAGTTTCTGTTAATAGACAGGTAAGGGATTGGAGGAGGAAGTTCCAGATAGAGCTAACTGACTTGCAGACTCTCTCAGTCCTTGAAGAGCTGGATACAACTGATGGCGACAGCCTGAGTGTTTTGCTCAGGAATGATGACCCTCCTCTATTTCTCCCCTCTCTTCCACAGTTCAGCCCTTCTTTCTCTTTCTGCCAACAGATTCTCAGATCTCAGTGTTCTCTGCTCCTTCCTCTCTGCTGCCAAACCTGTTCTCACCTACCTCTTCCTTCTATAAAAGCTTTTCAAGGGCAGTACCAAGTTCCTCACCGAACTGAAACAGATTTCCTAATTTTAACACACTTTAAATGAGGTTGGGAGTGATTTGGTTTATTTACTCCATCCACTCATACCGTTATACTGGAAAGTTTTAAAGTACATTCCCATTTATCCAAATATGTGTCTAAAATCTAAAAACTGACTTGGATTCCTGTACAGAGAAGCTTACCTCTATAAAGGTTGGACTATAGTTGATGAAATATTTTGGTCACAGCAACTTATGAACACAAAGTACTGAATTTATAGAAGGGCTTCAGTCCTTTTCTGGTGGAGGGTGTACTACAATGTCAGCTGGCCAGGACATGTAGTCCTTGCTGCTAGGAAGGCAGGGACCAATATGGTGAGCCCCCAGGAGAGGAGAGCCACAAGGCCACTTGAGGAGGGTTGAACCAGTGTAGGTCAGAAAAATGAAGCAAGTTAAAATTTCTCTTCTAATCAGTCCTGGTATTGGACCTTTGAGTAGAGCCTGTGCTTCCAGTCTGAGCATGGGACTGGAAAGACCCAGTTTCAAAAACAAACAAACAAAACAAAACCCTTTACTGTTTAACTATCTTATTAAATAGTGAAAATTCCCTTCCTTCCTCACATCTTTACCTCATGGAATCTGTAGGTTCCTTTAAGGCTCAGCTCTTATAGGAGCCTTTCCTGATCTTCCCAGGAATCTTCCAGTAGAATTTATGTGTGTTTGTTTGAGGCAGAAACTATTATGTCTTTGTATCCCCCAAATCTACTACAATTCCTTTTACAAAGTAGGTTGTTTAATAAATGCTGGTTGAATGAGTAAATGAAAGAACGAATGCCAAGAGGGGGTGTTTCAAAAAGGAAAAAAAGCCAGTACCAAAAAAAATGCTGCTGCTAAGTGGTGAGTATAGAGCACTGGGCCTGGAGTCAGGAGGACCTGAGTTCAAATCTAGCCTCAGATACTTCCTAGCTGGTGACCCTGGGTAAGTCTCTTAACCCTATTTGCCTCAGTTTTCTCATCTGTAAAATGATCTGGAGAAACCACACCAATATCTTTGCCAAGAAAATCCCAAATGGGGTGATGAAGAGTTAGACTCAACAACTACTACTATGAACACAAGTACTTTTACTATTATTGTTTCTGTCTCCTTGGCCATCCCTTTACTACTATGCCACTTATGTCTCTCATAATCAGTAAATCAGTAGCATTTATTAAATGCCTACTAAAGGATTAGGCATTGTGCTAAGAACTGGGAACACAAATGTAATAAATGAAATGATTCCTACTCCCAAGGAACTTAACAATCTATCAGCAGTGAAACTCTAGAGTAAGTCACTTAGCCTGTCAGGGACCAGGCAATTCTCTAAAATTATAAGTTGTAGAGTAGGCACTGATCTTCATTGATAAGATTTTCTTCATTGAGAATTCTTTAAACCATTGAAATAACTTCAGTCTGGTCCAAAAATTATTATTATTAAGGTGGGAATAAAAATTGTCTTTCTCTCCACTTTTTCTCTTTGGAGTTTTCTGCCCTGGTTTCATTTTACTTTATTGTTCTGGGCCTTAAACATATTATTAGTGTGTATATTTGTATCATTAAATAATTACAGATGTTGAGTAGCTGGTGTTATGCTTCATTTACCATCAGTTTATACCTCATGTCTATCAAATGTCTTACTTTTCTTCTCCCTTTGGATGCATTGTAGTTCTTGAGCTAAAAAGAAATTGTTTACAGTGTAAAGAGAATGTGTTTGGGGGATATGCTAGACACAATCAGTTTCCTTGCTTTATTTCATAGAATCAGATTTGGAACTGGAAGAGAATGTAGAGATCATTTATTATTTATTAGAAGTACTTGCTTATTTTCTGGATATGGAAAGGGTGGTCCAGAGAGGAAAGGGACTTCTCCAGGGTAGCGTTGATACTAAGTGATGGAGCTGAACTTGAGTGGACTCCAAATCCACTGTTCTTTTTATTAAATCATTTAGTGTGTTGATCTGTTTGTTTACTATGATTATCACGGGGCAGCTAGGTGGTGCAGTAGATAGAGCACTGGTAGAAGGACCCGAGTTTATATCTGGCCTCAGACACTTACTGGCTGTGTGACGCCGGGCAAGTCATTTAACCTTGTTTGTCTCCGTTTCCTCATCTGTAAAATCATCTGGAGAAGGAAATGGTCAACCACGTTAGCAGTTTTGCAAGGATTACCCCAAATGGGGTCCGGAAGAGTCAGACATGACTGAAATGACTAATCAACAACCACAACATTAGTATTAATTATTATCTTTATAAAGAAAAGTTTGAGTTTGTAAACTGGTACTTAACCTACCAAATACAGGTGAGATCCACAGTGGTTATTTTGGAGCAATATGAAGTTAAAGTGTCAGGGAGAGTCCCCTCCAACCAAGTGTTGCTCCAGATAGATCGTCCCTTCTTGGCTTGGATAAGTGGAATGTTACATTGGGGTGCTTTGCTCTTCACAGATAGAAGTTGGATGGGGGAGGGTTGAGAAATTGTAGAGATCTCGTCTTAATGGCCTAAAGAGGGGGCAAGTAGAAAGGGAATGAATATTGAATCTCAAATTGAATGGTCCTGAGTTTCAATCCTGGTTCTGCTACTTACTACTTGTGTGACCTTGGGCACATCATTTCCCCTCTCGGGGTTCAGTTTCCTCATCTGTAAAATTAAGGGGTTGGACCAGATCTTCCACATCTTTTCCATCTTTGGCATGCTGTACATTCCAAGATCCTTTCCAGCCCTAAATTCTGTTGCTCAGGCATTCTGGACAAATGTAGACACCCTACATCTGAAAGTCTTATCTGATACTTATTAGCCTTTTTGGACAATATAGTATGCA
Organism: Pseudochirops cupreus; assembly: GCA_028627135.1. Taxonomy (NCBI): domain Eukaryota; kingdom Metazoa; phylum Chordata; class Mammalia; order Diprotodontia; family Pseudocheiridae; genus Pseudochirops; species Pseudochirops cupreus. Next base: position 228,775,274 of record CM053582.1, read on the forward strand.
ATTGGATTTAATGTTAGTTTATGCAAGGCTAATTTAAAAAGCTAAGGCAACCAAATCTATTAAATGGGATTTTATTTGATTAATAAAAATGCTAGATTGTTTTAGGATTGAATAAATATAAAATGTTAATTGGATATAAAATGCTTATTTATGTGATTATAGGCATTGCCATAAAACTATAGGACAGTTATTATTGTTTAATATTGCTTTAATTAGAACAGATCTTTCATTGTCTATACAAAGTGTGTGGGTTTTTCAGCTTCTTATTTTTAATGTTTTCCTTATACAAAATTGGAAGAGAATATGGGCTCATCACCTCCTATAGTCTGTCAGGAACCACCTAGAGATTTAAAGGAAGTTAAAGGTCAAAATAAAATGGTGGGAATTTTTTCCTTACAGCAAGGGTCAAGTGACTAAACTGTATTTTGGGGTCACAGTGTTTAAGCTGTCTTGAAATATTAAAGCAAAAAATGTGGGAGAAAAGATATGTCTTATTATTATCTTGAAGTTTTTAGTATTAATAGAAAAGAAGTAAATTACTAGCCTGCATAAGGACCTTGAGAAGGCATCTATTGCAGGTTCCTACCACTAGACCAGTTTAAGAGCAAATCCTGAGATGATACATTGAAAACTGGAAGCTCGACCCCTTCTTTTATTACAGATGATAGGACTGAGTCCCAAAGAGGTTTAAAAAATAGCTTGTCCAAGATTATGCAGCTATTAAGGCAAAGCTAACAGTTGGAGCCATGTCTTCTGATATGAAGACACCATAATCAGAGGCTGAGCATCCACGGCATACTCTAAAGTCTTCAGAGGAGGGAGCTCCACAGTTTCTTTTCTTGGTGCAACCTAAATGTTTACTTCTCAGGTGCCTGATACCTGTTCTGTTTATTGTTCTTTCTGCTTTGTCCTTTGTCCTAGCCTCGTCAGAGAGAAGAACGTGGATAAGACCATCCATTAGATTATATCTGCTCCAGCACAGTGGCCAACATATAATAAATGCTTAATAAATGATTATTGACTGACTGACATTTAGTCAACAAGTATTTGTTGAGCCACATTATCTTCTGTCCTGAAGAAGTCTATGTTCTAGATCAATGAACCAGATAGTACAGGAGAACCTTCTCATTTGATATGACAAATTCAGAGGCCAAATTTCATTGTGATTCAGTGGATAGAGAGCCAGGTCTAGAGTTGGGAAGACTTATCTTCCTGAATTCAAATCTGCCCTCAGATACTTCCTGGGTAAATCCCCGAATCCTGTTTGCCTCATTTTCCTCATCTGTAAAGTGATCTGGAGAAGGAAATGGCAAACCACTCCAGTTCATGTCAAGAAAAGTCCATATGAGGTCATGCAGAGTCAAACATAACTGAACAATAACTACTACCATAAGAAAATGGAAGAGAGCAGGAATCTGATTCACTTTTCTCCCCTAAACAGGCTTAATTTCTTCCTCTTTCCCCCTTTGGAAGGTTTTCTCCCCTTCTTGGAGTTTGGAGCAGCAGGGGAATAGCTGAGGAGACATTGGTTTGGGCTGAATTTGCAGCCTTTCCAGCAAGTCCTAATTCTCAGATTATGGCACCACACACGTGGGAGTGGCCAAAGTCATCAGAAGTCAGCTGGAGAACGACCTCTCTCACACTGTTACCTGGTGTCCTTGAAGGTTTTTGTTACCAACATTCCCCCTCCACACTCCCACTCTGGAAGCTCAGTGAGCTCCCTGCTCTCAGACTTCTCCACTGACACTCTCAGACTGAATTTTTGACTAGATTGGGAGACTTTCTGCTTCAGGGAACAACAAAGACCAGAATGTTGAGAAGGATGTGGGGCCCTGGGAACATAAAACTGTCAGGCTATTATATTCTTGTTGTTTGGTTGTTGTTGTTGTATCTGACTCTCTGTGACCCCATTTGGGGCTTTCTTGGCAAAGATACCAGAGTGGTTTGTCATTTCTTTCTTCAGCTCATTTTGCAAATGAGAAAACTGAGGCAAACACTGTTAAGGGACTTGCCCAGGGTCACACAGCTGATAGATACTCAGATTTGAACTCAGGAAGATGGATCTTCTTGATTCTATGCCCATTGCTCTGTACAACATGGCGTCACCTAACTGCCCCTATGTTATCCTTTTGTTGTTATTGTTCAGGCATGTCTGACTCTTTGTGACAACATTTGGGATTTTCTTGGCCAATATATTAGAGTGGTTTGCCATTTCCTTCTCTTAGGGGATAGAAAAAAAAACCAACAACAACAAACCACAGTATGGCAGAATAAAAGGACCTAAAATTTAATCCTTGTTTTACCACTAACAGTGTGATTTTAGACACTTTCCCTCTAGTGGCCTCAGTTCCTCAGTGTCCTTAACAGGGTCAGAGCTAGCAGTGTGCATGCAGAGAGATCTGTGGATTTGATTTTTGAGGACCCTTTTATTGCTAAATTTGAGTTTCTAGGAAAATGAAAAAATAATGTATATCTGGTTCACTGGCCTTGGGCAAGAATCCTGGAGCTACATTTTGGGGTTTTCCAGAAATTGTTATTTTTTAATCCTATGACTCATGCCAGGAGCTCCACTAATGGCCTTCTTTGAATTCTTAAATTGAAGTCTACTTCCCAGGACTAAAAAAGAACCCTAAAACAAGAACTGATTAGGGCTAAGCCCAGAGGCAGACTCACTTGCCAATTTAGGTAGGCAATGTAGTAAGTGTCATGTGTAACTCATCCGCTGCAGTATTTTACTATTCATTCACAACGGACCCACTAGATCTTTCCTACCATGTTTTGAGCCAAACTGGTTAATAAACTTCAGTCACTCTTGCCCCCTCTCCTTTAAAAAAAATTACTTATCTCCCTCAGAAGGTTCTTTCTCTTGATTCTCATCTAATCTCTAAATTAGTTCAGAAAATGACTGCTCCCTCTCTACCTCTTTGAATTATAATTCCTCAGATTTTTCCAGGGTTTGATTATTTTTAAAGTACTTTCACACCTATCACTTCTCACAATAACCCTGAGAGATACAACCTGTCTTTCTCACCCAGAGAAACTCACCCTTGTTCTGGTAAGATCAGGCTAGATGACTTTTTCAGGTTACTAACTGAGGTTTTGTGATTCTCTGATCTTCTCATTCTGTCATTCAGCCTCTGCAATTCCCTTGGTCACTTCAAGTTCTTTTCTTGGACCTTCTCCTGCCTGGTTCTGTTTCCACTCTAAGCCTTTACCAGTAGTCCAGATGAGATTAAATTGCCTTATAGAGGTTTGGGGGTGATGTCTGGGGAGAGGTTTCTGTTTGGATGGTGCACAGAAGGAGATTGGCTGCTTTTTGCAGGTAGCAGAGTATCTGGTCAATATTTTTCCTGCTTAGGTGTTTTACAGGTGTCAGGCAATATGCCTTTCATTCTATAATCCAGCTTGTATTTGTCACTTTCCCCTAAAATCTTGGATAGAAAAGGGAGTGATATGTGAAGATATCATCCTTTTCCCCCAGAACAGCACGAATTTTACTACCCCCTAGTCTTTTGAGCCCTTCTGGCTTGATTTCGCTATCCCTAGCCTGCCTTGGATAGAACCCTGAGTTGATAGCTTTATTTCCTCCTGCTGATTCCTGGCAGCTTCCATTATCTTTATCCCCAGAGGAATTATATCCAGAGATGAAGCAAGATATAAATCAATTTCTTGAGTCTTGACGAAAACACAGGATTGAGCCTACCATTGATGAAAAATTCTTAACATTCCAAGGCTACTTCCTGTGTGTCTTGGTCTTGGCTGGCCCTTTTAAATTCTGGACTTGTTCTCTTGACTAGGTTCATTAGTTCTTGGAGTCATATATCATTTACCATCTGTAAGCCTTCACATCTTCTGATGCTGCTCTTTCCTTTGGGAATTGGATAGGTCTTATCCTGATGCTCCTGGTAAGAACAGCTTGATGGAGGGGATGGCTTCTCTGTTGTGATTCAGGATAGAGAGTCCCAACAGACTGGAGCCCAGCTAGCTTCCTCAGCTAGCTTCCTGCCTCCATAGAGTTGCCTTTGTTGTGAGTGGCTCTCTGACTTCACAAAAGCGTCTTTTGCCACTAGGGAGTAAGGCTTTCAGACACTGGAGATATTGTTAGAGAGGGAGCAGTTGTTTAGGGTATAGTCATGATATAGCCAAAATGCCTAATGCATCAATAGTGCTAGCTCTTCTCACTTTTTCATGCACTGCTAAAGTCTATCCACATAGTATCTTTGCATTTAATTTTAATCACTCTAGATGCATTTCCTAAAAGATACAATAATAGCTGGTATTTACATGGCACTTTGAGATGAGCAAAGTGATATATTTATGCTAACTCATTAGTAATAGCCAGCTCTCAGGTATCAGTGTATGGATTATCCAGAGCATATCTCAAATTCTAGGTTGATTTCTTTCCATTGTCAACTAGGCTTTCTCCTTTAGTTGTAGAGGGAAGCAGTATTTATACATGTATATGTATATACATATATACATATATACATATATATGTATATATATACACACACACTGACATAATACACATATAATTATATTAAACAATTTATTATTTAATATAATAATTTAAATGATTTATTATTAAATAGTAAATATCTATTTTACTTTTTGTTTCACTTTAAGTTCTAAACTATTTTTCTCCCTCCCTGCCTCTCACTAGAGAAGGCCTCCACCTGACAGATAGCTAGCTAGCTAGCTAGCTAGATGTATATATATATATATACACACACAAATATTTATGTGTATATGCACACATATGTGTGTATATATTATATATAATTTATTTTTTTATTTCATTTTAAAATTCTGAACTGTTTTTTTTTCTCCTCCCTATAACACCATGCATGAGCAGCTTCCCAAAAGAATGCTACTGTGAACAGTTTTTAAGGTTCTGATTACACAGTATAGTGAACACTCCATTTATTCCATAACAAATCAAGGCAAACTTTCTCAGAAGATCAGTACAGCATAATATTCGCAACATTATATCTTATCACAGAAAATCACAATATAGTGTTCACAACAGCTTAACATTAGAATGGCCACATAGTTTTCACCACAGTGGCCACAATATTTAGAACAAAGAACAAAAGAATAATCATCTGGTTTCTCTAAGGAGGAAACCCTCCTTAGCTAATCATTCAGTCATTTCACAATATAATAATCAGTCTTCCACTCATGGGGCAATCATAGATTAAATTAATCAGTTACTTATTTAGCAATCAATCACTAAGTATCATTAATCACTAAATACAATCATTAGAAAATTACACAAACTCTCCACCCCGTAGTGTCTAGTACACTTCAATTTCATCAGGCATCCAAGGGGAGGCCTTTTCTTCATCTTGACTTGCAATGGTCTCTCAGATTCCCTGAATCCCCTTCCATGGTCCCAGCTCCTACCTGAATCCACCAGTCACTTGGATTCAGAGGCAGACAGCTCCCAGGTCTTTGTTTTGTCCTCCGAGCAGTTCTTGTTATACACTGAAGTTCACAGGGTCCAGAACATCTCAAAATCTTCACAACTTCTGTTGCTGGGAACTCAAGAATCAACCAAGCCACAAACAAACAAAGCCTCATCCTGGTCATGCTTCTTCAGTCTTCCAGCTGGGCCTAGGACCCAGAAGAAATCTCAGCCTTCCAGCAGGCAACAGCCACTTAGGCCTTCACCAGATTCTGGTCTCATAGAAAACTCCAACTCAGTTCTCAGTCCAATAGCAGCCCAGCTCCCAGATGCTGGAACAATTTTGCTTCCTCCACCAGGAGTACAAATTCTTGATTCTGTCTGTCTGTCCTCTGGAGCTCTTCTTAAATACACACACACATTGGCTTCCTGTCTCAGCCAACCCCTTCCTGTTATGTCAGCAACAGGAGACAGAGTTCACACCTTCTATTTCTTTCACAGAAGTACTTAGGCCTTAAGGTAAGTAACAGCTAAATTAATTACCATTACAGTCCCTCACCTCCCACTAGAAAATGCTACCACTTGACAGAGATAGATAGATACATAGATTGATAGATAGACAGATGTGTATGTATATACATGTATGTATGTATGTATGTACATATGTATGTGTATGTGTCTCCTTCAAAGTGATGTTTTTGATGTGGGCCAGGAGGGAAGAGAAAGAAATGTCCTCTGCTTCCTTTCCTTCCCCCTTTCCAGGTCTTCTCTGAAGGCTGCTCCCTGATTTCAATCATTCTCACTTTTGAACTTCTGAAAGTTATCTTGGCTTTAGCTATTTAAAGCCCTCAGAGACATGAGTAATTTGCTTACTCAGCCAATCTCCTTGCTTCTTCCTTGACTCAGTTAGAAAATTTTCAAAACTTATAAAAGGGTCACATGAGGTTACATCTTATTAACACATTTAAACTTCATCACGTAACTCTATTTTTGATTAAATCAATTGAGCTAGGAGTGGGTGGGGAAACACATCCTGCCTCCCTTATACTATGAACAGCCCTTGTCAACAATATTAAGTAGAAATAATTTGTCTTTGGTTTTTTTTCTTCTACCTCCCCCTCCAATCCTTCTTTTCTTTTGCTTCCTTCCCTCTGTCAGTGAAGGCATCTCAACCTCAATCTTCCCTCTTTCTTTTGCCTCAACAGCACCCTTCTGTAACTCACTGATTATCTCAGTTGTTATTGTTGTTCCAGTCATTTTTCAGTCCTTTCTGACTTTTCCTTGCATCCTATTGTGGTTTTTCTTGGCAAAGATCCTGGGTGGTTTGCCATTTCCTTCTCCAGCTCATTTTACAGATAACAGATCTGGGGCAAATGGGGTTAAGTGACTTCCCCAAGGTCACACAGCTAGTAAGTGTCTGAGGAAGATTTGAACTCAGGAAGAAGAATCCTCCTGATTCCAAGCCCAGTGCTCTAGCTGCTGTGCACTGTGATTTAATGTATGCTTTCTTCTAAAGATGCTTATTTTTTTTAAAAAAAAGGAAACTTAGGATAATGCTGAAAACCCAAAGAACTTACATAGGACTTTGTTTTGCAACTTGCTAATGCAATTGCGTGTGTGTTTGTGTAAGTTTGTGTAAGCAAAGAATGTTTTACCCCCTAACATTTATCAACAATCATCACAAACATTTCAAGACAAGAGCAAGGGAGAGGACTTTATAAGAAACTACTAATTGATTATGTAATGTTTGTATAATATTCCTATAAGACTAATTTCTATGAGCAGTAGTAGTAATAACTAACAATTGACAATTATATAACACTTCTGGTTTACAAAAAACATTTACATATGTTATTTCATTTGATCCTCACAGTAGATCTGCGAAGCAGGGCCTAACGTCACCTTACTTTATAGATGACAAAACTGAGGTTTGGAGGGGTTTAGTAACTTGGCTTGCATCACCGAGCTAGTAAGTATCAGAGGCAGGATTTGAACCTATGACTACCTAACTCCAAGTATTGCGCCTCAGGCACAAGTTGCTTTTAAACTCTGTAGCTCTCCCCATACCTTTTCAGATGTTCTGAACACAGATGTTTTCCCCTCACCTCTAGCTCAGTTGACTTAATCAAAAACAGAGTTAAGTGATAAAGTTTAAATATGTTAATCAATTTTTGTAGAATGAATGAATCAGTCAGTCATTAGTCAATAAACATTTATCAGGTGCCTACCATGTGCCAGGTACTGTGTCTAATGGTGGAATGTCTAATGGTGGAATAATAAAATAGTAGAATTATAATGGTAGAATGATAAATAAATTGTTACATGACAGGCTTTTCATGGGCTCCCTCAAGGATCTTCTTGGAATCCCTCAGGTTATGCCAGGTAGTGCCTCCCTTCTCTGATAATTTATCAGGTGCTTGGCACATTGCCTGACCCATAAGAGGTGGTTAATACATGTGTATTGACTGGCTGACTCCTTTGAAGATGGGGAACATCACCCTGAGTTCCGATCTGGGATATAGGAACAGGAAAATCGGATCTCTTCCATTTGAATCTGTGATTCTTTTCTGAGTGATGAATCTCCCATGTTCCTTCCTTGAACTTATTGTGACTGAGAAAATTTTAAGCTGTTCTCCAACCTTTGGAGTCACATTACTTCTGCCTGAGTGCCCACATCAGGTAAGTTCTCAAATATTAGATATGAAGAAGCAACACTCCTAATACCAATTAAAGTAATTGAACAAGTACCTTAATTAACTTGAGGTCCTCCTGTTTATTTACAGGAAAGGAAAGGTAATTAATCAGCAGGAGTTTGGATCTCTTAATGTAAACAGATGTCTGGACTCATCCTTTGGTGTGCACATGTGGCAGTCACCATCCGGAGAGCATCCCCATGGTCAGCGGCTAAGACTGTGATTCAGAGAGAAGCTGGACAGAGGGAGCAGTGTGTGCAGTTAGAATATATCTTCCATGCTGGCCATCTGGATACCTATGGTCCAATAAGATGGAAATTAGACATTGGCAAGGCTAGATTTAGCCAAGATGACCAAGAAGAGTAGCACTGCAGAAAAATCTGGAAAGGCTTTTTTTCCTAGTGAAGAACTCAAATTCCTTATTAATCAGGCTGTTTTCTGCAGCTTCAAGGATTGCTTCAGTAAGTCTGTGTGGTAGAAGAAAACTTCACTGACTTCAGAGAACCCTGGTATCTAGGGATGTCAATGGAAGGGACACTTGTTGAGGATGGGAACAGTCTCACTTTGGTGTTTATATTCTTAGGGCCTGCTGCTGTGCCTCTCACAGAGCAGACATTGAGTAACTACTTCTTGACTGATTGACAATCAGATGAGTAAAGGAATAAGCCCCAGACTCAGAGTCAATAGACCTGGCTCCTAATCCCCACTATGTGTTTAACTTAGGTAATTAATTTTCTCTTACTGGCTCTAACTTTCCATTGGTTCCAGGAAGACAGGATGGTTGAAAGAATATTGCAAGGGGACACTGTTTCAACTGGAACAATGCTGTAACATAATAATAATAATAATAATAGTAATAATAACAATAATAACTCACATTTATATAGCATTTTGAGTCTTGCAAAGAGCTATACATAGGTTATCTCATTTGATTCTCAAAACAACCCTGGGAAACCATCCACTTCACAGACGAGGAAAACTGAATTTGAAGGACATTAAGTGACTTGCCCAAAGTCACATAGCTAGTAAGCATCTAAGGCAGAATTTGAACGTAGACCTTGTTGACTGCAAGTCTAGCACTGCACCATCCAGCTACCCTAAATTTATGAAAAAATATTTTTCTTCACTACAACAACTCTGTGAGATAGGTGGGGAAAACATTATTATCCCTATTTTATTGAGCAGGGAACCAGTGTCCATAAAGGCGAGATACTTTGCCCAGGATTAAGTAGCTAATAAATGGTAAGGTTATGACCTCAACACTAGTTACCTGACTCCACAAGTGATGCTGCTCTGTGGGCAATTAGCTAGAAGCCCTTGGTTTGGTTGTAACTGTGTTAATGATGTTATTGTAAAAGAACACCATTTGGGGCAATCTTCTATGAGCTATGCCTGTATACCAGCCCTATCTTTCTTATTTGATTATGATCAAAGAAAATAATGGATATAGTGAAAGCGTTTACATTAAAAATGTAAAATACTGAATAGATCCAAGGTATTATTATATATTACATTCATAAATTATATGCTGTGCTGACCTGGACCCAGTTCAAAAGGGCAAGGCTGTCTCCAGGCTGGCAGATGGGGCTAAGTGATGTCAATGACAGAAAGAAACTGATTCATAGGATCTGGTGCTGGGAGGGATCTCAGGGATCATTTAATATAACTCTCATTTTATTGACCAAAAAATTGAGGAGAAGTTACTTACCCCAGGTCATACAACTAGTAAATATCAGAGCCAAGATTTGAATGCAAGGTGTCTAACTCCAAATCCAGTATTCTTTCCATGAAAACATAGTTGCTAAGTAATAATTTTCAAAAAGTATTTTCAAGTAGTATTTTTATTATAATCAGAAAATAGTAAGTGTAAACAGTATAAGAGATCCACTATATTTTTATTAGTCCATGAGAAGGAATCTCATTTTTTTTAAATTGGCAATTTTTCATTTAAAAATCTAAGCCAAGTCAGGAGACTAATAGGAAACCTTTATAGAGATTTATAGTTTGAGGAAATACAATGAGGAGGAAGCCTCAGCATTGCTGCAGCAATAGTGGTCAAAGGAGATGACCTCAGTAGGGCAGCTGTATTGGAGAACAGAGGGCCGACAACATTTGTAGCTGAAGTCCCAACATTAATGACTAGTCATATTACATACAGGTTTAGGTTGACAAAGCACATTATCCCAATCAACCCTGTGAGACATGTCATACGCAATTATCTACATTTCCTTGGAGAGACCCATGAGGTTCACAAGAGATTATGTGACTTTTCCAGAGTCATTCAGTGAATGTGTCAGAATCACAGTTCAAACCTAGGTCTCTTTTCTGCAAGTTTGGTGATCTTTCCAAAGGACAAGTTGCTGCCTTTCAATCAATTAACAATTATCTTTTGAAGACTTTGTGTCCTTGAGTACTCTGGAGAAAACACAAGATGGGGCATGGACTCCACTCTCAAACATTCTAGTTGGAGAGACGAGGCTTATATGCATATGAAACAGATGAAAAGAAAGCCTATCATCAAATATTAAAATATCTGGCTTAGATGACTTCTGAGAAGGACGTAAGAAAGGGAAACATTAATGTTAGTGGGGTTCATTAGGGAAAAGTGACATGGCAAGACCTGAAGAATGGCCTGTTCTGGTTTAAGTCCAATTGGCCCAGTCTCCAAAGCTGATAGCTAGTCATCAACATTACTAACCATGCCCTGACAAAGGCTTGGTCTTGTGAAGAAAAAATAGAGAGGGACTGCATAACATTTGAGTATAGATAAGCATCTCCCACACATTTAGAAAGCCAACAAATCCTATTCTATAATAATAATAAGCTACCCATAACAATACTGCAATTTGGGGGTTTGTTCATTCCAGATTTAGCTTCAGCCAGGCTACTCAGGCAATTGTTCAGATTGGCCAGATCGCTGTGGAGTTCAGCATGACATTTACAATCCTAACAAACACTCACAACAACAGCAGATTAGATTTAAAATGATTTCTGTTTCTGCCTGGTTTTTCCATGAATTCTTAATTATTAATGACATTATGATATTCATGAACAGAGACTAAAGGCAGACCAACACATTTAAATCAGATTAGGCATGTATTTCTGTAACATGGTTTAGTTATTTTTAATTTTTTTAGTGGAAAAAATAACACAAAATGTTTGGCTGGAATTTTCATAATCATTCCTTGCACAGCATTCCAAAACAACTCTCTTATGAAAAATTCAAATCCTGGTTTTTCATGTATCTACCATGCTTCCTTCAGTAGATTTGATGTAAGAACTATTTTCTTGCCTGAGATAGAGACTTCTGTGACAGCCATCTGCCCCAGAATAATCACCTTTCATTTCACTTTAAGATTTCTCAATATTTTACCTCAGGGCAGCTGTTCTGTGGGACAATCCTAGATACATATTAAAGGCATCTGTATTTGTGAAGAACTCTAGATGACTTCTACTCATCTGTAAGTGAATTTGCCTACTTTGTCCAACCCTAAACATCTCTAGTAATTTTCTTTCTATGTATTCTTGGGGAAGTATGTTAACATCTCTGGGCCTTGTTTTAGGCTGTTGTTTTTTTTTTTTAGTCGTTCATTTCAGTCGTGCCCAAATCTTTGTGACCCAGTTTTGGGGTTTTCTTGGCAAAGATTCTGGAGTGGTTTGCCATTTCCTTCTCCAAGGCAGTTTACAGATGAGAAAACTGAGGCAAACAGGGTTAAATGACTTCCCCAGGTCAAACAGCTGGTAAGTGTCTGAGGCCAGATTTGAATCCAGGAAGATGAATCTTCCTGATTATATGCCCAGTGTTCTATGCACTGTGTCACCTAGCTGCTCAGGCCTTGTTTGCCTTAGCTGAAAGATTAAGGGAGTGGTACAAAATTTCAAATGTCCATTCCAATTCTAGCTTTATAAGATTCTAAGTGTTTGACTACATCAAGCCTTTTTTTTTTGGTTTTCAAGGCCCATAATTATATGATCCTATGGTGCCTAACTGACCATTTTTCTCACTTCTTCCCAATGGGAAGCCTCCACATTAGTTAAGTCCACCTCCTGACTGTCCCAGGAATATTTATTCATGCTCTTTTTTTGCAGACAAAGTTTTGTCATATGCTACCCAAGATGGAACCTGTAATGAGGGAAATCTCTAGGCAGTAGAGGAGCAGGGAAGAGTCTCACTAGGGGAAAGAGGAAGTTCATCTAATGATAGAAGGAGAGAAGATGTAGTTTTAATTCTTTTCTTGTGTGTGTGTGTGTGTATGTTTGTGAATTCTAACAGCAAGCATTACCCTATTGCTTCCTGTGTATTTGTTGTTATTTCAGTCATGTCTGACTCTCCTGACCCCATTTGGAGTTTTCTTGGCAAAGATACTGGAGTGGTTTGCCATTTTCTTCCCCTGCTCATTTTACAGATAGAGTCAACTGAGGCAAACAGGGTTAAGTGACTTGCCCACTGTCACACAGCTGGTAAGTATCTGAGGTCAGACTTGAATTTAGGAAGAGGAGTCTTCCTGATTCTAGCCCCAGAGCTCTATCCACTGCACCACCTCGCTGCCCCAACATAGACAATTTACAGCCTTGGATGTTCTATGACCAAAATGACATTGAGGCTCTGATACCTCAGGGGCTATTATGATTGGGTAGATTAGTTGCTAGTTATAGTTCAAATCTGAGGATATCTGCTGAGAGCTAAGATCTTAAATACAGGCAAGTTAGCACTTTGTCTGAAGTCAAGATGCTTCCTGGAGACTTAGTTCTTTTTATTCCAGAGGCATTCGTGCCTCGCCCCCAGCTGACATTGATGCCCTACATAGTTCCAGGCAGACCCTGCTGGCTCCTGCTGATTCAGTCACCCCTGCTGAGACCTAGGACTGTACAGCCATCACTCAATCTGGAATGCTTTCTCTTCTACCCATCTGCCTATTTAAAGCTTGCCTGACCTTTAAAGCCCAGCTTCAGTCTCACCTCCTCCTGGAAGCCTTCCCTCACCATTCTGATTCATGCTAAACTCTAATCAGTATGTGACCAAGTTTGGCATGTTGACAATGACTAGGCGACACATTTTTTAAAAGGACGTCTGTGATGCTCTTGTATTTATGATGTGAAGCCATTTGGACTTGAGCAGCTGTTCTTGCTTCCTCAGGGAGGCCCCAGGAGGCTGGATAGACAGGCCCCCGGTTGTCACCCCACAACACTTGGCCCTCGCAGCTTGCTTTCAACTCACTCCTTAAAACCACTGAAACATGAGCTAGTGACATGCCAAATCCATTGCTTCTACTCAGTTAAAGTAGCAGAATTTTGTTAATTACAGGATTATAGTTTGGCTCCAGAAGGAAGCTAGTAAGGCTGCTGTGGTGAATTTTTGTTCAGTACATGCTTTTAGCAATGACAAAGGGACCACTGATTCAAATTCCCACACATCTGCTAAGGTCATGCCCAGGGGATGCCAAAACATTTCAATAAAGGGGAAAGATTCAGTCAATTAGTTGGGAATTTGATCTACAAATCCTTCATTATCTAGATGGTTCCAAAAATTTTATATTTCAGAGTTATGTGGGTAAGCTGGAGATACTACAATGTTATAGAGAAAGAGCTCTGGACTTGGAAGAAAGGTCTACATTTAAGATCCAGTCCTGACAGTTGCTTTGAATGATTAGATACAATGTCTTTGAGTCTCACTTTCCTCATCTGTAAACTAGAGATATAATACATGCTATCTGTTATGAGGATTTTCTGAGAAAATTTATGTAACTACAAAGTTCTAAGTATCAGAGTACATAGAAACAATAATAACAATTAGCATTTATATAGCACTTTAAAATTTATAAAGTGCTTTACAAATATCTCATTGTATCCTCACAACAACCCTTTGAAGTAAGTGCTCTTATTATCTATATTTTTTATAGATTTGGAAACTGAGGCAGACTAAGGTTAAGTTACTTACCCAGGGTCACAAAGTTAGTAAGTACTTGAGGCCAGCTTTCAACTCAGGTCTACTGGATTCCAGGTCCAGGGCTCTATCCACCATGCCACCTAGCTTCCTCTAAATAGTTACTGGATTTTCCACTTTTCATCCATTTGTTTTGGCATCTTGTAGACACTGTCTAAATCTGCCTCATATCTCCTTCCATGTAAATCCTTTGTTGTTGCTGATATTTAACCAATTCCTTGGTAATCTAACAATAGGAGATACATTTGTGTTAAATTGATTGTGTCTGTAACATTTGTTATAGGAGGAAACAATCCTTAAGTATTATATACTCTACTCCTTCCCCTAGTTTCCCGTTTTCTCTTGGTCTCAGACCCAATAAAGGTCTGCATTGGTGGAATTAGCATGACTTTTTTGGAGTCTTTATGTCTCTAATTGGAGATTTTCCTTGCGAATAAAGGTCTTGGTTAATGGGGAGGATTTGGGGTTAAAACCACATTATCACTCTAACACTATACTTACATGTGTAGAAAACAGCACCACAGTATGCCCAGAATGCTAAAATTGTATCAGAGGAGATAGATTCTACTCCTTACCTTTGTGACCTATGGCAAGTCACTAACCTTGGTGAGCCCCAGTGAATTCATTTGTACAAAGAAAGAGATTTCACTAAATAACCTCAGAATTCTCTTCCAGTTTTACCATCTGTGAATCTTTGTATTGGTAAGTGGTACTGCTCATGTTTTAGTATTCATCTTCCACATTAAGGCTTCTTTTTCTGCAATCATGCCTGCTTTTTGAGAGAGCTCCATGTTCTATAAGGAAACTCTCTTGCTTCAGGAAGGCAACGTGATGAATAGGAAAGGTCTTGGGACTAGGCAGGAAAACAGGTTCTATTTAAAACTTTACTAGTTCAATTCAATTCAAGCACTTCTTAGGGAGCTAATATATTCAGGCATTAAGCTAGGTACTTAGTATACAAAGACAGAAGTGCAATACTTCCTGCCTCAAGGAGCTTACTCTCTGCTCTGAGACAGACATAGCCGTTCAGAGATAAGTGAATAAAATTACATGCAAAGTAAACACAAAATAATTTTGGGGTTGGAAGAGAGAGCACTGGGGGACAGGGAGGAGGAAAACGTCTTTAGAAAGTACTCTGTGGAGGAGGGTGCTAGCCAAGCCTTGGAGGGAACCTTTTAAATTGCTCTGTGACTTTAGGTAGGTCACTTATTCTCATGAAACCTCACCTGTAAAATGAAGATAATAACTCTTGGCCTGCTTTATCTCACAAGGCTGTCATGAGGATCACATGAGAAAATTAATTTGAATGGGCTTTGGAAAACACAAAGCACTGTGTACAAATGTAAGGGATTATCATTATTATCATTCCATATTTGGAAGTCCATTCATGTTTAAATAACCATGCAGCTGGGCTGCCTCTCTGTGCAGTGGGTGCTAAAACAGAGCCAGCGAGAGGAGAGGAACCAAAACACAAGCTGGAGTTACATCCATAAAAATATCCTGGGTGTGATAAACTTGTCATTGTAAATGGAGCACGTTAGTCATGGAAAGGAGGCTGTTTCCACACAGCCCACTTCAGGACAGGCCACTGGGTGAGGCTATAAATGGCTCTGAAAATGAGTTATGACACTGTTACACTGACAGCTTGTAAAAAATAAATAAATAAAAGAGCAAATGTTTTCAGGAATTTAAATTCCATCAGCAATCTCAGTATTTTGCCTACCTGATGCCAAACATCATGACAGAAGATTTAATTCAAACTAAGCTTTTTTAATAGCAGTGTTTTGTGTTAGTGTAATAGATAACATAATGCTGGACTTGGAAGAAGACCTGAGTTGAAATCTCGCCTCAAATAACTACTAGTTGTGGGACTCCAGCCAAATCATTTAATCTCTTTGGGCCTCAGTTTCCTCACCTGTAAAAGGGGCAGCGAGGTGGCTCAGTGGAGAGAGTGCCAGGGCAGAAGTCAGGAAGACTCATCTTCACTGAGTTCAAATATGGCCTCAGACACTTGGCAGCTGTGTGACCCTGGGTAAGTCAATTACCTCTGCTTTAGTTTCCTCTTGTGTAAAATGATCTGGACAAGGAAATGACAAACCACTCTAGTATCTTTGCCAAGAAAACCCCAAATGGGGTCACAAAGAATCAGACATGACTGAAAATGATTGAATCACAACAAAATGGAGATAATAACAACACCTTCCTTAGAAGTGGTTGTGAGAATTAAATGAAATTTAATAAATTTAATAAAATTAAATGAAATAATCTCTGTAAAGCATTTTGCAAATCTTAGAATGCTACATAAATTTGAGGTATTGTTAGAGGCAGCTTGGTATGGTAGATACTTGTCATGAAGATATATATGGGTTTGGATTCTGCCTCACACATTTATTTTTTT
Organism: Pseudochirops cupreus; assembly: GCA_028627135.1. Classification (NCBI taxonomy): domain Eukaryota; kingdom Metazoa; phylum Chordata; class Mammalia; order Diprotodontia; family Pseudocheiridae; genus Pseudochirops; species Pseudochirops cupreus. The sequence goes on from CM053582.1 coordinate 228,791,716, forward strand.
TTCAATTTTTTTTATTTACTCATTTACTTTTAATTTACAAGATTCAGTTCCACAATCACTTGAGTTTCAGATTTTCTCCCCTCCCTTCCCGCACCCCCTTGGTGGCGTGCAATCATGTATAGGATCTGCAAATACTTTCACATTGTACAATAGTTTGGTCATACAGAAGTAACCAATGAGTGATCACTGGGAAAAGAAAAAAAAAAAAGCAAAACCAAACATGAAAACGAACGATAGCATGTTTTGCTTCAGTCTCCATTTAAACTATAGTCTTTCTAGATCTTTCTCTGAGTTTAGATTTCTCCTTCCATCCTGTGCCTCACACATTTAACTAGCTGTGTGATCCTGTTCTTTGGTTCCCTTATCTGCAAAATGAAGGGATTGAACTTGATGACTTCTAAGATCCCTAGCTCTTAAATTCTGATTTTAGGATTCCATCATCATTATCTTTTTTTAAAAATTAATTCATTTTTAGTTTTCAACATTTACTTCCATAAAATTTTGAGTTTCAAAATTCTTTTCCCTTTCCCCTCCCCAAGATGGTGTGCAATTTGATATAAGTTCTACTTATACATTCCTATTAAACATATTTTCACATTAGTCATGTTGTAAGGAAGAATTAGAACCAATAGGAGGAACAACAATAAAGAAGAAACAAAACAAAATAAAAACAACAGAGAAAATAGTATGCTTCAATCTTCATCCAGGCTCCATAGTTCTTTCTCTGGATATGTATAGCATTTTTCCATCATGAATCTTTTGGAATTGTCTTAGATCCTTGCATTGCTGAGAAGAACCCAGTCTATCAAAGTTGGTCATCACACAATGTTGTTGTTACTGTGTACAATGTTCTCCTGGTTCTGCTTACTTCACTCAGCATCAGTTCATATAAGTCTTTCCAGGCTTTTCTGAAGTCCCTTTGCTCATCTGATCATTATCTAAAAAAGATATAGAAAAGCAGACTCATTTAGTCAGAATTCTGTCAGGGTTTAATGGGGAACAAATGGACTGAAACAGTGTAGGGTTTACATGTGGACCAGAGTTGTGCTACAGGTAGGATTTCCTAGGTACAGCCTAAAGCTTCAAATACTCTTCTCTACAAAAGGGATGTGGCCAGCTAGCCTTGCTACTTATCTTTGTCTTGGTGCCAAATGCCACACCTCTGTTTCAGTCCTGACCTCTCTGCTGCTATCCTCAGCCTGTTTGCTGCCCTTGAATCCCAAATACTTCTTCTGCTTACCAATTTGCCTCCTGTCCTTAACTTTTTTCTCTTCTTTTCTCCCACTTTTATAGAAGGAAGATCCTGTGCTTTTTTTCCTTGGCAGTCAATCAATATACAAACATTTCCAAAGTACCTACTTTGTGCAAAGTCTTCTGCACAGTATAAGGGACTTTTGCACCAATGCAATATTTACAGCCCACAATCATGATAAAGACTGTGACTATAAGTATTGCATGATGTTCAATCGCAAAATATACCAAACTCTACAGATAGATAGAGCTGAAGCATTTATTTTGACACCAGGAACCAAATCCCAAAACCAGTAAGCCAATTCCATCATACTACCAAAGATAGTCAGGAACCATAATAATGCTGAGAGCCACAGCATCCTTCAGCCTTCCCACAAACCAATACAAGATCAATATTTATTCACAACCTCTCTATCTCCTTGCCTGAGCTCATCATCTGGCTAGGTGTGACCAGCTTCCTGTGGGCTCTGCTTCTCTTCAGCAAACTCCTCCCACCACAGGCTCTATGTGACTATATTTAGCCCATTAGGGTATAGAGTTTATCTTTACAGCAGGGAAGCTTCCTGTGGGCTCTGCTCCACTCTTTATCAAATTCCCTCCATCACAGGCTCCATGTGATTACATTCAGTCTATTAGGGGTCAGAGTTTACTTTCAAAACAGGGGAGGTCTTCATACTCCCCCCTAGGTCTATTAAGGGGCAGGGAAGATCTTCAAATTCCCATTCCCATTACAGGGACATAAGAAAATAATTAGGGATATGAGATTGTTAAGAGAAAAATGAATAGTTCAAGGCAGCACATTATCAAGTAAACCACAAATGTCTTGTAGGTAGGGACGGTATTCTTTTTTTGGGGGGGCGTGGGCGCTTTTACAAAGGTATTTACTAAGCAGGTATAGCAAGAACAGTTGTTAATACCCCTGTTACTGAAGAGAATCCAGGGGTGTACTCTCCTTTTACAAACACAAGCAGAAACCGTTTTTCATTCTGTCTTCATATCCTCAGTACCTAGCACTTCTTTGCACTTAATAGCTGTTTAAGAAGTGTTTATTGCATTGAGTTGGAACAAATTAGATTGGAAAAACAGCAATAAAGTAAATTCCTGCATCGCAGGGACAATTTCATTTTTGTCATTACTTCTTCAGTGTCTTACATGGTGCTTGGTACATCACTGGAGATTAATAAATGCTTATTGATTGACTAAAGTGTGTGGGAGAGGCAAGAAGTACCTTAGGGAATGATTGGTTTGGGTGAGGGTGATGAAGGAAAATTTAATCTGAATTGTGGGCTGTGAATGGGGATTATCTCCTTGACTTTAAATGACTTTTAAAAAACCAATCTCTTAGTCATTGAATGGCACAAAAATACCCTCCTCTTTAGAACCCAGTAACATTGTGTTCTCTGCCACTGTGCTTAGCTGGCTCGGTCTTCCTGAGCCTCCCATGTGTCATGGGAGCCAAAGCTTTGAATTTGGAGTCAGAATCTGGGCTCAGACACTAGCTCTGTCCCTATTGGCCTCTATAATATTGAACAAGTCATCTCTCAGCATCAGCTGAGAATGAGGGAGCAGATATTCCTCCTCTCTTATATTTTGAGAAGACTGCAAGCTTCAGTATGTTCTTCATTTCTGCATGTCAGATTTGGGGAAGGACATTGATACCCTGGGCATCAGTCAGAGAAAAGGAAACAGGATGGAAAAGACTCTTGAGGATCAGTTGAGGGAATTGAGGATGTTTAACCTGGAGAAGAGAAGATTTGGGGGAGGGGAACATGATAGCTAGTATCTGAAGGACTTCCTGCAGAAGAAGGCTTTGTCTTGTATTTAGCTTCAGAGAACATTAATGGGAGCAATGGATGGAACCTGCAGAGTCAGATTTTGGCTCCATATGGGGAAAGTTGTAGGGGAGTTACACCAGGGTAGGATTAGGATGTGTGCTCCTCAGAAGGTTGTTTCTCTCTCCCTCTCCCTTTCCTGTGTGTGTCTGTCTCTGTCTCTGTCTCTCTGTCTTCTTTGTGTATCTGTCTCTCTTCTGTGTGTCTGTGTCTGTATTTCTCTCTCTCTATCTTTTGTGTGTGTCTCTGTGTCTATGTCTCTCTATTTCTTTGTCTGTCTCTCTCATACACACACAGGCACATACACACAGACACCAGGCTAAGGTGTGATGAGGGGTTGCTCAGTATCCTGGAGTTGAGGATTCTTGTGTGAGTTCGGGTTGGACTTCAGTGCCTCTGAGATGTCTTCTACCTCTGATATTCCGTACTTCTGACTAGATGACCCCTAAGGCACCTTCTAAATCCCAAGATCACATACTGCTACAATCAGCAAGGACAAAAGCCTTTCCGTTCATTTAATTATTTGCTGAATATCTTTCTACCAGCCTTGCAGAGGGAAATAATTTCATAAAGAAATGAAATTCATTTATTGACTTCCCCATTTGTTCAGCTTAATAAACATCTGTTCATTATTGCTAGTTTTAAAAGGAAACCAGGGCCAAATGTCCCCCTGTTTTACCCTCCATTGCTTTCCTGGATATTTTGTGAAAGACAGAATCAATAAGTATTTAGAGAATAGCTATTGTGCACCCATTCCTGGGGCAGCCTTTGTGGGAGAGCCACTTAACTGAAGACTAACACTCATGAAAAGGACAAGATTTAAATACTTTCAAGATAAAGATACATATCACAAGAGAGAGTATCTGAAATGTATAATTAATGACTAAGTAAGTGATAATAGACAGGAAATTCCATAAGACTTTATAGACCATAGAGAACATTAAGGGCTAGGAAGACTCTAATCCTTTCATTTTAAAAGATGAGGAAACTGAGATCCAAATAGGTTGAATGACAGCCAAAGTCACACAGCTAAAAAAAAAGCAAAGTAAAGTTTTGAACTCAGATTGTTTATCTGGGTTTAAACAGTATTCTTCTCTGTGTGCCATGAAGCCTATCTGTATAGCCAAAAGGGGAGCTGCTGGAGGTTTTGAAACTAGTCAGATGACTGACATAGAACAATGTTGGAGTAAGACTGATTTGACTTTTATGTATGTGATCAATGAGGTTGGGAAAGAGGCAGGAATTAGTGAATCCAGTTAGGAGACTGTTTGTATTAGCTAAGATATGAGATGTTTAGGGTCTGAAGATTGAGTGCTATTTATCATTTGTCTCTATTTTTCTAGACCTTATTGTTATGTGGGCTCTTAGGTGGCACCATAATGCACGGAGTGCTGGGCCTGTAGTCAGAAAGACTTATCATCCTGAGTTCAAATCCAGCCTCAGACACTTACTAGCTGTGTGACCCTGGATAAGTCACTTAGCCCTGTTTGCCTCAGTTTCCTCATCTGTAAAATGAGCTGGAGAAGGAAATGGCAAACCACTCTAGTATCTCTACTAAGAAAACCCCAAATGGCATCACAAAAAGTTGAACATGACTGAACAACAGTATTATTATGTGAAGTATATAGAATTTGGTTAAATTGATGAACATCAGAGTCATTGTGAAGAAAAAAAAAGCAGTAATATTTGATATTTAATTGTTACTGTTCACCTTTTGTTTTTGTTTTTACCTTTTTTTTTGGAGGGGGGGAAGCAGGGCAATTGGGGTTAAGTGACTTACCCAAGGTCACATGGCTAGTAAGTGATTGTCTGAGGCTGAATTTGAACTCAGGTCCTCCTGATTACACGCCACCTACCTGCCCCCACACCCTTTGTTTTTGAAGAAGACCAATGACATTATAGAGTAATGTCTTAACTTTTGAGTAAATTGGATTTAAGTGAGACAGAGTTGCGTAAAGTCACCTGACGTCTCACTCTCTTATTGCTGAGTCATCATCAGTCCAGTGAAAAGATAAAAATTAAGATGACTGACGATGTCCTGGGATGCAGTGGATGGCCTTGCCATCTTTGATGTCTGACCAAGCTCTAAGTCTCCACATAGCCTGCTTTGTCTGCCTTCAAGGACTTTGTAACAAATTGTTCTATTTGCCCATTCCACTGGGGGAAGTCTTCACATACTTGGAGTTGGCATCCCTCCAACTCATCGATGAGTTTGAGATCCATTGGTTACCTTAGATTATAGCAGCAGGGGAGATAAAAGCTGAACCCTAGATAATGGGAGAAATGAAATGGACAGGTAGGAGAAAGAGACAAGTTAAGAAGTGGGGTCAGTCTGAGGGTTAGATAGATATATGGTTCAGTTTTATCCATGTTGAATTTGATGTTACATTCTAGTGGAAATTACTAGATTATAATTAAAAAAATGAAAAATTGGTGCTGAGAAGAGAAGTTAAGGTTGGAGCTAAAGACTTGGTACTCATGTGCACAGAGGTGATAAAGCCATACAAGGGAGAGAAGGAAACGCTATGCAAGAGATTATGAGAACAGACCCGGGCTCAATGAACAGAATCTTTGGGAATGCTTTATATTTGGGGGTGTTAGGAATAAGTGATAGTAAAGAAGCCAGGAAAGGAATATTAAGAGAGATAGTAGTATATTGATGTAATATCACAACATCATGAATTTGGAGGAAGAAGAGACCTTTGAGGCTATATCCCTCATTTTACAGATGACGAAGGAGACCCAGAGAGCTCAAGCCAAGGTCACATTGGTAGTAATTTAGCAGAACTGAAATTTGAACTCAGGTCCTGTGGCTCTAAGCTCAGAACTCTCCACTACACTACCCTCCAGGGCAAGGGAGGAAGCCAAGGGAGGAGAAACCTTTAGAAATAAACAGAGATAACAATGAATGTTTGTTGTGAATAGAATTGAATTTAACAGCATATTGTGGGACAGATAAGTCAAGGCGGATATGAGAACTAAGAAAAGCCCATTGAATTTGGAGTTTAGAAGGTCACTGGTGACCTTTGAAAGAATGTTTTATCCAGCTTAGTGGAAACAGTAGTGGAATTGCATTGCTTTAAAGGGGTGAATACTTAAAGGTAATAAGGAAGTTTAGCAATGAAGAAACATCAGAAATGGCTTAAGAAGAATCTTTTGGGTTCCTTTCCTCCTCACTTTGGGATGGCCCCTACCCTACCCCACTGAAATGTAAATCTGAATTATATAGTGTTTGGAATCACAGAAAAAAAGCAAGAGGTGACCTCCCAATCTCACCATGGATGGCTATTTCTCCAGTTTAGTGGCAGTGGATTGAAGCCACCCGTAAGTAATATGGGTTCAGGTTTGCAGTCATCCTCTGGGCCTAGCATAGGCTCTGAGTGATTAGATGATAGTAGGTAGTAGCAACTGCACTCTCCATTTGGAAACCAGGATAATTATAGCTTTGGGCTCCTTGTTTTGATTCTTTGCGACTGGAGGGCGGACTTCAGAGTGTGGGAATAGAAAAGGGCATGGTCAAACGTCGTGGTGAGATGGAAACACGACAATCTGGGTGCCAAATATTGAAGCATGGCTTTATCCATGTAAGCTGCTCATATAAATATTGTGCAGTGTATTAAAAATAATCTACTGCTCAAGCCCAAAGGCTTTAATTCTTGAAAATAAAAATATTGCTAAGCACAAAAACAGTTTTAAAGCAGAAATAAACAACATACTCAGACTACTATATTTAAAAAATTAAGTTATGCAACCTAATGGAATATAATATATCATACACAATGCTAACATACATCCCCCTCTGGGAATGCTTTTACAGAATACCCAATACCAATATACTTTTTAATTCTACTTACATTTATTAAATACCTCTTATCTTCAAGCTGAGAGGAAGCCCAGCATAGTGGTTAGGTTAGAAAGCCAGCCTTGGAGTCAGCATGTCCTGTATTCAAGTCTTTCTTGCCTCTAATAAATACTGACTATAACTCTGGGCCAAGTCTCTCAGTGCCCCAGATGGCTCTAAATTATAAATCAGTCACTGAACTACATTGGTTAAAGAGATTTTCTCCCCTCAAGTTTCTTCTACTAATGAAATGAAGGGAGGACTGAGTTGGGGGGTGCAGTGGGATGTGCCAGGTGCTGGGGATATAAACACAGGCATGAAATAGTCCGGCTCTTAAGAAGCTTACATTCTACCAAGAGAAACTAAATTGCATTGAATCACATGTTATTTCCATACATTCAGTCCTAGTATGCCTTCTTTCCATTTCCCAAACAGAGAGAGAAAGAGGGAGAGAGAAAGAGAGAGAGAGAGAGAGAGAGAGAGAGAGAGAGAGAGAGAGAGAGAGGCAGGCTGTAGGATAACCATTATTTCCTGTACCAAAAATGAAACTGCATGGTCTGACAAAGAATGCATTTTTATTTTTCCTGATTTGTGGATTCATTTTTATGAAAAGTCTTTCTTTCAAAAGAATAAAAAATTAAATCACATCTAGTTCCACATTTAGCAAGTCATTTACTGAAGATAATCATGAAATAATTTTGAACATACTTCCAATGTTATTGAACCATAAAATAAAGTAACTATATAACAATAGAATGAAAATGTATCCTCTCCTAATGAAGAGTGGAAGACTTTTTTTGTTTACAAGGTTTTATCACTTTATGGTCAGTTTGCCCGACTTGTGCATTTCCAGGTTATACCATCAACATGCATATTATTCACATAGCTACAGCTATCATACCTGTTTGTCCTTTGTATATTTTTCAGTAAGCAGCAGCACTATTCCTTCTGCTTGTGATCCTCCAAATTTTTGTTGAAACATTGGAATAGTGAGGCATATGGGTACTTAATGAAGTCAATGGGACAGACTATTTGAAATCAAGACTGAAAATCTGGATTACGTGGTCAATGTAACATTGAGATTGCTCTCTGATAGAAGGAGTACCCGTTTCCTGAGTGTCAGGGAAGGAAGAGTGAGAAGGAATGATTTTCAGCAGAGAGGGGACCATGTCCATCATTTCATCCCAAGCTTATTATCATTGTTGATGAATCACAAGGAAGACAGATGGCTATGCAATAGGATTTGAAGAACCCTGAAAGGTCCCTATGACCAAAAATAACTCACTACGGTGCTGGAAATTTCATCTTCAGAAGTTTGTTTTGGGATGTTTTGAGTTGTCATTCAATGACTGTTCAGATGCAAATGCAATCTTTTGGAGGTGTAACACATGAAGTCATCACTAGCCATTGACATTTCAGCATTAGTTTATTATGTGAGATATCATTAAAATTGATTTATAGAACATTAATGTATCATATTACTTATATGAGTATAGTTAGGCTACACAGTGTGTAGATCAGTGGGCCTGCAGTTAGGAGACCCAAGTTAAAATCAATCCTCAGATGCTTACTGTCTGTGTGACCCTGGGTAAGTCACTCAATTTCTGCCTTTTTCAGTTTCCCCTACTGTAAAAATGGGAATAATAACAGCAGCTACACTTCTAGGATTGTTGTGAGGATCAAATGAGGTAACACCCGGCATGGTGCTGATTCGTAATAGGCGCTTTATAAATAATTGCTTCCCTTCTTCCCCTTCTCATGTTGTTTCTCCATTGTGAAAGAACTGGTTCCATTTTATTTTTGTTTATACAGCACCGAACACAGTGCCTAAAACATTTTAAATAAATATTTAATATTTAATAAATAAAATTAAAGAAAATATTTGATAAATATTTGTTCATTGATTAAATATTAGCTAATCAGTTAACATGGTTCTGAGGGAACGGTGGAATGATTTAGTAACTGAACTAATATCTGACTTAGATAATATTTGAAGTTTTTCAGGGTACTTTACATGTACCATCTTACATACATCAAGACACCCCTGGGGGGTACCCACTATTATTATCTCCATTTATCTCTCCTATTCAAGAGAGGTTGAATAATTCACCCAGGATCACAGAGCTAGGAAGTGCCATAATCTGATCCAAGATGTCTTCGGACTCAGACTCCAGGACTCTTTCACTGCACTAAATTGCAGATTTGGAATCAGTAAGACCTAGATTCAAATTATACCTCTGGCGATTAATTACTGGCGCCTAGTATAGTATGTTGGACATAGTAGGTGCTTAGGAAACATTTCCTGATGATTGATGGATGGAACCCCATTCATTGCCTCACCTTACCCTCTTTGTTTCCTCTCATCAGTCAGCAAGCTGACACTAAGCAAGCATTTCCTGTGTGCCTAGCCTTTAACCTCTTGGTACTCCAGTTTGCTCAGTAGAAAATCGCTAGTCTGTTATATTAGTACCTGCTCTCTCATACCAGAAGTGTTATGAAAATAAAATTTGAAAATTCATGGGGAAATAGTTTTAAAAAGAAATGTAGGCGCACACACAGTGATGGGTCCGGGCCTGCGACTAGGCGCCCGCTGCTGGGTGCGCCTCCTGCCGCTGCTGGGGCCCCGCCCCGGCGCGCGCTGCTCTGGCCCGAGGCCCCGGCCTCCGCAGGCCCAGAGCTGGCCGGGCCGGAGCCGCGGTCTAGCCTCGGCCGTGGGGGCGCGCGGGCTCCGGAGCGGAGCGCTGCGAGACGAGGCAGACCCGAGCGGAGCGGACCGCGGCAGGTCACACCGGACCTGCTCGTGTCCCTCCTGCGGCAAGAAAATGCCAGAGGTAGTTGCGCGATCCGCGTCCCCAGCGCTGCGGTAGGTGGACCAGCTGGTGGTGATGAGCAGAGCGTTCACGTGGCACCTGCGGGCTCTAGCCCAGCCCCTGGTGACCACGCACACGTTCCTGAAGTCCAGGAGGGACCCGTTTGCTCGGATCGAAGGCAAGGACTCAGAGGGCTGGCTGTGTGTGGACTTGGGCAGCATGGTGATTCATTTGATGCTTCCAGAGACCCGAGAAAACTATGAATTGGAGAAGTTATGGACTCTGGGCACTTATGATAATCAGCCCAGATCACACCAGAGTCACTGCCTGAAGACTTCATCCTTGGATTTCCACCAGACAACGAGCCTTCAGCATGTTCTACATTAGAGGCCGAGAGAGAATAAAGTAAGAGTTTTGAAGCAAAAAAAAAAAAAATTAAAAATTTTGACAAAGAAATATGAATCAGTTCACAAGTGTTAATGGGGAGTCTGGTATGTGTTTAGCCCTATTGTAAGCACTGGGGTGAATACAAAGATATGAAAGAAAGAGTTTGGGTCCTCATAGAAAGAAAAGTCTTTTGTTATTTTTTTGGTCATTTTCAGTCTCTTTGTGAGACTGTGCCACCCGTTTGTGACCCTATTTGGGGTTTTCTTGGCAAAGAACTGGAGTGGTTTGCCATTTCCTTCTCCAGCTCATTTTAGAAATGAGGAAACAGAGGCAAACAGAGTTAAGGGACTTGCCCAGGGTTACACTGATGCAGGGGTCAAGGAGCTCAGGGAGTCCAGGAACCCCAATAACCAGAGTCCCTGGAAAGCAGTCTGGAATGAATTCATAGACTCAAGCATTCTCTAAGTCAAGGTGGCAAAGATTTATTATGCTATACAGCAGGCAAGAGTTCTTAGGGAACCTGCAACCTTAAAGGAGTGCAGTTAAAATTGTTAATAGTATAATCTATAGTAGAACCTGTGCCAAATATGCTAGGTGAGTCAAGGTGGGATTAGGGAGGATTTAAGGAGTGGTCAGTTCTTAAAGGAACATATACTGCACAGGCCTACTGCCCAGAGTTCATCAGGAAATAGCCCAAGTGGGGCTGCATAGAGGTGTGGTTTTTAGGTGTCACTAAGTGAGCGGTCAGTCAGTGTTGACCAAGCTGCCACCCTTCAGTGTCATGTTTGACAAAATGGGTGTTGGGAGTATATGTATATCCCAAGCGAACAAGGGATTCAGGATGTATGTAATGTGCTAGGGAGTATACATACAACTTGAGTCTAGGATACAGGTATGACCCAGTATACAGCTGCTTCAGCCCCTACACAGCTGGATCAAACTACTAAATTCTATAGGCGCAGCTGGCCACTGTATCAGGAAGAGAAGTGTTTTATTAGGGCATGCTGCCCTTGAGCTAGAGAGAAACTGCCTGAGAGTTTGAGGCTAGGGAGATTTGAGGCTAGGGAGAAATGTGATTTTACAAACTGGGTGTGATTTTACAAACTGGAGTTCAAGCACAGGCATCCAAGCACCCCATTAATACAGCTAGTAAGTGTTTGAGGCTGGACTTGAGTTCAGGTTTTACTAACTCTAGGCCTGGCACTTTATCCTCTGGGCCACTTCTCTGCCCTCAGAGTTGTCCTGGGGATGGCAATAACTATGTATTGATCCTTGAGAGAAATTCTCAATGAAGCTTTACAGTGGCCACTGCTTTTCACCAGGCTGAGCGGCTGCTCATTGGGAAGTGAGTGTGCTCTGGGTAAAGTCAATAATGCTAAGCTCAGTACGACGAAAGGGAGAGATCTGGTGCCTCAAGAAGAGCAATTTCACACTTGTACTGATACTCTGTTTTATGAAGGACTTTCAGCACAACCACCCTTTGAGGGAGATAGTTCAAGGATTATTTCAAATTTACTGATGAGGAAAGTAAAAATGGCTTGCCTGGGGCCACACACCAAGTCTTGGGCCTGGAGTACAACCCACATCTCTCCTGACTCCAGACTCCAAACCTGGAGCTCTTTCTACAAGGCCATGTTGACAGAAGTAGATTTTGAGTTGCGTTAGGAAGGATAAATAGGATTTGTCCAGAGAGATTGGAGTGGGCATCTAGGTGACACAGTGGGTAGAGCTCTGGGTCTAAAGTCAGGAAGACTCCTCTTCCTGAGTTCAAATCTAGCATCAGACACTTACCAGCTGGGTGACCCTGGGCAAGTCTCTTAACCCTGTTTGCCCTAGTTTCTTCATCTATAAAACGAACTGGAGAAGGAAATGGCAAACCACTCCAGTATCTTTGCCACAAAAACCCCAGATGGGGTCATGAAGATCCAGAAGACACGACTGAAGATCAGTTGGAGTGGGATTGGAGCACATTACAGGTAAGGGAAATGTGATAAACAAAGGGGGGAATGAAAAACAATAATTACAAACATTATTGTTGTTGTTTTCATTAGAAAAGCCAGACTTCGTGGAGGTAGATCATCAGCTATTTTATCTTTTAAGTTAGCTCTTCTTTCTCTTTAATGGTTGCAGAAATTTTCACAGTAAAGCAGAAGGACCAGATGAACTCTGACTCCTTGGGGTTTGCAGCTGACTTTGTACATGGTGAGAGAAAATGATCTACAGTTACAGAGGCAGAAGAGCAATTTTCTTGTTTGTTTTTTTCAGATCTAATTTTTTTTAAAGCATGCTGTTGATAAGACTTAGGAGCTTTCACTTTTGCCCGGAAGTGACAGGAAAAGGTACCTACTAGTTGGAGAGAGTGTCAGTATATGGGGAAAATATGTAATTGTCAGATCACCAAGTGTGTCTGAGCACGAAGTCTATAGTACATTTTTTTTCTTAAATAACTCCTGCAACAGAGGGAGATGTTTATCTCTATCTCCATAGGAAAAAAAAAGTCAACGCAAAATTTCTATTTTTACACTTTTTTTTTCTTTTTGGTTTTTAGAGAAGGAAGTAAGCAGTGAAGTTATTTGTTCTTTTGAGACTGAACAAATGTTTTTAAATTCATAAAGCGTGTCTTTGGGATACCATTTTTTCTTTACATTCATCAGGAAAGTTATTATTGTTGCTGTTATTGTTTTTTTTTTAACACAGTTATTCCCCTTTTTGAGTGTTGGACTATAGCCGCACTGTTTGAACCTCCTGAAGATGGCTTTTAGTCTGGAATAATACTTCAAATTCTATTTACCTGATAGGTGACTGCAAGCCTGCATGCTGCAGTAATGTAATACTTCTGCAGGGGAGGTCGCCTTCTGTAAATGATTCCTCAATTCTTTGGAGAGGTATTTGGGTTTTACTCTGGATACAGCAATATTTATAGCAACCATAACCGAGGGATTTTCTCCTCACAACTTGTAGGGTAGTTGTAATAAAAAAATTGAGACATGAGCAGGGGCGGCCATTCAATCTGAATGAGTTGAAAAGCTTACCTCTTACGCTCTTTCCTCCCTCTTCCCCAGGTTGACAGCACTTGTGCTTTTTTCAGTAGGGGAGAGGATAGTTTAGACTTTCTTTTCTCTCTGAGATGCACAAGTTATTGAAAAATCAGTACTCCATATGGATACAAGGTAAATGCTATATTGTTACACTGGTTCACTTGAATCAGTCACCTTTACTGGTCCTGTGGAGCAAGCCAAACCATCACCAAAACTATGAAGTGGTTTGTTCTTAGTATCCTCCTTTCACTTATGTTTTCCTGCCTTTCACTTTCCACCTCTAAATGTCCATTGTTCTTATGAAGTATCAGTACTGCCTAAGGAAGCAAGTTCCACTTGGCTAGGGCCCTTTGCAGAACTGTAACTAGGACAGGGCAATCAGGCCTTTGCCCCAGAGTGTCAGAATTTACAGAATCCTCACAGTCGTTGTATTCCTAAAGCAATTAGAAATAGTTGAGCTTAGGACTTAATTATCAAGACCAATTATTTAAAATAGGAGATTTCCTCCTTTCTTGCACTTGAGTTTGCTTCTCTGCATGGCAATATGGTGTAGTTTAAAGAGCAATGGTTCTGGAGTAAAGAATTTGTGTTCAAATCCCAGTTCTGTTGCTTGTTACTTCTGTGACTGTGGGCAAATCACTTATCTTCCCTGGATCTGAACTTTCTCTTTCAAAAGGTAAGAGAGGTATTTTATTTTATTTTATTTTATTTTATTTTATTTCATTTTATTTTATTTTATTTCTGAGATGGAGTCTTCCTATCTTGGCCAGGATGGAAATTCAGTATCTATTTACAGACCTAGTTCTCGATCTAGTCGCTGATTTACATGGAAGCTTTGATTTGCCCGGTTTTCTGACTGGCTCCAGTTTGCCTTTCCTTAAGCAGCTTGGTGGCCCTCTGCTTCCAGGGCCCATCAGTCTTGTGTCATACAATTATAACACCCCTTTAGTGTTAGAGCCCCTTTTCAGCTTTTAACTTCCAAATTCAAATGATCTTCAGGCCTCAACCTCCCCAGAATGAAGAATTAGAGCTATATGGGAAGCTAGGTGGCACAGAGAATAGAGCACAGGTCCTGGAGTTGGGAGGACCTGGGTTCAAATCCGGCCTCAGATACTTAATACTTACTGGCCCTGTGACCTTGGGCAAGTCGCTTAACCCCAATTATCCTGCATTCCCCTCTCCAAAAAAAAAAGCCCCTTCCCAAAAGAATTAGAGCTATGTACCACTACATCTGGCTAAGCCTAGATCTATAAACTCCTTCCTGGACTGTCCCCACTCTCTTCCCTTACCTGACAGTGACCTCTTAAGGTCTTGGTCTTTCCATTAAAAGACAGTGTCCTGCAGTATCCCTCTTCATGGCACTTTGTGTCCCAAGGTCTCTGAGCTCTCCCTGGTGTTTTTCCTCATCTCTCAACTGAATTTGTCTTTAAAAGCTTGTTTGAGAGAAACTTTCATTCTGTTTGCTTTTTTTGTACTGCTTGTCCAGGATGCTAGAATTGCTGATTATAGCTCTGACCCCATGTTTCAGAATTTTCTCTCCTTTATCTCTTCCAGGAAACTTATCTGTCCTATATCCCATCCCTGCAAGGCCTGACTAGATATAAAGTTAAATTAAAATGTTTATGGCCTTTCACTAGTGTGTCATTTTTTCCAAGTAACATTTGTATTTTAACCACAAACTTCCAAGCTTTAACCCAAATGAACATGTAATGTGGTTATTAGGGAAGCAGAGAAGATAACATGGCCCAGGGTGGTACAAGTCAGTTACTTACCTTCTCCGATTATGTGCAAGTGAAAAGATTCCTAGGAAGTCTTGCAGTGCCTTAAATTGTTCTTGTGACTAACTTTTTTCTAATGAAACCTCTTATGACCTCCTCAAATCTTGTCACATTCATGACTGCCCTCAGGATATGCTCCCCTAACTCCATGTCTGCAAAAATTTAATTTAATAGGTGCTTACTGAGTCCAGCCCTGTGTTTGATGCTGTGAGGGATTCAAAAGAAAGAATTAAAGCAGGGAGGATCTAGTAATTGAGAATCATAAAGTCCTAGAGGATGAAGAGCCCTGATAGGTCATCTAGTCTAATATCTGAAGCATGAATCATGTATATATACTGTTCCTAGAAAGTGATTAGCCATCACCCATTGAGAATTGTTTCAGATTGACTTTGAGCCAAAGCTATTATTGTATAATTCTAAGATATCTAAGTCCTGAGGTAAACCGAGTAATCAGTAGGGTGATATTAGTCAGTGAAGGCAACCAGGCAAAAATTGGATCTTGGAGGAAGAGCTAGACATAGGTTGGCAAAGAAGAGAGAAGAAAACTTAGAAAGTGACCAGATGATGGAGAGAATTGGATGAACAATAATGGAAGTAGAAAAAAGACATCTGTATATAGGGTGTCCTAAAGAGGCAGATGTAGCTTAAGTAGTTATGTTGGGGAAGACGGGATGTGTTGGAGAGCTTCTTGGTGGAGCACTTGATGAAGAGCTTTGACTCTTCTGCAAATGAATCAGAATCACAAAAAGTGAAAATGAGAAAGAACTTCAAGTGCCATCCAGTCTGAAAGGAATCCCCTCTCTAATATACATGACACATGGTCATCTAACATCAACCTGTGCTTGAAGGCCTCTAAGGGGGGGGCTCCCACAACCTCTCCATTCAGCCCATTCCACTTTTACAGCACTTTGACTGTTAGGAAGTTTTTCCTGACATCAAACCTAGGAAATTAGATTTGTTTCAGTAGTTTAATATCATCCTGTGGTAGGTTCACTACCTCTCTACTCTTTTTCCTTTAAGTGGAGAAAAGGAGAGGAACAAGCTAATACATGATTATTTTCACTAGTGTGTCATTCTTTCCAAGTAACATTTGTGTTTTAACCACAAACTTCCAAGCTTTAACCCAAATGAGCACGAAATGTGGTTATTAGGGAAGCAGAGAATAACATGGGCCAGGGTGGTACAAGTCGCAGTTACTCACCTATACTGATTATGTGTAAGTGAAAAGATTCCTAGGAAGTCTTGCAGTGCCTTAAATTATTCTTGTGACTAACTATAGCTCTCTGGTACTAGGCAAGTCTGTAGGATTGATTGCCTTGGGAGATGTGATGTGTTAAGGCTACTTTGATCTGCTCATCATCCTGCCCCTGTCTTCTCCCCTACCCCCCCCCCCCCCATGCTATTTATGAGCAACTACCCTGATGCTATTGGGTCTGTGGGACACACCTGGGAGATAGGATCTAGGAAGGTTCCATCAGTCAGACATTCAATTTAGAAACTTGAGGCTGATTTATTTTACCATACTATCTTCTCCCCACTTGGCACATTAAAGTCTCCGAGTATTTGTCAAATAGGGATAAGGACTTTGGTTCCCTTAAAGCAGGCTCTGTGTTGTATCTATCTATATATCCACCAGCATCTAATGTAGGTGCTTAATTTTATATATATATATATATATATATATATATATATATATATATATATATACACACACACACACACATATACATATATGTATATATATAATTTTATATATGTATATAATTAATGTTTATTGGATTGAATTGTCTACTTATTTTTCAGGGTTGTTGTGGAAACTTGACAGCATTATATAAATGTTAGTTAGGTTACCCCCTCAGCCTTATGACTAGCAAATCTCATCCTGCTTGCTCCCCTAAAGCACTTGGAGCTACATCCCATCTGTCTGAGCACAAATCTTTTCCTCTTTCCCCTTTTTTCTCACTTGTCTTTGTTGTAGTTATTGAGTCCTTTCAGTCATGTTTAACTCTTCTTGATCCCATTTGGGTTTTGACAAATATGCTGGAGTGATTTGCCATTTCCTTCTCCAGCTTATTTTACAGATGAGGAAACTGAGGCAAACAGGATTAAGTGATTTGCTCAGGGTCACACAGCTAGTGTCTGAGGTCAGATTTGAACTCAGGAAGATGACTCCTCTGGACTCCAAGCCAGAGTGCCTGGCACTCTAAAATCGCAATAATAACAGCCATTCCCTCCTAAGGTTGTTATGGTGTTCCAATAAGATGATAATAGTGTAGTGCAGTTCCTGACACATAAGAAGTGCTGTATAAATGTTAGCTATCACCATCACCATCATCATCATCATCGTTGTTGTTAATCAGCAGCAGCAGCAGCAGCAGCAGGATCCAGTTACCTGCTCCTGCTTCCCACTTTTGTACATAACAATCTAAGTTGGTTGATGAATTCTCTGCACATCCACATTGACCTTTTCTTAGAATTCCTAGTTTTCTCCTCATCTAAATTGTTTCCCTTTGAGTATTTGGCATTCAATTTGTTTAGTTTCCCTTCTCCTGCCCCAGCTTACTTCCTTTGTAGAATTTTAGTCCATGGAATCCTTCCTTGTCTTTTTCTGAGTTCTTTGGATTATGTTGTCACCAAGTCTAGGGTGCATGTCATACTCTGCCTGGCTTTTCCACCTTTCTCTACACAGTTCCCCAAAGTTCCCTTCATTAACTGAGTCCTCCTTGTTAGAGACAATCAGATTTTAAAAATCATCTTCCTTTGTTGGTTTCTCTACCTTTTGAAATGAACTTCCCCCCACTCCCACAAAACTCTTATTGTTTTAGACACCTCTGCATAGGACTGTCTTTTTTGTAAGTTTTTCTCAGTCCAATTCAATTTAATTCTGTTCACTTCAATTCAGCAAGCCTTCTCTATGTAAGACTCCGTACGAGGTGCGAAGACAGAAAGGAAAACAGTTTCCACACTCAAGAAACATGTGTGGTACTAGGAGTAGGTAGCCAGTGAAAAAGTATTCATTGAGCATTTTACTATATGCCTTCCTTGCACTACAGGCAATGTAACAAGCAAGAATCAATCAGTCAGTGAGTGTTCGTTAAGCACTCAGAGTGTACCCTTAAAGAACCTCCACTGAATTTGGTTGGGGAGAAGAGAATTCCATTCAGGAAATAATTATAGACCTTTCCAAATAGCATGGCAAATGGCAAGTTAACTATAATTGTGGTAGTGTGATAAGTGTAAAAGCGTTCACTGAAGGAAGGAATCATAAGGAATCAGGGTAACTGGGGGAGTTTCACCACAAAAGTGGGACTAGAGTGTTAAGCTTTGAAGGATAGAGTTTTAAGAGACAGAGGAGAGGATGTTCTGAGAAAAAAATGAGAACATGAGAAGTACTTTGCAAACCTTAAAGTGTTATATAAATGATTGCTATTATTATTATTATGAGAAGGCATTATAGGGTAGGAATTTGGCAGGAGTGAAAATTTGGAAGAAGGGTTATATGGAATGAATTGAAGAGGTAACAAGCAGAATAACTTGGCTAGAGTGGTAAATATGTGAAGGAGACTCATGGGAAGGGAGGCTGGCCAAATACAGTAGGTTGGGGCCAGATTATGAAGGCTCTTAAAAACTGATGTAAAGAATTTGTTTTTTGCTCTGTGGATAACAGGAAATTACTGAAGTTTTTGAGCAGGAGGGTTGAATAATTAAAACTTTAAGACACTAATCGAGAAGTATTACATAGCATAGATTGGATGACAGGAGACTAGAGATAGGAAACCCAACCAGTCTATTGTCTATTGAAACAATTCAGGTTAAAAAAGGTGATGGCTCCATAGATGAGACAGATGTAGTAGAAATGGTAATTACTCTCTGTCTGCTGACTCTTTCCTGTGCCTACAAGCATACCTATGAGTCCCACATCTTAAAAAAAAACCATCCTTTGATCCAGCCATTCCCACAAGCTATTATCCTGTATCTCTACTCTTCTAGGAGGCAGTAAGATGGCTTAGTGAATAGAACGCTGGGCCCAGAGTCAGGAAGACCTGAGTTCAAACATGACCTTGGATACTTACTGATTGTTAAGTACTCTGGGAAAATCACCTAATGTCTGTTTGCCTTAATGTACTGGAACAGGAAATGACAAATCATTGCAGTATCTTTGCCAAGAAAATCCCATGAACAGTATGATGCACGGGCTCATAAAGAATGAGATATGACTGAAAAACAACTACTGTCCTCAGCTAAATTTCTTGAGAAAGCTAGCCACACCGGTAGCCTCTATTTTTCTTCTCTTCTTCTCTGCTACAGAGTAAGCTCTTTAGTAAACAGTCTGAAATGGGGCTTCTGACCTTACACCTCTCACCTATAACCTTCACCTGTACCACTCTCTCCAAAGCTACTAGTGATGTCTTAGTTGCCATTCTGCTTGATCTTTGTTTATCTTTGGACCCAGTCTATTTCCATCTCCTCTTTGCTTGCTCTTTTCTCTAGGCTTTTGTGATGCCACTTTCTCCTCGTTCTTCTCTTTGGATCTTCATGTGTCACACCTAGAAACCATACAGGTTCCCAAGGCTTCATCCTGGGCTTGCTTCTCTTTTCTCTCTATTGCAGTGGTTCTCAACCTTCCTAATGCTGTGACCCTTTAAATACTCATATGTGGGCGTATTGGCATGTGGGTGGACCCTTCTGGAGACAAATAGAGGACCAGTGTCTTGGTTCCTAAGACCATCGGAAATATGTGTTTTCCGATGGTCTTAAGCGACCCTGTGAATGGGTCGTTTGACCCCCAAAGGGGTCGCAACCCACATGTTGAGAACCGCTGCTCTGTTCTTTCTTACTTGGTGATGTCATTAGCTACTAGGGGTTCAATTAAAATTTTTACTCAGATGATTCTCAGATCTCAATATCTAGCCCTAATCTCTCTCCTGAGTTCTACTCTTGCTCCATCAATAGCCTTTTGAATGTCTCTAACTGGATGCCCTAAAAGTATCAGAAACTCAATATTTCTGAAGAGAATTCATTGTCTTTCCACCCAAACTTTCCCTCTTCCTGACTTTCCTGTTGCTGGTGAGGGCAACACCATCTTCCTAGTTATCCAGGTTCTCAACCATGATGTCATTCTCGCTCTTCTCATTCACTCCACACATCCAGTCTGTTGTCAAATCTTGTCATTTCTAAGTTCATGCCATTTCTCATATTTATACTCCCTTCTCTCCACTCATACAACCAACACCCTACCCTTTAATTTTATTGCTCTTCACACACAACATTCTAGCTATATTGGTCTAATTGCTATTTTTTTCTCATGCAATGGTTCGTCTTCCAATTCACTATTTTATAATTGGCTGTCTTCCATGCTTGGAATGTTCTTTCTCCTTACCTCCTCCTCCTCCTGATTTTTCTGGCTTCCTTCAAGGCTCACCTCAAATGCCACCTTCTCCAGTCCTATCCCCCTCACTAGTGCCTTCTCTCTGAGATTATTTTCTACCTACACTGCACATATTTTTATATACACTGTTATTTATAAATTGTGATATACATATTGTCTATTCCATTAGAATGCATGCTCCTTGAGAACAGGGATTATATTTTTGACATTTTTTTGTAGACTCAGCATTTGGTACATTGCTTTGCATATAGTAAGCACTTAATAAATGTTTCTTGTTGACTGATAGATTGAAGAGCAGAATACCAACATTCTTTGCCTTTCCAAATAAAAGGCACTTTCAGAAATCCTAATCATGCAATATTTTCTCTGTTATGTGCAAAAAATAATTCTTTGACTGTCTGAATCTTCAGTATGTATGTTTGTCCTAGGGTATCAGTTTCTAGCCCAGTGTGAAGAAAAGGAGAAATAAATGGATGCCATCTGTTTTCCCCACAGAACACTCTGTACTAGGATTAACACCCATCTAGCCTTGTTAGTCATTTCTATAGAAACATATCCCACATGTATCTCTTGGAATTTTTGCTGGATAAGACTGCTCTCTGGGTTTACTCCTTTGAGCAAGACTTCATTAAAAAGAAATCTATAGATATGAAAATTGCTGCTAATAAAACTATGGAGAGAACATTCAATATCTGTCACAGAAGCACAAACAAGTGTAAAAACAACTGACCTCAGCTGAGTAGTATAAGCATAGAACGCTCCCTGCAGAAACATGCTCTCTGAAGAGAAGAGTTGTTGGTATGCTCACACAGACAGCTCAGTGATCTCAGAGCAATGTTCATTTGTGTTATGAACACGCGCTAATTTGTATCAGGTGTGTTTCTGTTACTTATTTCTTCCTACTAAACAATGTACTTCTTAAAGACAGAGGAAATATTTATTTTTATACCTCGCTTGGTGCCTGGTAGAATGTTACACACACTAGGCATTTAATAAATGTTTCTTGAATAATAATAGCATTTATGTAGCTTTTCAAGGTTTGCGAAGCTTTGCGCATGTTACCTCATTTGATCCTCACAATAACCTGTGAGGTAGATGCTATTATTAGCTCTGTTTTACAGATGAGGAAGCTGAGCCCAGCAGAGTGACTTGGCCAGTATCTCACAGCTATTAAGTCAGGGTCAAAGGGAGAATTGGAGTTCAGGTCTTTCTAACTCCATGTCTGGCATTTCATCTACTGCACCACTTGTATGCCAGAGTGAATGAAAAATGAAACGTGCATGTAAGTTTGTTAAAACAATACCTATCCATATTCACACACATATAGAAAAGAATCATGATTCAGTGGGATGGTTATATCTTCCATGGAAGCATATCACACATCTATCATATGGTAATAGACCATCTTCATGAGGCTCTGCACCCCCCTCCAAAAAAAAACCAAACACAACTGTTTAATGTGATTCTGGTTATGAGCCCCTCCCGATTTAGCCAAACTGGACCTTGGATGACAGATGTACAACCCATACTCTGAGCTTCTCCAGAACCTAGTAGGATCTGCTAGAGCTTATGTGCCACTGACAGAGCCTTTGTTAATGCATGGTCACCTTCCTATTACAAGGAGGTACCAGGCAGATTCTTAAAGGATGCAGACAAATAGAAAAATTATGTGTGTGCAAACATACAATATATACAGGTATGTGTTCATATGAAGGAACACTAGCGTAAGAGTTATAGAATCATGAAATCATGGCACCAACAGAGGTCATGGATTTAGAATTAGAAATGACTTAGAGATCATTGAGTGCAAAGCCCTCATTTTACAAATCAGGAAAGTGGCCCTCAGGGAAACTACATTTCTTACTTAGTCTCACATCTTATTGTTGTTCTTGTTGAGTAATATCAGTCACGTCCAACTCTTTGTGACCACATTTGGGTTTATTTTGGCAAAGAAACTGGAATGTTTACCCTTTCCTTCTCTGGTTCATTTTACAGATGAGGTAACTGAGGCCATGGGGTTAAGTAACTTAACTAAGGTCACACAGCTAGTAAGTATATGAGGTCAGATTTGAGCTCGGGTCCTCCTGACTTCAGGGCATTGTTCTATCCACTAGGCCATCTAACTGCCTGCCATGCAGCTTACAAGTGTCTAAGACAGGTTTCAAATCCAGATCTTCTTGATTCCAAGTCCAGTGCTGTATCTACTATGCTGTGCTATCTCTCAGGAATCTCAGAGGTCATCTGGTCCAACCAGCCCCCAAACAGGAATCCCATGGATAGCATCCCCATCATGGATGTCCTCACTCATTGAACCCTTGAACAATTCTCGTGTCAGGGACTCACCACTGTATAAGACAGCATTTTCCATTTCTGTAGAGTTTTAATTGTTAAGGAGATTTTCCTTATATCAAGATGAAATCTATCTCTTGGTAATTTCTACCCACTACTTTTTAATTCTGCCCTCTGGGGACAAGCTAAGTCTTATCAGACTTTGTATGGAAGTAAAGAGACCTTAGCCAGTCACTTATCTCTTTAATCCTCCTTTTCTTTGATTGCAGTGAAACGATTCTACTAGATGAGGGCTTATATGTGTGTGTGTGTGTGTGTGTGTGTGTGTGTGTGTGTGTGTGTGTGTGTGTGTGTGTGTGTGTGTGTTGTGGACTCCTTTGTCAGAAGAGGGTCGGGTTCTTGGCCTTTTTGTGTGTATGCCTGTGAACACCTCAGAATAATGATTTTACTACTAGAAAGAAGGGAATTTAAGAATCTTTTGAAGGACCAAACAAATATTTTTATTGACTGATGTATGTGGTCCTTCTTAATGGATGGAGTAAATGTCAAAATTCTGTTAGAGCCTCCACTAGAGGTTAATAAAAATAAAGATATAATTTTTCTTTCCCATTCAAGTTCATAGACTCCCTGAAATCTGCCGAGGAAGCTCTTTGGGAGCATGTAGACTCCAAGTTATGAATCTTTGGATGAGATGATCTCTATGGTTCCATTCATTTCTACTATTCTCCAAATGATTAATGTAACCAGAAAATGAGGTAAGGTTATACTGCATTAATGATGTCACTGAGAAAGGATTGGCACAACTTTCTGTTTGTATACTCGGTGACATTTAATTTTTAATAGTGCTTTTATATTTATTGTATTTTATCTTCACAATGTCCCTGTGAATTAAGCAGAATAGGTATTATTATCCCTAGATTTACAGAGTGAAGGAGACTTAAAGCTTATCATGTCCAACTCCCCCATTTTATGGTTGAAGAAACTGAGGCTCTGGGCCCTTAAACTGTCTACAGTTACATACTGAGCTATTGGCAAAACGGGGACTTAACTCTCCTGTGCTCTTAC
This sequence comes from Pseudochirops cupreus, assembly GCA_028627135.1. NCBI lineage: Eukaryota > Metazoa > Chordata > Mammalia > Diprotodontia > Pseudocheiridae > Pseudochirops > Pseudochirops cupreus. The sequence continues at coordinate 228,815,396 of CM053582.1, forward strand.
CTCTGACCTGTGCTTTTAGAACACCATTAAAATATGTCTCAAAACTTTAGATGTGTTGCTTCTAAAATACTGGCTCCAAAACATAACAGCTCTCCAACCAGTGGAAGCCTGATAGAACATAGGCAGCCTCTAAGGTAGGAATCAGGCCTGCCTTCTGATAGCAGTGTTAAAAAATACATGTGTTCATACCTTATCTAAATTATTATGCATTTCAGTGTGTATCAGTGAGTAAAATAAAAGCTGTTCTCATGTTAGTAAATAAATTCTTTATGTTGATCAATCATTGGATAGTATAGACTGGTTTAATAGGGACGATTTACAGCAAGCTTTGACAGTATGTTCCTTTTTCTAATTGCAAATGGAAAAAGGATGCTGTTCTCTGCTGTGCCATAAAAATGTAAAATATAAATGACTTAAATGCCTGCGTGTTCCCTTCTCCACCCAGCACTCATTTTCTCCTCATATTTAGACACAAATCAGAGAAAAAACTGCTCTCTTGTGAGATAATAACTTTTATGAGATGGGGCCAAATTCTTATCCTGTGTAACTATATAATGCCTCATGGAGCCAGATTTTCCCCTTATCTAAACTATGGAGGAGGGTTCCTTTGTTAACTGCATGGACTTTTCCAGGCCCCTCAAGTACTATTATTTTATTAAGGACTATTAAGGGCTAGTGAGCTACTGCCCCAGTGCACTCAAAAATACTCCAGTGGGCTAAAAGAAAGCACACAGCTCCTTCCCAGAGTGCTTTACTTCCAAAGAGAGCACTAGGAGAAAGTGGCTTCAAATGTCAGACATGCCTTGATATAGAACTTGCCAATTAAGGGTCATCAGATTGACACTAGCAACTAAATAATAGAACTCTCCTGTTGGATCAGTGTGGAATGAGACTCCAGCCCATGCTTAGTTCCTGTATCCCAAAGGACACTGTGCAGTGAGCCACTTTGACTTTTTACCTTAGCAGAAAATGACTGAGACTTAAAGAGATAAGTCTGTGGTCCCCTCTGGACTCCAGGATAGTGAGTGGCTGTGCTTTGATACTTCTAGATCATGCATACTTTATTCAAAAGTAGGCAGATGGTGGCTTATTTGATGACTTCAGAGATCTCTTCTATCTCTGAAATTTACTGAGGGCTGCTGAAGCCTTCTAATAGAGTCGCCCCTACCTGCATGCCCTGTTCTCTGATAGTACACTATTGGAGCATTATTTCTTAAGGAGAAGGAAGACTGCTATTAAAGTAATATGGGAAGGATTGCCTCATAAGCCATCTATCATTAGCACCTTGGTTTTGATTGTTTTAGTGGATAAGCAAATTTCCTGGCAGAGTCCTAAGGGATGGGGCACAGAATGGGTCAGTTTTGTGTTTTGTTTTTTTTTAACGAAAGAATATTAAGGAAAGGAATCATCTGGAGCTTAAGATACTATTCAGAACTTAATGAGTTGTCTCAGTGTGGGTCTCTTAATGGCTCAGGACAAACTCAAAGTGTGGGAAGAGGCAAAGATTGGTACTTTTAAAAGAAGAGGAGATGGAAAGGATGCTGGAAGCAAATAATTAATTGTACTGATGACCAACCTCACTGTATCTCTACTGTTACCCACACAGGGTCATAATCTGATTTTTGTTAACCCTTTCTATAACCTAAGAAGCCTGGCCTGGGGCTCCCATAGTGGAACAAAGGGTATATGTATGTGTGTGTACATGTACATTCAAGTATTCATGTGGGAATACTTAGGAGAAAAAGAGGAAAGGTTGTAGCAAAGATTTAAGAGAGAAAGGCCCATGATTTGATTTTTAGTCATAAGTAATACATCTGTAGTCATTTTCCTAAAATATTGCTTTAGCCATGTCACTAACCTGCTCAGAAATTGTGTATTCCCTCTTATCTGTAATACAAATTCCACAGTCTGGCATTCAGGCCCCAAGTCTATCTTTTTTGTCTAATCTCTCACCTTAGCTCTGACTTGAATCCTTCTTCCAAGCCAGTCCACCCATTCCCCATGAATGACTTTTTATGTTTGCTTAATTCTGTTCTCTCTCTCTTGTTAAACCTCTTCTTGCTCACCTAGGCCCTATCTATCCTCAGTCCCAAGACTAGTTCTTGTCCCACCTCTTCCCACCCCAGCTCATTGATCTCTTACTTATCTGATTTCATAGAATTTTTGTCTCAGCTATCATTTGTCATTTCTTCATTTATTGCTCCATTGTCTTTCATTGTTTTGTGTTGTTATTTAATTTTTCATGAACTTGTATCCTGTTTTCCTAAATAGGTAGCAAGCTTCTTGGGGGCAGGGTAGGTACCATGGTTTTGGTATTTTTGTCTTCCACAGTGTCTTGCATATAGTAACTCCACAGTAAATATTTATTCATTGATGTAAACAGTGTTTCTTTGTATAAATCCTTTTGAATACTTTTATCATCACAGAAACATTTAGAATGATAGAGGAGGAAAGGATTATGTGATTATGTTACCTTTATTGTTTGAAGTCTTATTTTACAGATGAGATTATAGACTCTATAGGGACAGAAACAACGTATCTTTTCCTTACTTCCTCTCTTATATCTCCTATAACTAGGATGTAACATAATCAGGTATTAAATAAACACTTACTGAATCGAATGAATGCATACAGGGACACAATTCCCTGCCCCAAACATCAGGGAAATGTGAAATAGGGGCAATGAGGGATAATGATCCTCTCCTAAGTAAAGCAATATATTAATTTAATGGAGTGGGAGGAAAATGTGAGAGTGAATTCTTTGAAAGATATAACTATGATAGTCAAGGATTTTACTTTTTTAGAACTTTATTTCATTTATCCATATCCTTCAAGGATCACCAAGAACTTGTGTTTTTCAGAGAGACAGAAGTTTAGGGAAGTAAGAGGAAAACATTAATGAAATTTTGAGATGTGCTGAATCATAAGCATCATATTATGCAGGTTGTGAGGAGACACCTTCTCATGGACCATAGGTCTCTGAGAGCATCATGTCCCTGGGTGGAAATGATGGTTAATTAACCAAAGAGTCCAAGTCTATATGTGGAGAAATAAATAAAAGGGAGAGAGAAAGATGTTCTTTTGAATAACTAAAATTCCAGTTGTACATGTCATCTAACGACATAAAGTCAGTGGACCGAGCATGTGCCAAGTGCTGGGAATACAAACACAGGCACATAGACACTGTTCCTGTCATCAACGAACTTATATTCTTTTTAATTTTATTTTAATTTAGTATTTTATTTTTCCCCAGTTACATGTAAAACAATTTTTAACATTTGTTTTTAAAAGTTTGAGTTCCAAATTTGGTCCCTTACTCTCTTCCCACTCCCACTCCCTCAACCCTCCCCCATTGAGAAGGCAAGGAATTCAATATAGGTTATTCATGTGTAGTCAGGTAAAACATTAAAGAATTTACATTCTTTTTTTTTCTTTTTGGAGGGGAGAAGGTAGGGCAATTGGGTTTAAGTGACTTGCCCAAGGTCACAGGGCTAGTAAATGTTAAGTGTCTGAGGCCGGATTTCAACTCAGGTCCTCCTGACTCCAAGGCCAGTGCTCTGTTCACTGTGCCACCTAGTCGCCCCAGGACTTCTAATGAGGAAAGAAAATTTGTAAAAAAAAAAAAAAGTTGAAAAGGAGAGGTATGGATGAAGGTATGTGTCTTGGAGTGCAGCCTGGAAAGGAATGAGTCTGGGCTGGTCTGGGTGGCCTCCTTAAATGGAGGTTCCAGAAAGAGCCTTCCAAGTGGAGGAAGATGGCTCAGGGGTGGAGGATACTTTTAATATGTGAATTCCAGGGCCCAAGTGAGAGCTTGATTATAGAGCTGGGGCATGGTGAGACTTCAGGATGGTAGAAGTTCAGTGTAGACTGAAACTTGATAACTACCTTCCTATGACTCAGTGGACAAATATTTATTGCTGTGTGTTAGAACATATGTGGGAAACAAATGAGGCCAAACTCTAGTTCCTGCCCTTAAGAAGCTTTTTATGTAGAGGGCAAATTGCATATCTATAGGGCTTTATATCTACTGAGGAAAAGATACCTTTATGATGATTTGTTTTGTAAGCTAAGTGAAAGGAGGACTGGCTGAGGTGGCTGGATGGGTTGGGTGCAGATGATAAATTTCTGAATTGCTGCATAACATCAGTCCTTTGACTATACATTGAATTCTCATTTATCCTGTGCCTCAGTAAAATGTGATTTGTAAGACAACCTTTTAAATTCTCCCCTTGGTACGGTAGAAAACTTTTCTTTTGTTTTTGGGTGGGTGCATCTGTCAATCACCAGAGTGCATTACTACAGCAAATAAGGTTCTACAGATGATTAAGGGCATATTAAATTGGGTCTGCCTCTGATTTGTTATTTTAAAAGGAAGACAGAGTATAGGTACCACCCAATCCAGATACAAAGCAAGCAAAAGGAAACAAAAGATATGCATTTTTCTGATATAATATTCTCCTCTCCTTCAACTTTAGGCAAATATTTTTGATAACGTGAAGTGAAGGGTAGAGGGACTTCATGTGTTATCTGGATAAATTATCTTTTTTGAAATTGCTCAGCAGGTAAATAAAAGGACTTAAGTCTTTGCAGACGAAACTTTTTTTTTTCCTTTGCCTCCACTAGAGGCTCTGAAGATTTGGGCAAAATTTTTTAAGTATTTGTTAACTACTGTTCAGGGAATAAAGTGTTGAGCCTGGAATCAGAAAGACCTGAGTTTCAAAGCTAGCCTCAGACACTTACTAGCTGTGTGACCTTAGGCTAATCTATTAACTTTTGTCTACCTTAGTTTTCTTATTTGTAAAATGATACCACCTGTTGTGATTGTGAGAATTAAATGAGTTAATATTTGTAAAGCACTTAGCACAGTACCTGGCATTGTAGACACTTAATGTCTATTTGCTTCCTCCCTTCCTTCCTTTCTTCCTTCCTTCCTTCCTTCTTTCCTTCCTTTCTTCCTTCCTTCCTTCCTTCCTTCCTTCCTTCCTTCCTTTCTTCCTTCCTTCCTTCTTTCCTTATCATACTTTTTTTTCTCTTTCCCTTTCTTTCTCCTTCCCTTTCTCTCTCCTTCCCTTTCTCTCTCCTTCTCTGCATTCAAGGTCTTCCTCTGACTTCAGACAGACCATGGGTCGTAAAAGGCAGAGGTTTCTAAGGGAAATGTTTTCTCAAGAAGTTTAAGTCATAGAATTTTAGAGCTGAAAGGAATGTTTGAAGCCAGATAGTCCAATTTTTCAATTTGTTTATTTTTTATTTATTCAATTATTTATTATCATTGTCATGTAGATAGTGCGAGAAGAGAATAGACCAGAGGTAGTGAACCAATAGACAGTTTCAAATCTCTTGAAGTAACATTGTGCCTATTTGTACTGATAGAGGAATTTTTCCCATTAGGACTTCTGTACAAAAATGAAATCACAAGTTTAGACAAAAACAAACAAACCATTACTAACATGAGAAAGTTTGAGGATAAAGTGATGGCTTTTAGCTCAGGTATCAGAGGAGCTTTAAGCTCAGCTGAGGTACAAGTGCATGGAGGTAGGAGAGTTTGAGCCCGAACTCTGCAGCCTGTTTGGGTCTGTCACTTATTCAAGACCATTGCTCCTCCATTTTCCATTGGATTTCTTTGATTTAGCCATAAATAAATATGACATCATAGTAAGACAAAAGCACATTTACTTACCATACCAAGTAAATAACAAGGAATTAAAATCAAGCAGCAAGCAATCTTTTCACCAATTTCCCAACATTACCTCATCCTACCCTCTAGCTCTGGGAGGGTGTGAATCTTTTCATCACAGTTTCCCAGGTTGCCTTATGTTCACAGTGTTTTGGGAAACAAACAGTAAGTAATAATTTGTCCATAGGATGAACAAAGGAGCCTCAAGGTCAGATGAAAATGGCAGTATCTGCGTCTGGAAACCATAGCTATGAAGCTTCAAGGTCTGCAAGTGTGGTTTTCTGAATGGGCACATTGAAGTGAAATGGATGAAAAGTCACTATCGTTTCAGTATCTGAAAGTGCTAGTACTAGCCCCATGGGAGAGAGAGGAAGCCACATTCTAGCCCTGATGGAAATGAGGGAAGGATGGGAAGGAGGGAGGGAGGGAGGACAGAAATAAACATTTATCAGGTACCTACTATGTACCAGCTGTATTCAACACTTTACAAATATTGTCTCCTTAGATACTAACGACAACCTTGGAAAGAGGTTGTTATAATTCTCATTTTACCCTTGAGGAAACAGAGGCAGACCAGGATTAAGTGGCTTTCCTAACAAGTATCTGAGACTAAACTTGAACTTGGGTCTTCCTGATTCCAGGCCTAGTGCTCTAACATTGAGGCATCTGGTAAGATTTAGAAAGAGAAAGCCCTGGAGCTCTGTGAACATTTGTCTCCTCTTTATCTCATTTTCCTCTGTGACTCCAGCTTTGTCTTATGTTCTGCTCTACCCTCCTTCCTTTCAAAACCTCCCTGTGTTATAGAAACTATAACCTACAAGTCACCTACAAGTGCTCAAGAAATGTCCCTTACAGTGGAATGACCCCAAACTCTGGTCTTGTTTTATGGACGATTATTGTTCCCTACCCCCTTTGGTGCTGCTATGCTGGCAGAGCCATGGGTGTGGTCTATTCATCTTTTTACACACTCAGCTGTCCTGGTTGAGCTATGGGTATAATAAAAAGGTGTCATTATTGGAATAAATGTATAACTTTCCAAGATTACTTCTTTAAAGAGAGCCATACTTATTTGTATATATCAGTGCTATTATAATTTATTTAATGAGTCTCATTATATTGTCATCATACTTTGCATTCCCTACTCAAAAATGGGGAAGAAGAGAAAAATGAAGATATATGTGGGTGGGTGGTTTGCATTCATGGAGAGAAGAGTTTTCTTTGGGGATAAATAGTTCAGGGAATCAACTTGAAATAGAAATCTTCTTCTCTTAAACATGTTTAAAAGAAGGATCTTCTTATCACTAAGGATTTTAAAGTGTGTGCTATCACTTAATGGGTCAAGCTCCCTAAATTAACAGTAGCAGTTTGCATTTTTTCTGCATTTGGTTGGTGAGAACTTTCCTGAATTATGAGATAGGTATCATGATGATCCTTTTTACATTTGAGAAAATGGAGGCTCATGGAAGTAATTTTTCCTTATTCACATTTGTTGTTCAGTTATTTCAGTAGTGTCCAACTCTCTGTAACCTCATTTAGGGTTTTCTTGGCAAAGATACTGGAGTGGTTTGCCATTTTCTTTTACAGTTCATTTTACAGATGAGGAAACTGAGACAAACAGGGTTAAGTGATTTGCCCAGGGTCACACTAATAAATATTTGAGGACAGATTTGAATTTAGGTCTTCCAGACTCTTGTCTGGTGCTGTATCCACTGTGTCACCTAGATGCCTTTATTCACATAGGTGACAAATATCAGCATTGAAAACTGAATCCAGGCCTTTTGAATATATGTTCAATACTCTTTCTCTTACACAGCATTGTCACAGATAGATATTCTACCTGCTGGTTTCATCCCTTACAAATTTAGCTGAAAGAGCTCGAGGAAGTCATTGTAGACCAGCCAGTGGTCTTAGAGTCAGAAGACCTGGGATTGAATCCTGCCTCAGACACTTACTAGCTGTGTGACCCTGGGACATTCCCTGACCTCTCTGGACATGAATTTACTCCTTGGCAAAATGAGGGGGTTAGACTCAGTGACCTCAAAAATCCCTTTCAAATCTAAAATCTATGCTCCTACAATTTAAGGCAGATAGTAATGAGAGATGAGACACTGGAGAGTAGGTTATCTCATACAGTAATAACCATTCTCTTACCTCAGGACAGAGGAAGGCTGAGAGCAGAACGGGTGAGAATCCCATCTTCCTTTTGTATACCCATAAGACTGGTGATAAAACTCATCCCAAGCATTGCTGCTTGAGGCTTATTAGATCTAAGATCTGAGGTATCTCCATGGGGAGCCAAAGTTAACTTCCCCAGAGTTTTCCCTAAGACTCTTACATGTGCATAATATAATGCTAATGATATGAAAACACACTGGGAAAATCGAATGGAAATCTGTCAATCAGAAGAAATGTAGTTTCTGAAGGCTTGGCAGACAGCATTAACTCATTATGTGACCTTGGGCAAATCCCTTTGCCACTTTGAGACTAGTTCCTATATCTCCAAAATGGGGCAGGTTGAGATGTACTAGAATATCTCTAAGGTCCCTTCCAGCTCTGATTGTCTTGGGGGTCTGTGCATTCTATGAAAAGGCAACACTACTACAGTTATTTGCCTCTTGTCATGGAGGGAAATTTTCTGGGCCCATTTTCCCTCAGGTGTCCTTCTTTCATTGCTGGTGAATAGTCCTTACACCCACCAAGTAATTCACTTGGAGATAATCAAGATTTCTGCACAGTTTCTTGACCATCTTTCCCTACAACAAAGGGGGAAAAACACCCATCCATCTCATTGTATCAGGTTTAAAGCCTTGCCCAGCCACGTTGGGTAGCAGAGCTGGCAGGGCTATTCAGTTGCCAAAGTTTGGCCCCAAAAGGTTGATTAACAGCTTCATCCTTGTTTACTTAGGTAGGGCAGAGTCTCCAGTGAGACAGAAATGCTTTGTCTGTTGCTTCTCCCTGTCTCTTGGGTAGCAACCTGATCCCAGAACATTTATTAAGCAAATTGGCTTGGAAGTCTCAGAGGCAGCTGGATCCACTGGAAAGATCATGGTAAGGAGTCAGAGATTCAGAAGGTTGCCAGCTCTGTTCTTGGTTTTACCAGAAACTGACTAGCTTTGAGACCTTAGGCTAACTCTCAAAGCCTGACTTTCCTCATTTCTAAAGTGAGGAAGAGAACACCTTGTCACCTTATAAAGCTGTTGTGAGGACCAGGTGAGGTAATTGATGTGACAACCTTTGCTCTACAAATGAGGTTATCATTCCCTGAAACTGCTCTCTCCAAAGTTATTAATAATCTCTTAGTTTCCAAATCCAGTGGCCCCTTCAGAATCCTCATCCTCCAGGACCTCTCTGTAGTCCTTGACTGTTGATCAGTCACTCTCTATTCCTTGATACCCTCTTCTCTTGATGTTTTTGGGACACCATTCTCTGCTCTTCTCTCCTGGTTTTCCTCCTACCTATCTGACTGCTCCTTTTCTGTCTCCTTTGCTGGATACTCTTCCAGATCATGTTCTCTAAATGTATGGATGGTCCCTCAGGGTTCTGTTATGGTACCATTTTTCTTCTCCCTCTATCCTAATTCATTGGTGATCTTATCAGTTCCCATGGATTTCATTACCATTTCTATGCTCATAATTTCCGAATCTATCCTTCTTGCTCTAAACTCTCTGATATCCTCCAATCTCAACTGCCTTTCAGATACCTCAAACTGGATGTTCTATAGATATATTAAGCTCATTATGTCTAAAAGGGAGCTTATTATTTTCTCCCTGACCCCCCCACCCCCACACCTCCTAGCTTCCCTATTACTGTAGAGCAACAGTTCTCAACCTGTGGGTCGCGACCTCTTTGGGGGTTGAATGACCCTTTCACAGGGGTTGCCCAAGACCATCAGAAAACACATATTTCCAGTGGTCTTAGGAACCGACACACCACCCCTCTATCCATCTCCAGGTGGGTCTGCTCACATGCAGATACGCCCACATACAAGTATTAAAGGGTCGCAGCATTAGGAAGGTTGAGAACCACTGCTATAAAGGGTGACACCATTCTCTTCAGTCCCTAGAGCTCTCAACCTGGGAGTCATCCTGGATTCCTCACTATCTTCTCCCTCCCCAACCACCATATCCAATCTGTTGCCAAGGCCTGTTGATTTCACCTCTATAACATCTCTTAAATATGGCCCCTTCTCTCCTCTGACACCACCACCACTCTAATATAGGTCCTTGTCATCTTATACCTGGACTATTGCAATAGCCTGCTGGTAAGTCTGTCTGCCTCAGATCTCTCCATATTCCAATCCATCCTCTATTCAGACTCTGAAGTGATTTTCCTAAATTGAAGGTTCATCATATTACTCATCCCCTCCTTCCCCTCCCTCCTCCCACTCATTAAACTCCAATGGCTTTCTGTTGCCTCCAGGATCAAATACAAAATGTTCTGTTTGGCATTCCAAGCCCTTCATAATCCACCTCCCTTCCTGCCTTCCAATTTTCTTATACTTTACTCCCTGACACATACTTTTCAATCCAGTGACACTGGTCTCCTGGCTGTTACACAAATAAGACATTCCATCTCTCAGCTCTGGGCAATTCACTTAATCTCTTAGCTCTGTCTTTTTTTTCCTGACAGTCCTCCATGCCCACTTCTTCAGCATATCTATAGAATTGGAAGTGAATCAATAAAGTGAAAGAGAGAAAGGGAACACATCAAGACACCTTCTGAAACATTTCTGTGCCTTGCCTTGATTCTCAGTCTCCAAATGAATAAATGAATTTTCAATTAGAATGAGCACATTGTGCAAATAAGCCAAACAACTAAAATATTATTGATTGGTCTGATAATGATATATATCCCAACGAGCAAGTGCCTTGGTTAAAAAAGGGGGTGGGTGGGTGGATGGAGAGAATAATCTGTCTCTCACCAATTATCTTTTTATTTGTCCTATAGTTATTTTTAGGACTCTTCGTACAAAAGAACCCCCATAAAAGCTCAGATAGCAAAGAATACTCCTTACCTTATTCTGGGTCTAGCCCAGCTGCTTTTTACTAAATTTGGTCTCCTGCCATCTCTGTCAGTACCAATTTCACACTTAGCTCAACTGCTCTGTATATGGCCCCCCTAAGGAACTCTGAAGTTAGCCTCAGCAGTAGCATTCTGCATAAGCTGGGCCAAGTTGGTGCCTCTTTCCTCTGAAGCAGAACAGTCTAGTCCCCCTGGAACACTATTAGTGTTCTGAGAGCTTTTCATCAGGACTTAGGGTGCCTGATTGTCTTGAGAAACAGTTCACAGTGAGAAGATAGGTGGTTTTTTTTTTTAAATCCCACTGTTTCAGATTGATTTGAGGGGGAGTGGTCTGAATTACTAACAAGCTTGAATTGTGGAATAAAGAAAATATAGTTTTGTTGCTTTTGAATATTACTCAATACCTAGAATTAGGCTAAGAAGATGTTAGGGGCAGCTAGGTGGCACAGTAAATAGAGCTCCAGCCCTGGACTCACGAGGACTTGAGTTCAAATCTGGCTTCAAATGCTTGACCCACTTACTAGCCATGTGATCTTGGGTGAGTCACTTAACCCCAATTGCCCTGCCTTCCCCCTCCAAAAGGGGAAGGGGGAAAGATGTTAGGTAGAACTTTAAGGATTGTTAATTTGAATAGCAATGATTTACACCTAAGTTTTTGCTTTTGAAAGTTTCCCCTCCCCCTTTTAAATACTGGGTATAGCATCAGTTTTCTCTGAAAGTCCTTAGTTCACATTTTAGCCTCAGACGCTGTGACCATGTAAACCTGGCAAGTCACTTAACCTGTGTTGCCTCAGTTTTCTCATCTATAAAACAAAGATAAACTATGAGGGTTGTAGTGAAGATAAAATGTTTGTAAAATGCTTTGCAAACCTTAAAGCACTATGCGAATACTGGTTATTACTATAGAAGAATCTGAATTAAGGAGGTTGAAATGTACTTTATTTGTTCAAACAGGTAATTCCCCTCAAAATACATAAAAGGCTAGTGGCTTACTTCTGAGCAGTCTCACAGCATGAATCAGTTTCTGGGTTAGGAATAATCTGCCATGTGCTGCCAGAGGCTTAGATAACAAGAAAAAAGGAGTGGAGTAGAAGTTAAGGCCTATGCTTACAAAACAAAGAAGTTAGAAGCAGAAAGAGTGGAGATCCAGGATTGGAATGAGGTAGCATGGTTCTTGGTGAAGCAGTGGATAGAGTGCCAGGTCTGGAGTCAGGAGGATTCATCTTCCTGAATTCAAATCTGGCCTCAGATACTTATTTACTAGCTGTGGGACCCACAGTCACTTAACCTTTTTTGCCTCAGTTTCCTCATATATAAAATGAGCTGAAGAAGGAAATGACAAACCACTCCAGTGTCTGCCAAGAAAACCCCAGATGGGATGATGAAGAGTCAGACATGAACAAACAACAACAGCAACAACAAAATGGTTCTCAGCATTGAAGTGGATTCAGTAACTAATTCCCACCATGAAACTTGGATGACCTCTATGTCCCCACCAGTGGCTATTGGTATCCTCGCTTCAACTTGATCTTGCTTTCAGATTAAATTCTGTTTGCCCAGCTAAGATGCCCCTCCTAACAACTTTTAGCAAGAGTCTTCTGAGACAGAATCACAGAATCATAGAAAGGTCAAACTAGAAGACTTTGAAATCACTTAGTCTAAGCCTCTTAATAAACTGAAGCCCAAAGAGGTCAAGCAAACTGTCCAAAGTCACAAGGCTATTGAGTGATATCCTTTTGATGCTCTTTCCAGAACTGAGAAAAAATTTTGTGTGCTGCTACATGAATCATGGAGTTGGAAGAGACCTAACATTATTTGTTGTAGTCTTATCACAAAATGTAAGTTTTATGTATCTCAAAGAAATAGTTATCCAACTTTTATTGGCTTCCAAAAATAGAGGCCTCATTTCTTCCTTAGTAATTCTTTGTTTGAAGGTAGAGAGAAGGGGATAAAATTTTTCTCTAGTAGTTTTAGACCCTAGAACTCCATGACCTTATGATGGGACTAATAATTTAGGGGGCAAAGCCAGAGAGGTACTTGGCCAAGGTCAGATGGATTTAGTGTTAGAATGAGAACTAGAACCTAGATTCCCTTTCTTTCCATAAAGTACTCTTACCTTATGCAATACCTGCCATTAATCACTGAACATTCCATGCTTTTTTAATATGCATCCAGTCTGATCTGAGGTACCATTGGGTATATGAGAAAAACAGAAATGACCATTATCTTAGAGAAGCTTATAATATAATCAGGTACATAAGGCATTGAATGTGAAAATATCAGATTAGTTGAACATTGAAATATCAGAACATGACTAAGTCCAAAATAAGTGTTATTAGTAGTAAATTTTATAATAATACAAAAAAGAGGAGATCACTATTGGGAAAAGTGAAGGAGGAAAGTTTCATGACAGAGTGAGACTAGCTGGGTCATAAGGATATGGATTGAGAATAGAAAAAGTGGGGAGCTGTCCAGGTGGGGAAAAATCCTTAAGCAAAAGGAGAAGGGGAAATGAATGTTGTGTATTGAAGGTGGAGGGGCAGTACAATGAGTAGAATGGTGTGTTTGAAGCAGAGATTGTATTTCTGGAGCAGTGAAAGAAAATTGAAGGAGAGGTTAGGACCAGAACCTTGAATGCTGAGTCACTGGGAATACCAAGCTATAGGGCTGGAGTAAGCATCATGTGGGCCTCTGAATTAGGAGTCACAGCTAGATATCTTGATGCCTTTGGTCATCTGTTGATAGTGATTTAGAGCTCATTTAGTGATCTCTCAGAAATCTTTCAATTCCCTTCTCTCTACCTATTCAAGTCCTTTTCATGCACCAAAGCCCAGCTCCTGTTCTTGAATGTCTTCTTCATAAAACCCTAATCAATAACTCCAGCAAATGTTGACCTTTCTCCTTTAGTGCCTGTAACTCCTTTTGTTTGAACTAGGCATTATGACACTTAATTACAATTCCAGGATGGCCAAAGGGATCCAGATAAGAGTCAGCATTCACCAATATCATTGTTAACTACAATATTTCACCTTTACCCTCCCCTCTGATTAAAAAGCAATCAAATACAGTTATGTATCATTTGAGGCCAATGTGAAATGAGTAGTTGCATATAAATGAATTGTACAGATAAGTGAAATCTTAACTGTTTAAGCCTCATTAATGAATCAGGCTGCTTTATAAAAGAAATATTTCTAAAATATATCACAGACTTCCATTCTTCAACAAAGTGTGCTAAAAATTCCCTTTTCTTGATAACCTCAGGGCAATTAGAATAATTATTAGTTATTGGACTGGGCTGTCAAATATTCTTAGGTAATACTCAGGCATTTGCTTCATCTTCCTTACTGCCAAAACAAATATGTGAATCCCCTGAATAAAGGCCTCATAGATTGTAGAACTGTCCATGGTAGTAAATGGGATCATTGCCTTGAGAGTCAGATAAATCCCAGCTCTGCTATTCTCTCTCTTTGTTACTCTGACAAATTATTTAACCCATCTAGGTTTTAGTTTCATCATATTTGAAATTAAGGAGTTGGAGCATATAATTTTTTATGTCCCTTCTAGTCCTAAATTCTTTGAAACTTAAACACATGTAAGTTCTGTTCTGGCTGGCTCTTTTCCCTGTGCTTAGAATGTCTGCTGTTTGGTGCTTTTGTTGCAAATTATTATTTTTGCTATCCACTACCTCTGCTATTTTTATCTCTCATTATTTCTCCATTCTTTTTCTACTCCTTTTCTATATAGAATTTATATCTTTTATCTTTTCTGGCAAATGGTTTAATTTTTATAACTATCTACCAACCAATGAGAGCCTTCTTTTGCTTCTGACCAACAAGCTGACCAATCACAGCACCTCAGATATACTCTTCTGATTTTGTCTGTGTTGACTTTTTAATTAGGCATTATCCTTCAGTGCTAGAGGTGCCTTTTCCATTTATTTATTTACTTCTAGGTACATTGTTCTGGATACCAGAAATCTGAATTCAGTGTGACAAAGATTTGTTGCCCTGAAAGCATTGTACTCCATTACAGGATGTAATAGAGTGCCCTCTTGTGTGAGTATGCTGTAATATTATTTTAGATATTTCATAGGACATACTACTACTTTTAATCACACCCTAAATACAATTTATAATGACACTTTCTACCTGGATCACACTCCTCCTGCCTGAGACTTCACTTGAGGGTCTGAACATCTGCATGTACCCCTCATGCTACTATTTGCTATCTTTTTTTTTACAATTTTTTGGGGGGAAGTTCTTGAATTGTTTTGCCTGTAACACTTTTACCTATGCAACTAGATAGCTTATAGAGGGCAAGAACAATTTTTTTTTTCAATCTCTTGTCTTACCCATGGCAATATAATACAGTGGAAAGTGCACTGAATTTGAAGTAGGAGGATTTGTGTTGGAGTCCAACCAGTCTTACTACTTAATACTTGTTTGACTTTGGAAGTCGCTTAATTCAGCTGGGCCTCTGTTTCTTCAGCTGTATTATGAGGTCATTGAACTAAATGCACTCTAAAGTTCTGGTTCTGTGATACTGTGATATGATACATCAGCACAGGGCTAAGCACATTTTAGCTTCTAGATACAGATTATTGTTGTTCCATCATTTCAATTGTGTTTGACTCTCCATGACCTTATTTGGAGTTTTCTTGGCAAATATACTGGAGTGGATTTGAAGTCAGGTCTTCCTGACTTCAGGACCCACATTTTATCCACAATGCCACCTAGATGTCCAAATAAAGATTGACTGGATTGAATAGACCATCACTTGAGAAGATCTTGCGTTCACAGCCAATACTTGGTTATCTAGTTCTTAAGACAGTTAATGCCAAATTAGATATATTATTATTATTTCTTTCTAATAGTATAGAGGATGATGGAATGAACTCATTCAAACAAATTTTGGAATTGTCTACTGCTTAGCGTTCATACAATTCAAGGAGTAAATTGTTTCTAATCCCATACTCTTCATATTGATGAATATTGATGAATACTTTTCAATGAACTTGGACTCACCATGTTAATATTCTTGACATTAAACTATATTTCCATGGAACATATTGGTATTGGGAAGTATTAAAGTGTTTTCCAAAGTTGGGCTATGAACTGCAGATTTATAGGGATGGGTTTTGTTGGGCGAGAGGGGAGTGCTGGAAACATAAAAGCAAGCCATATCCAATATCTTTCCCAGATAGAATTGATACTTCAGTATGTATATGAAAGTGTTTGAAAGTACATCATGGGGCCTTTTATGTATTATGTGTTCCACATATGTGGTAAATGTGTCCCAATGCTGAGGTATGTGTGTGTGGGCAACAACACTTAAAAAAACAACAACAATACCTTACTTCATAGAAACTACCATCTTTACAAAGCATCCTCTGTCTATCCTTGGGAGGAAGTACTATGTTTTGAGAAATTAAGCTTCCACTGGTTCCTTGTCATCTTAGTTATATAAGCAGGAAATGGAAGTCTTCTCCCTAGGCATTCTCCAGGCTGTCCGGCCCTGAGATGTGACATGAACTTTGGTGGCCTCAATTAAGTATTGTACCTCTGGTGCCTTGGTCTCCATCTTTCAGAGTATACAATTAGTTCTTGGCTATGGAGGCTTAAGCAGTATGGAGGTGGGAAGGTGGTGGTGGTGGTGGGGGTCATGTCAGGTAATCATTATGGATATAATCTGAAAATGATGGAGACTGTAGTACGATATCTTTTCAAGCTGTTTTTGATGTAAGTTTTGAGAGGAGTAAAGTGTTAGTTATCCATCAGCAAACTGAGTACTTTGTGGCTTATTTATATCCAGTCTTGCAATGGATTTGAGATGGATGAGGTCAGCCTTGAAGTACAAAATCTCAGAATGGGATAGGTCCTTAGAGGATTTTAGATCAACCCATGCCTGAATAGATCTTACCTTTACAACATTTCTGATAAGTGCACATCTAGATTCTGCTTGAATGCCTCCAGTTGAGGAAGAAATAATTTTTTAAAAAAAAGTACTACTCCAGGGCAAGTCTATCCCATGTTAGGACAACCCCAACTTTAAGGACATTTTCCTTAGCTCTCTAGAGTTCCCTCCACCCACTTCTCCTAACTGTTTTTAACTCTGCTTCAGGGGGTGATAAAGTTATTGTCACTATCAATGATAAATATTAACTGTATGCCCATATAGCAGCACATAAAATAAGCAAAAGTGATATATTCCAGGACTACATCTTTGGGGATCAGTAAGGCATAAAAATGAGGAAAAAGGTCTGATATGCAGAGATGGAGTTGTGACTTTTACTAAATGAAGAGTCAGATTCTGTCTGTTAGAAATATGTATTGTTGAGGGCTAGCATTGAGTTAGGTGAAGAGGAAAAAGGTGAAAGACAGGAAATTGTGCGGTCAGAAGAGTGCTGCAAAGGAAGGAACTTACTATATACTAATACTTCAGTCATAGCTACTTATATGTAACTGTGCCTACCATGACATGTAATAGTATACCAACTATTGAATCCTACAGTAAGCATTTTCCATCTGGAAGGGGGCTTAGAGATCATCTGGTCCAGCCTGCAGATCCTAAAGATAGGATACTTAGAATGCACTATAGGTCTTTGCTTAAGGTCAAGGAGCAAGATACTTATTAAGGTTGCCATACACCCAACCCAGTTCCATTTCCATATTGTTAAATCTCTATCCATACCTTACCAAAAACCAAAAACTTAGCCTACTGGGGGGTACGTTTTTCCCTGTGGGAGTGCATCTATGGTTTTATAATGCCAGACAGTTAAAAGAGTCACCTTACAGAAATTCACTTTGCAAATTAATTTCCTGGAATAAATCCATAGCATAAAACAAAGGGTGATTATAATATATTCCAAAATAAAAAAGAAATGGCATTTTTTTCTATGATTGTACTTGCTCTGAGTTATGAAATATCCCGTGCTCTAAAAATTAAGGTTGAAGGGTTGGCCAAAGAGCAAAGGAAAGGCACATGGTGGGGACGGGCAGATTGAAACATATCAACAGTGAAGAATTTTGTAGTAGTAGTGCACATATAGCAGAGCACTGGCAAAAAGAGACAGGTTAGTTTTATCAAGAGCAAATGATAAGCAATGTATAATTCACTGGTATTCATGCAACACCAAGAGATCTATATAAAGGCCTCCAATACATTAGGTAGACCCACTGTGGACCATTTTCAGAAGACATGGACCAGAGTTACTTGTAATGAGAAGTCATGGGTTGTTTGTGACATATACTACTGGAGGAAATAACCCATATCAATGATGTTTATAAATGTCAGAGAAAAACTGTTGCAATTAGAAATGTGATAGTTGAGAAGAGCATTCCTATTTGGATTTATAAATATCCTTGCAGCAATGCAAACAGAGCTGTAAAGAAGACAAATAAAATAGACCATGTAAATAGCAGCTGAGGAGGATATGTTCCTGGATCTCCAAGGCCATGTAAACAGTCATCCTTAGTGTCCCTTTGGAATTTCCCCCTCAACCTGCTTTGCCACACACGCACTCTCAATCTGGATCTGTCCTTAGTCGCTTATTGTCCTAAGACAGTTGTTTCCCCCAAGGGACGTCTTACTTTTTTTTTTTGAAAGATTTCACCTTCCTGAACAATACCAAGACCTTGGGCTGTTTCATATTTGAATGCTTCTATGGCTATTTTTTAGAGCTGCTCTGTGTGTGTTTGTCCCCAGGCTCTTATTGGGAAACTTGTTTATCAGGGATGAACATGTAACATTTATAACTCTGATGAAGTTTAGTTTAGTTTTTTCTTTTTCAGACACATTTTCTCTTTTGTGCACTAAAACACTTGGGAATTGCCTTTACTAAGTAAAAATTGAACTAATTAATACCCTTATAGGTGGCAAAGAAGAAACACTGCCCCATACCACATTCTTAAAAAGATGCTGATCCAGGGCAGCTAAGTCACACAGTGAATAGAGCACCAGACCTGGAGTCAGAAGGACCTGAGTTCATATCTGGCCTCAGACACTGTAATAGTAATCAGTTTAGCAAGATACTTAGCACTTAGTTAAGTGTGGAAGGTGCAAACTCTGTCCCACTGTTGAGAAGGCATGAACTCCCCTGTTGATGTGGAAGAAGGGGATTGGCTGAGCCCCTGTTGATGTGGAAGAAGGGGATTGGCTGAGCCCCTGTTGATGTGGAA
>CM053582.1:228834768-228860946 GCA_028627135.1 Pseudochirops cupreus
TCCCTCTCTGTTTCTGTTTCTCTCTCTCAGCCGGCTTCAGTCTCCAGGATTCTTCCTTCAAGGGGAGCAAAATTCCAATTCTGTCTGTCTGTCTCTGGAATTCTTGCTTATGTACACACCTCAGCCAGTCCCCTTCTTCCACATCAACAGGGGCTCAGCCAATCCCCTTCTTCCACATCAACAGGGGCTCAGCTAATCCCTTCTTCCACATCAACAGGGGCTCAGCCAATCCCCTTCTTCCACATCAACAGGGGAGTTCATGCCTTCTCAACAGTGGGACAAGTTTGCACCTTCCACACTTAGCACTTAGTGCTAAGTGCTAAGTATCTTGCTAAACTGATTACTATTACAGACACTTGACACACTTACTAACTGTGTGACCTTGGGGAAGTCACTTAACCCCAATTGCCCTGCCTTTCCCCTCCAAAGGGAAAAAATAAAAACAAAAGATGCTGTTGCTTAAAGCACTTGAACATTTGAACCTGGGATTGAATTGGGCACAATGCAACTCCTCCACCTTTCAATCATCAAGGTGTAACACCATGCACCAGCAGATTCCCGAAAGAATGCTACTGTGAACAGCTTTTAAGGTTCAGATTACACAGTATAGTGAACACTCTGTTTGTTCCATTACAAATCACAATCTAATATTTACAACATTACCTCTTATCACAGAAAATCACAATATAGTATTGGTAACAGCTTAACATTAGAATGGCCACACAGTTTTCACTACAGTGGCCACAACATTTAGAACAAAGCATTCAATCAATTCACAATACAGTAATCAATACTCAATCATTCAATCAATTCACAGTACAATAACCAATCTTCCACTCATGGGGCAAGTCATTAACTTAATAACTCATCTAGCAATCGGTCACAAAATACAATCACTAGAAAATTACACAAACCCTCCACCCCTTGGTGTCCAGCAAACCTCAGTTTCATCCAAGGGGAGGTCTTTTCTTCATCTTGACTTGGGGTGGTCTCTCTGATTCCCTGGATCCCCTTCCATGATCCCAGCTCCCTCCTGAATCCACCAGTCACCTGCATTCGGAAGCAGACAGCTCCCAGGTCCTCATCCAGCCCTCAGAGGTAGATAGCTCACAGGTCCTTGTCCAGTCCTCCCGGCAATCCCTGGTACACACTGAATTTCACAGGGTCTGGCACATCTCAGACTCTTCACCACTTCTGTTGCCAGGAACTCAAGGATCAGCCAGGCCACAAACCAACAAAGGCTTATCCTGGTCATGCTTCTTCAGTCCTCCAGCACTTCAGCTGGCCCTAGGACCCAGGAGAATCTCAGCCTTCCAGGAGGCCTTCTAGGCAAGTCCTCTCAGCCTCCCAGGAGGCCTTCCAGGCAAGCCCTCTCAGCCTTCCAGGAGGCCTTCACCAGATTCTGGTCTCAGGAAAACTCCATCTCTGTTCTCAGTCAGCTTCCAGATGCTGGGAGAGAAACACTCTCTCTCTCTCAAGAAAACTCCAACTCATTTCTTCAGTCCAGCAGCCCAGCGCCCAGTTGCTGGGACAATCCTGCTGCCTCCAAGGGGAGCCACCAGGAGGAAGATACTCAATTATATCTCTCTGTCTCTGGAATTCTTCTTACATACACACACTGGCCTCCTGTCTCAGACAATCCCCTTCTGCCATGTCAACAGGGGAGTTCAAACTTTCTCAACAGGGGACAGAGTTCACATCTTCCATACTTAGCCCTAAGTTACTAAGTGCTAAGTATCTGCTAAATTGATTGCTGTTACACCAGGTTGTAGGGTCAGATAGACTCAATACTTGGTAGCCTGTGTCCCCACAAGAATCCCTCCCAATTTCTTTCCAAAGATTTGCAGCAATCTTAGTAGCTGAATCCATGCCCCACCCCAAGAAAACTTCATCCAACCTTCTCCTTAGTCATGAGCCTTTGAGTTTTTAATCTCCTTCTTGGCTCTTTTTGAGCTCTTTGTGTCTGTTCTGTGGCACTCAAGACCCTCTGCAACTGATTGTAGACACTACATGCTTGTTGTGACTTCCTCTCTGGACTTATCTTTTAGTACAATAGAAAGAGTTCTGAAAGCTCAAATCAAGAAAGCCTACCTTAGAATCTTACTCTGTGGCTATCATCAAATCATATAATCACTCTGACCCTCAGTCTGTTTACCTATAAAAAGGCATAATAAAATTGTAGCACTTACTTCTCAAGGTTGTTTTGAAAATCAAATGAGAAAATGCATGTAAAGTGCTTTGTAAACTTTAAAAGTGCTAGATATATGTCAGAGAGTATTATGTCACATGATTCCCCTTCATATACTCTTGTGTTCTGACCAAGCTAAATCATTCATTTCTCAGTGAACATGTTCTGTGTCCATGTATTTCCCTAGACCTAAGCTCTCCCTGACCCCCCCAGTTTGGTCTTTTGAAATCTTTCTGGAATCAGTTCAAATGCCAACAGTACCAAGAAGCCTTACCCAATTTCTTCATCAGGAATTAGAAATTATTTTTCTTTCCATGAATAAACCTCACAGAAAACTTTCTCTTTATTCCTTTTTTAATGTATATTCTATTGAGTATTATAGTTATAAATATGTGTTGTGCTCTAGCTACTAGAATATAAGCTACATGAAGGCAGAGATCATGCTTTATTCATTTTTCTCTCCTCCAGCACTTACCGTAGTGGCTTGTAGGTAGTAGAGATTTAATAAATAATTAATGAATTGAATTGAATGGGAAGTTAATTCCAGATGCCAGACTTAAATTGGGATGAGGTCAGGTCAAAAGACAATGTGACACTTCAAACATAACTCCCACTCTAACCTTCCATGGTAATCAAGGCAGTCTCTTGCTGCTATGGGGAGCAAAGAGGGTGCCATTTCATTAGGTTTCCAGTGTGGCCTACTGTCTTCAGGGAAAGTGAACAATATAATATTCCTAGTTCTTGTTGCCTGGCCTGAACTCCCAAAGTTCTGAAAGGATTCTACCCTGAGGCCAAAGCCCTATGGACATTGAAAGTCTATCTAAGATCTTCCCTCAGTGATTGATAAATTCCCACCTGGTCATACCCTCCCCATTCCAGTGATTTTGAACCCCTATGGGTCATTATTCAAACCTCATTCCTGATAAGGATCCCTACTGCTTGATCTCATAGTCACAGGCATTTTTCTGTACCTCCCAACCCCTCCATCCTCCCACCCCCCCAAGTCCCATTGAGCTACCTACTCTTTCACTGTGCTCTCTGTAATGCTTGGTCTCTAGGCAATAAATGTGCTTTCCTTTTAAATCTTTTCCTTTCCTAGTCCTTCCATCTTCTGATTCTCAATGAAACTGGGCTCCCTCCTGATGACAGCCTTCTTTGTCACCCTTTGTCTCACTGGTTATACTTTCACTCGTTCCCTCTTCCTTGGTTGAGGAGGGAGAGGCAGAACATTTTTTGCCTCCCTCCATCCCTTTTGGCTTTCCTTTCTACCACCATCACTCAATAACCTCTCCCTCAAGGGCTGCTCAATCCATATCTACCCTTCAGTTAAAATTCTGGTAGTTGTTGTCTACTGACCTCCAGAACAATCTGTTTCTTTTGTCGAAGAATTCAGTGCCCAGCTGACAATCTTTTTCTCTTCTGCCATATTAGGGAATTTCAGTAGATATATATTGTATACGCACACACACACACACACACACATTCAATATATATAGAATATGTATGTGTGTATATATACATACATATATGCATATATGTACATATACATATGTTTACATACATATATACATATATACACATACATACATTTCAATTTATTGTATGTATATATGTGTGTGTATATATATGTGTGTGTATATATATGTGTGTGTATATATATATATATACATATATATATACACACACACATATATATACACACACATACATACATATATCTCCCTCTCCATCTCCCTCCCTTCACCTGAGGGTACTGTGCCCAAAAGAATGTATATTTTGTTGGCTGAAAGTTGCCTCATTAACTTGGCGTTTACTGTCTAGATTTCTTTCTCAAAGACCAAGCCTTAAACTTAAACCCAATTCACTCTAGAGCTCATAGATTGGACAACAATGGGTCCCTGCCCTCCTAGCGCAGAATGAATATAAATGGTAACTGTTTCTCTTTTGGCCAGCAACCCCGAGGGTCTTTCCCTCCCAGCTTGATTTTTTTTTTATTAAAGGGGCCATCTTTTGACTCACTTCTTAAAGAGGTCTATTCAAGGAATGGGAATGGGTGTTACCTCACTCAAAGTGAGAACCTGAAAAGACACCAGCCTAAAAGGGCTAGGGTCTCTCATTGCCTCCTGGGCCATCTCAAGTTGTCCCTGATGAATATCTGGGCCCTGGACCCGGATGACCCTGGAGAAGAAAGTGAGGCTGGTGACCTTGCACAGCCCTCCCTCACTCAAATCAAAGCCAACTACAAGTCATGTCATCATTCCCACAGACAAACACAACAACATACGTACACATACACGTATACTACGTATATACACACATATATGTAGATAGATATGTATAGAGATAGAGAGATAAACAGATAGATAGATACTTCCTCAAATACTCTAAGCTCACAGTTCTTCACCAAGGCTCACAACCTAGGTGTCATGTTTGACTCCTTTCTGGTTTAAAAAATATTTTTTTTTAACATTTATCTTTAAAACTTTGAGTTCCAGATTTTCTCCCTTCTCTCCTCCTCACCCAGCCTGACTCCTTGCTGTTGCCAATCTATTGCCAAAGGCCCATCAATTTTACTTTTCGTGCAGGCTCTCATCACCTCACAATTGCAATATTTCAATAGCCTGTTAGTTGATCTCCCTTTCATAAGTCTGTTCCCACTCTAACCCTCCATTCAGCTGTCAGTGATCCTCCTAAAGTAGAGATTTGAACATTTCACCCCTCTATTCAGTAATCTCCAGTGGGTCCCTATCACTGTCTTACTTCACCACCACCACCACCACTACTACCCCACCACATATTCTTCATTCCAATTGTACTAGTTTGCCCTGATCTTCTTGCTATTCCTTGAACAAGACATTCCATCTCCAGACATTTTCACTGGCTGTGCCCCAGGAGACATCACTGTCGCTTCACTTTGCTGAATTCCTTGAAGTCCTAGCTAAAATCCTCCCTTTACAGAAAGCCTTTGCAGTTACTTCTTAAATCTAGTGCCTTCCCTCCGTTGATCATTTCCGATTTATCCTATATATATATGTAATTTATATGTGCATAGTTACTTTCATGTTGTCTTCCCCATTAGATCATGAACTCCTACAAAGCAGAGGCTTCTATCTTTCTTTGTATCCTCAGTGCTGAGCAGGGTGCCTGCTACAAAATAGGCACTTAATAAATGTGTATTGATTGACTGACTGACGTGGGCTACCCATGGATTCTGTACTCTATTCCTTCCTCCAGAAGAGCCTTGACCAAAGGACACATCAGTCAACTAACCAAAAACTAAAAGTTTTTAACCAAGCACTACCTGCTTGTGTGTGATCTGTATTATGTTCAGTCCTATGGGAATATGACAGCAGTAAAAGACATGACCCCTGACCTCAGGGAGCTTATAGTCTAGTTGACAAGACAAGGTGGATTCATGTGAAACAATGAAAGAATAGTAAAACCTATGATTGTTCTATATAGTTAAGGTTTAATAAATGCTAAAGGAGGTCAGAGAAAGGTAAAGTCAGTGAGGGTTTGATAAGATGGAGAATATTGGAGAAGGTTGGATTTGATCCTTAAAGAATGAGTACAGAGACATGACAGGGAACATCTGAAAGCTGACTCATGATAAGTTTATGTTACTTAGGGTTCTTATTTAAATAGCTGGGTATACCTGCTCATACTGGTTAGCCTCAGAGTTACTATTTGGAGCATAATTTGGGAGGACATGCCAAAGGAGTGCTATATCTCACAACCATCCTAAGGGGTGGGGTCTGCTTAGATTCTTCAGAGGTTCATTAAAAACAAAGAATTTGGTTCTTTTGTGATAACATGGTAAATTTCCCATTCTCCATAATCAGTTATCTAGCTATCTCATTGTTATATGACTTAAATTCTAGCTTCCATGTCTTCCCATTCCTTGGGCAACCAGATAAGCAAAATTTAAAATAGAAATATCTGTTCCTTGAGAAAATCAAGCAGTTATTTACATGGCAGGATATTTGGGCCCAGTATCAGAGAGAACTTATGTATTGCCAAGGCAATATTCACAGCACCAACAGTGACTACAAATATGCTGGTGTAATTCTGCATTGCAAAATATAACAGACTCTCCATATATAAGACAGAAGCAAAACATTTATTCAGATACCAGAAAACCAAATCCCAACACCAGAATACTGAATTAATCATAGCAACAAAGAAATCTATACACAGTAACACTGTAGGGAGTAACACCATCCCACAACCTTTCCATAAACACTCACAAGCCTAACTGTCTCCTTGCCTGCATTTGCATCCTCTGTCCTCTGTTCTAATAGCTTTGACTCCCAGCTTACTCTCAGCTCCACTCCACCTTTCCTCCTCCACCCATTTAGCAAATTCCTCCCACTACAGGGTCCATGTGATTACATTTAGCCTGTTAGGGGGAAGGAAAGATCTTCAAATTCCTATTGCCATTACAACTTCCTAACCCACTGGGCTGTCAAGTAATGAAATTCTTTGTGTCATTAGATGTTAAGCTCTGTTCCATTGGAGGTGTTCCCAAGGAGACTAGACAAGCTATTGGGAAAGTTGTAGAAATGAAATGTATCTGACAAAGGTTTGGACTAGATGACCACTGAGGTCTTTTCCAACTTTATAATTCCACAATTCTAAACTTATACTGAGGGGTGATACCAGAAATTTGGGGAGGGGGGACCTGATTTTGATAGAGGAAGAGAGGAAACAGTACAAGAGCAGTGAATTCCTGAATAGGATACATCCCAGAGGATAAAGGGATAAAAAACTTGAAGCTTAAAGGATGCTAAAATAAACTATATTGACCTCACAATTTTGACAAGGATTGACCTTGTTTGGAATGATGGTTCACTACTTTGTGGATCAAAGCTAACCCAAATTGAAGCATCGAGGTGCTTTAAGGACGGGGCTTTCTGGACCCCTCTATTGCTTATGGCTTTCTCTCCTTAGCTTTCCTGATATTCTTAGGCTGAGATTTAAGTAGAGCAATCACATTTCTGATGACTGAAGTCCACAGTTCTGAGCCTGTCTCTTGTCATTTAACAGGGTTCTGTGAAATACCAGATTGATTCAGCCCCTAGTATGTGTTTTTGCACAGTGCTGTGGGAGATATGAGAGAAATAACAGGCTAAATTGACATACTCCACTGGGGCAAGTATAGATGAAGTGAGGAGAATGTGGAATATGACAGGAATTAGGACCAAAGGTTTAGAGTTGGAAGGGATATTACAGCACATCTCATCCAGCCTTCTCATTTTATAGATGAGGAAACTGAAGCCCAGGGACTTTCAATGACTTTCCCAAGGTCATACATATAAGCTTCAAAAGTAAGATTTAAATCCAGGTCCTCTGATTCCAGAGCCAGTGATCTCCCTACTGCAATAGAGCTAGAATTAATATTAGACCTCAGGTAATTACTAATTGTGTGACCTGGACAAGTTAGTTAACCTCCTTTTACCTCAGTTTCATCATATCTAAAATAATCATAATAACAGTACCTACCTTCCAGGGTTTTTGTGAAGATTAAATGACATAATAATTGTAATCACCTCACACAGTGCCTGGCACATAATAATGACTATATAAATGTTAGTTCTCATCATCATCATCACTAATTTACATTCAGGTCCTCTTTCAAAATTTGGTGTTCATTCAACTTTTTTTATTTTATAACATTCAGAAATCCATGCACCTTTAAATTGACCTTGAGTGATGGATATAAGCATTGTGCCAATTTTTTAGGTTGTTAAAAGCTGTAAACCCCATCTCTGCTTTTTTGGGGAGACAGAATTTGTCCCAATGCTTTCCATTTAAAATGTAAGTAGAAGTCTAATAACTGTTGTCTTCAGAAACAGAAAAATCAAGAGAAAGTAGCAATGGAAAGAATACTGGCTTACAAGGCAGGAACCCTATGTGCTAATTCCAGCCTTCCACTGACTATGTGATCTCAGAAGGTCCCTGATATAGGTGTCAATTTCCTTATCTATAAAAATGAAGTGATTGGAATAGATGATTTTTAGGGAACAATCAAACTCAAACATTTTATGATATAAGTGCTGATTTGAATGTGCAACACAGCTGGGTCAGTGAGAAGCTTTTGTTGAAAATTGTAAATGTTTTTCACCTAAGGGAGGCCTACATGGCTCTGCTCTGAGAGTGATGCAGAAGCAATTGTCTCTAACTACATAACAAACCAGAATTGGCAAATGACATTCTGTTATCATCCAGAGAAGAGACTTGATGAAGCTCAGAGAATAGTGGTCAGAGCTGTGACCACATAGGGGCATTTGGAAACACTGACCTCCATGGAGATGTCTTAGCTCCAGCTCAGTCTCCTTTGGACTTAAATGTGTAGGTTTCTCACAACTATTTGTAATGTCCTATTCATCTAAAACTCTTGGTTTTTTTGTCCTTTAGTAATAAAGTATTGTGAAAGAAAGACATTGTATATATGCAGGATTTATCACCAGAAGCAGAGGATGCATCTAGCATTTTATTTTATTTTATTTTATTTCATGTTATGTTATGTTATGTTATGTTATGTTATCTTATTTTTATTTTCCCAGGCAAACAGCATAGACTGACTGGTTGGTTGGTTAGTTGTTGTCCTTCATTCCCAAAGAGAACCAAAATGACCTCTTTGTGTTTGAGTCAAGATACAGTGTGTCTGACTGACTGATCAGACCAATATGAGCTCAGAAGGCTCTACCACACGTCAGACACAAATGGGCCACTTGACCGTTTGAGATCGAGATGTCTCTAAATTTGTGCATCTAATATTTCTTTTGAGCTACTACAATTCTACTTTGCTCATAGAACACAATGCCTTCTTTGATGTGGGCCCACCATGCTGGGTGGTCTTTTGCCAGTGTCTCCCATGTCACACAATTGATTCCAAAGTTCTTTGGAGAGACCTTAAGAATGTTCTTTTATCACTTCTTCTGACCTTCATGTGAGTGCTTAACTTGTGTAAGTTCTCCATGAAATAGTCTTTTAGGCAAATATACATTTGTCATTCAAACAATGTAGCCAGCTTATTAGGGTTGTGCTCTCTGTGGTAGAGTTTAAACGCTTGACTGTTTAGCTCAAGAAAGGGCTTCAATGTCTGATACCTTATCTTGCCAGGTGATCTTCAGGATCTTTCTAAGATAATTCAAATGAAAGCGATTCAGTTTCCTGGTGTAGGTGCTGGTATCTTGTTCAGGCTTCACAGGCATAAAACGATAAGGCCGCAATGGTTCTATACACCTTCAGTTTGGTAGTCAGTCTGATACCTCTTCTCTCCCACACTTTCCTTTGGAGCCTCCCAAACACTGCACTAGTTCTGGCAATGTATGCATCAACTGACGTGTACATTCCCGGAAAGTATACTGCCAAAGTAAGTGAACTTATCCACAGTATTTAAAAATTCTCCATTTGCTATAATTGATGCTTTTACCTATGGATGATATAGAGCTAGGTGGTGAAGAACCTGTATTTTACTGGTGTTAATTGTTAGGCCAAAATTAGCACAAGAAGGAGAAAAATGATCCATACTTATTGCATCTCAGCTTCAGAGACTGGCTAATGGGAAAAGGAGGTACACCCCAGCACAGGAAGTAACAGAAGGGTTCATGAAGCTGGACTGAGGAGGATCTCCCTTGAGTGTGGCTGCCAGTTAGGAAGCTTTGGAAGCTTCCCATTTTAACTACTTATATTTGTTAACTTAGGTACTAGTTAAAGTAGTTGTGTCAATTGTTGAAGGATCACAAGTATACATTTTGTACCCTGTAAATTTCTATGTCCTTGGACAAAGCTTCAGTGTATTATCCTTGTTACAATTCAGGACAGAAAGACTTCTGGAAGTAAATGAAAAGACCTACAAAGAGCAAACTCTAAAAGACTGGATTTGCAACACCACTAAGGAGCCACATGGCTGCCGTGAGTATTACTTTGAAAGAGGTGATGATCCATTCAATAAGCCTTGACTTCCAGGGCTTTGTTGGATTGTGGCTCTGATCAGTTGAATTGAGGCTGTAGCTACTTTGTTCCCAGCATTATGGAATAGCACTAATAAGACCCAAGAGATGGCTGGGATTCTGATGTAGACCACTGAGTTTGCAGTTTAATTCTGTTTCTGACCCATAGACTGTTCCAAATCCTAGCCAACTGTTATCTTGCAAAAATATGCTGATGGTGGCATGGGGAGTCAGGAAAGAGGGTATGGATCAGTATAAAGCCATCTACACATCTAGAAAAATAAATCAAAGTCCAATTCCTGCTGATAGTAGGTCAGTAGCATCACCTTCATTTATAAAAGATGGCATGTTTTTAATAAAAAAATGTTAGGCAAGAAAGAGAGAAACATTTGAGAAAATGATGATATTCAGAGGTTGAATTTTTTTTTGCCATAGTCAAGCTTTTGTTGGGAAATGTGTAGCTCCTACAAATTGGATGATAAATCTTGAGTGTTGTATTTAGGAGAGTACTGTTGATCACCAGTCCTGTGGTGCAGGTCATAGAGAACTGTGGAGCCTCTCTTCCATGTCTGTTGGACAGATTGAACAGTACATTCGAACATTCCAGTTTATGTCCTTAAAACTCAATATAAATGTGATGACAATGATGATGATGAAGATAGAGATGACAATGATGTCAGGTATATCATCATTAAAACTAAAACCATTCCTCCACTGATCATTCTATGCCCCTAACCCACACCTTACTCCTTACACCAATGTTAGTCTTACAAGTTTCTAATAATAAAAGCACTTAGATACAGTATTTATATAGTTTTTTTATTAATAACAGTATTTATACAGCATTTTGAAATTTACAAAGTGCTTTACATATACACACACATATGTTTAATCTTTACAATTGTCATGTCAAGATAGGCAGTGTTATTAGCCCCATTTTACAGATGACTGGACTAGGACTGACAAAGATTAAGTAACTTACCTAGAGTCACATAGCTATCAAGTATCTGATATAAGATGTGAATTCAAGTTTTCCTGAATTTTTCAAGTCCCAGAGCTTTGTCTCTTTGTCTCTTGAATGAAAATGGAAGGACCCCCCCCCCAAAAGAAATGAAAATAATTATAAAGAGAGAAATCAAAATCAGATTCCCTCCCCCCACCCCACTGGGAAGTTTTTTTCTATAAAAATATGGGAAAATACTCTTATGTTTTGCTTTTCTTCCTGTCCCTTGGATCTTTACCAATATGCCAAACCAAAAATTTTATGACCAAACTAAGTTATGAACAGTGGAATTTTCTGTCCCTAAACCAATTGAGTACTTTGGCTCTCTAAGAGACACAGAAAACTATGAACATAATTATGATTTGAGTTTCAAATGTTTATGAGCCAGTATCTTCTCTTTTTATAAAATACTGAGTAGAAGTTAATTTCTCTGACAAAGTCACCACAGATTTAAATTCAGGATGAGTTTGTATGTTCTTTTGTTTGTTTTTGGGACTGTGTCTGTGATTTCAGTGCTAAAGAGAAGTCTTGGTGAGGAAACCCCTCTGCTCATACAGATTAAACTTTTTCTGCAATTTAAGGTCTTAGAGAATCCCATGGAGGGGGTGAGGTGAGGAAGAGAGAGACAGAGAGAGAGAGAGAGAGACAGAGACAGAGACAGAGAGAGATAGAGAGAGACAGAGAGAGACAGAGAGAGACAGAGAGAGAGACAGAGACAGAGAGAGAGAGAGCTTAAGTGATTTTCCCAGGGTCCCAAAGCCACGATGTAGCAATGGAGAGACTTGGAACCCAGGTATTTCTGACTTCAAGGACAGCTTTCTATCTACAACTCTATGCAGCCTCTCAAGTTTGTTTGTAAGACCTATATAGAAGTCAGGAGTGGCCTGGTTGTCTCTATTGTACATTTAATAAAGTTCATTTTTATATTTTTGACACTCAAATATTTGTTGAATGCATTAATAAATTAATCTAATTAAGTGAATTTACCTAATCTAGGGTTTTAAATCTTTTTTGTGTCATGGACCCTGTTGGCAGTCTGGTGGAGCCTCTGAATCCCAGAATAATATTCTTAAATAATTGGACAAAATGTTCAAGTTTAGAAAGAGACTAGTGAAAGTAAAGATATTTTTTCCCAATCCAAGTTCACAGAGCCCCTGCATTCTATTGAAGTCTGGGGACCCTAGACTAAGATCCCTCATCAAATCCAACATGAGCACTTAATTATCACCCGTAATTGACTAAAAAAGAAAATGGTTGGTTCATTATGCCTGGTCTTAGGTAAATAAATAAGTAGTTTCTAAATTTCTCTATGTGTTTTAGAGAGAAGGGAGCAAATGAAGGATTTCTACCATTTTGGCCAATGAACAGGCATTATAAGGCTTGAATGTCATTGAGGTAAACTACTCACCTCTGTGCTGAACTCTTCAGGCATAATTCAGCCAACATTTATTAGGTGCTTAGTGTAATAAATGCAGTGAGAATTTCAAACATCCTATTTTGAATCATCATCTCCTGTTTTATCTGACAAGCACATTCCACCCCCCCCCCCCATGATACTAAACACCATACCCATCACCTACACCCCCAGGTTATAAATACTACATTTCCTAGGAAAGCCATTAGTCTAGTTAACGTTTTCATGTTCTCTTCTCCCTATCACCCAGTTCCAGTGTCTTAATGCATATGAAAATTCTCTGTATATGAAAATTATCTTAGTTTCATGTGTAAGTTGGGAGGGTATGTAGTTCAACTTCCTAATTTTACCTATGAGGAAATTGAGGCCCAACGAGGTAAATCAGAGGCAAGATCTGAGCCCAGAACCTCTGATTTTAGACCCAATGCTATTTTTACTTCTGGTAGATTATTAGATCACAACAGCATGAAACATACTCATTGTCTTAGAACTAGAAGGATAGATGTCTCAGATCTCTGACTGAAGGAAGTGAACCTGGACGCTGAGCATTCTACGCTTTTATGCTGGCATATTTTATGGTGACTTTTGAAGGATTAGGTTGATTTTAGCTAAATTTGGTTCACCATACTACCCTTTGGGGCATCAATGTGGGACAATGGATAGAGTGCTGGACCTGAAGACAGGGAAGACTCATCTTCCTAAATTCTCATCTGGCCTCAGACACTAGCTGTGTGACCCTTGGGAAGTCACTTAACCCTAATTGCCTCATTTTCCTCATCCATAAAATGTATTGGAGAAGGAAATGGCAAACCATCTCAATATCTTTGCCAAGAAAACCCCAAATGGGTTAATGAAGAGTTGGATACAATTAAATTGACTGAACAACAAAATAACAAATACTACATTTTGTCTGGATCTCTCCTTTGCCTACTTCATTTTCAACATCATTTGCCATTTTGTATATACCTGTCCTATATTGAATGTAAGCTCCTTGGCTGTCAAGATCATAGGCTTCAAGGATCATAGATTTAGAGCGAGGAGGGACCTTGAGAATCAACAAGTTCAAACCTCTCATCTTACAGATGTATAAACTGAGGCACAGAGAGGTTAAGTGAATTGCCCAATGGCATGCATCCAATAAACATCTGAGGCATGATTTGAACTCAGATATTCTTGATTCCAAATACAATGCCCTATCAATCATACCTTTTTGCATCAAATGTTTAGCACAGCGTAAATCCTTTAGAAATAAATGTTAGTTGAAGGGGTGGTTAGGTGCAGCAGTGAATAGAGCACTGTCCCTGGAGTCAGGAGGACCTGAATTCAAATGTGACCTCACACACATAACACTTACTAGCCATGTGACCTTGGGCAAGTCACTTAACCTCAATTGCCCTGCCCTCTCCCCTCCAAAAAGGAAAAAAAAATGTTAGTTGAGTAAATGAATGTTGAACATAATTTTTTTTTCCTCCTCTGACACCCTCTTCATTTTACACCTTTCGTTCTGGGATGATTTCCTTCCCTGCATCTACTCTAGTTCAGTAGAATAGTAATTTTTCTTTTGGGTAATACTGTCCTTGATCCTCAACATTAGCTCAGTTAATCAACTCTTGAGTAGCTCTAAAAACCACAATGGAATAGAGAAGCTAAGTCTTCTCATTATGTAGTTTTATGGGGAGTGAGAGGTAAGAAAAAGAGGTATAAATGAAACCGAATGGCTCAGACTTTCCCAACAAGTTGCAAGGAAAGACATATTTTGAGTGATCCAGCTCAGCACATCAGTTGCCATTCATTCGTTGTGTCTTCATACTTTGTGGCTGAGAATATGTACTTCACAAAATCCTTATAAGAACAGCACGCTTTTTTGTAACACTACACATTACACAAAGTGCTTTCTTCCTTTAGGTATGTAGTAGAAGTATTATTATCCCCATTTTATAGAAGTGGAAAGGAATACTCAGAAGAAGAAATGACTTAGCCACAGTAACACAATAGAGCTGAGTTTGAACCTCCTATTCCCAAGCACAGCGTCATTCCACTATGCCACTTGTGAAGATGATAGTATTGAAAATTATGTCTCCACGTGAAGGGATTTCCAGGAGATTAATACCAAATATCAAACGTATGTTTTGGAATCTTAGATACCTAGTAAATATTTGTTGATTTGGGAAAATGCAACTTGTTGATTGGAGCCTTAGAGAGCTGTACTTGAACACAGCTACCAGCAAATTGAGGATGTTGTATTGATTGGCTGTATTGTATTTTGGAGTTATGTCTATTCACTATGTGTATGTACCAGTATTTGATTTTCAATAAAGAAGGACGCCTGCTGTTTGATTCCCTTATGTAAAATTGATCACTTTCCTTGCTGACCTTTCTCTGTTAAATGGAAATGATTGGTTAGAAACCATTTATATTGAAAAGAAAACTGGTAATGGGGATAAGCTGGAAGCCTTCCCAATAAATCTAGAGTGAAGCAAGGATGCCCATTATCACCACTATTATTCAATATTGTATTAGAAATGCTAGATTTGTCAATGAGAGAAGAA
Organism: Pseudochirops cupreus; assembly: GCA_028627135.1. NCBI lineage: Eukaryota > Metazoa > Chordata > Mammalia > Diprotodontia > Pseudocheiridae > Pseudochirops > Pseudochirops cupreus. The sequence goes on from CM053582.1 coordinate 228,849,881, forward strand.
AAAGAAATGGAAAGCATTAGAATAGGAAGTGAAGAAACAAAGCTATCACTCTTTGTAGATTATATGATGGTATACTTAGAGAATCTTAAAGAATCAACTAAAAAACTAGTTAGTTAACAACTGAAGTTTGCTGAAGCAAAGTTGCAGTAAGTAAAATAAACCCACATAAATTATCAGCATTCCTATATAATATCAACAAAGTCTAGTAGGAAGAGATAGAATGAGGAATTCCATTTAAAATAACTAGAAAATATAAAATACTTGGGATTCTACCTGTCAATACAAATCCAAGAGCTATATGTACACAATAAACATTTTTTCATACAAATAAAGTCAGATCAAAACAATTGGAGAAATGCTAATTGCTCATGGGTAGACCAAGCCCATATGATAAAAATGCTAGTTCTACCTAAATTAATTTACTTATCCAGTGCCTACCAAACTACCAAAAAATTATTTCATAGAGCTTGAAAATATAGTAACAAAATTCATCTGGAACAACAAAAGGACAAGAAAATAAAGAGAATCAATGAAAAAAAAGTGAAGAAACATGGCCCAGTAGTGCTAGATCTCAAACTGTATTACAAAGTGGTAATCATGAAAAATAATCTGGTACTGGCTTCAAAATAGAGTAGTGGATCAGCAGAACAGATTAGATACCCAGTACACAGTAGTAAGTGACCACAGTAATCTATTGTTTGATAAATTCAAAGATCCCAGCTTTGGGGACAGGGACTCATTATTTAACAAATTGCTGAGAAAACTAGAAAGGAGCCGAGCAGAAACTAGGTATAAATCAACCCTTCACACTCTATACTAAGAAAAGGTCAAAATGGGCATATGATTTAAATGTAAGGGATAATATAATAAGCAAATGAGGGGAACATGAAAAATTTTACTTGTCAGATCTATGGATAAGGGAAGAATTTATGACCAAACAAGAGATAGAGAACATGATGGCACAAGAGAGATATAATTTTTGTTATATTAAATTTAAAAGGTTTTGCACAAACAAAATTAATGCAGCCAAGATTAGAAGGAAAGAAGGAAACTGGGAAAAAATAAAAGCAAATTTCTCTGATAAAGGACTTATTTCTCAATTATATAGAGAACTGAATGAAATTTATAAGAATGTGAGTCAGTCACTGTGTCCAAAGAGCAACCAAACTGTGCATACCTTTTAAATGAGTAATGCCATTGCTAGGTTTGTGCCCCAAGGAGATCATAGAAAAGGGAAAAGGACCTATATGCATAAAAATATTTATGACAACTCTTTTGTGGTGGTAAAAAAAATGGAAATTGAAGGGATGCCCATCAATTGGGAAATGGCTGAACAAGCTATGGTGTATGAATGTAATGGAATGCTATTGTGCAATAAGAAATGATGAGATGGTGAATTTCAGAAAAACCTGGACATACTTATATGAACTGATGCAAAGTGAAGTGAGCAGAACTAGGAGAACATTGTGCACAGTAACAGCAACATTGTGTGATGCTCAATTCTGAGTTACTTAGCTCTTCTCAATAATACAATGATCTAAGACACTGGTTCTCAACCTTCCCAATGCCGCGACCCTTTAATACTTGTACGTGGGCGTATCTGCATGTGGGCAGACCCGCCTGGAAACAGAAGAGCAGCATCTTGGTTCCTAAGACCATTGGAAATATGTGTTTTCCGATGGTCTTAGGCAACCCCTGTGAAAGGGTCATTTGACCCCCAAAGGAGTCGCGACCCACAGGTTGAGAACCATTGATCTAAGACAATAACAAAGGATTCATGGTGGAAAATGCTATGCACATCCAAAGAAAGAAATGATGGACTCAGAATATAGATTGAAGCATACTATTTATACTTTATTCTTTATGTTTTTTTTCTTTTTAGTCAATTTTTTTTCTTTTACCATATGACTAATATGGACATATGTTTTACATGATTGCATATCTATAACCTATATCAAATTGCTTACTGTTTTAGGAAGAGGGGAAGGAGAAAAATTTGGAACTTAAAATTTTATAAAAATGATTGCTAAAAATTGTCTTTACATAGAATTGGAAAAAAGTAAAATACTATTTTTAAAAAGGACGTACCAATTGATAAATGGTCAGAGAGTATGAATAAGTAGTTTTCAGAAGAAGAAATCAAAGACATATGAAAAACACTCAAAATAACTATTAATTAGAAAAACACATATTAAAACAGCTCCAAAGTCCCAACTCATATATGTCAGATTGGTTAATATGTCAAAAAAGGAAAATGATAAGTGTTGGAGGAAATGTGTAAAAATTGGGAAATTAATACAATCTTGGTGGAGTTTTGAACTAATTGAACAATTCTAGAGAGCAATTTGGAACTTTGCCCCAAAGTCTATAAAACTGTGATATAAAACCACTACTAGGTCTATATCCCAGAGAGATTTAAAAAAAAAGAAAAGGAAAAGGAATAAGACCTACATATACAAAAATATTTATAGTAGCTCTTTTGTGGTGGCAAAGAACTGGAAATTGAGGGGATGCCTATCAATTGGGGAATTATGGAACAAGTGATTGTGATGGAACACTATTATGCTACAAGAAATGATGAGCAGGATGGTTTCAGAAAAACCTGGAAACTCTTATATGAACTGATGGAAAGTGAAGTGGGACGAACCAGGAGAATATTGTACACAGCAACAACAAGATTATATAATGATCATCTGTGAATGACAATGAGGGATACAATGATCCAAGATAATTTCAAAGGACTTATCATAAAAATACTCCCCTTATCCAGAGAGAGAACTAATGAAATCTGAATGCAGAACAAAGCAAACTTTTTAAACTTTATTTTTCTTTTTCTGTGTATGCTTTCTTTTGCAATATGGTTAACTGTGAAAATATATTTTGCTTGACTCCATATGTATAATCTATATCACATTGTTTGCCTTCTCAAGGAGGGGGGAAAAGAGGTAGAAGGAAAGAGAGAATTTAAAGCTCCAAACTTTAAAAAATGAATGTTTTTACACATAATTGAGAAAAAAGAAAAGAAAAGAAGAAAAAAGAGAAAACTTTGGGGAAAAACTTCAACAAACTCCACAAAACAACCCAAGAGTTTTAAAATATTGACAGAAGCTGTATTACTTCAACATTAAACATCTGGGCAAAATAGAAAATGCAAATTTTGGCTGAATATTTTTTTATATGGTTAGGGTCTGTATGAACAAAGAAAAGAGTTGATTTCTAATGAAAACTTGACATAATATGGGATTTGCTGGAGGCTAATGCTGTTTTGCTGGTTTTATTTTACAATCTATTTACATTTTGTCCAGGGCATAGAAAGCTACTTTGAAACCGTCTCCAGCCTTGTGTTAGACACTGACCCCCTTTCCCTATCTGGAAACTCCCCCAAGAGAGGAATTAAACATTAATCACCCCCAAGAAGAGGAAGGGTCGAAGGAGTGTGGGATGTTCCCATTCCTTGGGTCCAGGTTAACTCTTGACTGCTAATGTGCCTTCCTTTCCTATCATTCCAAAGGATGCTTTGGATGAAATAGCTGCTGATAATCTAGCAGATTTTGAGACCACAGTTGCCTACCAGTCCTTGAGCATCCCCTTGCATCTCTATATTGATCTACAAGTTGTGGGGAAAACAAATTGAACATCTTTGAGCTCTCAGTTCCCAACCTTGGAGCATTGTTGATTTTCTACCTTGTTCAGCTTATTTAAACTGAATTTTTTATGTTTACTTATCTCACAAATCTTCCTATACTCTCATTTAGAAAGGCTTGGACTATCATTCTTATAAAAGTGCCATCCTTATAATTCCAACCCACCTTGACTGACTACACCCTACATACAGCTTTCTCTCTCACTATCTCCAAAGCAGCACCCTTCCAAGATGGGTGTCCACGAAGAGAAACTAGAGTTGGAAACACAGAAGGGAAACTCCCAGGAAAAACGGCAGCAGAGTGGTTGGGTCTTCTCTTCCGCCATATTGCAGAGGCCTGGAATTTCTCCTGTTATTGAGTAATTAATTTGATTTTACCTCCACTGGTTTTGTTCTGGGATCCAGCCAGGTTTCTTTCGTGTTTATAAGCATGATCTGAATTGTCAGACTCTTTCAAAACCTTTTTGACAGTCTTAGACCTAAAAAAATGATGACTTTACTTCCTTTTCTAAAAGCAGGTTTCATGAGACCAGAAAGGCTGACACAAAAGGCGAATGAGATCCATCAACCACCAAAGTATTTTATGCTTCTCAGAAGGAAGAGGGACTAACGCTATGATTTTATTAGTAAGAGGAAGTCCTGATAGAGAAAACTCCCTCTCCAGATACAAGTTGGCACCTTCTGCATAATTTAGCGTTGCATAGAACAGTGATGTCAAATTTGGATAGAAAGGGATCTCTGTGAGATGTGTAGAAAAAACACAAATTAACATTATCTATGCTTTATTTTATTTTTATTTACTTTGCTAAATATTTCCCAGTTATCTTTTAATCTGGTTCAAGGTGCACTTTGGAGCTTCCCTGTGGGTCTTAAGTTTGACACCTCTAACTAGAGCACTGAGAAGTCAGATGATTTGCCTAAAATCAAAGAAAGCATGTATATCAGATGTGGGATGTGAGTCCAAGTCTACTAGGCTTTGGGGCCAGCTCTCCATCTACTTAACCATGTTTCCCACTTTTGAGATGTGAGTATTTGAACTGTTTGACTACATTTATTTCTTGTCATAGGATAGTCAAGTAGCACAGTGGATATAGTGCCAGGCCTTAAGTGAGGAAGACTCCTCTTTTTGAGTTCAAATTTGGCCTCAAACACATACCGGCAATGTGATCTTGGGCAAGTCACTTAACCCTGTCTTAGTTTCCTCATCCTGTAAGATGAGCTAGAGAAGAAAATGTCAAACCACTCCAGTATCTCTGCCAAGAAAACCCCGAATGGGGTCAGAAAGAGTCCAACGTGACTGAAACAAGTCAACAACAACAACAAAATTGCTTGGTTGATATGATCCTGACAGGAAGTAACATTTTTTCTAAAAACCATACTCTATATGTATAACTAATGCCCTTGGGACCCTGACCTTGGTCATGGGAAAATTTTAGGAAAGAAAGTCATAGATTTAGTTCATATTTTCAAACTTTTAAGCCTGATTGGGCTGCTTCAAGTATATTATCACTCAGACTTGAATGAAATCCTTGAGGTTTCCTAGGAATATTACTGTGGGTTCCAAAGCAGTAACTCCTTTCCTACTCCATGTTCACCCCAAATCCCCTATTGTGCCCCTTTGTCTTTGCTACTTGAAGCATCCATAATAACTATAATCCTCAATCTATTTAATAGTTTAGCATAATAAGAGTTGCCATTTACATGAGTTTTAAGGTTACCAAAGCATTTTGTGTATGTCCCATTTGTTCCTAACAACAATTTCAGTTGCTTAGTCATATCTGACTCTTTATAACCCATGGGCCGTAGCACACCAGGCCCTTCTATTCTCTACTATCTCTTAAACTCTGTCCAAGATCAGGGGCAGCAGGTAATACAAATTAGAGAAATGAGGCATCGGAAGGAGAAATATCTTGCTCACAGTAGTATGACTAGTAAGTGTTGGAAGCAGAATTTGAACCCACATCTTTCTGACTCTTAAATCTATCCCTGTACCCAATGAGCCAGAGGGAGGCACTGTAAGAGAACAGTGCTGGTATACTTAAGTTGGTTAAATGATGCTTTGGTTTGGGTGTGTGCGAGGTCAGACCTACAGTGGGCACTGTGTGGAGCGACAGATTAGGAAATAAAGTACCTTTCTTTAAGTAGTTTAATAGAGGATTAATAGAGGCAAGCACAACACTTGGAATATCTCCATCCCCACTATGTTCATCAACCATTTTTTTGTTATTTTAATTATCTATCAATTAACTTCTCTTAGAACTTTTGTTTTTAGCATGATGGTTTGCTTATAAGTCTACAGCAGCAGTTCTCAACCTGTGCGTTGTGACCCCTTTGGGGGTCGCCTAAGACCATCGGAAAACACATATCTCTATCTGTCTCCAGGCAGGTCCGCCCACATAAGAGTATTAAAGGGTCGAGGCATTGGGAAGGTTGAGAACCACTGGTCTAGTCTAGAGCATGGAGGAACCTGAGAGGCTATCTAGTCTAGTTTCCCTCCTCCTCAATTTAGAAACGAAGAAACTGAGTCCCTGGGAGGTTGGAACTTGATTGCCCAAGGTCACTCAGGTACTAGGAGTCAAAGGCAGGATTCAAACTCAGTTTCTCTGACCTTAGAATCTGTATTCTTACCCTTGTACTATGTTGTCTCCCTATTGAATACTGCTCATTAGGAAGTCTTAGGCAGTGACTCACAGGAGGGCTAGGGAAAGGAACCAATTCCTTCCCTCTGCCCCAACCCAGAATACATAAGAGTAAACTTCCCTATTGAGAGTATTCATGTCATAGCATGTAACCTCCAAGATTTCATTAAACTCTGACCATGCCATATCGAACTCTTCACCCTATCCATCCATCCTTCCATCCATCCATCCATCCATCCATCCATCATCCATCCATCATCCATCCATCATCCATCCATCCATCCTATATGTATGCCTATTCAACAGATACGTTCTTTAATAGAAACATGTTGCAGTTGTCTCATTTTTGATTACTTAACAGAAATGAAAAAATTCTGATTATTTTTGGCTCATTTAATTAAAAACTGCATTTCCAACAACTTTTTTGTTAAGTACCCAAAACATCAGACAAATTGCATTTAAAACCCCCAATTCCCTGTAGTGGGATGCATGATTAAAACCAGAGAAACAGCCTAATGACTTAACTAAAGAGATTGAACAGGGTAATAGAGAAGCACCCAGATGTACAGAACATTTTATTTGATCCTTGACAGATATTGCTCACATCAGCTCTTCTTGCAACACTTGTATTTAATATAAAATCATCACTTTAATTTCTTTTTTCTTAAACAATAGTATGCCCTCAAAAGTTTAAAGCAACCTCTTCTCAAGGATCTTAGTGTATGTTCTTAATTTATGCTTATGATTTAAATGAATCCATATTAACGCCAAATAGCAACGTCGCCAAGAACGAACAGTTCAGGATGTCCAGCTTGGTTCTGCTTAGTTTTTATGATCAGTGCAAACTGAATTTTGTAAAAGACTTAGGAAGAAAGTCATGCAGGTTACCTTTCATAGAGAGCACAAGTATGATCATGTCATTTAGCTACTCAGGAAGCCCAGGTGGCTCCCTACTACTTCTGGGATAAAATGCAAGTCCCTCTGTCTTTAAAAGAGCCTTAAACCTGGATTTAGCCTTCATACTTTTCTTCTTATCGCACCCTATATTTTTTGCCAAACTGACCCCCTTGCTATTCACCTTGTATCTCTCTAGTCTCATTTCTCTGTTTTTAAACAGGCTGTTTCATCCCTGGAATTATCTCCCTCCTCATTTTTGCTTCATAGAACTCCTAGCTTTCTCCTTCCTTATGGGAGCATATCCCAGTCATTGTTGTCACCTCCTGCCCATCAACCCCCCAAAAATTACTTAGTGTTTATTTTTCCTAGGTAGATTTTATTTTTGCTCATTTTTATCAACATCATTCTCTCTCCTCCCTAGAATTTGAGCTCCTTGAGGCAAGAGACTTTCATTTTTTGTTTCTGTATCACTAGTACCTCGAACAGGACCTGGTGCATAGGAAGTATCTAATAAATACTAGTTGATTGTTAAATGACCACTGTCCTTGGATTTGGTTTTTGTGTTGTTGATGCCCTTCCTCCCAGTGACTACATCGGACAGAATATAATATTGATCATACCCATAGTCCTCCACATCAATTTGTTCCTGAATTGCCATAGCATGCAGCTTTGTTTTATATTTCCGTTAGTGTGGTCATTGTCTCTGTTGTTTTCTTGATTTCCCTTCTTTCATTCTGCCTCAGTTCATAGACTATCCTGGGGTTGCAAACATGCTTTTTTATTGCCACATTTGGGGTCTTTGTTAATGATCCACATCTATTTCTTTTAAGGCATGTCCTTATTAAAATGAAAATCCTAAGTATAACATATTAACTTTTCATTACTCAGTAGGAATGTAGTGAGTTAATGAGACATTATCATTATCAGTTACTAATGCTTAATTATCAATTAAAGATTATTAGACTTTTCCAAATGTGATAGCTAGTCAGAGTTTAAAGGGGAGGAGATAAAAAATTCCATGCACAGGCTTTATATTTTAGATGCCTAAAAGTAAAAGAAAAGTATTAAACAGAAGGTTTAGGTCTGGAACATAAAGTTTGTCTATGTGAAGGCAATGGGGAACAAGGGGTGGATAGGTATTATTGCAGGCCTATCTCCATGCTAAGTAGCAATTAGGGGTAGTAAATAGAATGCCAGATTTTTTAAAATCAAAAACACCTGAATTTGAATCCTACCAGAGTCTTTCATTATGTGATCCAAACTAAGTCAGCCTTTCTGAATTTATTTCCCTGTTTGTAACATAAAGATAATAATATCATCTCCTTCACCAGGTTATAGTGAGGAACAAATGAACTAATGTATGTCAAATGCTGTATAAAGATGAGCTATGTTTATTCTGGCATTCAGTCAAGGGGCAGAAAGCTTTCAGAGACCTTTCCCATGTTTCCAATGCACTGTATAGTAACTATTTTTAGTGACCAGTCAGTCCTTAAATTCATGTACCAGCTGCAGATAATAGGTTGGTAAGGACACCAAACCAGGCGAGATGAAATCAAATGTCACTAGTATCTGGTGTGAAGAATCCCTGGTGGGTTGGGCATGGGGGAAGGTATCTTCAGAGAGACTTCTGAGTAAGCAAGAAATTGAAATTTGCGGCTCCACTGAGTGCAGAGCAGTGCCTGGGAGGTGTACTTTACTTTTTTTCTTCTCCTCACCTTTCCAGGATAAGTGAATGTATATCCACAGAATATTCTTGTAAATTTGTTGGCAACTTTTAGAACCATAGAATCTTGGAGTTGAAAGACATTTGAAAGATAAACTAATGTATAGAGTTTTCATTATTTGGGTGTGGATTTGATTTTGGGAAATGGATAAGTCTGGGGTTTTAAATTTTTGTTTTTTAAAAGGGGATCATAGTGCATGTAATGGCTAAGGCTTTGAGTGGTTTTCGTTTTGTTACTTTCTGGGCATTGGTTAAAAGAAACAAACACCACCACTACAAATTCTCTCCAAACCCAAACAACAACAAGAAGAAGTGCAAGAAAAAGACACAAGGGGCTTCTTTTTCAAGGCCCCTTTCAGCTCTGAATCTAAGATTCTGTCATTCTTGCCCGTCTTGTAAACTGGTGCTGACGTCCAAAGCAGGCTTCCCCAAGCATGTTGGACAACGCAGGCATCCTGGAAATGGTGTGCTGAGGTAAGTTCTTGGAAAAGAACAATAATCATTCTGAGGTAAGCTCAACTTATTGCAGCAAGTACTAGAATCTCTCCTTGACCGGAAGCTAGAGGTACAAGGACAAAATTGAAAAGTCTTTGTCTTCAAGAAACTTATATTCTGAATAATAATGACTGGCATTTGTAAGGCCCTGGAAAGTTTGCAAAGTACCTCTGATGTCCCATTTGATCCTCATGGCAGAGCCAAGATGGCAGTGTAGGAGCAGCAAGTTACCACAGCTCCCACATAGCCACCTCAAATACCCATAAAATATGACTATAAACAAATTTTAAGGCTCTAAAACTCACACAAATACACCTCCCACTGAAGGCAGCTCGGCTAGAAGGGATCATCTCAGCACCAGGAGCAGAAACCAGCCCAGTCTGAAACCACAGCTTAGCCCCTGGGGGTGGCTGGACGAGTCGAGCCGAGCCACAGCTGGAGCTTCAGGAGAGTGGATCAGTGGCAGCTGTGGCAGTTTCCAGAATTATCAAGCCATAAGAAACAAGGACTAAGTGAAAGGTCAGTGGAACTCAACTAATCTTGGGGGAGAAAAGCAGTCTGGCCGAACTGCCTCCAGGGCAAGGAAGAGGCAGAAGAGGTGGCCCTGCAATCACCTCCATGTGGCTGCTTCAGAGCTCCTGGCCTGCAAACTGCAGGGGGGCCAAGCAATCGTTCAGAGGCGAAGTGCTCTTCTGTTGAGCAGCCTGGATCCCGATTGTGGTCTTGGGTGGTGGTTCTGGGTACCTTTTCAGTGAGCCAAAGCTGGTGGGGGCTGAAAAAAAAACAACAGCCCCCTAATAGCTCCGGCAGCTGGGAAAACCCCAGCAATTTGGGACAGAGCTTTCCCCTCTGGAAGCAGAGTTCCACAGAGCTAAAAAATCATTGACTGGCCAACATGAGCAGGCAAAGGAAGCAAAGTAAGAACAGTAACCAAACTCTAGATTACTTCTTTGGGGACCAGAAGGATCAAAGCATGGAACAGGAGGAAGACAACAGTCAGAATTCCCACACCAAAAGCTTCCAAGAAACATGAAAACTGCCTAAAAGCCTAAAAGATCAACTTAAGAAGGATTTTTAAAACCAAATGAGAGAAGTGGAGGAAAAATTGGGAAGAGAAATAAGAATGATGCAAGAAAATCATGAAAAGAGAGTCAACAACCTGACTGAACAAAATAACACCTTAAAAAAACAGATTAACTCAAATGGCAAAAGAGGCCCAAAAAGCCAATGAGGAGAAGAATGCCTTAAAAAGTCAAATTTGCCAGATGGAAAAAGAATCTCAAAAGCTTTCTGAAGCAAATAATTCCTTCAGAATGAGAGTGGAACAAATGGAAGCAAATGACTTTAGGAGAAATCCAGATACTATTAAACAGATGCAAATAAATGAAAAAATAGAAGACAATGTGGAATATCTCCTTGAAAAAACCACTGACTAGAAAATAAATACAGGAGAGTCAATTTGAAAATGATTGGACTACCTGAATGCCATGATCAAAAAAAGAACTTAGAAAGCATACTTCAAGAAATTCTCAAGAAAAATTGCCCTGATATTTTAGAACCAGAGGGCAAAATAGAACTTGAAAGAATTCACTGATCACCTCTTGAAAAAGATCCCCAAAAGAAAACTCTTAGAAATATTATAGCCAGATTCCAGAGTCCCCAGATCAAG
>CM053582.1:228861046-228927384 GCA_028627135.1 Pseudochirops cupreus
ATGATATTGCAGAGATCAAGGGAGCTAGGATTACAACCAAGAATCACCTACCCAGCAAAACTGAGTATAGTGTTCCAGGGGAAAATATGATCATTCAGTGAGGTGGTGGGCTTTCAAACATTCTTGCTGAAAAAACCAGAACTGAAAAGAAAGTTTGACACCTATTTGATCCTCATAGCAACCCTGTGAGATGGGTGTTACTGTTATCCCCATTTTCCAGGTAAAGAAACTGAACCAGAGAGATATTAAGTGACTAGTCCAGGGTCACACAGCTAATAAGTATCTGAGGCTTGATTTGAACTCAGGTTTTTCTGACTCCAAGTTCAATACTCTGCCCACTGCACCAGCTAGCTGTCCTTATGTGGATATTGCACATGCACAGACAAGTAAACAGTAGGGGGGAAAGTAGGAAGGAAATGATTAAGTGCATTTTGTGTGCTAGGCACTGTCTTAAGTACCTTAAAAATATTACCTCAGGGACAGTTCAGTGGCACAGTGAATAGAGCACCAGACCTGGAGTCAGGAGGACCTGAGTTCAAATACCAAACTCAAGACGCTTAACACTTAGTAGTTTTGTGACTTTGGGCAAGTCACTTAATTCCAATTGCTCTGCCTTCCCCCCTCCAAAAAAGGACATAAAAAACCCCAAACCCGAAACAAATATTATCTCATTCACTTCTCACAACAATTCTGTGAGGTAGATGCTCTTATGATCCTCCTTTTTCAGCTGAGGAAACTGAGGCAAATGGAGGTGAAGGGACTTGCTCAGAGACACACAGCTAGTAAGTGTCCAAAGCTGAATTTAAACTCACGTTTTCCTGACTCTAGATTCAGTGCTCTTATCTGACCTAAATACTAGGCAACTTGAAGAATGAGGAAGCATTAAAAGATTTTAAAGGAAGATGAGAATTGTGAAATTATAAATTATTATGTAAATTATCATGACTGACATTAACGTAGCACTTAGAGATTTGGAAGGGGCTTTGTGCAGCTTCAGTTAATCTTTACAACTAAGGAGGTGAGTATTGGGAGTATTATTATCTCCACTTTATAGCTAAGAAAACTGAGACCAAGAGAAGTTTAAATCATTTGTCCATAATCACTGTAGTTAGTGTTTGGGTCAAGATTTGAAGCCGTCTCTCCTGGTGCTCTCAGAGAGCGTCTAGTGCTCTTGCCACTGCACAACACTGATGTTCCGGCTAGGAAGAAATGCCTTCCAAGATACTGTACTTTGGGGAACAGCCCAATTTTTTAAAATTTAATTTTCTATATTTTTTGTAATTTAGAGTGTGTGAAGAGGAGTAATAGGAAATAAATTTGGAAGACATTATGGAGGGTTTTCTAAGTCTCACAGAGGAGTTAGTATTTTACTTTAGAGATAATAGGGACCCCCTGAAAATGTTTGAGCAGGGAAATAACATGGCAAGAGCTGTGCCTGGTTTTAACAGAAAGCCAAAGTGTCAAATATGCAGTCTCTTAGTCCAAGGTACTACGCTTGACCTCAACCAAATTGAAATGTCAATTGGGAAATATTTAATAGAATAAAAATACAGTAAAGATAATGTTAATATGTGGTTTTCCAAGTCAATAGGTGAACCTTAGGGATAGTGAAAGGAAAAGGCTACAGGCAATGGGACTGATTTGACTATAGTGATAGACCCACAAAAGATGATGACAAACTTCTTGAACTGGGGTGGAGGCAGCTAGGAGGAAGAGAGAAGGGGCTAGATGTGAGAGATACTGTGGCCACAAAATAGGCAGGACATTGTAACTTACTGCCTATAGAGGACAGTGGAGGGGAGGAGGAGAGAGCTTCGGAGTGACTGAGAAAGAACAATCATACAGGGGAAGGACAATCAGAAAAGAATAGCATCATGGAAGCAAAGCATGGCAAGAATATTCAGGAGGAATAGTAATAATTTTGTTGTTCAGTCATTTCAGTTGTGTCGTGACTCCATTTGGGATTGTCTTGGCAGAGACAGTGGAGTGGCTTGCCATTTCCTTCTCCAGCTCCTTTTACAGATGAGGAAATTGAGGCAAACAGAGTTAAGTGATTTGTACAGGATAGCACAGCTAGGAAGTGTCCGAAGCTGGATTTGAACTCAGGAAGTGGAGACTTCCTGACTCCAAGTCTGGTGCTCTATCCACTTCCCTAGTCTAGCTGCTTAATAATAATAATAATAATAATAATAACTAGACTTAATATAGCTAGATAGTCCAGAGGATAGAGTGATAGCTGTCCTTATGTAGGCGCAGTCTTACTCAAGGCCACTTTCATTTTATCCTCCCCCTCCCCCTCCCATCATACCAAAAAGCCCAGTTCATGGTAATTTGTTACTTTTTTCCCAGTGGCTCTAGCCTGCCTGTCCCCTCTGAACCTAGATCCCACCAGGATATCCCCTTTCTCATAGATCTGGACCTCTCTAGCCTCTTGGATCCAGAGTGGAGAGAGAAGTTGACATACCTTGGAAGGTCAGAAAATAGAATCCTTTTAGGGAGATGGTGAGCACTAGGCCTTGCCATCTGCCCTGATGTGCCCTCCAGACCCCCTGGACCTTCCTACCTGCCCTGCTCCTCTATTGCAAGGATCACCAGGCCCTTCTCTCCACCCTGCAGCTGAATTCTGCCCTATTTGTCGTCTCTTCCAATGGGAACACCAGCTCTTTGAAAACCTAGACTGTCGCCATTTTCTCTTTGTATTCTCATTGTTTAGGAGAGTGCTTGGCACATACTAAGTGCTGAATAGATGCTTTTTTCTATTTCCATTCCATCAAGGGCATGTCCGGAGGGGGTACGGAGCTGCTTCCTTTGCTAAACACTGCTAGTTTCCATGTATCCTCTTTGTTCCTGTGCTATGACCCTGGATAAACTCTGTGCTGTTTTCTCTGGATGAATCTGATTATTTTAGTAGCTAATAGTGGAGCAGCTAGGTGATGCAGAGGATAGAGTTCAGGGTCCAGAGACAGGAAGACCCATCTTCCTGGGTTTGGTCTCAGACACTTGTTAGCTGTGTGACCCTGGGCATGTCACGTAATGCTGCCTCAGTTTCCTTATCTGTAAAATGAGCTGGAAAAGGAAATAACAAACCATTCCACTCTTTTTGCCAAGAAAACCTCAAATGGGTCACGAAGAGTCAGACTCAACGACAACATAACTACTTACCTTGCAGTGATGTTAGGAGGAAAAGATTTTTGTGAACAGCAACAGTTTGAATTGCAGCCGTCACCTGTGTGTCTGTGGCCAAGTCCTCTAGCCTCCTTTGGATCTTAGTTTTCCCATTTGTAAACTGAAGGAGCTGAAATGGATAATTTCCAACATCTCTTTCAGCTCTGCTGTTCTAAGGTCTTTTTTATGACACTTGATACCCATGATATAGTGGAAGGAGTGTAAGACAGGGAATCCAAAGCCCAGGATTCTTGACCCTGCCCTCATGCCCCTTGATTCTGTAAATGCTAAGAGCTATTGATGCCTCACTAATATGATCCCCCAGGACATTTGGGGGAGACAGGAGTCAGACCTGAGATATGGCTGCTCTTTAAAGGGAAGAATAATGATTCTGATGGACATGTTGCCTAGTGTTTGTCATTAAAATTATGTCCTAAGCCCCATTGTATGAGATGACTCTCAAGAACGGATCCATAAATTTACTCAATAGGGAGAAACTAATTTGTTAAAAAATGTATTTCACATGCGGCATTTTTATGGCTTAGTCTAAGATTTATTTTTCTCCTCCTCCTGCTTCTCCCCCACCCCTAGCTTTCATATCTCCTGGGTATTGAGGGCTCTTGGCTGTAGGAGATGCCTAATTTCACATTCTGAAACCTGGGTACAGAATCTGTCAGTAGGTGATTGTACCAGCAACTCACCTCTACCCCTAGGGGCAGGGAAAGTTTGCCTGGTTCATTGCAAGCTGTCATTGCATTGAAACTTTCCAATGCTTTTGCAACTTTCTCCATTTTGGCTTTTTTTTTTCATTCAATAAGCACTTAGCAGCTTTCTCTTTGTGAAGGAAAGCCTTGGTTGTGTGTACACAGGTGCTCTCACCTTGTTGTGGTCGTGATGCTGGCTTCTGCACATGCAAAATGAATAAGCTGATATATGGTAGTTATTAGAGGTGTTGAGTAGTGAATGACAGGGAGGGAATGAATGGTTTCATGTGTCATTGTTGACAACTCATTCTGAGAAGGATGAGAAATGCAAATTTTGGGTGCTGGCAGTAGAAGAAGAGGGTTATTGTCTATCTAGCCTTAAGCCTTAGTTCTCTACCACCCCCACTTTCCTTCCCATTCCCCCTCCCCCACCCCAGCTCAATTATCTTGCTGTTTGAGGCAGTGGATTGAGCACTGAGCCTGAAGGCAGGAAAACCTGAGTTCAAATGCAGCCTCAGTTATTAACTAGCTGTGTGACTCTGGGCAAGTTCCTTAATCACTGTCTGCCTCAGTTTATTCAACTATAAAATAGGCATAATAGTGCACCTACCTCCTAGGGTTGTCATGAGGATTAAATGAGATAATATTTGTAAAATACTTAGCACAGTCCCTAGTGCTTAATAAGGGCTTATTCCCTTTCCCACCTTCCCCACTTACTTTTGCCTTTGAAATTAAGTACCTTGAAAAAAATTTAAATAAAAGTAGCAGAGGTTAAAAGTCATAAATTTCCATAGCATTCTATCCTCCGAAAAGTGCTTCTCCCACTACACCACAATGGCCATATTTAATTTCAAAGTGGGATACAGGATTGTATCACAGGACTGATCATAGACTATATCTGGAATGGGTATTGAACCAAGAGTCGAGGGCTGACTTCAAATATAAGTTCCACCATTATCTCTTGGGGGGAGTCATAATTACTCTAGGCCCCAGTTTCTCCATCACCTTTAGTGTTTCTTTCTTATCTTTATTCTATGATTCTGGATTTCATTTCAGCTTCTGCTCTGGCCACTCAGCCAGACATTCTATTCTGTATTCTCATTTCATCTTTATACCTGTGAGCTGTTCAGAATGCCTATGATTGCCCAGAGCCTGGGGGAAGGGGGGGGAGGGTCAAAAGTCATTTATACACTAGAGATTTTCTTCTTGGTGGACTGGGGTGGGGGAGGGACAGAGCAGTCTAACTATGATCAATATGTCGTGGTTTGGTTTCATTGTCATGCTTTTTAACCTTCCCTTTTCCATTCCTTTCTCCCACCTGACCCTCTTGGATAATTATTCTGCAGGTTATGCTTCCTCTCTCTTGACCTTGGGAAAGCCTTTTTCCTTTTGTGTAAGATGTAGTCAATGCCTTGACTACTTACTGGGAAAATTGAAATGATGGGATCAAAATGACTGTATGAAAGTGCCCTGAAAATTCCTATTATTGTTAATATTATCAGTACCCAATATAGTGATCTCTAAGTGATATTACTTATAGTATTAATATTGTTGTAGTTTTAATTGGCCTGATTTGTGCCACATGTGATGGTCTTCTAGGCAGCACTGATGTGATCCAGTAAGACAAAGGAAAAGGGCAAAGAGCTCCCGACAGATGAGATTGTTATGAAATGATTTCAGTACTTCCACAGATCCATGATCTCATTCATATGTCAATTCTTTAAGTAAAGGGAGAGCAGCCATTCATGTTGTATTATCCTATGTGACCCTTACCTATGTCTTCTCATAAATCCAGTGTAGGGGGTTTACCCAGAGTGCTTAAAGACCTTCCTCTAGGTCTCTTAACATTACATGTCTACGTGGGTAAACACATAGTTTGTTCACTTATTATCTCTTGCTCTCGTCAAAGGACTGGCTTATCTCCTCTTCCTATCACATACCTCTGATGATAGAATTTAGGGTGCATGCAATTCATTGATCATATACTGCGTCCTGCAGAGACCTTCCCAACATGCATTTCTACTGCTCTTTGGATGACCTGCAATTTTGATTACTTGGAGGTTGTGGTATTCTAGGTTTCTTTTTTCTTTTTTTAAAATTCTATAAGCATTTATTAAATGCTGACTGTGTAAGGTCCAGTAGATACCTCCAAAGAGTCCTATTGCACTGATATTTTTTTCAATTAACTAGCATTTTTATTAAGCTGTCTGTCAAGGTACTAACCTTCCCCCCCACATACACACACTCCAAACTGAGCATTTTTAAGTGACAGGAAAATGAAGCCTTCTATGCATAGCTGCATAGTTCAGCAAAACATATTCCTATATTAGGCAAGTCTGAAAATATATGTTTCTTTTTGGATTTTAAGTTATCTCTGCTCTATCAGAGGTGAATTGTATGTTCTTCATCTTCATTCTTTTGGACTTGGGGTTTATCATTGCATTGATCAGAGTTCTAAAGTCTTTCAAGGTTCTTTTTCTCTATCTTTTTACATATTTTCTCCTAGTTCTACTCACTTTGCTCCCTATCAGTTCATAAAAGTCTTTCTATTATTCCCTAAAATTTTTCATTTAATCATTTTTATGAAATTAAAATATTTCATTAAATTCATGTGTTGTAATTTGTTTAGACATTCCATAGTAGGAAGATACTCCTTTATTTTCCATTTTTTTTGCTACCACACAAAAAAAAAACTTCTATAATTTTTGGCACATCTTTTTGTATATCTTTCTTTGACTTCTTTGGAATGTAGGTCTAGTATAAATGGCTAAGCTACGCTATCTGTAGACTTATACAAAGAGTATAGACTAGAATTGGTAATTTTCTGAACATAGTTTCAAAATACTTTCTGGAATGACTGGACCAATTTACACATCAGCCAACAATGTACTAGTATACCTGGTTCCCCACATTCCCTTCAACATGTGTCAGTCTAATTTTTTTTTTTAAAATCATCATTGACATTATGATAGGTCAAAGTTTCTTTAATTTTTCATTTTTCCAGTTATTAGTGATTTAAAATACCTTTTTAAACATGATTGTTGATGGCTTAGATTTCTTCTTTGGAAAGCTGCCTGTGGGATATCCTTTGACCATTTATCTATTAAGAAACGGATCTTGGAGGCAGCTTGGTGGCGCAGTGAATAGAGCATTGGCCCTGGAGTCAGGAGGACCTGAGTTCAAATGTGACCTCAAACACTTAACAGCCATGTGACACTGGGCAAGTTACTTAAACCCCATTGCCCTGCCTTCCCCCTTCCAAAAAGAAAAAGAAATGAATCTTGATCTTACTTAATTTGGAACTTTTATATAACTTGGAAATGGGACTTTTATCATAGAAACTTACTGCAAATATTTTCTCTCTCCCCTGCCCAAGTATTCTATGTTTCAAAGCCATATAGTATTATGGGAAGAAAGACTGGAAGTAGGATGGCCTGCTCACTATGATGCATTCAGATAGAAATGTTTAGCTTTTGGCAGTTAGGTTTTCCTCCTACATCCTTTCCTGAGCCCACAGTAACCCAAGGCTTTGTCAGTGAAGGCAGCTAGGTCAGCGCTGTTTGGAAGGGCTTTTCTTAGAAAACATCTCAGTCTTGCAGACATAGGAAGCTAGAGTTATAATAGTTGAAGGACTAGAACCAGGAGGAAGAGTATTTGAGGATGATCCTTAGGATTCAGGCTTACATTGTTCCATCACACTGGTTCACGTTCTTTAGGCTGGGGGAGCTCCTCAGCATGCACACTAGAGTAATAAAGGCATGATTTATCTTTGAATTGAATGCAAACTCAGAGAATCAGTAATAGATACAAAGAAAGCCTCTCCAGTTTCATGGTACATGTTTTTTTGAAGCTGAATGGCCCCATTGCTATTTATATATTTGATCCAAAAGAACTTATTAAGATGAACTGATCCTCCTTGGAGCAAACTGATCCTTGAACAATACATTAGCTTCCCAGAGAGAATGAGTTCCCCCACTTTGAGAAGCTGAATAACTTATTAGTCTTGGTTTTATAATTTTTTAATTCTACATGGTACCCTACTATGTGATTTTTAAAAATCCAATGCATTTCTCATTGAACTTCATCATTGAGGGATAGGATAGAATGTCTTAGTAAAAAGAATGTTGGACCTGGAGACATAGTCATTGCTTTATAGCAGGAAGGGACCTTAGAACTTATCCAATTCAACCTCTATATATTACAGCTGAAGAAACTGAGACCTAGAGATGTTAAGTGGCTTGCCCAAGGTCACCCAGATAATAAGAGACAGGTCTAGGATTCAAACTGGGGCCCTCTGATTCCAAATCCATCATTTACCACTGTGCTATTATTACACGCCTTCCTTGGAGTCAGAAGATCTGGGTTCAGATGCTAACACTCAGAGCTGCTGAGGAAAATGCTTTGTAAACAACTCAAAACGATATATACAGTTATTTCCATTTGTAGAAAGCCTTGCTCTTTTCAAAGCTTTCTCACATCTGTTATTCCAATTTGTTTTAACAGGAGCCTTGTGGAATAAATAAGGAATCTTGTCCCATCCCCATTTTTACAGATTAGAAAGCTGACGAATGAAGTGAATTGACAAAGAAAAAGCATGTCAGTACCTTAGTGTAAACTATGTCTATTGCACAAACTTTGAGTTTGGGTATGTGACTCTAGCCAAGGCACCATGGACAAACCTGGTGGCAACATAGTATGCAATTTCAGGCAGATGGTCCAGGAGGAAATAAAATTCTGAATGTCTAGCTTGCAAGTGTAAAACTACAAAGTAATGAGATGACTGTGTTTACTCAGAAGTAGTGGCTTGCTAATACTGGTGACAAACTTTCTTGTGCTAGTGGTTCATTTAAGAGTCCTTATTAATAGCTGTTAACTGGGAAAGAGGTGTGCTTTAAAAACTGAAAATTAGTCTTGGGGATGGAAAAAGTAAATCTAAACAAAATCGATCATTTTGTCAGACTGACAAACACCATTCAAGGTGCTAACAGCTCCTAATGAGAAAAAGAGTCACCAGTTAACATAAACAAATCATTAAGTTGAAAGCAAGAGTCGACAATATAATCTGTTAACCGTGTTGGCTTTTAGTAGACCAGCAAAAAGTTGATGCAGTTAGACATTATGCATGGCTATGTGAGAAAATATCATTTTCAATAGCTCCTTTATATTATTAAACCTTTTTTTGAATACTTAAACTTTCAAGATTCCTATTATGAAAAGTTTCAATTACTGATTAATCAATTTCTGTTTTGTATACTTGGTCAAATATGTGGTGTTCTTCATTAGAACATCTCCAAAAATTTTTAATAGAGAGTAAAATGCCAGGGCACCGGCATTAACACTGAGATTTCTGAGTCAGTTCTGTGTTTGGTTTTGAGATGATGACTCCACAGTACATTGAAATTAATAAGTAATTTTCTGGTGACAGCCCCAGGCAATTGAATGAATGTTTAAATTCTAGTCAGAAGCAGTGTGGAAAGAAGCAAATAAAAAGTGTGTGAGGAGGGGGTGGGGGGAAGAGGATGAATCTTGGAGCTAGGATAGAAAAACTCTTAATACTATCTTATCAGAAACATTGTGTGAGTAAAAAATCCCAAGTAACAGATTCTTGAGTGGAAAAATAGATCTAAGATTCCCGAAATAGGAATTTTTACATAGAGCTTTTAATCAAAAAAACTCAACTAAATTATCAAATTTGGAGGCTTGCTTGGACAAAGAATTCCACAGGATAGTCCTGACTTCATGGAGTTTACCAGTATAAGATGGATATTCACTTTAAAGGTTAGATCTCTTTTCTCCCTGGCACTTAGCAGGTAAATGGGAATGGTGCTTTGGGAAAAAATGTAAGAATTGTGGGAAGTCTGCAAGGAACTGGGGAAGAAAACTGAAAACTGCCTGGTGTTCTAACTTCGATAATTCCCTCTCTTCAACCTTTCCTATATGATGAATTTATAGAGCTCCAATAGTTTTACCAATTATTTTAAACTTATGGTGTCTCTTGGAGTAGAATGACTATGTGGAAGGCATCTGGATTAAGGCATTTTTTCTCTTCGATTCAAGGTAGAGAGGAACATCTTTTTGCCCTAAAATACTTTCTAAGGTATAAGCTTCTAAACTTTTGCTAACCCTATTTAAATATATGCATCTATCACCACCACCACCATCACACACCGTCATGCATGCCCCACATGCCCCCACACACCCCCACATCCCCACACATAATACCCACACACCCACATTACACCCCCCCCCAAACATTTTAGTTGAATAATAATATCAGAAATTCTGGAGATGTGATTTATTTTATCTCATAATTAGATACAGAGTGACTACAACAAAATATTCAAAACTGAATGCTGTGTAATTATCACACTTGATCCAGTAAGAAGAGAGAAAAAAATGCATTTCTCTCCCACCTTTGTAGAAGCAGGTCATCAGGAGTGAGGAACATTGCATACACTGTCAGACGGTTAGTTTTGCTACACTACTTTTTTTTTCCCTCTCTTTTTAAATTCTTTGTTGTCATGGCTGGCTCTGTGTAGTGGAAGGAAAGGATATATTTAGAAATGAAGGTAATCTAAAAAGAAACCAGTTTTTAAAAGCACATGCAAAATAGAATAGGAATTTTTTTTTAACTTTAAAAGAAATCAAAGTTCTTTGAAGTTTGGGCCATCAGGAACATCTTCATTTTGCCTCCACTAAGATGACTCAGAGAGGAACATCGCTGCTTCCTGTATGTTAAAGGGCATTCAGATGAATCGTGCAAGACACTGAACACACTCCATGTGCTGGAGATACTTTCAGGTCTTAACTAGTCAGAAACTCAGTCTGATATTTCCACATGCCTGACATTGAATTTTTGCAATTTCATTTCTTACATTGCTCTAGGGAAAAAAAACCAAAAAACTACATTTCTTCTTGGTCGAAGTAACACAGGCTCCCACATCTCTGAGAATTATTATACTATCAACAATCAGACTGGTGGTAATTGTAGGACAAGTAATGAGAGCCACTCCTTAGTGAATGGATGGATAATTTAGGGAAGGAGCAGAATGGCTTCTAAAGTACATTTTCCTTTCCAAGGGGATATTGACCTATTGCAACTCCAAGTGCCCCTCCTTGGATAACTTCAAATCACTGTATTATGAAGTGTGCACTAATAATAACCCTTTCATCAGATATTCCATTCAGCAAGAACAATCTGCGTTTGCTGTATTTAACCTGCTCTTTCTTGCAATATCTATGTCTCACTATACTCTGTTGCCTCAGCGTTCCAGGCCTGTAGGTATCTTGCTCCTTTGGGGCAAATGCTTGTTGTATTTAGTCGTTTTCAGTCATTTCTGACTCTTCATGACCCCATTTAGGGTTTTCTTGGCAAAAATATTGGAGTGGTTTGTCATTTCTTTCTCCAACTCATTTTACAGATGAGGAAACTGAGGTAAATAGGGTTAAGTGACTTGCCTAATATCACATAGCAAGTAAGGGTGTGAGGCCAGATTTGAATTCATGAAGATGAGTCTTCCCAGATGGCTCCAGAGAAGAGAATGGGGCTGGTGACTTTGCACACTTAAATCCTCACTTAAATCCAATTCACTTGCAAGTCCTGACATCTCTTTCCTGATACCATGGTTCTCTTCAAGAACTAGGACAAACAAAAAAAAAACAACAAATTTTGGATTGGACAAAGTGGAGAGGAGAATAATTTGAGGCTAATAAGGAGTGGAAATGACAGATGCAGGCTATTTTGGGGTACTAAAATATGGGGATTAGTGGGGAAGAGGAGAGAGTTAAGGATGCCTCAAAGTTGCAAACTTAGGTGATTAGAAGGGTGGTACTCCATGTCAGAGAAATGCAGGGGTTTGGAGAAGGGAAAAGTTTAGTGGTGGAGGATAAAGAATTTTTCTTTGAATATAATGAGTTTGAGATACTGATTGGAGATTCAGATGGACAGATCCAATAATCAATTGTCAGTGAGGGATGGAATTTAGGGGGAAAAAATTGAACAAATTTATAGATTTGGAATTCTTCATAGAGAGACAATGATCTCATTAACTTCCATGAATTAATCCAGTTATTGAGAAACTCCAGAGTAAGTAGAGATGAGATTCTTGGGGAAAACACCTATGCTTAGAAAATTAGAGTTCCATGATGATTCAGCAAAAGAGACTGAGAAGGAAAGGTCTGAGAAGAGGATCAGAGATCAGCACCACAAGAGCCATGGAAGAAGAGAAGATTTAGGAAGAGAGAATAGTGAACAATGTCCAAAGCTGAAGAAAGATCAAATAGCATGAGAAATCAGAAGATGACATCCCATTTAGCAGCTAAGACAATGCTGGTCACTTTATATAGACCAATTGAATTAAGACACAGAGAGGAAAGATATATTGCAGGAGGGTGAGAAGTGAGGAATGAATGTAGATGAATTGTTCTATGTCTTCCTTTAAAAAGAGAGATTGTTGCAGTGCCTTAGCCCCCATTGCTCTGGGGGGGTATCAGCTGGAACCAGCTTCTGGAGCTAAGTGTTTGGCAAGAATTAATGCCAAGTGACCTCCATGAAGCCTCCCAGGGCAGGTCTGCTCCCTGACTCAGCTCACAGCAATTAATCATCCGTTAGCTGGTGGATCAGGCAAATGGAATGACATAGAGGGAAATCCCTCCCAGGAGCAAGACTTTTTTAAAGAAAAATTTTAAACTAATACGGTAATCTTAAAATTAAGTAGAATCTAACCTAACTGAATATAAGTAATTGTTTCCTCCTTTTAATTCATTGACTTAAAAAATTTTATTGATGACTTTGTTTTAATATCACGGCCATTTCCCCAGTTCAGTACTTGACAATTCCTGGTAACCAGGGGATGACTTTCAGGATAAATGAAGTTACTAGAGATTTTCTTTTTTTAAATCTGTGACATCCCCTGCAGTCAGGCTGTATTCATCCTAGTCACTAAACTTTTTCCATTCCTATCCACAGACCTCTTCAGTGAAGATTGCTATTCATAATAATAATCCTGGCACTCTCCTAGATCCTCAGTCACAGGGGAAAAGGGATTCTTTCACGTTAATCTGCAGAACTAAGATAAAGAAGTGAATTAGACCTTATAAAAGAAATGTTTAGCAAGAGTGGACTCTGAACCCAAAAAGGACCAGTGTTTACACTTCAGATAAATAACAAAATAAACAGAGTTGAACTAAGTGAAATAACCTATTAATGTGAATTTCAGATTTTACAATAGTTTGAATTCAGTGTATTTCCAAGTCCAGTTACTTATCCTATCATTATATTCTTTGTGTCTGCCCTTTCCTCTTCACTCCCTTACTTCCCAATCTCAGTATAAACCCTGGACATTTTGTTCAGGATCTTCAGAACTTCCTGCCTCCAGTCACGCCCTCCTCTAGAATATACCCACCATGAGTACCTGCCACTTTGACTATGCCATGCACTCCTTTTGAGTCCAGCACTGATGTCCCTTTGTTGTGTGATTCGTGATCAAGAGTCCATTCTCTTCTTGAAAATTAGGTTGTTCTGAGCTGCCTCATCTGCTTTTAGCTCTCTGATATCTCAAACCACCATTTGGTTTATCTTGGCCACACTTCTACAACGTTCACTTTGTGTCTTTATCCTGTCCTCCAAAGCATTGCCTTGAGTATTTTTTGCTACCATTCCTTCCTCAAGGTGGTCTTTCCTTGTTTGTTGAAATCACTTTAACCATCCTTCCTTTTCCAGGAAGCCTTTCAATTCAATTCAGTATTTATTAATTTAATTTATTCAGCTAAGTGATGATCATTTCTCTTTGCCCTGTGCATTTTAGACATGAAGAGAGATTATCTTCCTAGTTATCAAGAAATTCATACTTCCTTGACTCGTAACTCCATTTTCTATCAGCTGCTCTGCTATTTCATGCCTTCCCCAAGATAAACTGATCACCTGAAATCTTATCACGATGCAGACTGACTCAATTTTTGATACTCAACACCTCCTCTGCTCTCTCAGTTGACTCTCCATTGAAGAGTGAAGCAATAAATTCCTCCCAAAGTCTTCTTTTATTAAAGGTTTCAGACTTTGCAGCTGACTCCATTTTCCATCAGAAACTCTACTTGGTTTGGAATATCACACCCCCTGGGCCAGGTATTCCCCTTTTCATGCTCCTTTTGTTTGTGGTCTTCTCCCATTAGATTGTGGGCTCCTTGAGGGCAGACAGTGTCTTTCTTCATCTTCTTTGTCTGCGCAGTGCTTAGAACAATGACTGGCACATGATGGGGACTAAATAAATGTTTACTGAAATAGAGGCATGATGTTGTCTAAGGCTGAATACGTGATACAATCTTGGTAAATAGTACCTGATTGGATTTTTGTTTTTGTTTTCCCTTACTATGGGATTTTACCATTGTAGAGAACTTCTGGTACAGAGACTCCCTCTGTTGATTCAGATCAACAAACAATCTACAACTTCTAGTCTTAAGAGTGTGGCAGGAATTGAACACATGCTCCTGACTCGACCCCCGGCTCTCTATCGGCTACGCCCTCAGGTTTCCATCATGATAGATTAGATCTCTCTCAATAAAATAGCTATCCAGAGAATTTCTCTCCTCAGAGCCTTCAGGATTAAGCGTAGCCAAGAGAACCTCAAAGAAGAGGAGCGCCATATTTAGCCTTGAAATACTACAGCATTTGTTAGCACTTTAAGTCCCCAGAATCCCCCATGTGGTTAGTTGAAATGTATCTGAAAAAATTTGAATCAAACTTAGAAGATTCTGCTCTTGGCAAATTTTCTTGTCTCAAAGAAGCCAATACTGTTTTTCCATGATACCTTGTGCAAGATGCAAGTATGAATAAGGAAAAAAAAAAAGCTTTGCTCAAAATTTAAGATTTGTCTATGTGATGTCAAAGATCCAGATGTTAAGAGCATTTGCATTTCTTCCACAGTATTTTATCCACTGTTCTTCCAGATGTTTGGCATCTTGGAACCATAGCCAGTAAGATCAAAGCCAATTAGTCAAATCCAATTAGTCAAGTATGGAAATCTATCCTTTCTCTCCATGGCTATGACATCAATGAAGACAGGAGAGCTGTATGTGACTGATGCTGAGCGTCAAGTTAAAAAGTAAGATATTAAGTCAATCATCTGTACTTTTTCAGATGTTTGGCACATTGTAGATAATACCTCCTTTAAGAAAAAAAAACACATCAGGATCTTGAGCACTGTGTACAATGGCCATTAAGTTTTAGTGCAATGCTATATGAACTTAGCTGTATAGAAATTTCCAGTTTTAAATTCCTTCTGTTGTGCATTAGCATTTGCATCGATAATATCTTTTGGATATCCTGCTACACTGTTTTTTCTTGAAGAAAACTAGAGTTTTGATTTTTTGACATTTAGTTTTATCATCAATTGTAATGTTCTCATCACTGGCTGGGGATTTTGTAGCACATCCAGAAAAGGAATGTTTCATTTTTCCTTCCATGTGTCCTTCTTTTTTTTTTTGTTTCTGTGAATTGAGATGTTGCTTCTTCATATAATGGCAGGTACAGTGACTTAGACATGGTCAGCCTTATAACGATGTGGCTGGTGAAAGATGAAATGACTGAGGAAGCAAAAATTTGATCTTTCTAGCAGATCAGTTTATTAAGAGATAAATGCCAATTGCCCAATGAATCAGACCACTTGCTCAGCTGGAAAAGCAAGCTCTGGATGAGACAGTACTTGTGTAAAATAATAAAGTGCTGAATTATCTTAACATAACTAGAAACCCCCAAATACAGGAACCAAGGAAGGAAAACATACCCAAATACCTAAAAGGTACTAATGGGTACAATCTGTAGTGGGCTGACTGTGATAACTTTGCTTTGATCAATTTATCTTATTTTCTTATCTGCCATTCTAAGCAAAAACCGATATTTAAAAACCATGGTAGGATTGCTTTGCTATCACTAACTGCCAAAATATCTTATATTCATCTGATCTGCTTGATGCTTTGTTCTCACATGGATTAGTTCCTGCACAGTTCTATCTTTGTATCTATGTCTCTGCGCCCCCCCCTCCCCCCGCCATCTTTCTCAAGCCATTCATTTGCTCCATCCCCAGACAGGCTGAAGTGGTCCTGCTTCCCTTTTATTCCACGTGCTGACAGTCTATGGCATCACTAGATCTGCCTCAGTTATTTTCAATTAACCTCCCCCAAGGACTTTTGCTGGATGAATGATTCAGCAATCTGACCTTGTTAAAGGGGTCAAGTTATTTTGGACAACAACCAGAAGAGATTTAATATAATTAAGTTATTTAACATTCTAATTAAAACAGATATTTAAACAGATTTCTTCCATCTCTATCAAATTCTTTCCTGTGGATACTTCCCATATTAATAAAAAAGGAATAAAAACAATTTGTTCTTGTATGCATTTTAGTAACTTCACCCGACATCTTCCTTCAAAGTCTATGGGCAAGACTCTCAAAGTGTTATTACCTCCAGCTGTAACCTACAATGATGAATGTTTGAGTGTGTGAGGCATTTGAAACGACTCAAGAAAATAGAAAATATGGGTCTTAACATCTCCTGGATTCTGAACCTTGAGGCAGAGGAAAAAGTAGAAACCCTCATTGCTTGGAGGCTTCTGATAATGGGCCAAGTGATCTTCTTTCTTGAGAAGGATTACAAGGTAAATAGGGGCTGCTTTGGGATGTTCCATGGGCCTGGCCATGCATCTGTTGTGTCCTTCTTGACAGAGCAGATGAGGAAACAAACTGGGCCTTTTACGTCGCGGTGATAAATGAAGGGAATAAGCACTCTCCAAATCAAGTGGAGAAGAGAAGCCTTAATAAAGATGGGAGATACCTTCAACTGAAGCTTCCCCAGAGTTTCTCTTGCAGTATATTACCATTTACATTTATCGTGTTAAATCAGGAGAGCAGTGGGGAAGACATAATTTCTCATTTTTATCATCTTGAAATATACAAGCTCCGATTGTTTCCTTAATTAATTTGCCTTGAAGTGTGTTTATCCAAAGCAGCAAAGCCAGTGACTAAGAGTCACTTAAGGGGAGGCACATTCAGCAATTCATTAAGTGCCAGTAGTAATAGTAATGAGAGCTAGAGAGTTTTAAGGTTTGCAAAGCGATTTACATACATCTCTTTTGATCCTCACTGCTATCTTGAAAGGTAGTGCTGTTATTATCCCTATATTTCAGATGGGAAAACTGAGGCCTTAAAAGGTTAAGTGATTTGCCCAGGTTTGTATGGCTGGTAAGTGTTCAGGGTAGGACTTGAACTCAGGTCTTTCCCTAAGTCCAGGTCACTGTGCTAGGCACCAGAAAAAATATTAAAGGTTAGACTGGACACTGTCTATAGCCACCTTCATTGAGCTGACTGTCCAGGAGTGGATTATATGCATTGCAGCTGATCTGAGAAGAATTTTCACCTACTCTGCTTAAATAGATGCTAATTTGCATTTAAAAGGCTTTTAAGTAATTTTGCCCAGAAAAGATAAAGAATATTGTGAAAACTGAAAAATGGTCTTCCTGTCCCTAGGAAGGTATGAGCCAGCAAATTTTCCTAATGAGCCCAGCTTTGCTTTCTTTGAATTGGGCTTAAGGATAGAATGTAAATTTCTTGAGGGTAGGAAGAATTTTAATTTTGTCTCTGTATTCTAAATACCTCCATGTTGTATGTGAGAAACCTAATAAATTTTTGTTGAATTGAATTGAGTAGTAATGAATTTCATTAATTTCCCTGGAGTGGACAAGCTTGAATCAATCGATAAATCAACAATCAGCCTGCATTTATTGTGCCTCCATGAAATGCCAGGCACTGAGCATATCAATACAATAAATGAAATAATCCATTCTGCTGAGGGAGACACTACTAAGGGTATAAGTGCATGCAGCCTGCGTGTGTGCTTTTGTGCCTGTGTGCACACACGCGTGTGCACAAAGATGTAGAAATCAGTGAAATTCAAGGCTGCTTGAAGGCAGGGGCAGGCATTCAAAGTTAAGGAGATCAGGAAACATTCATGCAGAATCTGGGGCTTGAGCTGTGTGCTAAAGGAAGAAAGGGAATCTGTGCAGCAGAGGTAAGGAGGGAGTGCAGCTGGGATACAGAGGAAAAGTCATTTACTGTTTGTGGACTGGGCAGGGCAAAAGTAAAGATCAGGGTGGGGAAACTGGCCTTCTAGGTTCTTAGGCGCAGCCTTGTGACTATCCAAGTTCTACAGAACAAATCCTTTTGAACAAATTCTTTTATGAAGGGGATTTGTTCTGTGAAGTTTGGATTCAGTTGAAAGGTCACCCTTAAGGACCTAGAGAGTCACATGTGGCTTCGAGGTCACAGGTTCCCCACCCCTGGGTAAAGAGATAGGAAATGGAGATGATTCGAGTTGTTAAGGAGGTGGAGGTTAGGATAAGGAAGTTGGGTTATTGGACTTTTTCACTAGTGCTGGAAATGTTGGAAGTTATGAGAACACATCTAGACTCAAATATAAGGTCCCAAAAGCTATCTTAATTCATTATTCAACAAGAATTTGTTAAATATCTGCCAGGTACCAAGCACTGAGCTCAGTTATAAAACTCAAAAGGAAGGATCTTTGGGTTATCTGATATTGAAAACATCTTGAAAATCTGCAACATGGGCCAGATGGAGACTTGCTAAGTTTAGGTCCATTCTTCTGTGCTGGAACCTAAGACATGTTTCCCCCACCCTTCACTCTCCCAGTGCTTTCTCTTAGTATTCCTTCCTACACTTCTGGGAGGCACTTTGGCTACAATATTGGAAAGTGATGTGCAATGTGGGTAAGGTCCACTCAGCTGGGAGAATGCTCAAGAGCATGTGGACAGTTACACCCTAGGAGAAACCCCAGAGCAGTGGGCACTGTGCTTTCTCTTAGCATAGCTCTAGAATTGATGGAACCTCAGAAGCCATGTAGTCCAACTATCATTTTACAAATGAGAAAACAGACCCAGGAAGTTTAAGGGAGTACTCCAAGGTATACACATGTTATAATTGTCAGAAATAAGATATAAAAAGCACTTTCTCTGACTTCAGAATCATCACTTTTTCCATCAAATAGTCAATCAACAAAAATTGAGGAAATCCCAACTTTATGGTAAATGATGTGTGATGAACAGGAGAAAGAAAAGACCAAGTCTCTGAGCTCAAGGAATTTGATAATCTAAAGAAACAAGACATCTGAAATGGAAGCTAGAGGATATTGTGATGATAGTCATCAGTAAGAAGGTCAGAGATAATCAATAAAAGGGTAAATATAGCAGGGTAGGCATTTTGCCTCCCTCTCTGCTCAATTGAAAAATTTATAGAGGGCTACATTAATTCAATTCAAAAATCATTAAGTACTCACAATGTACAAAGCCCTGTGTTAGGGACACAGTACAGCATCTGACTCCAAGGAGCATATAGTGGAGCAAAGACTGATCAGTTATGATGTACTCAATTAAAAATGATAGAGGTAGAATGTAATAAGGGCAAAGGAGGTTCTGAGATAATGCTGTGTAGGAAAAATGATGGACATGACTTTTAGTGGGGACCATCAGGAAAAGTTTCATGAAAAAGGTAGTGTCTGAGCTGAACCTTGAAGGAAAGCAAAGATTTCAACACCTAAAGTTGTAGGAGGAAGTCCATTCCAAGCATTGATGGCTTCCATGGATGCATAGAGTCAGAATAAGTCTTGGTCTAGATCATGGGAACAGCTATTCTAATTTGACTTGAATGCAGAGTAAATAAAACATACTTATAAATTAAGAATGGAAAGCTAGGTGGGAATCAGATTATGAAGGTCCTTAAATGCCAAGCTAAGGAGTTATTATTTTATCCTACTGGTAATGGGTAACTACTTTTTTCGGGGGGAAGGGGAAGAAGAGAAGCTACTTTTGTTTTTTCTTTCTTTTTCTTCTCCACCCATTACCCTAGAGATGGTCATCGATAGAAACAAATATGCATGTGTGAGTATATATGTATATATACATACACATATATACATATATGTGTATATATAGATACAATATGTAAAATAATTCTATACATACTTCTATCTATCAATTCTTTCTGTAGAGACAGATAGAACCTTCCTTCATATGTCCTTTTTAGTTAATTTGGGTATTTATAATAGTCAAAATTACTTAGTCATTCAAAGTTGTTCTTAAAACAATATTGTTACTATATACAATGTTCTCTTACTTTTTAATGGCAGGCTTGCACAATCAAATTTGTGAATTAGAATTATTTGGGTAGCATATGGAGAATGCAAAGCTAACTAGAGAAATTAGATTATTCAATGAGAATGAACAGGAGAGAGAACAGGAAGCATTGGAAGAGTCCCATTCTTGTTTGTCCTTTGTTTTCCAAGATGACCATAGCATCATGGAAATGTCATGACTTTCAGTTGACTTTGATTTGAGTGATGGAGGGCTGTGCAAGGTCACCAGTCTCACTTTCTCCTCCAGAACCATCTGGATCCAGTGACCTGATATTCATCAGGATGACTGGAAATAACCCAGGATGCAATGGGAGACCCTGGCCCTTTTAGGTTAAGGACTTTTCACATACTTTCTTAAAGGGAGGTAACAGCCATTCAGTGAATAGGCCTCTTTAAGAAGCTAGTCAAGGGATGGCCCCTTTAATTAGAAAAAAGAAAAAAAATCTAGCTGGGAGGGGAAGACCCTCAGGGTTGCTGTTCCAAAGAGAAACAGTTAACATTGACATTCACTTTAAACCGGGAGGGCCCAAAATACAGCCATTAGGTAGAGTTTGGGCAGGGAGCTATTGTGGTCCAATCTATGAACTTCAGAGTGAACTGGGTTTAAAGTTTTGTGAAAGAAAGAAAGAAAGAAAGAAAGAAAGAAAGAAAGAAAGAAAGAAAGAAAGAAAGCAAGCTTAAAAAAAATCTTAGAATTCCATTCAGAAAACCCAGGAAGAGTCCCATATAAACTGATCCTGGACTCTGTGATAGGACAGAAAGTCCTAGAAAAGTAGAAAGATCACGGCAGCCTAGAGAGTTCAGGGAAGGGTGCATAGAAGAGCTGGGACTTTAATTGGGTCCTGAAGTATGTATATAACACATATGGGGGCTTACAGATAATTGTCTAGTAAAAATCGGGGTCCTCAGGGAGCTAACAGTTGTTATAGTGACTGCCAATTTAATTATCTGGCTCCCCATACCTTCTACTAGAAACTTAACAAGGTTGCAAGGCCTTAAATCTTTTAAAAACCTATATTCTTTTTACCTGAGGCCTTTATCAGTACTGACCATAAGAGCACCTCTTAAGTTGAATCTTACAAAACCAAGGGGGTTCTTAATCTTTTTTTTTTTTAATTTCATGAATCCCTTTGGCGATCTGGTGAAAACTATGGACCCCTTCTCAGAATAATATTTTTAAACTAAAAAAAAACAAAATGACTCAAGTTTGCTCAAGAGAGAACTATTTAATGAGAACCAGCAAGCATATGGACTATAGGGGAGAAATACTAACTCACTACAAGTGTGCACATCTATTAAAAATGATTCCATATGGGAAAAAGAAAATACTTAACAATAATCCTAAAAATACAGGACTTCCCTCCTCCCCTCCTCACCCCCCAAAAAAGAGTAATAGTTTCTCCTGGCTCAGGTTTGTCCAGCCTTGACACAAAACTAAGTGTACTTTCCAACACTGACACAGAGGAGAGAGGATAGGGGCAAAGGGAGACAGAAAGAATATGAGGCAGGGAGAAAGAAGGGAGAGAGAATGAGAGAAAGAATGAATGAACCTACACTGATCCACTGCTTCCCACAGATGGTGTGAGGATTCATGATGCTACTTACTGCTCAGTACGTGAAGAGCAAAAGAAGGACAGAGTCATTGAGTTTCTGCTCCCGTTCACCAGGTGTAGAAGAGAAGAAGCAGAATAGTCAAGTCAATTTTTTTCACTCAGCTGGAAGGCGTGAGGTATAGAGAAAAAATTGTGGGGTGAAGCCCTGTGAATTATTCTCTAGTCAATGAACACCCTAGCCATACTCCTTACAAGGAACTGTGATTGTCCTCTTCCCTTATTAGTGATTATAATGCATATCTTATTTTCATTATTCTAAGCTCTACCTAAACTGAATGTCAGTGTATATCCCCCCACCCTTTTCCCCAGATCTAGTCATTTTTTAAAAGGATATTTGCTCTATACTCATAATATAAATCTGCCTCCTAAATCCAGTCAACAGAACACATTGTGGCTCACTTTTCTGGCTGACTGGAGTCAAGTATGGGAAGGGTAAGATATTATTAAGCTCCCTCTACCACTATCATTTTAAATAGCCAGAAGATGCCATTTATTAATTATGATATTTCCAAGGATGGCTGAGCAGGCAGGCTCTTAACATAGTCCGGTGGAAGATGAAACAGGTCTACAGTAAATAAATAAGAAATAAAGCAATTGATTGATCAGAGTAATGCATAGAGAATATATACATATAAATTCACAAATACATATGTGTACACTGAAATGAGGTTCATCAGAGAGTATTTGGATGCTGTAGATTAAGTAGTTGAATCCGGGTTTCTTAGAGGAACCTTTCTAGGGAAAGCAGAATTTGAACTGATTTTGAAAGGACCAGAAAAAAGTGGGATGGAAGAGGAAAAGGTTTACCATATTTACCTTTGAGAGACATGGGTTAATTGATAATACAGTGAGGTGCATATGAGAATGGCTGATCCAAGGAAGTCATTAATGAGGTCAGTGTTACTTTGAATGGTGGTCTCTGGTGTTGGCATCCATCTTGTACTCTGTGATGTTCAGCGTTTTTATCAGTGCCTTGGGTAAAGTCAGACATGCCATGTTTATCAAGTTTGCGGATGCCACAAAGCTGGAGAGGATGACTAAAACTTTGAATAATACTGTCAAGATGCAAAATGATCTCTACAGAGATGGGTCAAACTGAATGAGAATGAAATATAATGGGGATAAATTAAAGTCCTAGATTTGGATGCAAAGAATCGACTGTATAAGCACATAATAAAGGACTACTGCCTGGACAGTGATTGATAGAAAAAGAGTCAGCATTTTAATGGATTGCAAACTCAGCATGAACAACAATGTTAGCCTACATTAAGTATTTTAGCATCCTGGACTAGGTAGGTGATGGTCTGCCCTAGTCAGTCAGTCTTCATTGGGTGTTTTGCATTCTTTACTGGTTGTCAGATTTTAGGACATATGTTGATAAACTAGAAAACATTTAGAGAACAGCCTGAATACAGAAAGATCTCAAGACCATACCATGTCTGAGATATTTGCCTAATTGTCATTCTTTCCTCCTGTCTCAGGCTTTGAATCTGGGAAACCTGAATACAGTACACCTCAATACCAGCCCAGGCTGGCTTTTTGTTTTATGCGTTCTCACTTCTTCAGGTTCCTTTCTTATAGACAGGAATTATTACCCTAGAATGAGGTTGGGCGGTGGCCTTTGCATAATCACTATACATTTATGACCGTCTTGCCATCATCCAAATCCTGGTTAAGACATCTCTTTTTGACTCTTTCTCTTTCCCTTCCCCTTTCCCTCTCTCTCCCTACCTTCTACTCCTCCCCCCTTCCCTGGAGAGCAAGTACCTTCCTGTTTAAATACAGATTATGTGTGTGTTTTTTTAAAAGAAATAACCGCATATTTGAGACTTCAAAAATGGCTTCAGAATTTCATTTCAAGTGCAGTTTTGGAGTCATCTAAATTCCTATGGCCAAGTGGGAAAAGGAAAAACTTTTAGTTTTTCATTATGTGAGTATGTGTCCTAATTCAGAGATGGCCCTGAGGGATCTCTGAACATCAAGGTCTCTGGCACTGGAGTGCAGACAAAAGGAAGGCAAACATTTTATTTTGTGCCCTAGAGGCATGGTAATAACACCAGAGTTTCCTTTAACATCTAGTCATGATCTGGATTTTTCCTCAGGAACTCAGTCATCTCTATTTCCTCTCTCTCCTAATTTTCCTCCAACAACCTGAGGATATATTCCTCAGTTTCTTTTTCTTCTCCTCTGACTAGTCAATGACAAGTCACTCACCCTGAACCTCAAACAGTTGAAGGAAGTGAGCACTAGATGGAGATTGTTTTTCTGTTTGTAAAATGGACCTCTGGGAGTTCAATAAACAACACAAATATGGACTTTTAAGCCTCATGTACAACCTGGCTCCATGCTGTCTTTCCCACCTTTCATACCATTTTCTTTTTGTCTTCCCGTATATGTTCTAACTAATGTGACTACTAGCTCTTCTCCAATCCTGGTCGTCCCTCCTCCACCCTTGAACTTCCATGCTGTCTAGGACCCACACGCACTTTTGCCACATCTCTGCGTGATGCTCCTCTTGCTACAGGGCTCCAATAATCTGCCATCTCCACTGTGAGACACCTCTTGATCCCTCCAGATGAAACGATCCTGTGTTGATTCGAAGTTTCTTAGCACAGTTTTTCTGGATCTCTCTTTTATCTTCAACACATTTTACCTTATATGGTAACTGTGCATTGTCATACCTACACCTATTAGAGAGTCTTTGATGACAGACACTACACAGGTATTAAGCTTTAATAGCTTAAAACTGCACTAAGACTTTTGGAACCCCATCTACAGCTGTTCATCCTTGTATCCCCAATCCCAGGGCCTGTACTTAATAAACATTTGTTGAATTTGTTTATTACAACAAAGAAAGGGTGTTTAAGGTGTTTTCTGGAGGCATTTCCTCCAGCTTCTTTGTAGAGTTTGGGAGTGGGCAGATATATGCAAGGAACACTGCATGTAATCCAATATTCTTTCAATATGCTGGTTAACTTTATTGACTTGCCCCACGCTTTTAAATTATTTCTTATAAGGAATGGGAGGACGAAACAGAATGGGAAATGTTGGTTTAGAAATGAAAGCAATCCATAGAACTTATTTTACAAAATATAATGTTTCCAAGCTTTGTGAAGATAAATAAAATGAAAACACAAAAGACAATGAATGTCATTACTAGCATTAATGAAGATGATGTTGAGATGAGTTCCATTCTCCACATCTAGGGCCCATTATACCTGCCTGGCTTGTATGTAAAGCCAACTCTGAACAGACCATGATAATATAGTAAAAGAGGGAAATAGGAACAGAGAAGACTTTTATCACATCTCTCTTTCTCTGTTCGTATTTGTGCCATTTGAAATTGCAAGCTTCCAGTGGGAGGAAAAAGTGTGAAGAAATATTTGTTACCTGGTTTTTGAAGGAGAAAGATAATGTGAACACTAATGGGCTGTTTGCCATCAACTCTGGTGAGGTCTGAAGAAAGGAAGGTGATTGCTAAATTCAGTGAGAAAATTTGACCTTTTCCCTTAGAACTTCCGTTAGGTCAGGGGTTCTTAAACTTGCATGGGAAACAAATCTTTAAAAAATATAATTGATTTTCTTAATAATCCCACATAGATTGTTTTATGTATTTTAAAAGACTGTTCTGAGGAAGGATCCATATGATTTACCCGATTTCCAAAAGGGTTCATGACACAAAAAATGTAGAACCTGTGCCTTGGGTGACTATTTCCTAAAATAAAATGATCAGTATATACTGAAAAGAAGATTGATTTCTATGAGATATAGTAAATTTCTAGATGGAGGAGATGGATTAGCTGAATTCTCAAAGAACCTTGGAGCTCTTGAGTTCAAGAGAAGGAAGGAAGGAAGGAAAGAAGGAAGGAAGGATTCCTTACAACAAATATGCATGGTCAAACAACACAAATGATAAACTGTGTATGTGTCTCTGTGTATCTCAGTCTGAACCCTAAAAAGACAGGAGTTGACTGCATTTTTGGCATATGCAGTCCTCCACCCTCTTCTCTCTATGTTTTTTCCCTTGCCAATCTTATCCAATTCTCCAGCTATTAGATCTAAGACTCCCAGACGTGTAGTACCAGCCCTAGTCTCTCCTCTGAGCTACATCCTGCTTTTCAGGCTGGTGCAAAGTTAGTGTGACATAGATAGTAAAAAAAGGTTCCTCTTCTGACACTTACTGGCTGTGGGCTCACAAAGCATATAACCTCTTTCAGGCAATTCTCTGACTAAAGGGGCAGTGCAGATTCCAGGTTTTAGAGTCTTGACTGGCATTCTGCTAGCCCTTCAAGCTCAATCTATTCCAAACTGAACTCTTTGGCTTAACATGAAAACTAGCTTCCCATCCTGACCTCTTTCTGCTAAGGTTACCACCCTTTTTCTCAGTAACCTAAATTAAAAACTATAGAAATCTTTTCCTTCCCCCTCACTCCTCTGCCGTTTGACTTTTAAAGTTCTTCATAACCTAGCTCCTTTCTATTTTTCTTTATTTTAGCTTGTTTATTCACTTTATTGATATCTTTTATTTTTACATTACGAACTTTTGCAAATTACCTCTACTCCATGAGAAGTCTCTCTTGTTAAAAAAAAAAATAAAGAGGTGGCTAGGTGGCACAGTGAACAGAGCACTGGCCCTGGAGTCAGGAGGACCTGAGTTCAAATCCTGACTCAGACACTTGACATACTTACTAGCCATGTGACTTTGGGCAAGTCACTTAACCTCAATTGCCCTCCAAAAAGCAACAAAACAAACAAATAAATAAAGCAAGTAAAGTAAAACTAATAAAATGGTGAATTTATTCACACACACACACACACTTTCCATATTCTATGACTCCTCTCCACCCCCATTTTTTAAATCAACAGAAATTTTCTCTCCCTGTCCATCCTGACCCCAAAGAAAGAAAGAAAGAGAAGGAAGGGAAAAAGGAAGGAAGGATTCCTTACAAACATTCGTGGTCAAACAACACAAATGTCTTCAAGGACTTGATACGATGTTTATGTGTGAGTCTCTGTGTATCTTAGTCCGAACCCTAAACCATCACTTCTCTGCCATGGAAAGCATATTTCGCTATTACCCCTCTATGATCATAAATGGCTATTGTATTGATCACCGTTCTTACGGTTTTCAAACTTGTTTTTGCAGTGTTTGTATTATATAAATTACTTTGCTGGTTCTACTAATTTTATTCTTCATCAGTTTACCCAGTTCTTCAAAACTGCTTGTTTTCATAATTATGAGATAATTTGTAATAATAAACTGTTCTTCTGGTTTTTCTTGGTTTACTTTGTATCGCTTCATATAAATCTTTCTGTATCTTTTTGAAACCACTATTTCCCCATTTCCTGGAGCACGATAGCACTCTGTCACACTCCTACACCACAGCTTGTTCATTCCTTCATTGATGAGCCTCTCCTTGTTTTTTCCCTTTATTTGCAGTCTTCTTAATACTTCATTCCCCATCACAAACTCAAGGATCCAATGACTGGTCTCCCTGACGTCCCTCACATGACACTCTCTCGACTCTGTACGTTTTCTCTGGTTATTCCCCCATACCTGGAATTCTCTCCTTCTACACTTTTGCCTCTTGAAGTGCTTCCTTCAAGTACCTGTTGGAATCTCACTTTCTTGATCTCCCTTGAAGCTCAAGCCTTCCCTCTGAGATTACCTCCAAGTTATTCTGTGTCTGTCTTGTTCCTACGTAGCTATTCACACGTTATCTCTCCCAACAGATTGTGAGCTTCTTGAGGGTGGAGACTATTTCTTTTTGTGCTTCTCTTTGTAACTCCAGTGCTTCGCATAGTTCCTGGCACATAGTAGGCACTTAATGTTTATTAATTATTCATTGGCTTGATGCTCTCGCTCTCCACATCCAAAGACCAGATTTTGTTGATTCTATTTTTATAATATCCCTCTCATTCATTACTTCCTTTTCATTCCCATTCCTGCCAACCTCATTCAGGCTCTCATTTCCTTTTACCTTGGTAGGTAAAATTTCTAGACTGTTATCCTCTTCCACTGCCATTTAAATCTTGCTAAAGCACAGTTCTATTGAAGTCCCTTCTGTGTTTCCAAGATTTTACATTTCTCATAGAATTAAAAATCCAAAGGACTTAGTCTAGTATTCAAGGCCTTCTACACACTTTCTTCAGTCTACTCTCTCAGGATTATCTCTTACTGTCCCCTTTATACTCAAACTGAACAACTACTTTCTCTGAGCGTGCTCTGAGATCTTCCGTCCCTATGCCTTTCTTCTTGCTGGCTCCTCTGCTTTGCTCATGCTGTTCTCTTCCTTTTCCTCCTACCTTATCTCTGCCTATCTAAAAACCCCTCATTTTTCAAAGTCCTACTTAAATGATATTTCCTTTTTGGAACTTTCCTTAACTACCCAACAAGGAGTGACTTTTTTTCTCCTTGGCCCCATACTCCTTCTCACTCTTGCTATAATTGTCTTATCCACTTAACTATTAGGTTGTAAATGTCTCAAGGGCAAAGACCATGCTTTCTTCATCTTTGTTTCCCCTAGGGCCTTGTACGTAGTAGGTGCTCCATAAATATTTGCTCTATGAATAAGTGATGGAAGCAGTGCTTTAGGAAGATTAGTCTTGAAGTGATCTGGAAGATGGGTTAGGGAAGTGGGGAAAGACTGGATGTGAAGATTCTGAAGCCTATTTCTAATAGACTTTATATAAGCCTGTGATATTTCACCCATCTCTGATTGTTTTTCATTCATCAGCAAAAGTCTCGCAGGTCTGAAAACTTTTACAAATTGCACGTCACAGGAGATTGATGTTCTCTTCTGACAGTGTTCCCACTGATAAAAATCTGCTTTTTAAAATCCAAGCTCCCTAAAGACCTAGAGGTTGCTTTCCATTGTCATCTGGCCAGGGATCTGATTTGGGAAGTATACTCATTATTTCATGCGCACTTGGAGGCATGAGTGAGTCGGGAAGGTCACAGGAATTAGCATTTTGTAGATGCTTTTGGTATTGCTGAGATAGAATGTCTTAGTTGTTATACGTATTTAATGTATCTTTGGTGCTTTTTCGTACTGTATTTGTTTTTTACTGGGTGATTTATCCCCCTGCAGGATATAAATACTGCCTGTCCTCCATCTCAGGAAGCCATTCCATCCATCCCAGTTACGTCCTTTTTTCTGTTTCCTCAGCATAAGATCATAACATTTATAGCTGAAAGTGACCTTGTACTAGGCAACAGCTGGTCCAACCAGGTGATTTTACAAAGGACGAAACCAAGACCTTGAAAAATAAAGTGACTTGACCAAAGTCACTGGAGAGTTAGAAGTTTTCTTAAAAGTTATATAGTTCAATCTATAGCTGGTACCCAAATCTCTTTTTTTATGACCCTGAAAAGTAGCCCTCTAGATTCTGGCATGAACATTTTCAGTGAAATGTAAGTCCTTAACAAGGAAGGCTCATCTGTGCAAGCATTTATTTGGTACTTACCATATGCCAGACATTGTGCTACATGTTTAGGATATAAGTACAAGCAAAAAGAAGGACAATCCCTGCCCTGAAAGACCTTCTATTCCGACGGGGAAATGTAACAGATAAAAAGAGCTGGTGAGGAAGGGAGATGGTACCTGCTTTGGGGGAGGGTGGGAACATCTGGGAAAGTAAGAATGGGCAGCCTGAGCCTGCTTCCAAAATGGAGGCCTTAGCAAGAACTCTGCAATGGAATAAGGGGGCCAGCATGGCAGGTGAATATTGAGAAGACCCTGAGTTATGAGGGAAGTTCCAGGGTAAGAAAGCAGAGGAGTCATGGTGGCAAAGTCCAGCAGAGTCAGAAGCATAGCCAAGAGAGAATGAAGCCTGGCCAGCCTGGGCCTGCTCCCAAAATGGAGGCCACAAGAGAGATTCACCCATGGGAGACAGGGATCTACACAAAGGGGGGAACAGAACCGTGCTCATTTATATCTCAGCTCTTACCCATCCATTAGCACCCAGCTCACATCCAACTTTCTCCATGAAGCTTTTCTGATAACTTGAGATGACTCTGTCATATAACTTTCTCTGAATTTGTAGAAAATGTCATATTGCACAATCTTGCATTGATTAGGAAGGAAGGATATAAGCATGCATTAAATGCCTACAAGGTGCCAAGCATTGTGCTAAGTGCTTTACAAATATTACTTCATTTGATTCTTACAACAACCCTGGGAAATAGTTGCTATTATTATCTCCATTTTACAGTTGAGGAAGCTGAAGCAGGCAGCGGTTAAGTGACTTGCCTAGGGTCACATAGCTAGTCAGTGTTTGAGGGTAGATTTGAACTCGGGTCTTCCTGATTCCAGGCCTGGTACTTTATCTACTTCCTCACCTAGCTACCTATCTTGCATCCTCTAATTCAGCAGTTCTGAACCTGTGGGTTATGTTCAATTTGTAACAATGAAAATACATCCTGCATATCAGATATTTACATTATGATTCATAACAGTAGCAAAGTTACAGTTATGAAGTAGCAACAAAAATAATTTTATGGTTGGGGGTCACCACAACATGAAGAACTGCATTAAAGGGTTGCAGCTTTAGGAAGGTTGAGAACCACTGTTCTAATTGTTTCAGGTGAGTACTGTATATAAGGCAGAAATGAGCTGCTTCTTCCCAGCTATACTGTAAGCTCCTAGAGGGCCCCTACACCCCAATACAGAGCTTATCACATAGCAAATACATCTTGTTTAATAGAATGACAGCTTGTAACCCTTAAGCATGTAGAGGTATAAAGCAAATGTTGTAAGATGTCTGTTCTTAAGGCATCCACATTGGGTCCATATGTTCTATATGGTGAATTGATTCTTTCAGATGGCAAAGTTAAATTAATACCACGTCAGTAGGATCCCTTTCCTATTTTCAGATTTCAGCTTTGCTCCTCTCTCCTGAAAGCATTATTTTTAGTCCCACTGGTGGCAGCCAATTTGAAGGATTTAATTAAGGTAAAAAAGAAAATACTGTTGATCATATATTGATTTCTGTACCTGGAGCTGGAGAACACTCTCTCAGTAGATTTTTTCTTCCTTTTGTTTTGAAACAGTAAGATGTTATTGGTAACATACCTCATAAGGACATTCAAAGTTTACCTGAAGAGGTTGAGAGTTTATCTGTTTGAGCCTCCCTATGCATGGATGGAACTGGTAATCAGTTTTGTGATAACTCTTAAAGAGGATGAGGAACACCCTGATGTTCAAAATTATCTCTGATTTCTGGAAGTAACAATACCTGAAATTCTATCATTTCAGATTCCTTCAATTTGAGAAAACTTTAGTGTCTCTAGATTCCTCTTAAATAAAAATTGCCATGTAGAGGGAAAATACTTTAAATACCTCTTACATGCAATACTAGTTTATTTGATCCTTTTTCTTTGGACGACCCTGATTCTGCCAGTCTAGACTACAGATTGAGCCACCAACCTAGCAGCGCCTAACAACCAGTTACCAAAGAGGAGCAGGAAACACCTGACCATTCCTCAAGGGTCCAACTTCATCCTTTACCCCACTGAACCAGTCATCCTGGTGCTTGAGAAATAGGAATTTATATATTGTCATCTTAAAAAGCACTGCTAAGGCCAAGTATGAATGAATTTCATTAATTTTGTTTGCCACGCGCTCAAGGAGGACATAACCATCAAGACTGTTCAATTTTATCACCAGTGTGATGTTGCTAGGTTGCTATGGGAAAAAAACAGAAAGAATATAGGACTAAGCATTAGAAGACCTTATTGAAATTCTGTCTTTTATACTTAGTAGATGTATGACTGGGTAAGTCACTAGATAGAGGATCTGGGTTGGAATCCTGCCCCTGCAACTTACTACCTATGTAACAGTGGACAAATCACTTAACCTCTTTGGGACTCAGTTATTCATCTGCAAAGTAAGGAGATTGGACTAATAGCTTCTAAGGTTCCATCCTACTCTAAATCTATATGATCCTATCAACTTGTGGTGCTGGTGAACTTGGAATTAAAGAGAAATTCTGGGTACAAATCCTAGGTATGCCACTCACTGCCTATGTGACTTTGAGTTGATCATTTAATGTTACTGGGTCTCAATTTCTTTATCTAAAATTGAGTGGGGGTGTTATTGTGGGATTCCTTCTAGTTCTAAATTTATGATTCTGAGTCTTAGTTTCTTCATATATAAGATAAGGATAGTAATTCTTATACTGCCTACCTTACAGGGTTCTTGCAATGAAAGGATTTTGTAAACTTTAAAAAAGTATTACAGAAATGTGAATTGTTTTAATTATTATTAAGAAGTGAGTACAGTTATCTTTTCCACATTGCAGGGGTTAAGGGACATGGTACCCTTGTGATGTGGAAATCCAAGCAAAATTTTTTGGCTCTGCCTTCATACCAGAGAAGAAGTCTTAATTACTATAGTATTAAAAGACAAAATTTGCTGATATTGGCCAATACTATACATATATTTTATGCTTTTCTGAATTTCTAAACTTTTTCTGCATCATCTGCTGGCCTTCATATGTTGTCAGCGGCTTCTGCAAAACTCTTCCCAAAATTCCCATTTAATTTCTTATAGCCATCTGCGATATATCAGAACCACTTTGGGGAAAACTGTGATGTGGAAGGAATAACTGTATTGTATATAGTGGAGAAGGAAATGACAAGCCACTCCTGTATCTTTGTCGAGAAAACCCCAAATGGGGGCATAGAGACTGAAAAATGACTAAACAACAACAAGCTGTATCTAAGGCAGGAATGTCACCAAATGGGCATACAACCTGTAGAGGAGCAAAAGATGACAATGTTATTGACCTTCTTAGCAGGAAGAAGTTAGTGCTTCACAGTTTTAGGTGTCACACTTCTCCCCTACCCCCTCAGGGTTATAGATCCCAAAGAATCACAGAATTAAATTAGGGTTGAAGAGAGATGGTAGAGGTCATCTAGGCTAATGCTTTCCTCTTTGCAACTTCCAGGCCATTTTGTTGGTCAATTTGTTCATTGATAAACATTAAATAAGGCCCTATCAGGTATCTGGCAGTTTCCTAGGCCCTGAGACAAAAATAAATGAGCTTATAGGAGGAAATCAAGGCCAGTTGTGAAGCCTGAAGAATCCGGGGCAGAACTAAGCCTAGGAAACCTGAATCTACTGGTTCCTACTTAAAATATCAGAGTTGCAAGGAATCTCAGGAACTAATGGATCCTATACGTAAACAAAAATCCTTGCTATGTAGCTTCTGAAAATTTTAGTCATCCCACCTTTGATTGAACACCTAAATGGAGAGGGAGCCCCCTGCCACCCATGGCAACTCAATTTTTGCTTTGGGATAGCTCTGATCATTAAAAAATCTTTCCTTGCATCAACCCTTTATTTGTCTATTTACATCTTCCAGACATTCCTCCTGTTTTTGCCCTCTGGGGCCAAGCTGAACAGATCGACTCCCTTTTCCACATAACAGCTCTTTAAAATACTTGAAGACAGTTCCTATGTATCCCCCAAGTCTTTTCTATGAGAAAAATTACGGATAACAGTAAAATCACAGGTAACCTTATAAGCAGAGTGGGCTGTGAGCTTGGAAGGCAATTTCTTAAATTACAGCTGAGATTCAAGAAGAGATGTTTGTGTGGTATGTGAGTGGTGACTACTCCCCCATTCCACTTCAGCAGACACGATGATGTAATTGAATTTGTATACTTCATAAATTTTATTAGAGAGAAGGCAATCTATCTGTTCCCCAGTTGCACTGGT
The DNA here is from genome assembly GCA_028627135.1 of Pseudochirops cupreus. Taxonomy (NCBI): domain Eukaryota; kingdom Metazoa; phylum Chordata; class Mammalia; order Diprotodontia; family Pseudocheiridae; genus Pseudochirops; species Pseudochirops cupreus. The sequence continues at coordinate 228,894,449 of CM053582.1, forward strand.
GCCTGTTTTACTACATTATATCTCAAGGTAAACTAGCCCAGGGCACCTGGGCCTGGAGTAAAGGTCAGTGCTGCATTTTCTCTTTTCCTCTGAGTAACTTTCATTGGATGCTATAAACCAAACTGGGAAGGAAAAAAAAATTCTTTGATACTTCCTTGAATACATAAATTTTGTAGGAGGCAGCAAATAGCTCAGCAGCTCATATATAAAAATGCTTAGATTACTTTCTCTACTATGGAAAATGAGAACATCAAGACAGCCTAGCTGGCTAAGGTTCATTGCTTTAACGTGAAACTTCTGGGGTTGAGCACTCAATTGCTCAAAAGGGTGTTTATTGAATAACTCCCTTGTACAGGGCATTGTGCTGGGCAATGTGGGTGCTGCAAAGATGGATAAGGCATAGTCTCTGATTATACTTTTGTTGGGGATCCAGGATGTGAATATATTAAGGTCACTGGGTGGCAAAATTTTGGATTTGAAGTTGGGAGGAAGAGTCTAAATCTTGTCTCCACTTACTACTTACTATCCCCTCTTACTACCCTGGAAATCTCACTTAAATCTCTTTGCCTCAGTTTCCTCACCTTTACAATCAGTGTGTTAGACTCTTTGGCCTGTAAGGTACATTCTATCTCTAACTTTGTAAACCTATGAAAAGAGAATAAAAAATATATATTGTCCCAAAGGAGAAGAGACAACAGTAAGAACCATAGGTGTCAAAGAGTGAGAGGTCACAGAATCATGGAACAAGAGTTGGAATCTTTGTGGTTTTCCAGGCTACACATCTCCCCATTCACATCCTATAGGTGAGGAAATTAAAGCCCAGGGAGGTTCAGTGACATTGCCTGTGGTTACAATGACAGGCTAGGCAAAACCAGGCTTTAAATGCAGGTTCTCTGCCTCTGAGGTCAGCTCTCATTCTGCAATACCAGCCTCCCTCTCATCATGAACTGTGCTGTCAGGGAAGACCTTAAGGAAGAGGGAGAGTGAGTCTTGCACTTGAGTCTTGGAGGAGAGATAGAATTTCAATAGGTGTGAGAAAGATTGTGATAAGGATCAAATGAGATAATGTATATAAAAAACTTTTTGGTATTCATTGAAATTGTTGAATTCTTTTAGTCACGTCAGACTCTGTAACTCCATTTGGGATTTTCTTGGCATAGATACTGAAATGGTTTGCCATTTCCTTCTCCAACTCATTTTACAAATGAGAAAATTGAGGCAAACATGGTTAAATGACTTGCCCAGAGTCATACACAGCTGGTAAGTGTCTGAAGTCAGATTTGAACTCACGAAGATAAAGCATCCTAACTCCAGGTCCAGAACTCTATTCACTGTGCCACCTAGATGCTCCATACATACCTCAATATACACAAAAATAAACTGTCAAGTGCTGTATAAATTCAATTCAACAAATATTTCTTGAACTCTTACACTCATGGGTGCAAAGTGTTATGTTAGATATTGAGAGTCTAACAGGCAAAGGCAACACATATGGAAAGGTTCAACTAGAAGTCAGATGGAAAGTACCCTTGGTCCTTAAGGTACAGTGGAAAAGCAGATGGTAATACAGTTTCCATCTGCATGTTTAAAATACTTCAATGATGCTTTTTTGGGGGGAGCATCATAATTAATATCCTCTTATCTTCCCTTCTCCCAAATGAAAGCTCTCTTTTGTAACAAATAAGCATAATTAAGCAAAATACTTTCACATGTTTGCCATATCTGAAAATGCATGTCTTATTTCACACCTCTAGCTTATCACCTTTCATTCAAGAGGCAGGAGACATGATTCATCATGTCTTCTAGGGTCATCGTTGGTCATTGCATTGATCAGAGTTCTTAAGTTTTCTTTTTGCTATTTTTTCCTTTATAATGCTACCGCAGGTAATTAATTTTAAATCTCAGGAAATTGGAGCTCAATGAAATGACTTGCCCATGGAAACAGAGCTAGTAAGTGTCAGAGGCACCATCCAAAACTAGGTCTTTTGCAGCTCTTAGTCTGAGCTACTTGATCATGGAAAGTATAAATGACAGCTGGTTTTTCCCCTTACAAAAGTGCCTTTAGCTGTACGCTTACAACTCATCATCTATATATAAGAAGAGACTTGGGTAGCCCAGAAATTTAAAGCTAAAGTGCTAAGAGCCACTGGCCGTGGAAGATTTTTACTGCTGATAGTATGGAAGCTAATTGCCTGTAAATACCCAGGAACTGGGTATAAATCAAATTTGGGGTAAAGCAACATAGTAGTTTCAAAGCACCACATTGTGCCCTGGCATGCTTTTTATGTGCACTTGCTTTCCAACTGGACAGATTTGCTTTGATACTGGTGAAGGAGGTTTTTGTTTTGTTTTGTTTTATTCAGGCTGGATTTTTCCTGTAGATGGGCAGGCAGCTCAGTGATGTGTAAACTCCCCCACCCCCATTTTCATCTTTTTCAGAATTTCATTTCATTTCTCTGCATGCTGCTTTATATCTAAGACTTCCCAGAGATGGATGACCGTGTCCAGACACCATTTTTCTTATTTCTCTTATCATGTTTGCTTAAACCCTGTTTTAGAAGGACCTTCTTCTCCCACAGTGTAACTCAGGATTTTCCTCCTATTCTGATCCACCATCCTAATGCAAACAAGTTCTGTTGATCTTGGTGATTGCAGCATTTAGACAAGCATTTTTGAGAAAGAAAAGGAAACCCTGTGCACAGCTATTATTTGATCCAACAATACTTTCTTTCTAGGCTAAACACAGAATAGCAATTTTAGTTTCAGTGGCAATGTGGAGGGGGTAAACCACTTTTTCACCTTTGCCTCAATTAAATAATATTAAAAATCCCCCCTTTTTATGGAGGAGGGAAGGCAAGGCAATTGGGGTTAAGTGACTTGCCCAAGATTACAGAGCTAGTTAAGTGTCATATGTCTGAGATTGGATTTGACCTCAGGTCCTCCTGACTTCAGGGGTGGTGCCCAGTTGAATGCCCCCCCCTTTCTTTTACAAAGCCCTTTTAAATGTATTGTCTCATTTGATCCTCACAACAACTTTGTGGGACTGATAGACATTATCAGTAGGGTTAGTATTGTGGTTTCCATCTTACAAATGAAAGCAACTGACAGATGCTTATTTTGCATCTATGGGTCTAGAACCATATTGGGCTAGATACGGTACAAAATGGTTATCAGTCAATTAGTAATAAACATTTATTAAGCATTTACCATGTGCCAGGCACTTAGGAAATGCTAGAGATACAAAAAGAAGAAAACGATAGTCCCTGCCTTCAATAAACTTGCAATCTGATAGAGGAGACAATGCATGAACAAGTTATATCCATACATATATACACACAGAAGCTATACACAGGATAAATAGGAAATCATTAAAAGAGGGCTGGCCCGAGAAGTAAGAGGGGTTTGGGAAGGGTTCAATAGCAGACAGGGTTCTAGTTGGTACTTAGAGGAACCTGAAGGGGTGGAACAGGGAGAGTGTTCCAAACAAAGGGGAGAGCTAGACAGAATGTCTGGAGTCGACAGAGGGAACCACCAAGGGCTCAAGTGACTGGATCAAAGTGTATATGTCAGGGAGTAAGGCAGAAAAAGACTGGACCTGTCAGAAGTGGCTAGATTATCTTTGTTCCCTTTCTTCACAGAATTTACGGTCTACTTAATGAGACAAATTATACACACATAAAATAGTTCTTTGTAAAATGATATAACCAAGTGCTAACTTGTATAGAGTAGACAGTGAGTTGAAGAGCAGCTCAGAGAGAGGCGAGGTCAGTGTGAATTGTCATTGAAGGAAAGCTTCATGGAGAAGATGAGAGCTGATTTGAGTCTTGAAAGATTTGAAAAGATAGAAAAGGAGGGGGACATTTTGGGCCACAATAATTCATAGAACTGTCTGCTAAGCCAGGGAGGTGCTGTGATTTTTCCATAATGGAAAAAAATGGAATAATTGATCTTTTTCACTATTCTAATACTTTTCCACACAGGCATCAAATTTATTAATCTCTAATCACCATGGGTAGTCCATGGTTCTGAATGCAAATGAAATAGGTTCTACCTTTTATTTTGGAAGAAAGGTAGCTATTAAATCGTTAGGCATTTTGGGCCTGTTGTTTTGTCTAAAGATGAACCATTTTGCCTGTCAAGTTTGGCTCCCATTCTTGACATTCAATGGCCATTATATAGATGTATAAGTCAGCTGTATTACCATTAGGAGAAAAGAAAAGATTGAGTGCTATTGGAATGCTTTCTTTTGTGTGAAGCGCAGCCCTGGCCCCCAGTGGGTACTCCATTAATGGGAGCACCATCGGGGCTTGCAGCTCCCTATTCCTTATATCTTTGGTGCTCCTCTATGGCTTTTCAGTGCAGAGAGGTCTTAATCAGTCACAAGACTGGACTCTGTCAGCCTCTCAGCAGTTACTTAGACAAACAGTGCTTTTAAATGGCGAATGGGAACAGAAGCCCTGGTTTTTAAGCAAAGGAAGGAAATTTCTCCTGTAGACTATCAGTGTCAGTGCTTAAGACACTGAATAGATTATTTTAAGGAAGTCATTTTTCATATTTTCTAATTCCTAAGGACAAACAAGGGGATGTTAGGGTGGGAAAAGTGATCCTTATACTTAACCCACTTTATTGCTCTTAGCACATACCAAACTCCATCCTTCTCTCACCATTTCTGGAAGCACTGGCTGTGACCATCTAGATCTAGCACTAGGGTAGCCTGGACTAGATGGAAGGGCAGAGGGAGCTATAATGAATAAAACATCCAATCATATAATAATATAATATAATATAAGCTCTCTTCCAGAATAAATTGCTGGAGAAGAGACTTGCCAAATGAGAGTAAGACAGTAAAACCTGGGGTTCAAAAATCACAGAATTTCTTATTTGGAAGGGACCTCAGAGGTGATCAGTCCCACTACCTGACGAGTAGTCATCAAGCCACTGTTTGAAGACCTTCTGTTAGGAGAAGCCCCGTACCTCTCAAGGCCATCTATTGTCCTTGGGGGAAACTGGAATTCTTAAGATATTTTTTTTTCTTACATGAAGCCTAAATATGCCTATGCATCCCTTTGTTCCACTCCCTGGGTCCAACCAGAGCAAGACTGTCATCTCACTCGTGGTAGCCTTTTAGATATTTCAAGATCACTCTCATATTTCCCTGAGCCTTCTCTTCTCCAAACTAGACAACTCAATTCCTACAACCAATCCGAATATGACATGAAACTGACCTCCTAGAATCTTTCCCAACTCATCAATAGCCTTCTTAAAATGTAGTGCCCAAAGATGAACAAAATATGATCTGAAATCTCATTTCATAAAGTTTAGAGCCAGAGGGCACTTTGGAGAGATTCTCTAGGATCAAGCCCTGATTTTATAGATAAAAAAACTAAGGCCCAGCGAGGCTAAATGATTTTTATCAAGATGTCATCATTGATAGCCTCTGGAGAAGAACTTGATTAACAGGGAACCTAAATTAACAAGAATTTGTGAAAAAGAATAACATCAGAAAATAATGGTTATATGGATTTTTTTTTTTTTTGCTTTTTAGAGGGGGAAGGCAGGGCAATTGGGGTTAAGTGATTTGCCCAAGGTCACATGGCTAGTAAGTGTTAAGTGTCTGAGGCCAATTTTGAACTCAGGACCTCCTGACTCCAGGGCCAGTCTTCTATTCACTGCACCACCTAGCCGCCCCTGGATTTTTTTTTTTAAACAAACAAACAAAAATACCTTACAAGACATGGCCTGGGAACCCATTCTTCAGAATGGTCTTGAGAACATGCAAGACCCTCAGTCACCTAAGAAAGATTCAGTTCTCAAACACATAATAAATTATTTACTGAGCACCTTCTGTGGTCTTATCCCTGGGTTAGTTTTGGTTGAAGATATAATGAAAGATATGTGGAAGTTATAGGAAGTGGATGAAGTCATAGGTAGGGTATCCTTTAATTTGATTTTTCAGAAAATTGAAAGTGAAGGGCAGGATAGAAGGGAAGGAATCATAAAGAAATTCACTATGAAAGTGAACATTTTAGGAACAGGTACATATTTAACCTTTTTAAAAGGCATCTTTTCATAGGTTGTACTGACAGATCCAAGAGTTAAATTTATTTGGCTTTCCATCCTATACTTTTACCTTTTAAAGGAAAGACTATTTATTTGAAATAACCTGAGTTGGGTCTCTGAGGCAGAGCTCCTTTACGAACAATACACTTTTGGAATAGGACAAATGGAGTTGAAAGCTAAGGCTTTTCTTTTGATCTGAGACTTTCTGGTCCACCTTGCCTTTCACTTCTCTGTGATGTCTTTCTTTCCTGGATCCCTTTTTTTCCCAGTGGCAGGACTGATTTACCTAACATTTCAATTTTACATTTCAATGGCATACTTTCCATACAAAATTCCTAGAAATGTTAATAGCCATATTAGTCATATTTACATTCCATCTTATTTGCATTTTTGGAAGAGGATGCATTCATTTTCCTTCTGTCTTAATAGTTCTCACTTTAACAAGCTATTAATGAGCTAAGCCTAGATCAGACTCTGTTGAGAATAGCTACTTTTTTTTTTTCAAAAAGATGCTTTATCTGAATAATGTAGGGCCTAATTATCACTGCAGTTCTAAGCTAATTATAAAATACAAAAATATGGATCTCATGTAACAACTGGAACATGACTTATTTTAAAATCATGTATATTCTCAAACTAGGCTAAGATATAAAATAAACATGGGCTTTAGATAATAGCTATAGAAATGTGGCAAGAAAAAGAAAACATTTTCAAGAAACAGTGAAGGTAACAGAGAATATTGATGCTGAATTAAACTTGAAGTAACCTTATCTTTGGAATGCCTTCCTCTTGATTCCAACATGGTTGAAATGCAACATTTAATACATCAATACCCAGGAGGTTTCATTAGCAAAATATTATTTTTTTCATTTTATTCCATTCATTCAACAAATGCTTTGTATCACACCTACTATAGGCACAGTTTTAAGCACAGTTTATGCACAGTTTTTGTATGTGGGACCATACAAACATGTATAAATTCTCTGATGACAGACACTGCATCTTTTTTTGTCTTTGCATCCATAGAACCTAGCATTACCCCCTGTGCATGGAAGCATTTTATGTGTGTTCAATTTGGCTAAATGAAACATGGTCCTTTCTGTCAATGAATTTACCATCTAGTAAGGGAAAGAAAACAGACATACAAATAAATAGAGTAAAAATCAGTATAATATTTGAGCCCGTCTGAAGTGTTATGTACAAGAATCATTCCCTAAGGAGGTCAAAAGAAACTAACATCCCAAGTTCTTTCACATGACCTTAAGCTGGGATTTTTCTTATCTCATAAGTGTTGAGTTGATTTTTTTAAACCTAAATTTATGACTTTATGTTTATTCCCATCAAATTTTATCCTATTACTATCAGTTCACAAATTTTCCTGGTTGAGATCGTCAGAGAGCTTGTGAAAACATTTAAGAATCAACAATCTACCTCCAACTTCTCTTTCCAGACATTTTGTATTGTTCCACTTTGTGCATATAAATCAGCTCAAATGGACACTTAATAACTCCCCAAACTCTAGATTTAGAAATATAAAGGTCATGTAGTCCAACTCCCTCATTTTGCAGTTGAGGAAACTGAGGCCATGAGGGAGGGTGATACAGGATTCGAACCTAGGTCCTTTGACTACAAATCTAACAGTCTGCTTCACCACCATGTTGAAGTAAACTGAGATCTCGCACCATTGTGTCTTTACTCATGCTATTCTCATTCCCTGTAATATATCAGATCTTCATTTCTCCACCTTTCAGAATTTATATCTTACTCCAAAGCTCAGCTTGGGTCCCACCTTCTCTTTGCCTTTCCTTATCTCATAACTTGTAAGTGTTCTCCTGTTCCCTAAATATTCCTGAAGTATTTTTTCTGGATCTCTCTTTTGCTCCCATTATGTCCTACTTACATTATGCTTATCTGGGTATGTATAATATCTTCCTCATCACCAAGAGAATCTAAATTCTTTAAGGGCAGGGATTATTTTGTTTTTGTCCTTGTATGACTATCACCATTGTAGGTACTTAATAAGTGATTACATTAAGTGTATGTAACTTAAGTAATCATTTACATGGCATTATGTGAAAGGTACTACAAGATATTACTTATATGAAGAAGTCCTGTGCCAGCTCTCTATTCATCCTGAAATCCCACCATTAGATGCATTCCCTTGGTTCAGATAACAGAGGTAACTGTGTCCTCCCTAGGTAACTACTGCTAAAATGGTAATGGTAGCTTTAAATGGAAGCAGAGAAGTGTATTTTAGGGAGGTTTGCTCTAGACTTTTCCCACTCACGCATCAGCACAGAAGAGATTTTCAGATGAACTAATTATTATCTTGGAAGATAAAGATAACCAAGTCCTGGAGGTGTGAAATATGGTTGCAGGTGTGACAGGTGTCTACAAATGAGGAATTATGAGACTTGGGTTATAATAATGACTCTGCCACTAGGGGGTGTGACTTTGAATAAGTAATTTCTGGTCCTCACTTTCTTCCTTTGTAAAATTATGGGGCTTAACAAGGTGATCTTCAAGGTCCCTCATAATTTTATATTCAATGAATCAATGCTTTAGAGGAGTGCAGGTACCAGTGGGAAAAGATGGGCCCACTTGGAAAAGTTCCCAAATTTGGAGAGAACTAGAAATATTTGGGAATAAAAAAGCACTGAAACAAAATGTTCTGATTTAGTAATTTTGACTAGTTAGTATTATCCTTCTACAAAATAGTAATGAACAGTTTGTATATGATTTAGAACAAATTATACCAGATTATAGAATATTTAAATTTTACTGTACAATACTCTGCCTTCTTTGTTTTCACTGTTTTCCTTGGCTAGGGAGGGTTGTGAAAGGGCAGGAATCAGTAGACCAAAATGTGAAGAGCCACAGGACATAGTGAAAATGTGGGATGGTGGTTTTGGGTTTTTGGGGGACTTTTAAGTGTATAGGCTTTAAAAAGTAAGTACCTTTGCTAGTAAAAGTTTTATGACCTGTAAAAATTTGCTATAGATTGGAAAATTTGATAATGATTTTATTAATATAGTTATTTCCATGTTAAAGAGAGTAGTACTTCTATAACTAACTTATATTATCAGTGAACATAATATTTTGGATATTTGATGTTAACCCACATTGGTAGTGCTGGACTTGGAAACAGGAGGATTCATCTTCATTAGTTCAACTATGGCCTCAGACACATACTAGCTCTCTGACCCTGGACAAGTCACTTAACCCTGTTTGCCTTAGTTCCTCATCTTTAAAATGAACTGGAGAAGGAATGGCAAACCACCCCAGTATCTTTGCCAAGAAAACTCCAAGTCGAGTCACGAGCAGTCAGACACAACTGAAAAGTGACTGAGCAGCAACACATTGGTGGCGTGCCTACTTATGTGACATAGACTCTTAGAACCATAGAATTTCAGGAAGATAAGTGCAGTGAAGATGAAGGCAATGAGGCCCAGAGAGGGGGGAGTGACTTGTTAAAAGTTATACAAGTAGGTAGTGGAAAATTGAAAATATATACATACATATGTACATATGTGTGCATATATATGTATGTGTGTGTGTGTATGTGTGTGTGTGTATTTATGTATGTGTATTTATGTATGTGTATTTATAGACACCTTCTGTTTTTGCATCACATTCATTTCTAAATATGTCCCACTGCTACTCCCTTTCCCATCAAGCCTTCTCTTGTGAAGATTTTTGTTAAAAATAGAGGGGGGGGAAAGCAGTTCAGGAAGCTAAAAACATCAGTCATGGGATATGAAGTAGCCCTCACTGGTAGCATCCTACTTCTACAATGAAGGGAGCAGATTCATTTTTTTTTCAACTCTTCTCTGATTAAACAGTAGAAACATGGGGCATTAAAAATAAATACTGATTCCTGCATCTGGGTTTTCATGCCTGTCCTGTTTCCAGACCAAAGGATTTCCCTAGGCTTCTGAGACATATCTTAAATCCTTCTCCACTGTGAAAAGTGTCATTCCCCATTGAAACTGTAATATCGATGGTTTTCTCTAAGTGAGTTTTTCTGAATGAAATCACATTGTGTAGTCAGCTCAGCAAGTAAATCCTTTTAAAGTAGAGAAATTAAGGTTCAGCCAGATAAACAGGAAAGAGTACATTTCCTCTCAGGCATTTTTTACACTAAGAATTCTGATTCTCTGTGCAAGGCATTAGGTATTTAATAATATACATTCAAAAAACCCATTGTTTCTAAAGACTTTATAATGTCTGGCAGATGAAAAGGAAAGGAAAGGGGAGAGAGAGAGAAATCTAATTTATGATTTTGATTCAGAGTATCTTTTAACAACTTTGCCTACTTGGGTATAGAATATATTAGGCATATTCCGCTGATGAAATGTGTTTCTCCAGGCCACCTAGAGAAAGTGCTGTTAGCATTAACTAACTGGATTGTCCTGTGTACCTGTTAGAGCTACATATGTTTTTTCAGCACGGTAGGAAGAGATTTCATTCAGCATTCTGTTCTAGGCTAAGCTGATCCATATGAACCTTTGTCCTTCCCCTATCTCTTTACTGGATAAATACAGCTCAATGCTTTTCTGTGATTCTTCTAGTCTCTTCACTGTATGTATGCCATTGTCATTCTCATTTTTACACAGTTGTTCATTCTGTTTCTTATTAGTGTCCTGTGCTTCCCATCCTGTCTCCTCTTCATCCCATCTCTTCTTCATGAATCTAAATTGAATAAATTCATTTTATTAGGGCTAGAATAGATTTTAGAGATTATCTAATCCAGGGGTGGGGAATCAAATTTAGATTCAGTCAAAGGACTGCACTTGAGGACCTAGAGGGCCATATGTGGCCTCAAGACCACAGGTTCCCCACCCCTAATCTAATCCAACTCCCCCACTCTATCCCCTGTGCCATCCCAATTTTATAGAGAAAGAAACATGCCTGGCAGGGCTAAATGATTTACTTAAAACCACATGGGCAACAGGAAGAATTTCAGAGATTAAAGCAACTTTAGAAGCCATCCAATTCTCCCAGAAGTGAATAAGAATGCTTCCTTCAATAGTTAAAACAAGTGGTCTTTCAGTCTTTGCCTCAAGACCTACAATGAGGAGGAGCCCACTGCTATCCATACCAACCCATTCAACTTGTAGATCACTTTCATTGTTAGGAACTCATTCCTTACATTAAACCAAATTTGCCTCTTTGCACCTTTTGCTCATTGCTCCTAGATCTGTCCTCTGGGGCTAAGTAGAGCAAGACTAATGCTTTTCCATGAAATATTCCTCTCTATACTTCAGACAGCTATAATATTCCCTAAGTCTTCTCTTCTCCAGATGAAACATCCCCAGTTCCTTCAGTAAATCCTCACGTGGCATGATGGTAAGGCAAGATTTTATATGGCATGATATCAAAATTTTGCCATGCTCATTGCTCTCCTCCAAATACTCTCTACCTCATCAATATCCTTCCAAAAATTTGGTTCCCAGAACAGAGCACAATCTGCCTTCTCACAATGGAAACTCCTCCACCCCTGTGATGTCACCCTAGAGAATCCCTATGCCCCTTCAGTCCCATTCTCCCATTGGTGTGCTTCTTTGAGTGCCTCCATTTTGAGGAAGACCCAGCCAACCATCCATCATTCATTCATCTTCAAGCTTTGCTTCAGACTCTGGACTTTATTACCCTGCTCCTTTGTGCATATCTTCTCTCCTCCCCCCACCCCCACCCCCAACACAGTTTTTGGCTTCCTTTAATTTCTTGTCTTCCCTCATTAGAATGTAAGCTCCTCTAGGGCAGGGACTATCTTTCCCTTTCCTCAGTACAATGCCTGATCCTTAGTAAATACTTAAATGCTTGTTGACTTCATGTGTAAATGCACAAAGGGTCAGTCATTCTTCTCATGGCTTAGATTTGTCTAGTCTGACTGGTCTGCTGGACAATTGGGAAGTAACTAGAAGGACCCATTTTTAGCATTCTGTAATAGTTCAAAGTCACATGTTCTTTTACCATTAACTACAGCCTTTTCAGGTAAATTCAGATACTTTCTTCTGCCCATTCTAACAGTCCTTTTAAAAATCCTTATCCTGTGAGATTCCTGGGATGGCATACACAATCTGCTTGATTGACAAGTGAGAGGGAACAGGGGGTACCAATGGTGGAAGACATGGGAATAATTCACTTTAGGAACCCTGATGGTACTTCTGGTCTGTTATTTGTACAGGGCTAAACAATTTGCATAGAGGCACAGCAGGAAATGCCAGAATAGCATTATCTACTCCCCCTAACCCTCCACTTTTCACTCCATCATTTTGCATTGCTGATGATACCACCAAGAGAAAGAGTTTAGCAGGATAGTAAAGTCAATGATTATTTTGCTGAAAGAGACAAAATGCTTGGTAGGAGGGAGGTGGAGGAGGGATATCAGCAATATTCAGGTGAAGGTAGCCATGGAGTAATGAGAAGTAACTAGATTGAAAGGCCTAGGCATTGGATTGAATCTCTCTTGTAGCACTCATGTCACTTTTGACAAGGTCTTAAACTCTCTGAGTCTCAGTTTCCTTATCTGAAAGATGTTGACCAGATTTTTCTTTAAGGCTCCTTTCAACTTAACTCTAATAACTTAGGTCCATCATGCAAAGATCTCCTTTTTCAAGAAAACCAGTAAAGGATAAGGATCTCCTTTTTGAGGAATAGGGCCTGCGGCCAGCAGAATGGGAAATTACTTTGTCATCCATTGGAGGAATTTGATTTCAGCACTTTGCCTGAAAAAAATTACTAGATGAGTGACAGCCAGGCTCCTATGGCGAAAGCTTTCCAGTTATATAAGTAAGTTATCTTCTTCCTTCGCGGTTGGGGAGGGATCAGCACCACCCAAGGCTTTGGTCTTCTCTGAGTACTACCTTTCTTCATTCACGTTAGGATTAGAATGCATGAGAATCTTCAAAAAGCTTTCATGGAAAGGCTTCAGGGGATGGGGAGGGGGTAGAGTAGCTATGTTCCCTTTTTGCTTCTCCCAGGCCAATATTATGATATTTTCATTTATCGTTCAGTGAATTTTTCTATTTTTTACACTGATGTTTCTATGAGTTGCCTGGCTACAAGGTTTGGGAAGGAAAAACACTGTAAAAAGTATTAACCTTTACTGAAATTAAAGGAGATGAGCTTTATGAAAAATGTGGGGTTGAAATGCAAAAATGATGAGCATGTTTTCCTTTCACCCCCAAATCTTTTAATTTAGTCTCACAGGGCCCAGATTTCTTTTTACATGAGAGGAGGAAGATCATTTCTTCACTTCAACAATTTTTATTAAGCAAATACTGTGCACTAGGCATTATGATAAGTGATTTTTGTAAAAATTAGGCATGTTGTTTCATTTGTATAGGAATGAAGATGGAGATACAGTTATTTAAAAAAAGATATCTCTGAACTCAAGAAATTTATAGTGTGAAGGAGAGCAAGACAAAAGCCAGTTACACAAATATGTGTGATATGAGGTAAACTGATAGAGACAAAGGAAAGTTTCAGAGAAAGGATTCTAAGACATCTGAGGAGGAGGTCGCTTACCAAAGCCCCCCAGATACAACAAGCTGCCAAGTACTGTTGATTATATAACTTGTGTCCATCCTTTCTTCTTCATTGACGTGGGGCCATCTTAGCTCGGCTTCTCCATGCTCTTACCTGGACTATTAATGACACCAGTAGGCACCCCTCAATTCACACAGTGAAACTGTCTAGGTTCAAGGTACCTTATTGGTCCACATTCACTCATACTTATAGCGCATGATTCTCTACGAATAGGTCAGTCAAAGGACATAATTGGTGTAAACCAAAAGGAGAATGTCTGCCACATGGTGGGCTTTTCATAAATGTTTCTTGATTGAGTAATTGATTTAATGAAGTAGTTAAGGAAAGTAGCAATAAAATATTCCCTCATAAACCCAGTGCACGTTCTCTAAAAATCTGTACCCTTTAAGAAGTGAACGCGTGTGTAAGGAAGGACACATGTATAGTGAACATGTGTGCTCAGGGGACACATGTGGAAGAGCAAGGCCAGTCTCTGAGGTGGTAGGGCTCCCTGTGTCTTCTGATGATGTCATTTGAGTGCAGTTGATGGGAGTCTTCCCACCAATCTCACGTGGTGTGCGGTGGTAGAACCTCTGCCAGGTTGTAGATACGACATGTTGTAACTACATGGCATTTTCCTCGGCTGTTTTTGAGTAGTTACTGTTCATTGCCACTTTGATGGTTCAGGTTGTTACTGTGTGCAACCAGATGCAACTCCAGGGGTCCACGTTTTAGTGCTCTTCTCTGTTTCCAGCTAAGTTCTAGTCCTTCCCCCCAGAAGAGTGGGCTTTACCATTGTCTTTCAGCTTAATACCCCAAGATGGGTTTTTCTTTTCCTTTTTTTGTCTACAGCACCCTCATACACCCAAGTCTTCTCTTCTCCAGATGAAACATCCCTAGTTCCTTCAATAAATCCTCACATGGCATGATGGTAAGGCAAGATTTTATATGGCATGATATCAAAATTTTGCCATGCTCATTGCTGTCCTCTAGACACTCTCTCTTTCATCAATGTCCTTCCAAAAATCTGGTTCCCAAATCCTAATCTGATACTATGGGAGAAGAGAGTCCTCAGTAACTTTCTTTCATAAGTAGGGATCTGTCTATTTATGTGAGGATTGTCAGGAATGGGCATTTTCTCTTCAAATTATCCCTCACTTCAAGACAACAAGCTCTTTGGCTAATAAAAGCACTTAAGTAAATCAAACAATTAAGAGCCATAGCTAAATGACACCTAGAAAGCAAAGGGGCAGCAACCCAGGCATAGTATCTTTAAAAAAAAAAATACTATCTGTCCCTCTCACATCTCCTCCCAACAGCAATTAAACAATTAAAAAAAAAATGGCATAGTATCCTTCAATCAAACATTTCTTGTAGGTTAATAGGATCATAAAACCAGAGCCAGAAGAAATCCCAAAAGCCATATGACTCAATTCTCTTATTGTAGTTTTAAGATAAGGAAACTGAGGTTTGTGGTAGTTAAGTGACTTGCCCAAGATGAGAGAGGTAGTAGGTGTTTTTTTTCTCAGATCCTCCTTAAAGACAAAGAACGATGAAGATAATCTTATAGGAGTATGTCCTCCAGGACTGGTCCTATTGAAGAATTAGAAGGGATCCAGATAAGGGACCTCATGTTCTTCTACTCGGGAGAGAGAGGATTGCATAAAATTAATTGCTTGCAGAAGAAAAAGGAAGAAAGAAAGTGCAGAGTGTCTACCCAGGTCATGATTAAAACCAGGTGCCAGGGACAACCTAGCTGGCTTAGACTTGGCCCAGACAAAGCCAATGTGATTGTGACATTGTGACGAAGGGGAGGAGTTCTGCCCATCTGAAAAAGCAAAAAAACCAGATGTGTAACATGACCTTGCGCTATGACTAAATTCATTATTGTTATGGGTTATGGTTGTGGACTTTTTCGGGAGCTGTTAAAATTCATTTTGACCGGTGAGTTATCTGAACTGTACCTTAAAGCTATGAACAACTTCTTTCTCTAAGTTTAACCTCATGTTATCCAGAAATCCTGATTAGGAACTCTAGTCTCCTAACCTTCAACCTAGAATCACAGTCTTGGAAGAGAAGATGAGGAAGAAGAGGAGGGGTGACAAGGGGGAATAGCACTCTGTAGTAGAAAGTGCTCTTGACTTGGAGTCCGAAGTTCCCTCCTTTGGCCATTTAATAACAGTGAGACCTTAGGCAAAGATAAAATTTAGAGCTCTATGAGATAATAAAAATAATCTAATCTAACACCCTCATTTAACACATGAGTAAACTGAGGCTCAAAGAAATTAACTGAATTGCCCAAGGTCACACATGACATAAATCCTGGTCCCCTGACTAAATTCAACATTCATTCCACTACATGAACCTGCCTTAGTTTTCTCATCTGCACAATACGGGAGTGGGCTAGGTTTCCCTTCAGTAATACTCCTCAGTTTTAATTTTCTAGTTCCCTTTCTATCAGGTCCTCTTATATAGAGTGGTCTGACTGATCAATCATATCCTTATTGAAACAAGGAAGAGGAAGACAAAGATGAGCAATTCTCTCTCCTTTCTATCTTTTCTTTCCTTTGCTGCTGAGTACTATAGGCAATGACCTTGAATTTCTGCCTTCACTAAGCAGGGCCACGAAGACTTATAGGACAATAGTGTTGCTTCCAGACATGGTGAAAACAAACACCACTCTAATTACTTTAGGCTCTTCCCCAGGGCACCCTAGTGGAGACAATTCTGCTATATATCAGGGCCTGGTATGAGCTGAGGACTAGTTTTTTCAAATGATTCATTGACAGTTTGGTGTCATATTTCAGGTACAAGGAATTTACAGTTAAGTGGCACAGTGTAGAGGGCACTGGACTTGGAGTCAGGAAGACCTGAGTTCAAAAAAAGACCTGAGCCAATCTCAGACTAGCTGTGTGACCCTGAGAGTCACTTAACTACCACCTGCCTCAGTTCCCTCTTCTGTAAAATAGGTATAATAATAAAATCTACCTCCTAGGATTGTTAAGAGGATAAAATAAGCTAATATTTGTAAAGCACTTTGCAAACTTTAAAGCTTAATATGTTATTATTATTTATTATTATTACTCTTCCTCTTCCTGGTATTTCAGTTCACATCTTGTCCATGAAATAGGCACCTTCCAATACGTACTTTGTTCACTTACCCAGCAGCTCAGCAAGCTTCTGGTCTCAATATAACCATAGGTGGGCATGACTTTAAGGAAATGAGCACTCCAATGAATCTTTGATCTATGGATGTTTCCTCCAGACCTTCTACGCTGTCATGACTATTGTCCCAATCTTCTCATCAATCTGCCATGGATTATCCAGGCAATGGGCTTCTGGCTTGGGCCTCACTTTCATTCTTCTGACATTGTATGGATGCCCGTGGAAGAAATCCTAGAATCTCTTATTTCTTCCAAGATTAAAGTGAACCACTACTTCTACAGGAAGTCTTTCCTGATTCCCTATAGTGCCTTCCCCACCTCCCTTGTATTCATTTTGTATTTGCTCTATAAATGTTTACATATCTCCTCTTCCTCCCCTCCAGTCCCCTAGATATCAGCTCAGAAGGCAGAAGGGGCATGGGAGAAAGCATATGTGCCCTAAGAAGCAGAGTTGTACTCTTGGTGACAGTATGCTACAGTTACAGGAATTCTGCTGCTGATCCCATTATGTTACTTCTCCTCCAAGAATGCAAACTTGAGAACAGGAACAGTTTTCACTTTGTACCTAGGATAGCATCTGGCATTTAGTACCCTCACATGGTGCTAGTTGTTTCATTGATTGATCATTGCTAACTTTCAGTATCTGACTGGCTTGTCTTTATTTTCTCTGTTCATTTGTGTCTTTAACAATTTCCACGGCTTCTCTCGCCTAATTCCTGATTTGTATTTTGCTATTGTCTGTTCTGCCCTCCATGCTCTTCTTTGTTGAAGTAAATTTCCAGAGGATAAGGACTTATTTTCATCTTTGTATCTCCAGAACTGTGCTCTGCACATAGTAAGCACTTGACAATGTCCCATCAGTTTGAATGAATTCTCATCTTTATCTTCAGTGACTGGATATGCCATAATTGGCACTCAGATAGCAACAATAATAGAATGTTGGCATTAAAAAAGATGGCCCTTTGTTTTAAGGAGAGGCTAGGAATCATTAAAAGAACTCTGCACTTTCTCAAAGGTAAATCAGTTCAGCTTGTTTTCCTTCTGTTTAATTCTGGGCAGATCTCATTGTCCATTTGTGATGTCTGCCTAAGACATATGTCCTGATAGATGAGTTCTGTGGATTGTGTAAATGAATTTATGATATAGTATAACTATAGTCTTCATCCTCTTAATTTTTCATATTTAGATAGGCAGAGAATCCACTAGGTTAAGATACTAGGCTTATAATCAGTGACTCTGGATTCCAATCCTGACTTTGTCACTGAATAGCTGTGTAATCTTGGACAAGTAATTTGATTGTCTTGATTATCTAGCCCATCAGTTTTATAGATAAGAAAATTGAAGTGACCTCTCAGCAGGGGTGATTTGCCTCAGAACATAGAACTGGAAAGAAAATGCAGTTTTGACTGATACTCCAATTCTTTTTGCCCCTACACTGTTTCCTGCTGCATTATCTAGAAAATGAGGGATTAGACTAATTGATCTCTAAAAGCTCTTCCAACTATACCATTCTGTGGTTCAACAACAGCACCAATTAGGGGGAGGATTGTTATTGTGTAAAGTATTCTTCACTTTGCAGCAGACTTCTTTGCATACTATATAATAGGAAATCCTCAGTAAAAGGGTGAAATAGATATTGTTTCTCTTATGGCCCTCCTTTTCTTCATTTTCCCACTTCTTTCAGCAGCCATCTCCCTTCTAGTTGTATCTTCTCAACCCTGCTCTCCCTTTGCCATTGCTCCAAGCCTTTAAAGCCTCTTACCTGTCTACCTCTAAAGCTTGCTCTTAGAAAAGACTTGGCAAAATCATTCATCCTAAAAGATGATAATGATTAAATGTATTTCTGAGATCCTCTCCGAAGACTTGCTCACCCTCTTCTTACAGTTACCTTCATTCTGATACCAAATCTTGACATTCTAAAAGATTATCTAGTAACAAGAAAAATAATTGAAGGGACCTCAGGACTCTGTTAGTCTATCAGCTCGTTTTTCAGATGGGGAAACTGAGCCCCAAGAAGAAAAAGTTGCTTGGCCAACATCTTATTGTAAGTGTCAGAGTCAGGATTCAAACCTAGGACCGGGGTGGCTAGGTAGAGCACTGGCCCTGGAGTCAGGAGGATCTGAGTTCAAATCCAGCCTCAGACACTTAATACAAAAGTAGCCATGTGACCTTGGCAAGTCACTTAACCCCAATTGCCCTACCTTCCCCTCTCCAAAAAGCAAAAATAAACAAGCAAACAAACAAAAACCTAGGACCTCTGGCTCCAAATCCAGCACAAATTCTACTGTGGCCTAAGTTGTGATCCTTTCATTCCTTTAGTCAAAAAAATATCAGGTAGCTCATGGACATGATAGTTTTATTGCACAACTCCCCCCAAGCTAGTGAAAGACAATTATAAAGAACATCTATGTATGTTTTGTGTTTTAATTGCAAGGACAAATCAATCCCCACCATGCTTTGCTGCCATCACTGAAACATCATTTAATCTATTAGGCTGTTCCATCTGAGCAGGTTAAAGGAAAACAAATTAAAAATACATTTAATGACTGCTCTGGTTTTGCCAAGGCTTAGCTAGCTATGACTTCAGTTTTCAAATGCTTGCTTAGCAGTTTGCACAATGCATCTTCCTCTGTTGAAAAGTTGTCTCACTGATTCCAAAATCACCTTACAAGGATGAGCTGAATTTCATGATAATATACCCAATCAGCTCAATCTTTTGTGGTAGATAAGGCACATGTCATGTACATCGAATTCTGGATAGAAGGAAGAGAGAGCCAACAAGGGATAGGGACTTTTTTGTAACTACCTTCTAGGGCAGTTAGATGGTGCAGTGGATAGAATGCTGGAACCGAAATCAGGAAGACTCATCTTCTTGAGTTCAAATCTGGCTTCAGAGACTTACTAGCTGGGAGACCCTGGGCAAGTCCCTTAACTCTGTTTGCCTCAGTTCCTCATCTATAAAATGAACTGGAGAGGGAAATGACAAACCACTCTAGCATCCTTGCCAAGAGAAGCACAGATGGGGTCACTAAAAGTCAAACACGACTAAAAAAGCTGAATAATGTTTTCTGGAGGCTTAATCTGATTATGATTAGAGGGTTCAGAGCTCAGAGGGACCTTAGAGATCAATCAATAATTTAAGCATCACTCTAAAGCTGGAAGAGACCTGAGAGGTATTCTAATCTAATCCTTTCATTTTACAAAGGAGCACCCTAAACACAAAGCAGTCAAATGGTCCAATGGTAGAGTGCAGATCCTGGAGTCAGGAAGACCTGAGTTCACATCTGGCCTCAGACACTTACTAGCTCTTTGACCCTGGACAAGGACTTAACTCTGCTTGCCTCAGTTTCCTCATCTTATAAAATGATCTGGAGAAAGAAGTGGCAAACCATTCCAATATCCCTACCAAGAAAACCCAAAATGTGGTCACAGAATTGGACAGAACTGAAATGATCAAACAACAACTGTGAACATCAGAGAGGGTAAGAAACTTAACCAAGAAAGAGCTCACAGATACTAAGATCACAAATGAGTGTTGTACCCTATTCTTGGATTCCAAATCCAGCCTTTTCTCCACGGTTTTATGCTGCTGTTTCATTTTATACATGAATACTAAGGCCTAGAGAGATAAAGTGAATTGAGTTCATCTTTTGCAGCAGTTCCTCAGGCTCTTTCCCCTGTAATAGCTTCTCCATCCTTTTATCTAATTTCGCTGAATCCCTCCCCAGAAAGCAGTCTGTCCAGAATAATGTTTTTTCCTTTTGTGCCTCCTTGATTGTTTAGGCAATGTGGCATCAGAAGGGGCTGATATCTTTGTTATAATCAATACAGCTCTAGCAAGTTTATCATCTTCATGATATTGAATTCCAAAGGTAGCTCAGATATCATCTTGCCCTGGTGCAGATCTTGGTGTTGTGGTGTTAACTATTTACTATGCAACATTAGCACGGAAACTCTGTCATCCAGCATGATCAAAGAAAAAGGTGGGTGAGTGAAGTTCTACTGAGTTGAATTTTCCAAGTTGCTAGTGGTTAACCAAAGAAATACTTAATACAAAAAGTCCTTCTTAAGTGTCCAGGTTATTGTCCTGTCTTTGTCCTACCTTAGGCCCAAATAGTAGCTATCATAGCATCTGTTTCTGCTGAATAAAGATTTTCTAGAGCCCCAAACCTATTGGATTGAGCATGCAGAAAGTCTAGGTGCTTTTCCTGGGATCTGTTATTAACTCAATGTAACCTTGGGTTAGGTGTGAAACCTTTCTGAGCTTTGGTTTCATCATCTATAAAATGGGGATACCAGCATCGATCCTGACTCTGTCACAAAGCTGTCGAGAAGACCAATGGAGTACTATGAGTGAAAGCGCTTCCAAAAGCATAAAGCATCCTGCAAGCAAAAAGGATTATTTTTTTGTTTTGGCATAAGCTCAGGAGAAAGGAACAGATAACTTGTCATAGGATAATGTGTGTTTTTCCGCACAACTGTTTTGTTTCTGCCCCATGGGGAGCAATTCAGGAGTCTCTTGAGTGAATCTTTCCGTCCTTTCCATCTGCTAAGCATGTCACCTGGTGAAGAGATGCTGGGAAGAGGAGGAGGGGATGCTGTGAGAGTTAAATGCCTCAGGCTTTCACTCACTGCCATTATTCCAGACCTCACTGGCCTCTGAATCCCTCCTTAGACATGAACAAGAAGCAATCAGAGGCCCAGCAGGTGTTTTTACCTTGCAGACCCAACTCTTGGGGCCCATTCAATTAAACTTTGTACTTTGTCTCTTTGGCATAAAGAAGTGAGGCCAGGGCCCTGCTGATTGCAACCTGGAGGGCTCCAGAAACCATGTGGGGGGTAAAGGGTTGGACCATTAGTACTGGAGCAGTCAAACTCACCATTACAGTTGAATACTTAGCCTTTCAATATTAACTGATACAAAAAGTGATTTTAAAACCATATTGAGTAACAAAATTATCAAAAATAATCTCACATGATCTGTACCTTTTGGTGGGTGGAGTTTTTATGAGCCTTCTACGTATGTGACTACCATGCTCACACGCGCACACACATACACACACAAACACACACACACACCACTGAGGCAATGAATATCCTAGAGCCATCTCAAGGTACTTTTTTGTAATTTGAATTTTCTATTCAGTCAGAAGATATATTATTTCCCCCCCTTTACAAACATGCAGCAAACAAAAGCAAAAGAAAAATTTTACCTTGGCTATGTCCAAAGAAAATTTCTCTTTCCAAAATCTGAGCCTTTCTCCTCTTTGTTAGAAGATGGGTGGCCAGTTTCATTATCAGTCCTCTGGAAATATGGTTAGTCATTGTGTTGATTGGAGTTCTTAAGTCTTTCAAGATTGTTTGTCTTTACAACATTGTTGTCATTGTACAGATTGTTTTCCAGATTCAGCTCACTTTGTTCTGTATAAGTCACAAAGGCTTACATGTCTTCCCAGGTTTCTCTTTTAAAATTTTCTTATGGCACATTAGCATTCCATTACCTTCATACACCATAATTTGTTCAGCCTTTTCCTACTTCATTGATAACCCTTCAGTTTCTAATTCTTTGCTACAACAACGACAAAAAAGAGCTACTATAAATATTTTTGTACATCCTTAGTTTTGGACTAATCCCTCTCTTTGTCTCCCTCATGCTTTCCTGTCCCTTCTCTTTCTCTCCTGTGTCTCTTTTTAGTGAAATAGTCTCCTTATATGTATTCTGCCCTTTCACCAGTTCATATCGGAGTGAGAATCAAGTCTCTCTTTCCCGATGTCTGCCTTCTGTGTTTACATTGACTTCTATATTTGCATCCGAAATAGGAGAAATAATTTTCCCTTCTCTTTTCCATTCTTCTTTTAATATTATCAGGACATAATAGAGCCTCTCCCATGACCTCTGTCAAATTAGTCCCCCTCCCCACAACATCCCTGAAGAAAAGGTTCAGAGTGGATGCATATATCATTTCCACATATTAGAATGTAAACAATTTATTCCTGTTTAGTCCTTTATGATTGTTCATTACTGTTTACCTTTTTACATTTCTCTTGACTTCTATGTTTGTCATTATTTTAGTCATGTCTGACTCTTTGTAACTTCGTTTGGGTTTTCTTGGTATGTGGTATCTACTCATATGGTTTGCTATTTCCGTCTCCAGTCATTTTACAAATGCAGAAACTGAGACCAACAGTGTCAGGTGACTTGCCTAAGGTCATACAACTAATTAGTTTCTAAGGCCAGATTTAAACTGAGAAAGAAGAGTCTTCCTAACTTCAGGTGCAACACTATTCACTGCTGTACCACTCCTCCACCGCCCATCTTTGCACTTCAAAATTTCTATGCAGCTCTTTGATCACAAGAACATCAGTAACGATTAGAAGTCCCCTTTTCATTATAAGTCCTTTCCTCCCATAGCATTACACTTTGGTAAGTTATTCTTGGTTATAAGTCTATATCCTGTGCCCTGAAGACACAATTAAATACAAAGGATTTTTAATGAAATAGCAAACCAAGACAAGCACCAACAAAATATTTTCCTCATCAACGTGGGGCATATTGTCCTGTAAAGGGCATATCCATGGAAGGAGCGGACACATCCAAGGAACCTTTTTGGAGAGTCATGTGTATATGAAATGTGACTAGTGCAGACTCATGGAAGGAAACTGGTGGTGCAGCCATAGATGTCTTCTGGGGAGGTCATCATTTCTGCTCCCACTGGGCCTTTTCTCTGAAGGTCTCAAGTGGTGTGCAGTGTCTGCTGTTTGTGAAGTCTCTGACTGATGTTTGGTGTGGTGTATAGTCTCTCCCAGACACTGATCCCTGTAGGTCTCCCAAAGCTATTACTCTGTTTTCCACTGCTCCCTGCTGGTCACTGACAGTTGTGGCTCAGCCATGGCATGGAACTCCAGAGCTCCTTCATGCTTCTGCCTTTGGGTTTGGGGTGGATCGTTAGCTCATTAGAAAGTGTTGCCTCTTTTGTTGGTAGTGATGGGCTCTGCCATTGGTTTTTATTTCAAAATCCAGAAACTTTTCCTGTTACAATTTTTTTAGGAGGTAGAAACTTTCATATTGGAAAAATTAGATGGCTTTTCTTTTTATGAAAGTTGTATCTGATTACTAGAGCTTTGATTGGCAGGAATAGAAAGAGATCTTCCCACAGTTTTTGGAATATACAACTTCCCTACCTAGTTAGTGCTCTCAGTCTCAAATTCACTTTTTCAGTAACAGAATAGTGGACAGAATTCAGAGAGAACTGAGTTCAAATCTAAAGAAATTTACTTGCTGCGTGACCCTGGGTAAGTTACTTAACCACTCTCTGCCTCAGTTTACTCACCTGTAAAATGGGGATAACAATAGCACCCAGCTCCAGGCATTGTTGTGAGGTTCAAGTGAGATAACATTTTTGCTGAGCACAGTGCCTGCCACATAGTAGATCAATTAGTCTCCACCCTGTTCAGGGTGGATTGGAGGAAGGAGAGATTGCAAGTGAGAGATCTAGTTAAAAAGTTATTGGAGGTGATGAATAGTAATGGATTGAGTGCTGGATTTTGATTAGGAGACCTAGATTCAGAATGTGCCTAAGAAACTATTCCATCATGTGACATCTTCTTATACATTAACATTACTCTTTGATCCAGTGACACTGACCTCCTGACCATTCCATGAACAAGACCCCCCCATCTTCCCGCTCTGGGACTTTTCTTTGGCTGTCCTCCTAGCCTGGAATGCTCTCGCTCCTCCTCTCTGCCTGCTGATCTCCCTAGTTTCCTTTGAGGCTCAGCTAAAACACCTCTCTTTCCTGGAAGCCCTTCCCAGCCCCTCTTAATTCTAGGGTCTTCCTTCTCTCACTCTCTATTTCTTCCATGCATGGCTTGCTTTGTACCTGTTTGTATGTTTTCTCTCCCGTTAGATTATAAACTCTTGGAGAGCAGGAAGTATCTTTCCTCTCTTTCTGTACACTCAGCGCTTATCACAGTGCATGCTTGACACATGGTAGGTGTTTAATAAACATTTGTTCGTTGATTAAGTCTCTTTGAGCTTCAGCTTCCTCATATATTAAACAGTGGGGATAACGGTACCTACCTCACAGGGTTGTGAGGCTCAAATGAGATAATGTAGGGAAAGTAATTTCAGATGTTAAAGCACTATTTATATATAAATTATTGTGGTTTCATCATCCGGGTATGAGGAGATGAGGATCTGAACCAGGAAGGTGGTAGTAGGGTATAACTTGAAACATATAGGAAATGACTGGGATGATTAGAAAGAATGCTTTCTATATAAAGAGTGGAGAGGGGAGAATGTGGTTGGAAGGGAATGAGGGATTGTTCTACCAATGCAGAAAAAAAACATAACCACATTCTGAACACTTTTTAGAAGACAAAAACAGAGTAGGAGACGATAAATTGAGATAACTGGTGACAGTTATGGAGATATATAAGTGGGGCTAGGGCATGAAAGACAGTCAGATACTAGTTATGTCAGAATTATCCCATGGGGAACAATGCTTAATAATCTCAAAAGAAAGCTTGGGTTCATTTGGAAGCAAATACTAAAGATTAAGCCATTTTTGTCATTTACCACAATGCTTCAGTCTTTGTATGGCTCCACAAACGTTGGTGTCAGGTAGATTTTTGTATAGGCACTAAGTTTGCCATGGATCCTTTAGGAAATGTTGCCCCCAAATTTGGCCCTACTCTCTATCCTCAGGGTTTCCCACAAACCTTACTGAAAGTATGATTGTTTTAAGAGTTATCTAAACATGTCTGGATTCAAAGGTTATCCATACTGACTCATAGAGAATTATAAGGGCAGGACAGGAGGGGACCAGAACTGATGAGGACAGAATAGTTTCTGTGAATATCAAGAGTGAAACAGAGGTCCTTAGTCTGCAGGACACAGAAAAAAAGTTTGGCCCTTGAGTATTTGTCAAAATTGAAACTGGCTAGGACGTGGGCAGAGTATACAATCAAGGGATGAGATTCGAGTCACCAAGTCTTGCATGGTAATACAGGCACAGAAGTGCTGTCAGAGTTCACAAAACTTGCCAGTGTTCCAAGTAAGCAGAAGGACCAGGGTAGGAAGAGGGTGAAAGTGTAGAGATGAAAGTTACAGCATAAAGAAATGGGCTGAGGGTGGGGTTCAGATTGTAAATTGCTCATCAGAAATAAGCGAACAGGTAGGCAGGTTCACCCAACAAGTACCACAACCAGGGTATGACTTTAGATTTCAGGACCTATTTGCCTTTGCTTTGGTTTCAAGCTGCTTCATGATTACCAGGTTTTTACATTCATTGCATTGCATTCACCAAGGCAGGTCCTGCAAGACTGGTCAGTGCATCGGAGGGCTAGCCCCTCTTCAGAGTGTTCCTCACAGTTCCACACAGGCAGACTATATGGCTGCCTACATGTTGGGTTTTCAGAACCTCTTCTGCCCCAACAAAAAGTATCTTCTCTACCCTTACACTGATTACTGAAAATCCTTTAACAAGGGATACACTTTTCATTCCTGAGTCAGTGTTAAAGTTCAAATTGCAGATTTCCAGGACAGATTACAAAGCACTTAAATTCATGCCAAAGTATAAAGAACAGATTTTTTGTTTTCTAAGAGTAGGTTTTGATTAGGGTTTATGGTAAGGAAAGAGAGGCTGCAGTCAGAGAACTATTGAAAATGATGAGCAGTTGTATCGTAAAGGAAAAAAAAAAGTGAGTCGGTTATTATCAAAGACAGACTTGATAGTTTTGCTTTCATGCTAATCTATTTATCCTACATTGGATCATATTGACTTTTTTGAAGCACAAAATTTCTCTGCCAGGTCACCTTGATAGGGTTACTATGAGCTCTAGATCCTCTTCTGAAGAAAAAAATCAGGTCAGAATAATTGTCATAATGACAGCTGGTCATCTCTCAGCAAGACATTCTCAGGAGTTGGGCTTTCTAATGAATAAAGAAGAGGTGCTAAGGCTGATTTTCCCCAATTCGGGCTAGTTATCAGCAGCATGCCTATCATACACTGCTCCATGTAATTTGGTTTGGCCATTTATCATCCATGTGTTTTAATCAGATGCCTCACTTGTCTCTCATCAGTCTTAAAGTTTGAAGCCTCTTGACATCTACCATTACACACTCCTTCCCTCAATCTATGTTACTCTGAGATGAATTATAAGACTTTAAATTCTTCATTAACAGTGATTGGCTATGGTGCTTAAAGCTCTTTATAATGCATTTCTTATAATCTGGAGTTCCATATCTACTTTCCAAAAGGCCTGTTTCACATCTCCCTACACCTCCGGAGCAATTCCTAATACTTCACTGCAAACCCAGGTTCCCAGAGTTATAATCCCTCCCTGCCTTCTTCCCTACAAAGACATCTTATGAGAGGATTACAGGCTCTTGTTGGGAAATGCGACCCCTTTCTTAGCCACAACCTTGTCAACATTGGCTAATTGGTAAGCTCGAGTTAAAATGTTTTCCCTCCCCAATCCTGGTGGTCAGGTAGTAGAAATATATATATCATCATTGGGAGTACCCTCCACTCTGGTCTTTCTCCTCCTTGCCTAGTCATGGTTTACTAGAACCCATCTGCAGCCCCTTAATTGTTGACCCTGCTTGGATGAGATAGGAGTTTAACAACTCTATTCCTTCAAGTGAGATGGAAAACTACCAAGTCTTAGTGTGCCGCTATATCCCAAGGTCCTCCAGACCTTAACATCTGCTTTGT
Organism: Pseudochirops cupreus; assembly: GCA_028627135.1. Classification (NCBI taxonomy): domain Eukaryota; kingdom Metazoa; phylum Chordata; class Mammalia; order Diprotodontia; family Pseudocheiridae; genus Pseudochirops; species Pseudochirops cupreus. Next base: position 228,921,924 of record CM053582.1, read on the forward strand.
GCTATACCCTGAAGACTCCATCAGCTCTACAGATCATCCAGGCCTTTCCATGCACCTTGTAGCTGAACTTTCCTTTATGTGTTGTCTCCCTCAATTAGAGTGTGAGCTCCTTGAGAACAGGGGCTGTTGTTTTTTCTGTTCATATCCTTAGCATTTAGCAGTGTTTTACATGTAGGAAGTGCTTTTTAATTCTTTCATTCCCTGAGCTCCCAATTTCTCAAAAAATGAATCAATAAAAGCATCTTATGCCCTGAACAAAGAAATGCACCCAGACTTACTTGGAATGTGGTTGACATGAAGGATTTGCCCTTCAGGCATAAGTTCCATCTGGAAAATTGCTGAATGATTGATCTTCTATGGCCTGAACAGATGCCACCATACTGCTCAGTACCTGACCACATACTAGTCTTGTATTGTTCTGTGCTTTAGATGTGTTGGTCTTGTGTCTCCATTGGGAGAGGGGTCATATCTCCTTTCTATCTTGCATAATACTTAGTGTAAAACTAGACATACAATCATATCTGTGACTTCATTAATATATGGATATACCATTCATTGAGGCTAATTGCAACACCTAATTCTTGCCTCAGCAGATGGTCTTGTGAATTGCTGCATCTAAAAAACTTGACCACCTCGTGACCACTCTGGTGATGAGCCTTTTTTGTATTTATTTTGGATGACAGGCACAACGTCCAGTGCCTCATCGGTACTCAAAGCCCTTTATGTTTGGAAGGATTAGACAAAGATTGCACTCTGTTGACATGGCATTACAGAATCCAGGATCATGTTGGTAATGGGCTCAATCAAAAAGCAAGTAAAATAATGAAGTCATTTTTGTCATAATTTCATATGAGCCCTTCCCAAAGGGATGTTCCCAAAATTTTCTGTGCTCCCCTCTGCAGTTCTTATATAATCACTTGAGAGCTGCATCCTGTTTGAGTCTCTTTGCTGACTCTTCATTTCCCTAGATGTGGATTTGGAGGATAATAGGGTATCATGGGTCTTAATATAAGATATCCTGAAGCCAAATGCAGGAGAAATCATAGAATTTATTAGAAAGAAACACTGTGCCCTTTAGTCTAACCCATTAAAGAATCCCTACCATAACATACCTGAAAAAAGAAAAAAAAGATTGCTCTTGGCATCTTCCCACCTCTCCTTTTAGTACCTTCTTCTTACCCATGATCCTCTATTCTCCACTGCTGTACCCTATAATATCCAGTACCCACACTTTCCTACTCTCTTTCCTTGTGTTTTCTATAATAGGACCCTGGTGTTTTCGAGCTGTAAAGAACCTCAGTCATCCAAGTCTTAATCCAAACCATTGATTTTACAAATGAGGAAACTGAAGCTTAGACTGAAGAAATCACTTAATTCTGTTCTATTTCAACTCCATCCCATTTTATTTCAAATGAGATATTTGTAACATGCCTTACAAACCTTAAAATGTTTTATAAATGTTAACTTTTGTTACAGTTATTATTATATTCAGACTTCAGGTAGTTAAAGAAACCAAGGTAGAGAGATGAAGTGACTTGCCCAGGTTCACATGGCTGCAGAGTGACTGTGGAGGACCATAAGCCAAGTCATCTGATTTCTAGTCCAATATGTTTCCAACTATACCACACTGTTCAGTCAAAGCACATTTTTAGAAGAATAAATTCTTTTTCCTTATTCAGTTTCTCTTAAATATTGAAACATGCTTGTCAAATTGAATACCATATGGTGGTATCATTTCAATAAGGACATTGCCTTGAAAAGTTCACTCTCCAGAGTTTCATTACAAGATGTTTGGCTCATTGTCCAAGAAAGAAAGCCCTCTTTCTTTCTAGCCATGACATCTGGATCTCTGGGGATTCTCCTATTACCATTTTCACTTGGGCATAACTTTCTGTGGAATATGATGATTTTAGCTTTCCACCTCAAGAAAAAATAAGGGCTTAATGCCATATGGTCAATGTGTGGTGATTCACAATGGGATGCACAGAATTTTGGGACTAAAAAGAAAACACATGTTAAATTGGCAAGAGAGGTAGTAAGCTATATACTGCTTGGACTGATGGTGGGGATCTTAACCCAGCAAGCTGAAGGTATTTTATTGAATGATATCATGGAACAAGTAGAAAGAGGTAAGAAATTTCTATTGGTAGGAAGAACTGGACATCATGGTGTGTGTGAGTGGAGGGTGAATTTCTAAAGGACATTGAGCATTTGCCATATAGTATTGAATATCCTTAAAAAATTAAATGTGGCAATTGCCTGAATTAAGGAAATTGTTTCATATACTCTCATGAAAAAGTGAGAACCAACTAATTGTGGTAGAGTTGAAAGAACATTGGCTTTGGAGTGAGAAAATCTGAGCTTTTTATCTGTGCAACATTGGACAAGCCACTTCACTTCTCTGGGTCACAGATTCCCTCTTATTAAAGTATCTCATAGGGTTAAATAAGATGAGCTTCTTCCAACTCTAAATCTTTGATGCTTTGAAATTAGTAGTTTTTTCTACATGATTCCAAACAAATAATCATTAATTTATTAATTTGTTGTTGAGTACACACTGCTGTATGCTATACATGGAAATATGGTTGAGGGGAGGATGGACAGTTGAATGTAAGAAATCAGCCTATGGAAACTATGGAGAGTTTGAGGTCATTAGGGTTCATCAAATAGCACAGTATCAGGAAAATCATGGGTTCAGGGTATGACTGGGTGAGGGATGCTGATGGTCACGACTGCAGAATGAAGCTAAGTTCTGGGCTTGGGGGTCTGTCATGTCTTTCTCAGAAGGGGTCAGGGTGAATGGTCCCTCAGTTTACCACATCCATTAATAAATAGGTACACAGTTTCTTTAAGTTCAAGGCTAGTTTGACTCTCTGTTATGTAGTAATCTAGCTTTGTAGCACTACAGAGAATAACACAAGATAAAATATACTCAAATTCTGAATTGTGAATAAACTGTTAGTGGCTATCCAAAAGCTAGAAGTAATCCAAGAGGAATCTGGTTCTCAAAAGATAGTTCCCTCCAAGTGTCAAATGAGATCATATTTATAAAGCTCTTAGTAGAGTGCCTGGCACATAGTAAACATTTAATAAGTCCTTTATTCCTTCTTATGCTTCTTTCCTTCCTTCCTCTCTTTCCTTCTCTTCCTTCCTCCCTCCCTTTCCTTCTCTTCCTTCCCATTCCTTCCTTGCTTCTCCCCATCTCTCCCTCTCCTTTTCTCTCTCCCTCCTTCCCTCTCCTTCTCTCTTTTCTTCCCCTCCCCTTCCCCCAGACCATGTTGTGACTGGTTCTTCATTAAATCATGGTCTTGGTCACACTGACTATTACAACCCCTGCAGCTATAGGTGGTATCTCTAGCTCAGCTTCTGCTCTACTTGCTTCAAACTAACAAATAGAGTGATTACTGAGTTCTAGGCATCTTAGAGATCTAGAGTAGCCTTTATCCTCTTTTATGTTATACTTCAAATTCCACAGTGTTGGAGATGTGACAGATTTAACCCTGATACATGGCATTTTGCTGCATTATCATTTTTATTGAACTGGGTCCCTCTGCTCATTTGTATCTTGAACTGTGGAAAAAGCAACAGACTGCTCTGTCTTTTTGTAATCTTCCAAACAACAGCATGCATGCTTTTGACAAGACATTGGGAAACTGCAGGGCTAAAAGGGGGAGACATACATAGTTGTTGTCACTTGGGTAATAAGATACCTTCATCTCTGTTCTCTATTATATGGCAGCTGGAAAGGGAAGTGATTAAAATCCTACATATTTTGAGGCAGCAGAAAGTAGACTGAGCACTGTTATATGTAGAATTTGGTCTTGACCTAGGTCAGGGCTGGGGAACTTGTGGCCTCAAGGTCCTCAAGTGCAGCCCTTTGACCAAATCGAAATTTCACAAAAGAGAATTATTTTTTAAGGAGATTTGTTCTGTGAAGTTTGGATTCACTCAAGGGCTGCACTTGAGGACCTAAAGGGCCACATGTGACCTTGAGTCTGTTTGCCACCCCTTGGCCTAGGTGTTCTGCGTGTAGTAGCATAGAAGGAGAGGCAAGTTTTGCAGTGAGTGCATTTTGGGTAAGTTAAATTTGAGAGAAAAAGAGGGAAGATAGGACAGTGCAAAGTCTGAGAACCCTCTGAGTGACAGTGTGTGGCAGTGTACATGTGAGGGTAGCATTTATGGCTTAGTTGCTGGTACCCCATGCAGAACTGATTTTGATATGGACCAATCAATCGTAACTGTAATCATTCCTGTAAACTCAGGTAATACCTAATACAGCTTATTTGAATTATGGCACAATTGAAGTCACCTGTCTATAAAGGAAACTTCCTAGGGCATAAAGAAGCACTCTATACACTAATGCTTTCTAAATCAAATGTTCTTAAACTTTTTTGTGTCATAGACCCCTTTTGTCAATCTATTGTAGTCTCTGGAATCCTTCACAGAATAATATTTTTAGATGCTACGGTTAGGGTTAGGGTTAGAATCAGGAGTCAGTTAGAGTTAGAGCATGCATTTAGAGTTAAGGTTAGGGTTATACATAGGATTGTAAAGGAAACTAAATGAAAGATAGTATGCATATGTGTATATACACATATATAAACAATACATATAAGCATACAAACACATACACTCAGACATATACATACACAAGACATATATACACATGCGTACATGTACACATGTACATGCATTCATGAAACTGAGGTTAAAATCCCAAAGAAACTGTATTAAGTTGGTTTTAGGAAAGCAAATATGTAGTCCATGGTATATATGGGAAAGGCTTGCATATTGAGTCATATAAGTCAGCTTACATGAGTCAGAGCAGGTGGCTAGTGTAAGGGCTAGAAGAACCCAGAAGGATGAAGAATCAAGGCAAGAAGACATAGATCAACCACACATTCAGAGGACATTTATTGTCTACCAAGGTGGATGGAACTCTCAGACGGAAGCCCTGCTACCATGGATAGCTCCCTGGGCTAGAAGTTGCTCTTAAGACCACTCAAGATTTGAACAGGCTCTTTTATCCTTCTAGTCCCAGTTATACTCATTTGCCTAAATTCTCAAGATAGAACAACTTTCTGGTTGTCAAAGGGATTTTAATCAAGTGCAGTGAGCATATATACCTTGGAACCTAGTTCATCTCCCCATTTTCAGTTATTCTCTTAGCTAAGTAGCATTTATTAAATACTTATTGTGAGCCAGATATTGTGCTAAGTGCTGGGGATACAAATAAAAACGAAAACACTCCATGTCCTCAAGAAGCTCATGTTCTAATGGGAGAGACAACATACAAGCAACAATGCATGATTCAGATATATACAAGGTAAATAGAAGGAAGTCTTAGCAGAAGGGATAGAGAAAAACAAGTGGGAAAAGCCTTCTGTGGAAGGTGTAATATGAGCTGATTTTTTTTTTCAATTCAAGAAATATTTATTGAGTCACTACTAGTCATAATACT
>CM053582.1:228945268-228970198 GCA_028627135.1 Pseudochirops cupreus
GGGGGAGAGGGAGGGGAGAAAATCTGAAACTCAAGTGATTGTGGAACTGAATCTTGTAAACTAAAAGTAAATAAACAAGTCATTGAAAAAAAAAATACTTCTTCCAATCAAATCAAACCCTGAAGTTAACTCTCCTAGTTGGTGAACTCCTAGTCCACCCTACCATTTCATAAGGGACCACAGCCATACTTACTTTATTCCTGATTTGACTTTCCTGCAGCCTTGACCCCACTCAGATACTCCTTTTTCTGCTCCCTATTATGTATTATCTTTCGCTATTAAAATGTTAGCTCCTAGGGGATGTGAATTACCTTTGTTGGCTTGTATTTGTGTCCCCAGAATTTAGAACAGTGCCCTATATGGAGTGAGTGCTTAATAAGTGCTCTGTCTATCCTCTATCCAACAAGAATTTATTAAATGCAGGAACATGTACTACTGGTAATATAAAGATAAAAGTAAAAACAATCCCTAACCTCACAGAACTTGCATTTTACTGGGAATACACAAAATATAAACAATTAAGATTATATAAAACAACGTGAGGAAGGAGAGAACACCAACACTTGTGGAATCAGAGAAAGTCTTCTGTAGAATGTGAGCTGAAATTTGAAGATTCCAAAGAATGGAGGTGAGGAGGGAGTGCATACCAGGCATGGGCTCAGCTTTGTACAAAGGCTCAAAGATGGGATCTGGAATTGTGAATTTAAGGAGCAGCAAGCAACTTAGTTTGACTGTGACATAGAGTGGGCAAAAGTGAGTAATATATAATAAACCTAAAAAGACAGGCTGGGACAAGATTGTGAAAGGTTTTATATACCAAGCTGAGAAGTTATCTGTTCAAGGGAATTATTCTTTTTTGTTTGTTTGTTTTTGTTTTTTAATTTAAACTTTTGTTTATTTTTAGTTTACATCATTCATTTCCATGAGATTTTGATTGACAGATTTTCAACCCCTCTTTCCCCTATCCCCCCACCCCAAAACAGTGATCCCACTGTATACCCTCTGCCCCTATCAGTTCCCTCCTATATCGCACCCCATCATCCCTCTGACTTTCTGGTAGGGCAAGATGGGTCTCCCTACCCCAGTACCTGTATGTTTCCCTCCTTCCTATTCCACCCCCCTCTTGTTCTATTCTCTACTTTGTCCCTGTCCCTTTACAAAAATGTATGCTTCTAACAACTCTCCCCCCCCCAACCTGCTGTCTCCTCCATCCTCCCCTCTGTCATCCCCTTTCCCCCTACTCTTCTGGAGGCCAAGATACCCAATTTAGAGTGTATGTCATTTCTTCCCTAAGCTAAATTCAGTGAGAGTAAGGTTGACCCATTCCCTTTTGTCAAGGGGATTATTCTTACCTTTACAATCAGATTGTGAGGTCTTAGAGGGAAGAGGCTCTGTATTCCCCATAGTTCCTCATACAATCCTTAGTTCCTAGCAAGCCCCCATAAAATATTCTTGATTGCTCAATTGATTGAAAAACAAATAAAAAAAATCTGAATCCAGTATTTCCTGATGCAAAATGTCTAGTCACTGTGATTTAAGGCATAGCAACAAGGTAGAGCTGAGTCATTATTATTACTGATGTGTAGCTGGAGTGGTAATATAATATACTACTGGAAGAGTTAAAAAAAATTAGAGGTGACTTTTTAATCAGGGATTGCATTATGATAGTAACATGTCTCACCAGCTTCATGTAATGAGTCTATCGTCTCCAATAGGAGGCCTTGATGACTGATAGACTTGAAAATTGTACCACAGGCTGTTATTATTGTGCTCAGAGACAAAGGAGAAAGAGTGTGACAGCAGCGATGATCTATTAGTGCTGTCCATTAGGGTTAATGGTTAGCTTTTCTGCTGCTGGTGGTCTATAAAAAAAAGAAAAGAAAAGGGAAATTGTGTGAGAAAAAAAATCAATAGTATTAACAGAGTCTTGGTAATAAATGCATTCATTTCTTCCATGGGATGGCTTTTATTGAACTAGTTATGAACTTGTCACCTTTTTTTTTTCTTATTTAGAAATTAGAGAGCTGCAGAATTTAGTAGAAAATCTAATTTGGGGGCCAATCGGATGGTAAATCTGGGCTTGGGATTTGGGACTGCCATCATGGGTGACAATGAAAGGTACTGTGGGGGAATTGGGGAAACTGTTCAGGTCACAGTTATCCCCATTGCTACCTATGTAGCCTTGGGTTAGTCATTTCACATTTCTACATCTATTTCTTTTTTTTTTCTGTAATAAAGAGGATAGTCTAGATAATCTTCAGATTCCATTCCAGCTACAAATGATCTTATGACAATGTGCAAATAATGCGTTTCTTTCTACAGATGGGAAATACACAGTCTTAACTTTTAAATTATTGGAATGTATCATTATGTTTTCCCCATTGAGTACACTAGGCCAGTAGGTGAGAAAATGTTCTCTGATTCCTGTGACCTTGAAGATCTGATAACTAATGATTATTATATAAGGAGCAGTCATGTTAATGATGGAGTTTGTTATCAAAAGATGTGGAAAATGGCAGTAGGCAGTATTAGAAATGCTCAAACAAGAGGCAGGAATATTGTTGACAGGATTCCTGAATAGGGTGGGAGGCTGTAAAAGAGAATTTTAACATTCTTTAACATAAATGTGATGATCTATGAATGTCCAGCAAAAACTTTTTTTTAAAGATAATATGAAAGCCTGGACAAAGAAAAATCATGGAATTCATGAGACTGAATTAATCATTAATCAATGAGCTCCTTGAGAGCAGGGACTATAATTGCTTTTCTTTGTATTCCCAATGCTTAGCTTAGTGCCTGGTTCATGGTAGGTGTTTAGTAAGCTAATAGATGCTTAATAAGTAAACAGGTGCTTCTTAACTTACTGGGTTGAATCTTAGTGCCGGAAATTGTTTTTTAGCATAATTTATTCTAATCTCCTGCCTGCTAGATTAGTCCCATCTGTATAATTCTTGACAAGTGCCAAAGCTTGAGCCTTGAGTATGATTTTGATAAATCTATGCTTTTAATGTATTACTTGGATTATGCTTCAAAAACAAGATAATTTCTCACCAGTAAAGTTACTTTTATATTCTGCTAATTATAATTGTTATTTTGTATGAAGTATTTTCAAATTGGCATGAATTACTTTTCAATGATTTTCTATAAAACTGAATATATGTTGTGATGTGGGAAATCTCACTGTGCCCAATAGTATGTACCATCAGACTTTGATAGGGTTAGTTTCTTCTCTTTTCTCTGCATCCCATCCCTCTTTATTTTTCTGCTCTCTTCTCCTCTGACCTTATTCCACCACTCAATTGCAAATCTTCTATATAGAGAATTCTTGGTGCCCTTGAAAGTGGTCAGCATCATCATTATGTTTAACTCCTAGTAGTAGAGAAGGGCAAGATTAGCCCATTAATCTAGGTTAGGGAGTTCAGAGGCAATGGTGATCATAGGATGATAAACTGATAGCTAGAAGGAGCCTTAGAGGTCATTTGGTCTAACTCATTTTACAGATGAGAAAACTGAGCCTGTAAAGGTGAAGTCATGCAGGTAGCAGGAAGTTATTAGAAACTAAATATGGACCCAGATGCTCTGATACCTCCACCAGCAGCCACATTGTACTGTCCCACTGAGACAGGCCAGCGTAAAATGTATAACTCTAAAATGGATAGCATTAACTAGGGATCTGACAGGGCAGGGCAGACCAGGCAACCAAATGTTGAAACCAGACATTTCAGTGTTGTGCCCTCCCTAAAGAAGATCATCCAGTGAGATTACCTTCCTCTCCCAAATGTTTTCCCCTGTCAGCCAATACAATATCTAAATTATATGGCTTGATGATTAGCTAATATATTCTCAGTCCAGTCAGTAAAGACACAGAAATAGTGCTACTTGGATCAAATAAAACTTAAATATCCAGGTTTTTCTCCTATAACTGATTGACCTCTTGACTTGATAAATTGATCATGGTGTAGAGTGAAAAGCCTCTCTATGTGTGCCTTCTTGGGTTTCCCAAGATCATGTCTTCCAAGTATAGTAGCAAGCACCCTGGCATCCCCAGGATGGCTGCTAGCTCAGGTTCTTTGATCTGCTTTTCTAAAGGAAATCAACTCAAAAAGGGGTTAACAACCTCACTTTAATAAAACATATATCATTAACCTAGTTCAGGGGGAAAAGTCAGCACCCTGAACTTTGGAGAATACAAACAGAAGTTACAAGCAGACAAAAAATAAAGAGAAACAGACCAGCAGACAGGGCTTCCAACTGTCTGACCATTACATCCATACCTAGTTAGTTACCAGAGAGAGAGAAGCACCAACATCTGGGTTTTCAAAGGTAAGGAGGGAGTCTCAACAGCTTCCCAGAGTCTCATCTGATCAAATCACATAGGTCTTCGCATGAGTGAGCCCCAAAGCAAAACCTCACATCAGGGTATATGTAGCCTTTTCCAGGGTCAGAGAACATCACAACCCTCATGGCCCATTGTTCAATCACAAAGTAACAAGGTATGGGAATTCCTGAAAAACAAGCTTCTCACCACAGAATCCATGTGACCACATTCAGCCTATTGGGGGCAGAGTATATTCTCAATTCAAGGAAGGTCCTCAAATTCACTTAACTCTATCAAGGAACAGAGAAGATCTTTGAATTCCCATTCCCATTACACTAAGTCACACACCAATGCAAAACATGGTATCTGGGGATGAATACAGTGCATCTCACCATCCCATCTCTGATAACTTATGCCTCCTTTTAGGCTAAAATGCTATTTCTTATGCTTATCTTTCAGCTTCCATTTGGGATTTTCTAATATTTTAACTGGTAAAGGAGGAGTGGTGATATCTTGCTTCCTTCCATTTTGAATCTCCTATTAGGGTTTAGGAGCCTTTTGATTGGTTGTGGTCTTCTCTATTGAATGTTCTCTTGGCATATAGCCTGGGCCTACAAGGCCTTGGCAGAAGTTCTAATCTGAAATAGCATGGAATTCTTTTTCAGAAGTATGTCAGCATTATTGCCAAGTTAGTGGAGGCTTTATGGATGCATTTAACCTAAAGTTGTTCACATAACTTTTACTTGGAAGAGGGAAAGAAGGAGTCTCCCCAAAGAAAGGTTTTGCTTTTGAAGTTTCATAATACTGGGTAAAGTTTTCTTAAAATGTATAGAAAGGTTAGAGAATTTATTCATTTAAAAATTTATAGAAATCTTAAAGAGGAAATTCCTTTAATAATGCACACTTAGAGTTTTTATTGTTCAGTCATTTTTCAGTCATGTCTGATTCTTTGTGGCCCCATTTGGGGTTTTCTTGGCAAAAATACTGGAGTGGTTTGCCATTTCCTTCTCCAACTCATTTTACAGATGTGGAAACAAAGGCAAACAGAGTTAAGTGACATTCCAAGAGTCAGTAAGTGCCTGAGGCCAGATTTGAACTCATGAAGATGAGTCTTCCTAACTCCAGACCCAGCAGCTCTATCCACTGCACTACCTAGCTTCCCCTGTAGTTATAGGCATGCTATTTTGACAGTCTTCAGTTAGAGTGACCTATCAATCACCCTTGTGACTTTAATTTGGTTTGTATGTTCTATGTTTCATGTATGTACATACATAGTGGCTCCACTGTATATTGTATGTCCTTTGCTAGAAGGAGCCATGCTATTTGATTTTTTTTTGTGCATTTCCCACAAAGACTTGCACTTTTGACCATATAGTGAACGCCCAAGTATATGTTTAATTGAATTATTTTATCTTAAAATTCATTTGAAGGCATCCATTTCAGTTGTGAGAGCCAAGGATTCATAATTACTATTTAATGAAATCACTCCATCTTACAGCTGAGGAAACTGAGGTGCAAAGAGCTTTTTAAATTTGCCCATGGTCACATGATTAATAATGAGCAGAACCAGGTTTTGAACCTAAGATTCTGTTTCCATTTGTAGGACTTTTCCCATTCTGCTGTGTTGCCTTTCATGCTTTCAGATCTTCTTGTCACCAAACTTCTGGATATTCAGAAACTTCCTGATAAATGTCCAATTATTTCCCTCAGTTTCCACATCTATATGTTTTGTGTTGTGTAGACCCAGTTTTTGTTTTCCAATTATTATATTACTTTTCCATGCATTGGTCCCTTATTTATCATTTCCACCAGCACAGACAACCTTATCCCTCTACACCTCTGCCTCCACTTCCCTTCATAAATACTTCTTAGTGGATGATATCCAACAATGTTCTGAAGATCCTACTCTGTTTTTTAAAAAAATGTTCTGAGAGTACCACTCCAACTGCCCCTCAATATTTGACTTAAATGTTTCCTTATGTGCTATATCTGTCACATTCTACTTGGCATGTTATCATATGTTTGTTTTTCTGAAGCAAGCACATGGTGTTGGCAATATGTTCAACTTTTTAAAGTGTTCTTTGATGTCTGCCACCTTCCACTATATAAATGAGAGAGTTCTCTTTTTCTAGTTTTAGGAACACTGATGGGCTTCATTGGTGACTGAGCTGTAAACAATATCTGAGAGCACAAACAAAAGCACAGGTAAAGATGAGGAATAATCCCCATGCAGTCTGAGCTTGGGTTCCTTCTTCAGTTTTTAGTAAATATTGATCCATTTATGGCTTGCTGTTATACATAAAATCTCCAGAATATACCCTTAACATGGCTACTGTAGGTGGAGAAGAGATAATAAGAGTTATGTCTCCATTGCTCTGGAACCTTTCTCACTAATGGGAAAGAATCAATATTTTGTTGAACTGAAAACTGGTGCTTTCTACAGGGACATACAAGACCCCTGAGAAAGATGTAGTGTTATCTCACAATGAGCAAAGGCATCTAGTAATTCCTTTGACTTTCCTGTGGCAAACCAAGGCAATACTGATCTCTCATTTATTATTTAGAGATACACACACTCACATACATGTAGTAGTGGATGCACTGGGATGATGCCAGTACTGAGATCTTTCCATGGAGTCAGTGCTGGGAGCTTGCAGTATGTAATGAGAAGCGACCCACTTAGCTTAATCACATTTATCTTCCTCTCTCATCAACATAGTCGGGTAGAGTGTAATCTCTGTCTCTCTGTCTCTCTCTGTCTCTCTCTGTCTCTCTCTTTCTCACACACACACACACACACACACACACACACACACACACACACACACACACCACACCACACCAAACCAGGCTTTAATGCAAGATATTATTGTTATTGTCCTCAATTTCATTATTATTATATAAGGGTGACAACAGAGAAGTCTAGGCAGCTCTCAGTTGTCTGCATATGAATTAGCATTAGGACTCATTAGCTAGAGCAGAGGTATCAAACTTTCTGCCAACTGGCCACAAGCAAAACTTCAGGAAAAAACAAACAAACAAACTTCCCAAATGTGGTAGAACCAGATTAAAATATAATTGAGAAATGTTTAACAAAATAAATAAAAATATATTACAACAAACATAATGTTAATTTATGATTACTAAGTCAATCTGTAGCTCATTTCTATTTGAATTTGACACCACTGATCTGAAGTATGTTATTAGGCTCTGGGAATGCCCACCTTGAAAGGCAGACAGTTGTGTATCAAGCTGAAGAGGAAAGTTTACAGCTGCCCAGAACAGCGAATCGCCCACTGGACTATAGGAAAACATCAAGATATTTCCTGCTTGCTGTTAATCAGTGAAGTAGGCTATAGGGAAGATGACCACTGGGTGACTGTGATGGGGTATATTGTGAGCAGAGTTTAATAGTGCAGAAACAGAGAATTAGTAGGTAACTTGAGTATTCAAAGGACCATGAGTCTATGGGGTGTGTATCAGTATAGTATGAGAGTATTCATTGGATGGGAGTGATTATTTTATGTGGGTATGGATCCTGTGTGATCTGAAGATGTTTTAAGCCATTACTTTATAATCTCAAGGGGATCCATGTAGTTCTGCAGCTACCTATCAATGGTCTTTCATTCTTCTGAGGGACTAGTCCACCTCCTTTCCCAGTCATACACTTAGTTAATGATGTATTTTACTCCATTGCTTGCATGTAAATCTTTGTCACATATAAAGTGCCATACTGTGGTTTGCTTATTTCCACATGACTCTTCCCATACTGTGTGGGTCACCTGCGATTTTGTTTATTTCTGAAATGATAGTATACTGTGATTCACATGCCTGTGGTATTGCCAGAAGGATATAGGTTTTAAAGAAATAGATGGTCTTATAATACTGGTATCTTTGAAAGTACTGCTTAGTTTCCCAAATGTAATGCACACAATTTTGGACTCAACCCATTCATTGTCTGCAGCACCTGTCAAGACATATGTACAAATTAAAAGAATTATGGCAGACTAGAGGACCTTTCAACCTGTCTGCAGATGGAAACTTTTCTTTAATGGATTCTAGTTGGAGGGGGTAGGAGAGGGTGTCAGAATAGAGGATTAGACAAGTCTACTTTCTTTATTACATAAGATAAATGTGGTAGTATAAGCTTATATTTTGTTTAGCCCCTTGCTCCCCCAAAATTATTTAAATTTCTCCAATCTGTTACCCCATGAAATATCCTTATCAGGGACAACATGACTGGAGAGTTCCTTTCAAGAGCAGGTGTACTCCAGGGAAGGTCCTTCGTGCTGTTCAGGATCATTCAAAAAATCATCTGAACGTACATCTAGATGTAAATGTCTGGGGCAGTGTCTCAATTTCCTTTGCTAAATAGCCTTACCAGGATGAGATGCAACTGAAATGCTTTCCCTGCCCTCCTGCCTTTGAGATGAACTTTTAGTTATCTTCCCCATCTCCATTCTTCACTCCCATCCCCCCTAATATCTGTACTCTTATAGGGGAAAAACAACAACAACTTGTTGAGACCTTGTTTTTTTTCTGGAAGCCTGTAACCCTAATCATGGCATGCAGGAACCTAAGCTATGTCCCCAAGGACATCTTTAATTCCCACTCACAGCTTTACCCATCCTGTCATGGAGAGCCTGGGTTTTGAACCATATTTGCTTATGCTTTCATTGTTTTCCTGGTAACTGACATGAAGCCCTTGCTGTATGAGGGGTAGCATGATGGTAGTAGGTAGTACTGTATTTGTAGTCAGGAGGACCTGGGTCTGATTCTCACCTCTGAAAATTATTAGCTCTGGTGACCTCCCCTGGCATAGTAGAAAGAGCCTGTTAAGTAGATAGGGACCCAGACTTTGCATCAAGAAGGTCTTGTTTTGAATCCTACCGTACAGCATGAACATGGGCAAGTCCCTTAACTTCTCTAAGCCTCAGTTTCCTTACTTGTAAAATGGGAGGTGATTACTAGTACACAGTTATGAAGATAAAGTGAAACAATTTATATAAAGAGCTTTTGCAAATGGTAACATCCAACTTGATTCCTTTCCCAAATCCCCTAAATTGCTATTGCCTTACCCCAGTAGCTACCTTGTATTTAAACACTTTACATTTATTTTTCATGTATTCCCTTAATATTCTGTATATATATACGTGGTGCATGTGTATGCATGCATGTTTATATATGTATATGTAATACTCACACATGTAACATGCACACAATTGTATAAATATATGTACATGTGTAGTATGTCTATAAACATAAATACAGTCACACACACATATATGTATATATATGTGTGTATGTATATATATATACATACATATATGGATGTATGGATGTATATATACATAGCACCTAGGTGGCACATTGAGCCTGGAATCGAGAAGACTCATGTTCAAATCTTGCCTCAGATACTTACTAGATGTGTGACCTTAGGCAAGTCATTCAACCTCTGCCTGCCTGAATTTCTCCATTTATAAAATGGGTATAATAATGCCATTTACCTCCTGTGGTGCTTAATGAGATCAAATCACATGATATTTGTAAAATGCTTTACAATGCTTAAAATATTATATAAACGCTAGCTAGTTGTAGGGGGAGGAGGAGGAATAATAGTAGGAGTAGATGGTATCTCTCTTGAGTTTAAGCTTCTCAAGATCAGAGACTGTTTTATTTTCATCTTTGTATCTTAGACATATGAGGCAACTGGGTGGTTCACTGTGTAGAGCACTGTACCTGGAGTCAGGGAGCCTTGAGTTCAGATATGGCCTCATACCCTTACTAACTTTGTGACTCTGGGTGAATTACTTAACCTCTGTTTGCCATAATCTACTGGAGAAGGAAATGACAAGCCACTGCAGTATCTTACCAAGAAAACCCCATGGACCATATGATCCTCAGGGTCCAGAAGAGTCAAACACAACTGAACTACAACAAATCTTGGCACCTACAGCAGTGCCTGGCATGTAATAGATGCTTAATCCTGATCAATTGATTGCTACATGACTGCCACTGAGAAGACATGGTCAGTAGAAGATGTGCTTGTCATTGCTTGGGTAAATATTATACAACAAGCAATAAATTCACCTAATTATATTTAGTCCACAATTATCTGTCTTGTTCACAGTAATACAATAGACTCTGACAAATGCCTGGACTAAATCAAGATGTACTAACTACTGCTTAGCTGTTCAGTGTCTTTTGTCCACTAGCCTAATAACACCTTCAAAAAAGAAAATGTGGTTAGCTTGTCATAGTGTTCTTAGTGAATCTGTACTAGTTCCTTATTACTGTTTTCTTTCCACACAACCATTCGTCTAATAGGCAATTCTAGAATTTTGACAGAAAATAGTATTGCTCTATGGTCTATGGTTTTCAGAATTTTTCCTTTCCCTCTTTTTTGAAAAGTGCTAATTTTTGCCTATCTTCACATTCTGACACTTCTCATTCTCCATAGCTCCTTATAGATTACCTGTAGTGGTTCTTTGAACATGTCTAAGTTTTTTCAGTACCCCAAGATTTCATTATTAGGGGCTTGGAGACTTGAAATCATTTAACTTAGTTAGGCAATCTCTTACCTAGATAAAATTGAACACAGGTCCAACTTTAATTCTCCCTTAATCTTATTTTTTTTTCAATTTGCCATTTCTGTTTTCCTCTATGGATGAGATAGAACCAATAATTGTCTTCCAGGAATGCAGGTGGTCAAAGCAGAGGCACATAATAAGATTAAGGAGTTAGAATTTAGGAATTGGGTATCATGTAGGAACAGAGGCAGTGGTTTGGAGCTATTTATAATCTGTCTGTCTCCTTCTTTAACTCACCTGGACTAGCTCTCCTTTCTAAATTGATATGTCCTAATAATACCTTGACCTCAGAAACAAGGTCTTGATTTGAGTCCTCTTTGACTGGTCTTAGGGACACAGCAAGAGGATCATGGAAAATATGACTTTGCTCCTATTCTGGTCATGAAGAATCCATAAAAAGATCTTGGACAGGGTCAGGCAGACATAGGAGGACATAAGGGGAGACATGAGAATAGACTGAAATCCAAATTGTATCTTTCTTTCGTGCTACTTGCATTTGTTGATAGTTGATGCTTGGAGATCAGAGAATTTGTAATGCCAATAAGCTCATTAGTTATTTCTCAATTACCTTTTTTTTGTCTCCCAATACTGATGTGGTTATAGCAGGATGACTTCATTAATCTCAGTGGACATGGGGGTGAGAATGAGGGGCTCAAATTTAATTAGTCTTTTATTATTCCACAATGTCTCTTACACTCCAGATACTTTCTGGTCATTATCCCTTTCCCACAAAGAAAATGAGATACAAATACAATCCTTTTGTTAAAATAAGATTGAGAAGAGGTTTTATCACTGAAGATATGGCTCTATCATAAAAGTCTATGTCCCAAAGGCAACATTTTCTATTAACAGTGGAAGATTTAACAGATGTCCATTATGAGAGAATGGGATTTGTTCTGATAATAGCTAGACAATGAGTTCCAGACACAGTTTATAATCTGCAGTCTCCTTTATATTTCTGCTGAACAAATAGATCAAGGTTGACTTCTATGTGACACCTGGACAAGCTTTAACTTTAAAGGAAGGCTTGTTTCTCAAAATTCATATTTTTAATCTAGAATCCAGCTGAGCTACCATTTCCCTAACCTCAACTCCTCTTTAGGGTGTCTGAAAATGTCAGGATTGGCTTGATCCTCAAGGTCACTTTACTTAGGCTGGCTCTTCTCAGAAATCCAACTGCAAAGACAAAAGAAGAAATTCTCAGTGGAAGCTGTTGGTGCAGCTCCTAGCCATCTGGCTCTATCGTTTTGTTGTAGCTCTAAACAAAGAACTGATCAGTCCTAGAATTACCAAATGCATCAGGCATTTTAAGAAAATAAATAGGGATTAATAAATTCCAAAGGGGGGCATTCATTTAGATGACCATCAGTTTCAGCTTTATTTTAAATTTTCTCTGTTCTGTATGGCTTCACAAGGCGGGGGAAAGTTAGTAATGAATCATAGGCATTTATTCACTTAGTACTATATGAAGTGTCTGAGTGAGGTAAGAAGAAGAGCTGATATGATCCCTGTTCTCAAGGAGCTTATAATTTTAATGGCATATGCAGTTGACGGATGCATGATCCCTACATGAGAAAAGCTAGAGAGCCCTGCTTCTAAAAGAGTCCTTATGGCACTGAATAGAAGTACCTTGTACAAACTATGAAGCATGTATAGGCATTCCATGTCAGGCTCTGGGGTCCACCAACTCTGTAGTTAGAAGAAACCTTTTTCAACTGGTTGCATTCAGACTCAATTCTTCAGTTCATTCTATTAGGTTTCTTTGCTCTCAGTTTGACTCCTTAACTGACCACATTCAGTGAGAGTTAATGTTGTTAGAGAAGAGGCCTTTGTTCCTCCACATTGGTGCCTAAATATGACCCCAGGACTAGCTAAAACCATCAAGAATAGGTAGGAAAGTTTAGAAAAGTCAAGAGAGGAGGTAGGAGAAAAATAGTATGAACAAAGAAGGGCAGAGGTGTGAATGAACATGATGTGTTGAGGGAACAGGAAGAAGACCTAATTGGCTAGAGTGGAGAGTACAGATTAAGGAATAGTGGACCCTAAGGTCGAAAGGGATGGGGACAGGGTTGGAGATGACTTTTATGGGACACCTTGAGCATTACACTGAGGGAACTAGGTTTTGTTTGGGAATCAGGAAATTGTCAAAGGTTTCTGAACAACAGAGTAACATGATGAAAATAGTATCTTAGGAAGAATAGTATGTTGGCTTGTGCAGAATAAATGGGGGAGAATAAATGAAGGTAAGGATGTGTAAAAGTTGTCATTTTGGCACTTAAAATTAAATATGTCGTTGAGGGTTGTTTTTCATTGTTGGTTTTTTCTCCTAAGTAAACTGGTCTTCAGTCTCTTAAAAAAAAAGTGTGTGTGTGTGTGTGTGTGTGTGTGTGTGTGTGTTTGTGTATGTGTGTGTATGTGTATGTGTTTATGTGTGTGTGTGTATGTGTATGTGTGTGTATGTGTGTATGTATGTGTGTGTATGTGTATGTGTGTGTGTCTGTGTCTGTGTGTGTATGTGTGTGTGTATATGTGTGTGTCTGTGTGTATGTATGTGTATGTGTGTGTATGTGTGTGTATGTGTGTGTGTCTGTGTGTGTGTGTCTGTGTCTGTGTGTGTGTCTGTGTGTCTGTGTGTGTGTGTCTGTGTGTCTGTGTGTGTCTGTGTGTGTGTCTGTGTATGTGTGTATGTGTGTGTGTCTGTGTGTGTCTGTGTATGTGTGTGTGTATGTGTGTCTGTGTGTGTCTGTGTGTGTGTGTGTGTGTGTTTACCATAACTGGTGGAATGTGTGAATATTAGAAAGAAATTCACGAAAGGCAGCATGCTAGAGTATAAGGCATGCAGGGTCTCCAGGCTCTCTCATTTACTTACTAGCTGTGTGATGTGACCTTGGCCACATCGCTTATCACTTCTCAAGGTCTCAGATTTCTCATCTGTGGCTAAAATGGAGGAGCTGGACTAGATGACCTTTAAATCTTTCTACCTCTTTATTGACTGATGATCCCATAAATGTTTTTCTCAGAAGCATTTTCTAAAAAAAAAAAGTGTTGCTTTTCTAATTTGAACCAATCAGACTTTTACATTAAGCATACAAAGCCAGAAGCTTTGTGCTGAGTGACCTGATAGGAGCTCAGCAATCAGGATGGCTTAAGGGCATTTCCAAAGTACTTTTACTATATAAATCTGTTTATTGTTTAAAGGTATTTGGGAAATATTTTATGAGGAGCTGCTACATTTTCTAATATTAGAGCTCCTAATATTACCCAGGGAGAGAGAACATATGGCCTTATTACATAAATTCTGTAACATTTCTGCCATGGGGCTCTATCCAAGTTGGTCTTCAGAGCCTCATAGGGACGCCTTGAAACAAGTGTGAAGAGAACATTGGATGATACAAATTGTGTTGTTGCTGTGATTATAAGTAATATTACGTCCATCAAAACCTAAATGGTAGAGACACACAATGGTGTCCAAATCAACCAACATTTGATTTCTGTAACTAACTTGTAAAATTTTAGACAAATTTTTGTGCCCTTTGATGATGACACAAATGAATTCTGTTTCCTGCTCAGCTATTTATTGAAGTATAGCCCTTTCCATAACTTGTGAATGAGAAAGGTTGATTTCCAACATTTCTGTGTTGGGTTCCATAGGTTTCTGAACCTTTCAAATATTCACCTTTCTACTCTTCTTATGCCAAGCAGGTCCATGTTAGTTTCACTTTTTGGGTGACACATTAAGAAAACATTCCTTAAATGACAACAAGTAGTAAATAATTCTAACTATCCTGGTCAAAGGAAAATGGAATTGATGGAATAAGGAAGGCCAAACAAATTTTATTCTCTATTGGTCTTAGCAATTTTTACAATTTGTGTGTATATACACATGTGTGTACTTGCACACATGTAGCTTAAATGAGGGTACAGCACATATCAAACAGCAAGCATCTGAATGTCTGTTATGGATTAGGCACTGGGGGGATGAAAAGACGAAAATGAAACATATGTGGTCCTCCTTCATAGGGTAGTTGAATGCTAGGACTGACATTGATAGGATTTTTAAAATGTTCAGATGAAATCTTTTCATATTATGATTGAAGGTATTTTAATTCCTGGCTCCCTTGCCTCTAAATATAAGGTCAGGTATTTGGCTTAATATTTTACTTAGTGTTGACTGGTTTCATTAAATCTTGCAGGTGTTCTAATGAGCACCAGCAATACGTATTGAAGGAAATGAATTTCAATTTCACTTCTTGGGGTTGGAAGAGCACATCTTTTAAAGGGAAGAAAAGAAATGTTAAATTAGAAATGGAAAACCATATTTGCAAATTGTGTTTATCCCTGAACATTCTAATTTAAAAACAAAATGATCATAATAACACAAATTAAGAAACTAGATTAAATAGTGGGATATATAGCTTTCAGTATATTGTTGGAATATCAGTTTAAATGAGGGGGAAGAAACAACTTTTTTACTGGTAGAAATATCTCTTGCATTATTTTAGGGGAAGAGAACTCAAGATCTTTTACTGCAGAACTTTATAATAGACTGAGATTCATTCATTCTAAGAGACTATCTTTTTCTACATGGCAAGCTGGACAAATGACAAATTCACTTAGATTGATGACTTCATATAGGAAAGAGAACCATTCCCGTGGATAACTGAACATTCAGGTCAGAAATTTCTGCTCTTTTCTTAATGGGTAGTGAATTACTTAGTGAGAAATCATTATGAGTTATAGCAAATTTCTCTTTTAAATTTCAGTAAAAACTAAGAGATGAGATCCTAGGAGATTGCTGCAAACATTTGGAATGTTGGGAACTGTGTTATTCCTAGTGACTGGAGAGTGAAATGATTTAGTTTTAGTGGTGAGGATTCTACCTGCCTCTCCTAATATTGGGAATAAGTTTTCACAACTGAGTGTAATTAGATTACAAATGGGCCCCAAAAGTTGGAAATTATTTTTAATGGATCATTTCTTTTTTTTTAAATTTAAAATATCATGGACCCATAGTCCCCAAAGATAGCTACAGATAGAGGACATGGGATTGGTTAGATACTCTAAATAGTTAAGAGATTTTGATACAGTACTTATATAAAACTCAAGAAGTTTTCCTAAATTAAGAAACACTCTCTCCCTGATGCTGGTCCAGAGAGAAATGCATTATGAGCTGGATTTTGCTCTCAAGAACCATTGAAGTTATTGGGTTTTGGTAATTTCTCCATTCCCTAGGCCCTCCCCTCAGCTGTTGCTCTGATCAGATCAGTCACACCTTCTGTTTTCCTCACTGCTCTCCAGGCTTGGTAGGAAAAATGTGGTCCCTGGTATAGTCACACTTCTTTGTCTCAATCTTGTGCCACATTTCTGCTGAAGCTCCTTCTAAAGTTATTAAAGCCTTAGAAACTGGGGGTTCTGGGTAATGTGTGTGTGTATACTATACACTATCAGATTTCCATGATCAACATCTAGGGAATGTCAGGGGCTAAGACATTAATATGCTTTCTCATGAACTTAGTATCAACCATCAGTATGGTTAACTAACTTGCTTAGTATCTGTTTACATTAATTAAGTTCATGACAAAATATCACAAAAGCTTTTCAGTCATTTCAACTTACTCCCTTTTAGGACAATTTGTCCATTCTTATTCACATTTTCTTTTACATGTCATGGTTAGTATTCATACTGTTGTAGTCCTGGGTTATTTTTTTCATTTTTCAATATTTTATAAATTTCTTTCCAGTTTTATTTATTTAGTCCTAATTGCATTGTAATTTTTTTATTCCATTAATGTAATGCAGTTGATTTAGGTGTTCTGTTATTTTCCAACTTTTAGATGGTTTCTATTTTTTTTTACATTCACAAATAATGTTATTATGGAAATATTTGAACAGGGTTTGTTTTTTTTTTTTTAATTTTCTGATTACATTTCCAAAGTATACTAAAAATGGTAGGATCATGAGGTCAAACAATTGAAATTTAATTTTTAACAATTTTTATTGCTAAAAAATATTAATAACTAGATAGGGATAGACACTGGACCTGTGATTTCACTGGTATAAAGAACTCCTGGATAAACAAAACAAAATACTTTTACCAATACATGTTACCACCTTCTCTAGAACTTAAAATCTTAGAAAGTTGCCTGGGTTACTGAGCAGTTAAGTGACTTTCCCAGAGTCACAAGACCAGGATATGTCAAAGACTAGTCTTGAAATCATGCCTTCTCGGCCAGCTCTCTATCCACTCTGTATACTGCCTCTCTGATCTGTCCCTGATAATAACTGATCCTATCCAGA
Source organism: Pseudochirops cupreus (assembly GCA_028627135.1). Lineage (NCBI taxonomy): Eukaryota > Metazoa > Chordata > Mammalia > Diprotodontia > Pseudocheiridae > Pseudochirops > Pseudochirops cupreus. Next base: position 228,962,474 of record CM053582.1, read on the forward strand.
GATCATAAGATTTAGAACTGGAATGAACTTTAGAGATCGTATAGCTTGCCTCCACCTTTTATAGGCTCAGGAAATTGATATGATTTGCATAGTGTCACAAAGTGACAGGGTTCAGGGAGTTTAGGGAGTCCAGGAACCCCAATAACCAGAGTCCCTGGAAAGAGTCTGGAATGAATTCACAGACTCAAGCATTCTCTAGAACAAGGTGGCAAAGATTTATTGTTATGCTATATAGCTGGCAAGAGTTCTTAAGGAACCTGCAACCTTAGAGGGATACAGTTAAAGTTTATATAGGATAATCTATAGTAGAACCTGTGCCAAATATGCTAACTAGGTGAGCCTGGGTAGGATTAGGGAGAAGTTAAGGAGTGGTCAGTTCTTAAAGGTACATGTACTTTTAATATCTATTGAGCAGGCATATTGCCCAGAATTCACTGATAAATAGCCTGAGGAGGTGCAGCATAGAGGTGTGGTTTTAGGCTTGAAACATCACTAAGTCAGCTGGTGGTCAGGGTTGACCAAGCTGCCACCCATCAATGTTGTGTTTGACAAGATAATTGGGAGTATACATATGTCCCAAGACTAAGGCATACATAACGAGGGATTCAGGATGTACATAATGAGCTACGGAGTTACTTATAGATAATTTAGTGAAGGATTCGTAGGTGCAGCTTGTTATTGTACCAATGGGAGATAAACATTTGGCTAGGGCTTGATCATGAATGGTTGCTAGGCAGACTACTGTCATGGAGAGAACTGGGCAGAGATAGTGCTCTGAGGCTAGGGAGATTTGAGATTAGAGATGTGATTTTATAAACTGAGGTTCAACATAGGCACCCAAGCACCCCATCACAAGGAGAAACCAGCAAAACCAAGATTCAAACTCAGGTCCTCTTGATTCTAAATCCAGTCCTCTTTTCATTATGCCTTACTTCCTATTCACAATCTCATAGGAAACAATTCCTGGGAGTGAATCCCTAAGAATAGAGTGCTGGACTCAGGGATAGAATCATGAATCAAAAATTTGTGGATAGAGGTACTTTCCTGGTGCCCCATTATTTATACTGACTAGGTAGCCACCTATGCCTAAGGCTGCCCCTTTGATTAGCTTAGGACATTTTTGTCAACGTCCTTGCATTATTTTTACATGCTTCTCTTTTACTTCTCCTTTATATAAAAAAGTCTATATTTCTATATTTCAAACAGCACTTCCATTCATTAACACCACATTACTTCTGTCCAACTGATGGTTTCTATGAGTCATTGTTTAGCTCTTCTCAAGGTTAGGGGATGAAATGGTACCCCTCTGCATTTCAAGCTTTTCCTAAGGCTGTGAGGATATACTGCCCCCTCAGGGACATGGCCATCTGGGACAGAAGGAGCCTGCTCTGCTATCAACATAAAACTATTCCTCTGATCTAGTCAGATGCCTTTAAGAAGCCTCTTTTAAGATGCTTTACTACTGCTAAAACTGTCATTTGTCACCACTTCATTAAACTGCTGACATCAACAGTGTTAGGTCTCCCATTTGTTAAGTATATGTCCTCGTAGATGCCGAAGCATCTAGAGGTAGCTAGGTGGCACAGTGGATAGAGTACTGGCCCTGAAATCAGAGGGACCTGAGTTTAAATCTGTGATCCTGAGCAAATCACTTAACTTTTTTTTGCCTCACTTTCCTCATCTGTAAAATGAACTGGAGAAGAAAATGGCAAACTACTCCAGTATCTTTGCAAAAACAAAACATAAAGCTGAAACAGGGTAATGAAGAGTCAGACATGACTGAAAAACACTTGAACGACAACAGATGTCTAAGCAGGCAGGCTTTCATCATTGGATAGGTAAATCTCAACTAGTAGTCTGAAAGAAAGGAAAAAGAAAATCAGAAACATCAGTCAGGGAAGGTAGGGGGAATTTCCCCTGATGGGGAAATTCACTGGGGAAAAGGGGGTGGGGCTTGGTGGAAACTACCTGCCCTTTAATTCTGATAGAAGCCCATCAATGATCCTGATGAAATTGCTTCCCCAGATGTGCTGCCTTTGGCAGATTCAAGCTTCACAGACACAAAGAAGGTATAGAGGACTAGCACACTATCAATGAGAATATTGAACTGAAGCTGAAAGTTATTTGAATGATTTATTCAATTCATTTTCCCATAATCTTTCCTGGATGCCTAGTCTCAACTATTTCAAAGTAGGGAATAAGAGAAAAAGAAGACATGATTCCTGTTTGTTGATTGGTTGGCTTTCCCCAAAAGCTTATAATGGGGAGAGGCAGTACATGAGAGTCAGTACAGTATAGCAGAAAGGTACTGGACTTGGATTCTGGAGACCTGGGTTTTAAAAACATGGCTAAAGACAATGCTGGAGCTGGAAAGGACCTTCGAGGGCTTCTAGTCCAGGGGTTTCCAACCTGGGGAATGTATACTTCTAGAGGATTCAGGAAGTCAAGGGATAGGAAAAAAAGTTTGGGAAAACCATATATTCTATTGAAATAATTTTTTCTTATTTCTTATGAGCATATACATAGTAAACTCTAGAATTTATTTCCTTTCTAGTTGAAAGAGTATAGGAAGTTCATTTTTTAAGAATATGGGGATCAAAAAAATTTATGAAATCATAATCTATTCCAACCCACTATTTTGACAAGTTAAACAATGTCAGTATGCTGACATTCATGTGTTCAACTAATTCAACAAACATTTATTTTGCTTGCATTTATTCTAGACCAGATTCTGTACTAGGAATTGGAAACATATTTTTTTAAAGTAATTAACAAATGCTTTTTAATTCATTCAAAAATAAGAGCTTCTAATCTCAAGAAGCTTAAGTTTTATTGGGGAAAAACAAACATGTATACAGATAAGTAAATACAAAATATATTCAGAGTATATATAGCACCTTTATAGGTGCTAACAATTTAGAGAATCACAAAAAACTTCAGATCTTGAGCTGATCCTTAAAGAGATCCAGGAATTCCAAGAGAAAAAGATGAAGAGGAAGAAGTGCCTAGGTTTGGGGTGGGGAGGACTGAGTCTTCACAAAACTAAGAGAAGAGAGATGAAATGTGTACAGGGAATAGTAAGTAGTCCACTTTGGCTAGAAAGTTGATTGAGGAGAAGTAATGGAAAATAAATCTGGAAAGAGAGGATAGAGATAGATTGTCAAGGGCTTTAAATGTCAAACAGAATAGGCTTAGAATGGTCAGGGAAGGCCTCATGGAATTATTTCAGCTGGGAGAAGAACAGCATTCCAGGGAAGAATAACTAAAAGTCAATCTCCTCAAGATGGTAGAATTAGTGGAAGCAGAAAAATCCAGGTCTTACTCACCTGCTCCACAGAGGACATTATTAAAAGGTCACTGCAGCAAGAAATAATCAAGAAATCAGAAGAATTAAGTGCATTTTTACAACCTAATTCTCTACAAAGAGACATACAAGACTATGGGGACAAGAAAGGAGTTGTTACTATCATCATCATCAATATGACCATATATTATTGCTATTGCATATAGAAAAATCTGTCTAGGAGCACGTAAGTCTTCCAGCAAGCCAGGAAAGGCTAGAACCCAAATCTATATGAGGGGTCAGGGACACATGAGCCCTCTAAATAGTCTGGGAAGGACTGAACTCTGACCATGAAGTTGGGTTCAGAAGCCTGGAGGAAAAATCTGAAGAGTGATCAGGCTCACCACAAACCATCAGTCTTACAACTCCCACACCATAGTGCAATACTCTTGCCCAGCATATTGAGCTGTCCAGCTGCTTCAGAGATGCTTGAGGAGCATCTTGCTCATTATTGAGACCCCTGATAATACAATTCCATAACAAAAAGATTCTTTGTTGCTCTAAGAAAGCATAGAACCTGGGCCTGATACAAAGTCCCAATTCAGGAAGTAAGAATAGATAAAAAGACTTGTCAATAAAGAAATAATAAGAAGTCAAGGATTCTCAAGACACAAACTTAAAAGAAGAGAGTAATTCCACTTCCTCTAAAGGAAAGTCCACAAAGAAAACCACAGATCTGCCCCAGGCTCTTGCTGGAATTCCCAGAGGAAATGAAACAAGAGTTGAAACATGATATTATATATGAAATTAAATGGTAAAGAGAAGAAGGGGAAAGGAAATGAGAACTCAAATGGAAAAAATGGAATGAAAAATTAAAAGCTTGGACATGGAGGTAAAAAATTTTTATAGACATCCTGACAATTAGATTGAACCAAACAGGTATCAATGACAATAGGAAATGCTAAATGACAATGATGATCATAATCATAATAATAATAATAATAATATGACTGAAAATATCAGAATAGTAAATTCCCTATCAAAAACAGTTGCTAGAGAAATAATCTAAAAATCATTGTACCACTATAAAACCCTAACTGTTAAAAAGTCCTACATAATATTTTTCAATGAAAACGTCCCAAAACTATTAGAACCAGAGGGCAAAGTAAAAATGGAAAGAATCCACCTGTCACCCCCCAAAAAAACTCCAACATGAAGATGTACAGATAAAATCCAGACCTTCCAGGTCAAAGAAAAAAAACAACAACACTGCAAGCAACCAGAAAAAAGCACAAATACCATGAAGTCAATAGTCAGAATCACATAATCCCTGATAACTACCATCACAAAGGAGAGGAGAATTTAGACTATGATATTCCAAAGAGCAAAAGATAAATGCTTGCAACCAGAATAAGTTACCCAGAGAAGATGATTATGATTTTACAGGGGAGAGGTAGACCTTTGGTGAAATAGAGGACTTTCAAGTATTCCTGATTAAGATTCCAGGGCTTAATAGATACTTTGAAATGCAAACACAGGAGTCAAGAGAAATATAGAAAGGTAAATAGACTTGAGCAATTCAAAGTCAGAAATGGTATCAGTTTTTCTGTTTAGTCTTTTGTCCATTTTTTACTTTTCAGATGAAAAGAAGAGGAGAGGAAGGGAGGGACACAATTGTGTAACAAATGTTTATTCCTAGACCTGCCCATGAATTTGACTTGTGGGAAGTTAAAATCAGAGCTGAAAAGATGAACTGACAGACACAACAGTTGTACAGGCAGCAACTGCTGCTACTATGGAACTATCCTTTTTAATGAATGAATGCTATAGTGTGTGTAAGTACATAAAATATAATCTCTATGTATAAAACATATATACAGTGTATGTATACACATGGACATACAGGATAGCATTTATTCATTCATCACACACACACACACACACACACACACACACACCTAAAACAAGGGTATAAAAGCCAGCATAAAGAACCAAGGAGCAGAGATATGAAACCATACATAGGAAGAATTGGCAATGACTTCAGGCAGTGCCAACTGTGGAAGTACAGGGGAGAGAGAGGAGAATGGTTGTGCCTTATTTCCTTCTCTTCTCCCTTCCTTTATCAAAGAGATGAAAATGGACTGGAAGAAAGAGGGTCTTTTCAAAGGGAGGGATGACCAGCCTGGGCCTGAAGTTGGGTAGTGGCCATGTTAGCGAATAGAAGGATTACTAGGATTGTTAACCTGACTGAATGGAAGGATAGGGGTGGCTTTCAAAGAAATAGGAAAGTTAAGAAGAAAGAGGACTGTTTTGTTTTGCCAGCAGAATGGTGTGGAGATAAGGACTTTGGTTTTTGACATGCTGAATTTGAAAGGTATTACAGATATTCAAGCAAAGATGCAAAGCAGAAAGTTGAAGGTGACATAATTAAAACTATGTTTTAGGAAAATCGCTTTGACAGTACATAGAATATAGTAGGTGTGTAATAAACGCTGGTTGACAGCTGTAGGATGGATGGGTTAGAGAGGTAAGAGGCTTGAGTCAGGACAGATGGTTTAAAAATGGCATGATCATATTATTTCAGAGCTGAAAAGGACCTTAGAGGTCATTTAGTCCAGTTCTTTCTAGTGAAGACCTTTTATGTGACAGATGAAAAAAGTGAAGCCCCAAGAAGTGATGCCTCAAAGTCACGCAAGTGAATTAATAGTAAGAATTGGGACCAGACAAGCAGGTATACAGATTCTTGGGTCAGTATAGTCAGTCTTATCATAGTCTTTCTATTATAGAGAAGTTCATGTTTAAATTTCCAACTCAACAATCCTATGATTCCACATGTTGTATATCTCTTCAGAGGCATATATGCCTTCTGGAATTATTTTCTTAAAATTTGCCTATGCTTCTCTTCAAGGCAGCTGGATGATGCAGTGGATAGAGCTCTGGGCCTGGAATCAGGAAGACCTGAGTTTAATTCTGTCCTAAGACCTGTATTAGCTGTGTGACCCTGGGCAAGTCCCTTAACTTCTGTTTGTCTTAATCCATTGGAGAAGGAAATGGCAACTGCTCTAGTATCTTTGTCAAGAAAACTCCCTGAACCGGATGGTCTGGAAGGTCACAAAGGGTCAGACACAACTGAATGAGACAGTTCACCTCTTCAGCTCAGTTCGCTTGAATTGGTGAAGTTCATCAAATTGCCTCCTTACTATGTGCAAAGCACTGTCATGGGCCCTGGGGGAGGAGGGGGAAAAAAAGAAGTACCTGTCTGGAGTCATAAAGAGTTCAAATCCAGCCTTAGACTCTTGCTATGTGTGTGATCCTTCACAAGCCAACCTATGTTTGCTTCAGTTTCCCCAACTGTAACATAGTGATAATTGTGGCACCTACTCTAGGTTGGTGTGAGGATCAAATGACATAATATTTTAAAGTGTTTAGCATATAATAGGCTTGTGATAAAGACTTATTTCCTTCCTTACATCTTTCCTCCTTTTCCCTCCCTTCTTCTTTCCCTCCCTCTTTTCTCTCTCTGTTCACATAGGGAATCACTGCTCTGACCAAAGGAATACAAATTTTGATCGCTCAAACCTCGCAAGACATCTTGGGGTTTGCGACTAGATTTCTTTCTTAAAGAACATGCTTTAAATCCAGATCACTCTGGCTCTCATTGATTGGCCAACAGTAGGTCCCAGCCCCAGCCTTACTTGATCATCATTTGAACTCTGATAGCTCAGAGTGTAAATAGCAATTGTTTCTGTTTTGGCCAGAAACCCTGAGGGTCTTCCTCTCCCAGATTAATTTTTTTTAAACTAGGTAAAAGAGGCATTTTTTTTTTGCCTCATTTCTTACCCAGCCTTTTTTTTTTTCAAAGACTTGTTTATTTACTTTTAGTTTACAAAGATTCCACAATCACTTGAGTTTCAGATTTTCTCCCCTCCCTTCCCCCCCCACCCATGGTGGTATGCAATCATGTATAGGATCAGCAAATACTTTCACGTTGTACAACAGTCTGCTTGTATAGAATGAGTGAACACTGGGAAAAAAGAAACAAAATCAGACATGAGAAAGCAGGATAGTGTGTATTGCTTCAGTCTCCATTTAAACTCTAGTCTTTCTAGATCTTACTCTGAATGTAGATATCTCCTTCCATCTTGAGACTTGTAGAGTTGTCTTATAGCTGTGCATTGCTGAGAAGAGTCCAGTTTGTCAAGGTTGGTCATCACACATACGATGTGTCTGTCATGGTGTACAAATTTTTCCTGGTTCTGCTTTTCTCACTTAGCATCAAAATGCCTCTCCAGGTAATTATGAAGTCCATCTCCTTCCCATTTCTTATAGCACAATAGTATTCCTTTACATTCATATACCACAGCCATTCCCCAATTGATGGGCAACCCTTATATTTTCAGGTTTTTGCCACCACAAAGAGAACTGCTATAAATATCCTTGTA
>CM053582.1:228970698-229015878 GCA_028627135.1 Pseudochirops cupreus
AATCTGGAGTTCCATAATCAAATGTTATGAATGTGTCTATCTATCTATCTATATGCAATTATTATTATTATTATTGACTACATCCAACTGGAACTTGAGATACACAGGCACTGCAGTTGGGAGATCCATCCTGCCCTACCAAAAAGTGACATAGGAGAGAATAGACTGGGGGAGGGGGGGGCACACTGGGATGGCTGTTTTGGGGTGGTGGGCGGGGGAAAGACGGGGAGAAAATATGTAACTCAAAATCTTGTGGAAATGAATGATGCAAACTACAATAAAATTTAAAAACAACAACAACAACAACAACAACAACAAAAGCATCTCTGCCTTAACAATATACTTTTAACAAATGAAGTCCACATCTCTAAGGCAACATGACTTTATCCTCCAGTTGTTAACATTAGTAGAATAATGAAGATGGACTTTTTTTTAAAGAAAAGATTGAAAAGGTGTCTTTCAGTGACTACTTTATAGTCTGTAAAGATAGAATAAAAGAAATAGAGATTGAGTGATTCATCAGAGGTTCTCTTCAAAGCATGACCTTGTAGATATGAAAATATGAATTTACAGTGACTAAAATCTCTGTTATTTTTCTTTTCCAATATACTTCTTGACTCTCACATAGCTTGATGTGCTACCCTGGATTGAGACTAAGTAACAGACAGCACAGAGACCTTTTCAAGGTCCACTTGGTAGGAGGAAGATAATTTTGTGGGCAGAGGTGATCCTTATGATTTTTTTTGAAGGAGAGAGGATGTTGGACACTAGACTGTTAAAGTGACTTGTTGAGATTCATATAAAATCTATAGATAGAAACCATTATCAAGGATTACACTCATGTTCCTGCTATAGAATACATTTTCTGTGTGCTAAACATACTGTACAGCTAAATATGCTATCTAAATCCTCTTATCTATTTTCTTTGAATTGAAAGGTGTGTAGAACAAGAAACTACTCTGTTAAATATGGGATGTCCTGCTGGCAAACTTTTGGTCAACATCTGGTTTAAAGAGCTATCTTTGCATCTAATTTTAATTGTAAATTGAAGGCACAATATCTCCTGAGTTTCCAAACATCCATAATTTCAGGTGGTACTAGTTTATAAAAGAAGAGCCTTACTTTGGGACAGCTAGGTGGTACAGTAGTTCACTGGCCCAGGAATCAGGAGGACCTGAGTTCAAATTCAGCCTCAGATACTTAATACTAGCTGTGTGACTTTGGGCAAGTCATTTAACCCCAATTGCCCTGCCCTCAAAAAAATTTTCTATCCTGTTCAGCCATTTTACAAATCACTTAGTTAATTGACAGGTATATTGTACATCGTCAATTTCCAAGACACAGTGGGAGAATATACAGAAGTATGAGACTTTCCACCTGCCCCTAATCTGATTGAACAGACAAGATATATACATGTGAAAAGTCCAATAATAATCTTAATTAGGTGAAGGAATAACACAACAACATAAAAAAATTGTCACAGGTGTAGGATCAATTGCCAAATGGGCATTGTGTGTTGTTAAGCACAACAGGGGACCCAAGATGGATCAGCATAAACCTATCCGTATTATTGGAGAAAATCCTCAAAGCTCATGTCTTAATGACCATGGAACAACATTGCCATCTTTGGATGTGGTAAATATGTCACACATCCCCTTCATTTCTTTGATCTCAGAGTCCAAGGAGGATATCTAACCATCAGTGATAATTTAACAGTTGTTTAAGAAGCATGAGCAAAGACAAATATCAGCTATTTCTTTTTAATGTTAGCCTATTTCAGTCAAAAAATCAGTGGTGTATATGTGTTAATTAGGTTCTATTAATGCTCTTTCACCACACACACACACACAAAAAAAAGTTGTGGTTTTTTTTTCCTTATAAAATCAATGCAGTGTGTGACTTCACATACAAATGTTTTGGGTACAGACAAAGCTAATGAAATTCCTGGCGTCATTAAGTATGGCTAGATTTCTCAACGTGTTCAAGCAAACACTCAACACAGTCCCAAACCATCTTCCTCTCTTCCTAATTTCCCTTTTACTGTCAGTTGTAGCCTCTTTTCAGTCAGAAAAGTTATATACTCTCTCTACTCCCAACCCCAGTAGAATATATATAATACCTAGTCCCTCTATGAGGACTGGGACTCTTTTGGTTTTTGTCTACATATACTTGGTATTTACCATATCACCTTATGGGTAATAGGCATTTAATAAATATTTCCTAATGAAAATACCAGGTAACCATGTTTAAAACTCTCCATCATCTCTTACTTTTGTATCTCCTCTCCCAGTTCAGTCAGTTGCCCACAATTCTTTTTAATTCAAGCAGTAAAATTTTTCTCAAATTCATTCCTACTGCTAACACCATAATTCATGACTTTGTACATCTTGCCTGAGTTTCTTAAAAGGTTCCCTTCTCAGTCCTCCCTCTAGCATTTCCTTTCCACTGTTGCTGGGCTAATCTTCCTAATGCATAGTGAAAAATCATGTTACTCGCCTTCTCAAAGTTCTTCAAAAGAGTCTTTATAACTACCCAAACTAAACACAAACTTCTTAGTCTAACATTTAAGGTGTCTTATTCTCTCTCCTTGAATAATCTCTAAAGATGCATCTCTTTACAGATGCTATTCAGCTGTGTCCGTATCTTGGGCTGTAAGAGCGGACACAAATTTTCTTAAGCACAAGGACTACCTTTTAACATAAATATTTTGTAGAACCTACCAAATGACAGTAGTTGTACTTTTAAAGGCCATCAGTTGAGAAAATACATAACAAAGAACTACTACGAATTCCATAATGCTATCAAGTGAATCTGTACTTTATTAATCATAATAGCATCTAGATATATTTGGAAAAGAATAATATACATGTCTGAGACATATTACTTATTAAGTCTACAGATGGTGTGTTTACTTATTAATTATACTGAGTCACACTGCATATTTATTTTATTGATACTGAATAAAGAACAAAATGACAATGTTTGATATACATGTAGATTTGCATACTCCATGCAATAACTTTGTTGTTGAGTTGTTTCAGTTGTATGTGACTCTTCGTGACCTCATTTGGAGTTTTCTTAGCAGAAATACTGGAATGGTTTGCCATTTCCTTCTCCAGCTCATTTTACAGATGAGAAACTGAGGCAAACAGGGTTAAATGACTTTCCCAGGTCACACAGCTAGTGTCTGAGGCTGGATTTGAACTCAGGAGGAGTATTCCTGATTCCAAGCCCAGTGTTCTATCCACTGTGCCATTTAGTTGTCCAACAATAACTTAAGTCTACCAAAAGGTGCTGGTGTGCATGTTAAAAGCCCATGCTTCTGTCGAACTGAACTACTTCCTATTCTTTGAATGTGTTTGTTGATCCTTTTATTAATTCATGCTTTTGCTCATGAAATTCCTTGTATACATAATGTCCTTACCATCAATCTTGACCTCTTGAAGTTCTTCTAGCCTTTGAGACCATATTCTAAGACCCACACCTACAAATACATTTCAGTCTCTCCTTCAGACTACTTCACTTATGGGACTTCTTATTTTCCATTTCTTATTATACAGACATATATAAATGTCTGATTTCCTCAGTAAGAAAATATACTGTTACATTTTTTCTATAATCTTTTGCCTGGAACTCTCTTCTAAATGATTACATTCTACCTTATATAATTCATTTTGTGCCTGCCATACCCCCTTATAGAATATAGGTTTTTTTGAGATTATAGTGTAACTTTATTCACTTTGTATCCTCTTAGTTTAGTAGAGTGCCTTGCACACAGTAGGCATTTCAACAAGTATTTATTGGATCTAATTGAATTTATTTGAATTGAATAAGGTATAATCACCTTGAGGAAAGAAACCAAAATGTGAGAGTATTGGAAACCACTGCAAACAAGAAAAAACCAAAGGGAGTAGGTATGGTCAGGCTGGAGAAAGATGTATGAATATAGTAGTTGTCCTCAAATATTTTAAAGGTCATTGAGTAGTGCAGAGACTAGGTTTATTCAGCTTGTGGAGAGCTAGGAATAATGGGTACATGAGGGGGGGAAAAAAGACGTTTGAACCAGTATAAGGAAAAAATTTCTGATAATTAGTGTTTTCCCAAAATGACAAAATACATATACACACATACATACACAGTATTGTTCCTCAGTTGCCTGAAGAAGTGGATTCTCCTTCATTGGAAGATTTCAAAAAGAAACTGATTGGAGATGTAAAGGGACTCTTTGATCAAACATGAGTTGGAATACATGATCAATGAGGATTTTTTTCCCCCAAATCTGAGGTCCCGTTAAACACAAACTTAATATTTCCAAGACAGAAATCATTATGTTTCCCCAAAACATATCTCTCTTCAAAATCTCTGTATTTCTGTTGAGGATACTAGAGAATTCAAATTCAAGACAGTAGAGTTCAAGTGTGAAAGAATTCACTTAGATTTCTCTTTTAGTCATCAGGAACTTTATTAATGTGAAAGCACATAAACCTTTACTGTAACAATGTGGCTGAGTAAAAGGCACTGATATTTTGAGGGGGGAGTAGGCAAAATCTGCACAAAATCCTGACAGGGAGCTATACAGCCTATAGATTTTAGGATTTTATGGTGGTTAAAGATTAAGGACAGGAAGGTTTTTAGGGTTTTGTGCTTGGTTAAAGATTAAGGGGGGGAGAGGACACAAGATAAAGAAGATAAAAGCAATTCTTTTGGTATAAGTTAAGAAAAAGTTGTATGAAATGTTAGCCTTAGCAATAAGAGAAGAAAAAGTAATTGAAGGAATTACAAACAGGCAAAGAAAAAACTAAGTTGTCACTCTTTGCTGACAATATGATGATAGAGGATCCTAGAGAATCAAGTAAAAAGCTACTTGAAATAATAAACAAGAAAAGGTTTTATGATATTTCAGGATAAGGGGAAAAGGACTTTAGGATGGTCTCTAGTTGCAGAACGAGCTACAGAATAAGCCTCCCCCAGGAGGGGGCTCAATAAGGTACCGTTTGTATCCACATCAATACCTCAATCATTCTAGTTAGCCAGGTTTGAAACCTCAGTCATCCCTGGTATTTCACTTTCCTTTATATCCCATATTCAATCCATTGCCAAGTTTTGTTGATTTTTGTCCACAATATCTCTTGTGTCTTTCCCATTCTCTCTATTCATGTGACCACCATGCTACTTCAGGCCCTCATTACCTCTTGCCTTGGCTATTGTCATTAACTTCCTAATTGATCTTCCTGTTTCAAGTATTTCCCTTCTTCAATCCTTTGGGTATCTACATGGGTATCAGTGAATTCCTTAAAGTACATATCTAGCCTACTCAAAAAGCTGACCAACTCCTCTATTTGGCATTCAACTCCTTGGCTTGACTCCAGCCTACCTTTATAGGCTAACACCTTAATCACACATTACTCCCTTTCATGCACTTGGTATTCCGGGCTCATTGGCCTACTTGTTGTCCCTCATATGTCACCTCCCTTCACATATTTGCCTTCCTTACCTCTGCCTCCTAGAATCTCTTAAAAATTCAGCTCAAATGATACCTCCTACATGAAACTTTCCTCAGTGGCTAGTGCTCCTTGAAATGATTTTATAATTAACACATACCTATTTTGTAATTACTTAACTATATATATGCTGTTCCCCACCTCCAGTCTCCAATAGAATGTAAATACATTGAGGGTTGAGATTGTTTCATTTTTTTCTTTGTGTCTCTTACACATAGTATAGTGTCTGCCACTTAGTAGGTGTTTAATACACATTTGTTGGTTAATGATTTATATATTTGTGTAGTGTTTAGCATACATAGGATCTTTGCACAAAGTCAGTGCTCAAATGTTTGTTGAATTGAACTCTGATCAATTGAATATTAATCTAATCAATAAGTTGTTCTTCAGTTGTTTCAGTCATATACAACTCTTTGTGACCCCATTTAGGGTTTTCTTGGGAAAGGTACTGGAATGGTTTGCCATTTCCTTCTCCATTTAATAGGTGAGGAAACTGAGGCAAAGAGTTAAGTGACTTGCCCTGGGTGACACAGCTAGTAAGTGAGATTAAATTTGAATTCATGAGATGAATCTTTTTGAGTCCAGGCCCAATAATCTATCTACTGCACCACCTACCTGACCATTAATAAATTAGTAGACACCTACTAAATGCCTACTATAATCCAGGAGCTATCTTAAGTACCGGAGATATTTAAGTACAAAGAATGAAATAATTACTGCTAGCAAGGACTTTATATTATAATGGAGGATATAGCAGGTGCAAAGAATAAAATAAACAACTGGAAATATATTGATCATAGTTAAATGTAAAGTAGTTTTAGAGGGAAAGAATCTCATTGAGTGGGTAGGTTGGAAAGTCTCTATGCAGAAGATAGTTCTTGAGATTCACCTAAAGGAAGAGAGAAACTCTGTGAAGTTATTGTTACTGTTCATCCTTTGTTCTCAAAGAAGATCAGTGACATCAGGAGGATGATGTCTGTGAGATAGAGGAAAGGAGGGAGCACAATTTAGGCATGACGGAAGACCAATGCAAAAACACAAAGATAAGAGAAAGAGAACATCATATATAAGGAACAGGGAGAAGGCTAGTTGGCTAGATTACAAAATTCAGGAAGGAGAGTAATTTTTACAAAGCCTGGAAAGATAGGTTGGGGCCAGAGTGTGAACTATAGAGTCAATACAAATCTTGTCTGAGCTGTTGATGGACCAATCTTGCAAAGATTTCATTGGAAAACAGCAGTGAGGTTTTATTTTCTTTTCTGCCACATTTTTTCTTGGCATTAGTAAGATGAGATTGAATGAAGGGCATACATAGTAATTTTGTGAATGCCTCCAGTCAGAGGGTGGTCGGGGAGAAGGTCCTGGCTACACCCCAGTGTTCTCAGTGTTCATTCCAGCTAACCTGTAACTTCGAAGCTATTTGGGTTGTTCACCCATTGTGAATGTTCAGGCACCTTCAGGCCCACGGCAGTAGATGAACAGTGGCAGCTAAAGGAGAGATTTCATGAGTCTCAAGAGATAGAGGCTGCCTTCAAATCCAAGCCACAGATCTCAGAATCCTGCTGTGAGCTGCCTCAGCATGAGGGCAATTTCTATCTCTTGGCAGTAAGAGATTCATAAATTGAATAGACAATTTTGAGCAGAAACTAAATGGCTCCTCTTTTTTAGGCACCTGGTTCCTTGTATCTCTAAGGCAGTGTATTTGTTTAAAGGTCTTTCAAGATAATGATAAGCAAATTTGAAGATCAGTGAAACTTTAACTGCCTAATGAGGGAAATCCTAAGGCAAGGGATACTGATGGAAGGACCTTGGAAAGATACGAAAGCAGCGCTGTTTATTACAACGTGCACTGGTCAGGGAATAAGCTAAGAATCAATATACAGTATTACTTTTAAATAGTTCTTTTAAAGTCAACATCATCCTCTCTGTGGGTGTGATTGATGCCTATAGGCACCTGGAGTTTGAATTATAGTCTATTCCACAGTATCATAGTATCTGTAGTTATTAGAGATGGAGAAACCTGGGTTTTTGGGTTTTTTTTGTTTTTGTTTTTTGGGTTGGTTTTTTTTTTTTTTTCAATTTTAGAATGTTGAAAGTAGAGGAGATTCTGGACAGCCTCTACTGTAACCTTGGTATTTTACAAAAGGAGAAACTGAGCCTAGAGAGTGGAAAGGCCCTGTTTAAGCTAACACAATTAATTAGTGACTTTTCCAGGACTAAGCCCCAATTCTTCTACCTATTAGGTTTGTCTTTTATCCACTGCACTTTTATCCTTTTTTTCCATTGGATTCAGTGACTTATCCTCCTAGTACTCCATTCTGTGGTTTGGGTATGATTGATCTGTATAGACATCCTAGCTTCTGGGCAGAATAGGCAGAAGGCTACATGTTATGATTTGAGGTGCCTTGGGAATGCTTCCTTGTCTACACATATCTCCCCTGGCATCCTTCCAGAGTACCAAAAATTCCAACTGTAGAGATTGATTCCTTCACGGTAAGGCTTTAAATCTACAGATGTGCTTTTTCAAAATGCTATACCCCAAAGGGGTGGTACATTAAGCTATTATTTGGTATTAACACTTCAAAGGGCATACATTTGGCATAATAAAGCATCATGATACAGTAAAAAGAATGCTGTATTTGAAGTCAAAAGATCCGAATTTCAGTCTAGACTTTGCCACTTTCTAGCTATGTCACATTGGGTAAATCATTTCAGCTCTTTTTTTTGCCCAAGTGATCTTCTGGAAAATGGGGAAGAAAATACATGTGTTATCTGACCAACAAGGAAGCAAAGAGAAGCTGGGCAGCTTTGAAAACAATATGTAGTATTTATTATATAGATTTTCTTGAAATGTAAATTTATTGTTTTATACTGTAACCTCCCTATGATCTGCTATGTGCATGGCAGTGTTTTTTTTTCTTTTCTCATTTTGTATTTGTTTAAAATACAAATTATATTTTTAAAAAGGTAAGATAGAAAAAAATTATGCTATCACTAATGATGGTGGTAAATAAAGGATTTATTGATCCATCAGCTCTATACTCAACAGTGTGACAAGCTTTCCAAAGTTCCTAGGGTCACATTATGTCACACTGCATAGACAGTTGTCTATTCTGTCTGTGTTTGAGGGCAACTCTGGGGGAGATTCATGAAAGATATAGAAAACAACAACATAGGAGACCTACAAAAGTGATTTCTATCTTCAGGATATAGTCTAGTTTGCAAAATAAACATAAAAACCACTTAAAGTTGCTGTGGGCTCTACATATTTAGGACTTCTGAGAAGGGAGAGATCAGAGTTGACTGGTCTTGTCAATGAAAGGCTTCATGGGAATTAGGAATTAGCTGGGTCTTGAAAGATGAGTAGGATCTGTACTCTTTTACCATGAGAAAACTATTTTGCAGAAAGAAAATTTAATGAAGGCAACAAAATCTTGGAGCACCGTCTGTTGACTGAGCAAAGTATGTCCAAATTAGAGCAATGAAAGGCTTTAGGCGATCAATGAATGTCATGAAAGGAATCTGGAGAATACCTTTGGGAATGTGATTTAAAAAGTGGAAAGACAGTAGGATATTGTTAGGAAGACATGAAAATCACTTTTTCCTACTTCACCATTTTGTCCAAGGAAAGGAATAACTAAAATCTGAATTTAAGGAAGCAGAGACACTAGTCAATCAATCAAAAAAGCATTTATTAAGCTCCTTCTATGTGCCAGACACTATGATAAGTGATCAACAAAATGCCAAATTTACTTCTGATCTCAGAGCACACCTGAATAAACATCTGTTAGTTTACAGAATTTTGTCCTTGATAATTTTTTTTATAAATTTATTTATTTTGTTCTGAACTTAAGAAATAAAACAAGCATTTCTATAACAAAATAAAATAGAAAAACAGCTTTGCACCTGAAATTGCAGAGCCATTACATATGACTTGCTATTCCTTTAAAATATACAACAAAGTTATGATGTAACTATCTTTTTCCCCCTCTACCCGTCCCCAAACCTAGAGATGGCTACCATTAGATACAAATATGTGTACACACACACACACACACACACACACACACACACACACACACACACACATACCAGTTCTTTCTCTGGATGCTAACAACATCTTCCTTCATAGGATCCTTGTGGCTAATTTGGGTATTTATGATAGAATGACTTGGTGGTTCAGAGTTGTTCTTAAAACAGTACTGCTGTTATTGTATACAGTGTTCTCATGGTTCTGCTCATTTCACTATTATTTCATGCAGGTTTCTCCATGCTTTTCTAAAATCATTGAGCTCATCATTTCTTATAGCAAAGTTATATTGCATCCCATACATATACCACAATTTGTTTAGCAATTCCCCAACTGACAAAACATTCCTGCAGTTTCCAGTTCTTTCTCACCACAAAGAGAGCCAGTATAAATATTTTAAAACTTAACTTCTTTTACTTTTTCCCTAGTCATCTTGGGAAACAGACTTAATAGTGGTTTTGCTGGGTCAAAGGGCATAGACAATTTATTAGCTTTTTGGGAATAATTTCAAATGTCTCTCCAAAATGGTTGCATCAGCTTACAGATCCAGCAAAAATAAATTAAGGTCCCAATTTTTCCACATCCCCTCCAACATTTGCCACTTTCTCCTTCTATCCTTTTAACCAATGTCCTTCATAATTTCCATTTCCTTTTCTGTGATCTTCCCCCCAAATCTTGGTGTACTCCAAATATACAGAAGGTAGTTATCACCCTAAAATTCTTTCCATGATTTTCTCCTCTATTTAGGGAAAGATTTAATAAATTAATTCACCTGACCCTTCAAAAGCCCATTATTCCATTCATGTAAGTATTTTCCCTATAGCTAGATATAGAATGCAGCCCCTTCCTATGCTTATTTAGCAGTGTCCTAAGTTTCTGTGACTAGGATGATAGTGTTGGGTCATTACTAAAAAGTGATGCTATAAAGTCAATTCAGTTGTCCAGGATGATGTCCTTTTTATACTTTTTTAAGATATTAAAACATTTACATTATTGATAGATTATTACTGATTAAAGAACAGTCTTCTAGGAAGAGTAGATTATCCAACTTCTACCTAAGCCAGAGAAAGCTCAATAACAATTGAAGACAAATTCTGGCAAAGAATAACTATGTTTATTTGAGCTGAAATCTCAGAGTTATCTGGGAAGGGTGGTAAGATAAGGAGTCAGGATCAGTTGAAAAGATAAGGGCTTAAATCCAGAGTTAAGAAAAGGTGAAATGAAACATGTGTGTATGTATTTTTATATGTATGTGTGTATATTTGTACACACACATATGTATATATTTTTTGAGATTCTGAATAAGATCTGGGTGAAAATTTCTTTAAAATGTCATTTAAAATGTAATATTCTTTAACATTCTCAAGTGTAGTTGTTTTCCATAGTTTTTTAAAATTAAAAACACAATTCAGTTTGACAAATTTTTATTAGTCCTACCCATTAAAGAGTAAGGTTCTATGTTAGGTGCTAGGGATAAAAAGACAAAATAATGAGAACAGTTTGTATCCTAAAGGCATTTATGTTCCTGGGGTCTAATTTTGGCTGTCCTACTGGGCAAGTCATTTGACTTTTCTATACCTCAGTTTCTTCACTTGAAGAATGAATTGGAACATGGTTCAAATTATCCATAAGATACTTTTTAGCTTTAACATAGTGACTCTATTATGTCTTCCCTCCCAGTATCAAGACTAATAGCCTGTTACACAGTCAAGTTTTGGATAATACCAAATATAATATTATTTCCTATTTCATCAGTATATTACTTTTTGTCTATCCAACCAGACTATAAATTCTTTGAAATCAGGGATCTTGTCTTTTTCATTTATGTCCATCCATTCATTCATTCAAGTATTTAGCAAATCTCTAGTACATGCCCAGCCCTGTGCAAGAGAAGACATTTATAGTCTATACCCTCAGGCACCTGACAGTCTAAAGTGGAAAAGAAAATAACACACTTGTAACAATCAGGGAACAATACCTTAGATCTAAAGGTCTACTGATTCTGCCATGCTTTCATTGCCCCAACGTCCAAAGTTTTAGTATTTCTCCCCATCTCCTCACCTGATGTTATCATAGAGCCAAGGGCTAACATACCATGTTAAAGATAGTCACTCGTAAGAGAAAGAGAATTGCCCTAAAGTTTGAACCTCAGTATCTCCAGCTATAAAATGACAGTTGAATGTGGTAGAGTTGGAAGAGTGCTAGCCTCAGATTTAGGAAAGACCTGGATTCAAATTATACTTCAGATACATTGTTGTTTGTCCTTCATTCTTTTTAAATTATTATTAATTTATTTTAGTCTTCAACATTAATTTCTCATAAGATTTAGAGTTCCAAATTTTCTCCCCACCTCTCTTCTCCCCCCAACCCCAAGATGGCATGCATTCTGATTACCCCTTCCCCCATTCTGCCTTCCCCTCTGTCACCCTCCCATCCTTCCTCCCCCTTACTTTCTTGTAGGGCAAGATAGATTTCTATTATAACCCATTGCCTGTACATCTAATTTCCCAGTTGCATGTAAAAACAGTTTTTAACATTTGTTGGAAAAGTTTGAGTTCCAAATTCTCTCCCTTCTTCCCTCCCCACCCACCCTCATTGAGAAGGCAAGCAGTTCAATATAGATTATACATATGTAGTCATGTAAAACACTTCCATGATAGTCACGTTGTGAAAGACTAACTATATTTCCTTCCATCCTATCCTGCCTCACACCATTTATTCTATTCTCTCATTTGACCCTATCCCTTTTCTAAAGTGTTTGCTTCCAATTACCTCCTCCCCCAATCTACTCTCTCTTCTATCATTCCCCCCTCTTATCCTCTTACCCCTACTTTCCTGTAGAGTAAGATACCCAATTGAGTATGTATGTTATTCCCTCCTTACACCAAATCTGATGAGAGTAAGTTTCTCTCATTTCCTCTCACCTCCCCCCTCTTCCCCTCCATTGTAAAAGCTTTTTCTTGCCTCTTTTATGTGATATAGTTTACCCCATTCTATCTCTCCCTTTCTCCTTCTCCTAGTATATTCCTCTCTCACCCCTTAATTTTATTTTTTAGATATCATCCCTTCATATTCAACTTACCCTATGCCCTCTGTCTATACATAGATAGATGGATATATGGATATATGGATAGATAGATATATAATTACCTCCTACAACCCTAATACTGAGAAAGGTCTCATGAGCTACCAATATCATCTTTCCATGTAGAAATGTAAACACTTCAACTTTAATAAGTCCCTTATGATTTCTCTTTCTTGTTTTCCTTTGAGTCTTGTATTTGAAAGTCAAATTTTCTATTAAGGTCTGGTCTTTCCATCAAGAATACTTTAAAGTCCTCTATTTCATTGAATTTCCATTTTTTCCCTTGAAGTATTATACTCAGTTTTGCTGGGTAAGTGATTCTTAGTTTTAATCCTAGCTCCTTTGACTCTGGAATATAATATTACAAGCTTTCTGATCTCTTAATGTAGAAGCTGCTAGATTTTGTGTTATCCTGATTATTTTCCACAATACTTGAATTGTTTCTTTCTGACTGCTTGCAATATTTTCTCCTTGACCTGGGAATGCTGCAGTTTGGCTACAATATTCCTAGGAGTTTTCCTTTTGGGATCTTTTTCAAGAGGTGATTGGTGGATTCTTGCAATCTCTATTTTGATCTGGTTCTCGAATATCAGGGCAGTTTTCCTTGATAATTTCTTGAAAGATGATGTCTAGGCTCTTTTTTTAATCATGGATTTCAGGTAGTCTGATAATTTTAAAATTATCTCTCTTGGATCTGTTTTCCATGTCAGTGTCCTTCTTTCTTGACAAGGTTGAATGACGTCAGGAGGGTGATGACTTGCAGGTGAACTGGATTTAAGTGAGACAGACCTGTACAAAGTCATCAGCCTCACTCTTTCCTCCAGAATCATCTAGTTCTAGTGGCAAGATGGATCAGAATGACTGGAGATGACATTAGATTCAGTGGGAGACCTTGCCCTTTTTAAGTTAAGGTCTTTCTCAGGTCTCAGTTTGTCTGAGGTAACACTCATTCAGTGATTTAAAGGCTAGATAATAAATGAGGCAAAAAATGACCTAGTTTGCCTACTCAAAAAAGAAAAAATCAAACAGGGAGAGAAAGACCGTCAGGGTTTCTCTGACACAATTTTGCCTTCAAAACCCAAACAATGACCAAGTGAGACCAAAGACCAATCAATGAGAGCCAGAGTGATTGGAGTTTAAGGCAAGGCCAAGTAACTCTATTTGAATACCAATAGGCTTCTTCAAATCCTGGTTTTCCAGTGCTCTATTTCAAGAAATCATAAATGAAACATGGGACAAAAAAGTTAATTGTCCTAGATTTTTTATAATGATAGAATGAATACGTAGGGAAGAGAAAAAAATCTAGTCCATAAACCCCAAGATATTTTGTGAGGTTTCAGCGATCAAAATGTGTAGTCCTTTGTTCAGATATATTATAACCATGGACAAATCACTTAATATACCTGAACCTCAGATTTATTATCTCTAAAATGGATATAATAAGAGTCCCTGTTGACAAGGGAATTGTGAGGATCAAATTAGAAAGTACATAAAGTGCTTCAAAAATTTTTAAATTCTACATAAATGTTAGCTATTATTATTGTTTTGGCTATTGTTGTTCTTATTACTGCTATCATTGGTATTATCTCTTAATGTGTAAGAGTTCCAAAATACTCCATTTGTTATCATTGGAGAGTTTTAGAATATTATTATCTCAGCCTCACAAGAATGGGCTGTCTCGAAATATCTCACTTTTCCTCAATAACCCATCATGGCGCAGCCACCCTGGAGTTTATCTAACTCCTTTTTAAAGCCTCTCAAATTTTTTAGTCTATAATATTTTTTTTGGTTGCTGAGTTTTACAACCATTTCTGAAGTAGGATTTTTTTTTCATCATTGAAAAGCTACCTTGTTAAACTTCATAGGAGCTCCTAGATTAAAAGGCTAATAGGTGGGTGGGTAGAAAACATCTCATGTATTATCCATTCCAGAACCATAAGAATAATTATTGTGCCTCATTTTAGCCCAATTTTCAGGAATTTTTTTTTTTTGTATTAGAAAGTGCAGGGTCATTTCAAGACAGAGCCTGTCTTAAAATCTGCAAATATTGGGGTAAAATCCCACCAAATATTCAAATGCTTTCCTTTTACTCCTTATCTTCTAGACTTTAATATAATATTTATATGAATAAAAATCTTGGGGCAACTTGGTGACGCAGTGAATAGAACACCAACCCTGGAGTCAGGAGAATCTGAGTTCAAATGCGGCCTCAGAGACTTAACAACTTACTAGCCATGTGACCTTGAACAAATCACTTAACCCCAATTGCCCTGCCCTTCCCCCTCCAAAAAGCAAAAAAAAATATTTCTGGGATTTTAATTAGGTCAAATTTATTGATTCCTAAATACAGTTGATATTAAAATGAGGTAACAGCAACAGAATGTCAAGAAGAATTGGAGGTGAGTGGCTCTGTAGGAGGCATCTCAGTAGTATATTTGCACAGTAATCATTTGGCAATAAGCAAAGATGGGAAAGCAAATAATAAATACTTTGGGGTATCTCAACATTGAATTAGCAAACATACTTAGAAAGTTTGGTGGAGATGTTAGAACTTTGACACAAAGTTTCAACAGCCCAAGCAATGTTTTATTTCTTGTTTCTTCTGAAGATCTTACTTTATTTATTTCATGGAATTTATCTGTGTTAGAGTCATAAATTGATTGTTTTAAGGGACCTTAGAAATCATCTGGTTCTAATTCTACCCATCCCTTACAACAAAGCTATGCCAGGTTTAAGGTATTCTGTTGATCCACATGTATTCAGAACCTTAGCTCATGAACCCCTACTGGTATGTTTACTTTTACTATATGGCCAGAGGACACAGTCATTCAAAACAAAGGCATTTAGTGAAATAGCATAATTAAAAAACAAACAAACCAATAATAGAAATTTCCCCTTAAAACTGACTCCCTTAAGTTCTCTACCCTGCTTTTCTCATTCCATCTCCCTCTTCCTTTTCCCATTTCCTTCCTCATTGCCCTGTTCCTTTCCCTCCCTCCTCCCTTCTCCAGTTGATAGATGGGTGCCATATAGAAGGCATAGTAACTTCCTATTTCTCTCTGAAAGTCTGTCTGAAGTGACTCTCTCTTGCTATCCATGATAGACGACTTTCTACTTCCTTGGAACAGATGTTATTGAAGCTGCTTCTTGAAGCTTTAAAGTGCTATATCAATGTGAATTATTATAATTATTATGATTATGATTATTGACAAACCATTCTTCTAATTGTGTTTGATGGCATTCAAATAGAAACAGTCCTTGAGCAAACAGCTATTCTACTCTTGTGCATTTATATTTAATGTTGTATGAACCATTGAACAGGTGAATAGTTACAACTATTTTCAGTAGTAGATGTATTAGGAAAATAAGCTCATCTTCTGTATGAAGATGAATGAATGAAAACATTAGTACAATTCTAGTAGTAAACAGGATAACCAGAATGATATGAACCCTATCCCGTTCCACCATGATTTTGATCCTTCCTTCAGGTATCTATGTTTGGAAAGTTTTTCATTATACATAATTTAGTCATAATGAGTATTTGGTATGATGTCATCTGCTAAAAATATTCTATTCTTAAGTTTTTATGGATCAGTGATATGTCTGGGGTTATGATGGGCAACCAATTTGGTGTTGGATAATGATCTAGTTTCAGTAGTTTATTGGTTGAGTTCTCCCATATATTTGTAGTAAGGGATTCAATTCTTGTAAAATTAGTAAGGTTGTGCTGTATAATTCTAGTAACATAGCACTGTCTTACTAGATATTCACTAGTTGTTAAATTTTTATAGACTATATGTGTTGTATAGTTTCTACTATTTCCTTATGTAATCTGCATTGGTCATTAACTCTGAGTACCTTAATGATAATCCTTATGTAATTTCTGGCAGCAATGGCCTAGCCCTGAATTGTCTTCAGTCTCTCTACTTCATAAAGATATCTCTATGACTCTGTCATTTCTTAGAAATTTTTCCAAAGTATGTTGTTATATAATATCATTTATGATATATTTTTAATATTACTAATCATCTTCCTTTTTGATGCTTATCTTTCTATTACTTTAGGGTGATGGGCTCCATGTTTTATTAGTACATATGTGTATATGTGTACATATACATATATATGTATGTATGTATACATATATACATACACACATATATTAGGTTCCAAATCTGTTACTGTCCATTATCCAGTTACTAAAGTGTTCATTAAGACTGGTATTGCATAGGTGTTCATTGTCTTGTTTTATTCCCATTGAGTTTTGATTTTATAATAAATGATTTTAAATAACTTTAGGTTTTTAAACTTTTTTCTCTTCATATTTTATGTATTTTTAGATTTCATCTCTCATTTTATCTAATCAAGGTTTAGGGATGAAGTTATGTTTTATAGTTGCCCTGCACTGGCCCACCATGTATTGTTTTGTGTCTTGAAACTAATACTACTATTGACAAAATAAAAAGGAGGTCCTTGCCTATAACTCGTAACATGTCTAAATTTCTTATGGTATATAATACAGGCATGTAATGAAAGTATTCATATCTTAAACTGATTTCATGTCTTCAGTTGACTTCATGACCATTCATAGTTTACTCCATTTAGTAATCTGCTCCATCTGTGCTGAAGAATTTCTAAAGGGTGAGATAGTGGTATTTCTGATTTTTCTACTTTCCCTTACTTTCTTCTGATACTAGTACACAAAGGACTACCACCCATTCTGCTATCCCCCATGTCAAACTAATTGTTAAAGCCTACAACTCCATGCCACCCAGGCTATTTCTTTGCCTCTTAGACACAGTTGTGTCACACTGACTAGGGTACTAATCAGTGGTTTCTCTAGAACCTAATTGATCACCATTCCAGCATTTCTGCTCTGACCTCACGATTACCCTAAAAGTCATAGAGATCATAGTGTCCTCATTTTATATCATCCTGTCATTCTGCTTTGCTACTCTCTCTTACCCTCACAATGCAGAGAATGGGTTGAACTTTGAGGAAGTTTATTGTTATTGTGAATGTTAAAATCCATCAATCAACAAGTCTTTAATGAGTACATACTATGTGCCAGCAAAGCTTCAAACCCTTATTTTGAAATGTACATAAACATTCCTAGGTCTATACTAAGAGCTGGAGGGTGTGGTCGGTATGGAGACAAAGAATGGACACAAAGTTGGGGAGTGAGTTCATGTGGCATTTGGGGACAGAGGAATAATTGCAATAAGCAGTCAGAGAAAAATTGAAGGCTACAAAAATCCAGTGCTATAAGCTATAACCCCATAACTCTAAGGATCAAAAGTCAGTTCAAAGGGAAATGCAAGAATTCTAAAGATCTGCTTAATTTAATCAGTCTATCTAGTACAGAACTCATATTCCTTTAAAAAATTATCAAGGGAAAAAAGGCATTTATTGACTCAATTTTCATGGCTGCCAAAAAACATGTTACTCTGTGATGTAAAGGAACTAAAAGGGAAGGTATTCAAAATAATGATTTGTCTTACAAAAGAAGGGAAAATAAGGGACCAACATCATTTGATGATAGAATTATGTTTGAAGTCTCACAAAGATGTGCCAAGACACCTGAAGTGACTGAACTACAAAAAGTATAGCAATCCTCCTCCTGCCCCACCTCCAATGCTCCCTACGTAATCTTTCTTGAAGTTAGTTTATAGAAGGAACATCTGATTGTACATCAAAAAGACTGCAATAAGGAACCTTATAATTCACATGAGAACTATTTCATGGAACAATCTTAAATTAGTATGTGGTGGAGATGCAAATTGCTATGTGCCATATATTAAATCCGTTGCCATAATTTTCTTCATAAACTCAGTAAATAGGAAAGTGTTATTTATCCCCTTGTCAAATCCAAATGAAGCTGCTGGCTGGGAATCCTTCCTATCACCTGCTTCTGGAGGATGCTAACTGTCCCAGAGAAATATGAGGTTCCTGGCTAACATGAGGTGAACTCCATAGTGTGAGTGGAGGGCTGTTGATAGGGGAGACCTCCTCTCTGAGACAATCCCCGGCTCCATTGTCCCAGGAAAGGAGAATAGACAATTAATCTAGGCTCTATCAAAAGGTAGTTTCCTGATACTACACAAAGATGAATTAAAACAGATTCTCAGCAGACCCAGCAGACCTCAGCTGCTGAGACAAAGCAGGAGCAGGGAGCGCCTCGGAATAGCTTTGTGGATGGTTTCCTTTCAGCCAAACTCCTTTGCAAAAGAGTTATCAAAGAAAACAGCTCATAATTTGTCAGTTTGGGATGACTTCCCCCAAGGGACTCTGAGACTTCTGTGCCATCGTTCTGACAGCCTTCTAATTACCACCAGACTACAGAATGAGCTACATTAAGCTGGACAACCATCAATCCAAATTTATTCATAATATTCCTGGAGATGCATTCATTGTGATATTTTAGGCTAGCTCTCTGATGGGGGAGGATTTGACAGCTTCAATTTATGGGATATTTGCATACCTATAGATTGACTGGAAGCAATCATGCCCCAATTAATACCTACACTCAATTAGCATGTATTGCAAATTTTCTCCAGATATCATAAGATTATGTATTTAAAGCCAAACAGATCCTCAGAAGTCCTTTTTAGTTCAACCTCCTCATTTTATAGGTGAAGAAACTGAGGCCCAGGGAGGTGAAATAGTTTGTCAGAGGCCACAAATGTTAATAAACATCAGAGGTGATATTCGAACCCAGATACTCTGGTTCACGCCAACTCTCTTTCTACTTTATCATAAGAGTGACATGGGAGTTACAGTCACCAGGCCAATCTCCTCACGATCCATGTGCCATTCATGCTCATTCATGTTTCTGTTCTTCCCTCATTCTTCTCCGAAAAAAGTGAGCTCTTCGGAGGCCAGAATTATCTCAATTAAGCAATGATTTAACAAACGCTTACTAAGTATCTGCTACAAGCCAGAAACTATGCTAAGCCCTGAAGATACAAAGAAGAAAAACAATCCTTTTCCTCATGGACTTTACCATCTACTGGGGGAGAGAACAAGTAAATGAAAGTGTAAATATAAGATCTCTACAAAGTAGGTAACTTTAGAGGGGAAGGCTCTAGAAGCTGAGGTGTCTGGGTGGGGAAAGCTGGAAAAGGTCTAATGAAGAAGGTTGTTTTCAAGCTGAATCTTGAAGTAAGCCTCTATGAAGCAAAGGTGATGAGGGAGAACATTCCAGGCATGGGGACAGAAGGCCATGTTCCCAGGGAGATGAGAGATAGGATTTTGTATCATAAACATAAATGTGTATGTCTATCTATACACATATATGTATGTATATATACATATATATAATTTTATTATATATTTAAAAGGAATAGAAGTTGTATGTAATAGATTTACAATTTCATGTGCAATCATCTTTTTTTATTATGTTATGGAAATGCTTGTTTTTATTCCATAAATTAAAAATAAAATAACTTTTTTTTAAAGTTTGTATCCCCAGCACTTAACAAAGTGTTTGGCACATAGTTGATTCTTAATAAATGTTGATTAACTCAGGATCATAGATCTGGAGCTTCAGAGGATCTCAGAGATAATCTTGTTTGGTCTCTTCATTCTACAGAGGAGGAAGTAAAGATTAGAGAGTTTATGTGATTTGCCCAAGATCACACAGTTAGTAAGCAGAAAGACTGGAATTTGAATTTAATGGAATCCTTATCCTTTTTTTCCCTGCCTGGAATGCCATCCTGTCCCTCCTCCGCTTTTCTAAATCCATTCATCAAGACCCTGGTTCAAGCATCTTTGCATTCTCTGCAAAGTCTTCTCTATTCCACCTCACAGTGATCTCTTCTTTCTAGATACTCTCTTATTTTTAAATTCAGAGTCACAAAATGTAACACTGAAATTGTTCTCTAATTGGTGGGAGTGTTTTATTTTGCCCAACTAGCCAGTGAACTACCTGAGGTCAGGGATCAGGTCCTGGTTTCCTCTCACTGCAGCAGGTACACAATAAATAATTAAAGTCTATCAGTACTGGAAAGACGTAGAAATTTTCTAGTTCAACAACTTTATTTCTCAGATGAGGAAACTGCAGCTGAGAGGCATGGAGTCAGAGGCAACTTCAAGTCTTAAAGTTTGGTTGACAAGGAAAGAAATTAGCGTTGAGTAAAAGATACAGGCATATTAAAGAAAAGAGCAGGTTTCAGATTAAGATGAGGAGTTTGATTTTAGACATGTGGAGCTATTGGCTAAATAAATCTAAGGATTCATATTGACAAAGCACTAAACCAATCACAGCAGACTGATGTCAGTTTGAAAGTATGTGTTAAGTGTCTACTTTTCACAAGCTGCTATCTTAAGTTCAGGAGATAGTGACCCCTCAAAATATACTGCCTTCTCTCCCAAAGAAGCTTATGTAATCCAAGGCTGAGTGTTTTTTTTTTTTATTGATGCTACCTACTTTGTCATTTTTATCAGCTTCTCCAATTACTACCTACCATATACATTTCTTACTATGTAGTCCTGTATATGTGAACTGTCTGAGTTTTTTGAAAGCTAGTAGCATTAATTTTTTTAGTGTTTAAAAACTAGCCATGGATCACTAGTTAAAAAGTCTTATGTACAGCAACTTTAAAAGAAATCAGAGGCCTAAATTGTAGAGAGGGCATATGGTGAGACACAGAACCATTCATTGCATGGACAGGGTCATGGGTATCTGATCCGTAAGTGTCAAATTTTTTTTTGCCTATTTTTTTGGAAGGGGGCAAGGCAGAGCAATTGGGGTTATGTGACTTGCCCAAGGTCACACACCTAGTGAATGTTAAGTGTCTAAGACTGGATCAGCTCAGGTCCTCCTAACTCTAGGCCTGGTGCTCTATTCACTGTGCCACCTAGCTGCCCCTTGAATCTGAGCCTAAGTGTCAAATTTTAAGGGTGTTGAGAGTGCTTGTAGTCCTTCAGAAGATTATAAGTAATTGTATTTAGCAAAAAGTCATTCGTTAAAATTGGAAACTATCAGACAACAGCTGGGTGAGCCTTTTCCCCAGTCCACCCTCTTCTGTGTCTCTCTAGCAGCCTGTCTCACCTACCACGACCCCAGGGTGTCCTCTCCAGAAGCATCCTTCCATAGATACACCAGGATTTCTGTCTCCCTCTATGAGGCTATGTCAGTGTGCGACCCTCTCAAAAAACAGAACAAAACACACCCCACAACTAAGGCCCCTCTGTGTGACTTGTATACAGACAGTAAAGAACTTTCTCACCGTCGAGGTGAGGAGCAGCAGACTCTAAATTCTTTTATATCAGGAACTATTTTTCTTTTCTTTCAATCCCAAGTACCCAGCACAGAGCTTTATACACACAATATCCCTAATAAATAGGTGGTGAGGCAGATAAAATTCTGGCCCTGGAATCTAGAAGACTTGAGTTAAAATGTGACCTCAGGCACTTAGCATCTGTGCATCCGTAAGACCCTGAGCAAGTCAGTTAACCTCTGCCTCAGTTTCCCCATCTGCAAAAAGGGGATGATAAGAGCACCTACCTTACAGGGTTGTTGTGAGAATCAGATTAGATAATATTTATGGAGTACTTGGCAAAATATCCCCCTCTCATTTATCCTCTTCAAAAACAGCAAACACAGTACCTGGAATGTGATAGGTGCTTTATATGTGTGTATTTCCTTCTTAAATGTTCATCTAATTGGATTGGAAGAGGCTGCCAGGGAGGAAATATAAGAACTATATCCATTAATTTAGGATAACTTAGGCTTTTCCCTGCAGAGATGAGGCACCAACAGAAAGCACTAAACATCCTTTCTCTAAACTCCTAGAAGCCAAAACCATCTAGTACTATTGATGTCTTAAGGTTCAAGCTGTCTAGTGGGGCCTCTTGGGATCTCTGCTGGATGTGAGTATCCTCTAAATAAGCCCTGTACTCTCTCTGTATTTTTGAGGTTCAGGACTTTACAGATGAAAAAAATTATACCTGTTTGATTAAGAAAGTGGCATATGTTCCCATAGTGCATGAAACACTATTAATACCCAGGTCCACTATACCATGTTGCCTCAATGGTTTAACTCTGTTCTTTTGGGCTTATATATTGAAGTAGATAATCCAAGGAGGTGAATTTTACCTAGGGCATACACAGAATTGTGTATTAACAGGATGCTTTAATATGGTCTTCAACACTATTTCTTGCTTTTTAATTTGTTTTGTCTTACAGTATGTCCAAATACAATCGGATATTCTACAGTTGTGTGATCCTATAATTCAGATGTGAAATTCAGTTGTGAAAGTATGACTTTTATTTTCAGCTCTGATTTCCTACAAAGGTCATTTCTTGTCCTCTTTCCGTTGAGGGTACTTATGACATGTACACCATTGAGCATTCTGTGTGTGAAGCCAGTACCAGTTAGCTAATGGTTTTAATGACATTAATTGCTAGGGTAATTGGGGCTGAGACTCTAGCTTTAATTGAACCTTTAGCCATGGACTAATTGAGGATCACTGGCTAGTAAACAATTAGCTCTACAATGCAGATGTTACTCTGTCGTTGTTCATTTAAATATTGCAAAAGGTATATCCTGGATGGGTAGAAGGAGGTATTTGTTGATTAAGGAGGTATTCATTGATTCCACTTATTTTTTTTTGCTTATTGCCTATGACCTTGGGCAAATTACTTCGTTTCTCTGGGCCTCTGTTTCCCCACCTCTAAATTGAGCAGTTTGACTAGATGACTAAGGTTCCTCTCAGTTCCAAATCCTGTGATCATTCTTCCAAAAGTCTACCCACCCCACATCTCCAAGAATAATCAAAGAAAGCAAATAAATAAACCTTCTTCAATAATCTACCCTCAGTTTTCTCTGATTGCCAGTGTAAGAAAAGCTGTAATTCCTTTATTCTCAATTGAATCCCTTGTACTAAAGTTTGTTCATTAGTGATGGAGATGCTCTTTTGTACCCTTGAAGGCTCCATGTTCCCAAGGTCCTTGTGAATCATTAGCCATCACATCACTTCAGGTAGGGAGATCTTGGGAATATAAAGCATGAGAACAATGGATTAGAAGTCAGGAGAGCTTCCAGGCTTCCTGTCTTGACTCTGTTTTCTACTAACTTTTTTACTTTGGCCGAGTCCCATAGGCTCTTTTTGCCTCAGATTTTCTTTTTTTTTTCCTTTTCCTTTTGAAATAAAGATGGTCATAGTTAGGGTTCTGGTCATTGAACTTTGTATTAATTCAGGGTCTCCCATTTTCTCTTTCATGCATTCCCCAAATGAAAGGAAACATTCCTACAGTCCACCTCACAGCAAGACTATATGAAAATCAGTGAGAATCCCTATAATGGTTCTTTGACATTATTATCCTTTTGGCTTTGACAAGTAACTTAAACTTTAAGGGTCTCAGTTTCCTTATTTGTGAAATTATGTTCTCTAGCTACCTTCTAATTGTAAATGTATAAGTTGATATGATATAAAATATTAGGCAGCTAGGTGGTGCAGTAGATAGAGCACTGGACCTGAAGTCAAGAAGACTTGAGTACCAGTCCAGCCTCAGACACTTACTAGCTGTGTGATCCTAGGGAAGTCACTTAACCTCTTTTGCCTTAGCTTCCTCATCTGCAGAATGAGCTGGAGACAGAAATGACAAATCACTCTAGTATCATTGCCAACAACAACTGTTATTTCTGCAAGAATGTTGGGCCTGGAGTCAGGGGGATTCTTCCTGGTTCAAATATGGCCCCAGACATTTCCTAGTTGTGTGACCTTGGGCAAGTCATTTAACCTTGTTTGCCTCAGTTCTTTATCTGTCAAATGAGCTGGAGAAGGAAGTGGAAAATCACTCCAGTATCTTTGCCAAGAAAACCCCAAATGGGATCACAAAGAGTTGGACACCACTGAAAAACAATTGAATAACAATGTGTGTATAATATATATAAATACATATATATAGGTAGATATAGATATATAAATATATAGATATGTAGGTATATATGTACACACACATATATACGCACATATGCACACAGACATATATGACATGGGTCTGAATAGAAAAGAAGACAGACTTTAAAGGATGGTCCCCAGCCTCACTGATTTTGCTCTCAACTTTGCAATACTTCCTTCTTCTACTTAAAACTTGATGCTGTTTTCTACCAGACAGATTTTAATGCCCTGACTCAGGGCCGTTGCTCATAGGCGGTTTTGCTTTATAGTTGTAGAAGCTGTAGCTATCTCTTTTTAAACAACACTTGGGCTAAAGCACTGACCACTGAAATGGTAAAAAGTTGGTGACTCGCTGCAACATGGTCTTTCATTGTCCCCCTGAAAAGCAATATCACCTGGAATGAATCGTAAGGTTTCATGTGTCTCTTAAAAGACTCTTTGTGCCCTTTTGTCTCCTCAGCATGCTGAAGAATGAACATGAGGTTGCTCTGAGTTGATGGCTGAGTACTGCATAGGGCTACAGGCCTATAATTGAAGATGTCCTACATATGGGACAGCTAGAACTCATCTTTGATGGCATCTGAGGTTTGAGGGGGGAGGCTAGGTCTTAAAGCCCAATCAAACTTGCTTCAGTGATTTTGCTCTTTATACCTTAAGCCTAAACTTCATCTGAAAGACCTTCCACAATCAACAGACACGCATTCAGTAGCTACTCTATAGCTGGGCCTGTTGTAGGCCTGTGAGAAATAGAAAGAAGTAGAAGATACAGTGTCTGCCCTCATGTAACTTATACTTCAGGGGAAGCAGGAATGATGGCATGCATGAGTGGCTAACCACCTAAGTACCAAATGAGTGAGACCAGTAAGAGTTGTGGTAGATCAGAAAAAGAAATTACCATGGGCAATGATAGACAATGAAAGTCTCTTGGAGGATATAAACTTTGAAAGGTGGATTTTTTCAAGGGGGGTAGAGAGATGGAACAGTGAATAAAGTTCCAGGCCTGAAATCAGTAAGACTTCTCTTCATGTTCAGATCTGGCCTCAGACACTAACTTGCTATGTGACCTTGGGGTAGTCACTTAACCCTGTTTGCCTCAGTTTCCTTATCTGTAAAATGAGCTGGAGAAGGAAATGGCAAACCACTCCAGTATCCTTGCCATGAAAATCTCAAGTGGGATCAGGAAGAATCGGATATGAACGAAAAATGACTCAACCCACTCAACTCAGGTAGAACAGAGATAGGAAGTTGTGTTTTAGCCAGGGCTTATCTGTCAGTGGGATGGGTCACACTGGAGATAACTTCAAGGTAGGGAGGAGATGGACATAAGAGATGAGACAGATAATATAGGAAGTCTAGGAAAGAGACAATATAGGCATGTCTGTAGAGGGAATAGACCACACTAGGGAGGTAAGGCAACTCAACAAAGGTATGCGATACTATTCTAAATGCTTTGGACACAAAGACAAAAACCAAAGAGTCCCTCACTTCAGGGAGTTTGCACTTTAATGGGGAACTTCAAAATGTACAAAAATAAGTATAATACAAGGAAAATTATGGATGAGGAGACTGTATACAACTGGATGAAATCAGGAAAAGTCTCACAGGGGACGTGGCCTCTAACTTGGGCTCTGAAGGAAGACAAAACTTGTAAGAGGCAAAGATCAGGGAGAACATTCAGAGCAGAGGGAATGGCTTGTGTTAAAGTATCAAATTGAAGGAGCGGGTAGTGACCCAGTGTTGCTGGAACATTTGTGAAGGAGAAATGGATCAAGGAAGGGATGGAAAGGTAGGCAGCATCCAGACTAGAGAGAGACTCAAATGTCAGGTAAAAGAATTTGTATTTTATCAGGTAGGCAATGGCAAACCTCTTAAAGTTTTGTTTTAGGTAGGTTCTATCTGTAATGTTATGAAGGATGGACTGGAGAAGGTTAGTGACTGAAGCAGGGAGGCCAGTTAGGAGGCTATTGGAGTAACCTGGATGGGAAGTGATGGGGCTTTAATGAAAAGCATTAGCTATGTAAATGGAGAAAAAGAGATGGATGTGAGAGATGTTGAATTGGGAGTCAGACGATTGGAGGCAGAGGCTGAACACAGTGTCAAGGGCATGTGGCATGAGGCTGCAAGAGGAAGCCCAGGGAGGATGACAGCTGACATCAGCCTGAGTCTGCACCATGGAGCAGAGCCCCTAGTAACTGTACCATACAACTTAGCACTTAGGAATGTTCTGTATCATTCTCTTAGTATCAGAAATATTCTAGGCCCCTTGATTTATTAGGAAATGAACGCATCTAATGCTCCTTGTGCACACCCCACAGTACCTAGCGCACTTTCAAACACATTTTAAATATTCAATGCCTTGTTATTGATTTTAATGGGTTCAGTTACATTTAGCCCAAGAGTGTGCTGGAGCCAACTCTTTCTGATTGTTTAACTTTTAGGGTCAGCATTAACTCCTCTGAAATCAGCAAATGCTACAAATCAGGACTTTATTTGTTGTTTTGTAGATTGTCTGGATTTAAGAAAGTAATGGAGAAAATGCTAATAATGAAGATTGACCTTTAAAATTTATGCTGTGGGGTTTTTTTGTTTGTTTTTTAGTTTTTTGGAGAGTCAGCTGTTAAACATTTCCTAGTACATTCCCCAAATGGTCCCTGTATCAAGGGCAAAATCACAAGAGCTGATCTTTTTACTGCAGGTTTTCTAGTGGATTGAGTATATTTTTCTAATGCTACCTTGATCTGATTCATGTATTTCCGAATGAAAAAATTATTTGCTTCTGTTCTATCTGCAAAAGCTAATTAATAATAACAAATTATATATTCTAAAGAGACAGCAAGATATAGTGTATACATAGAGAGCTGTTCTTGGAACCAGGAAGGCCTGGATTCAGGTTCCACTCTTGACACATCCTGCCTATGTGACTGTGGCCAAGTCCCTGAACCATTCAATGTTCTAGGCAACTCTCTAAGACTCTTGTGTTGCAATGAAGGTGGAAACATGCATTGGAGGAGGGATTTTCCTTACCCAGGGATTGTCTATATCAGTTAATTATTAAAAATCACAGATCCAGTTCCTATCTCCTATATATTCCGTATTTAAGTACAAAATATAACACTTTGCAGTTGTAACGTTAATGGGATAGGAAGATCTTTCCTGTCCATTAATAACCTATGTGACCACATGTCAATCACGGATGTCTTGCTGCTTTCACGGCTGTGATACATCTTGAGTCACATAGAGCCCATTGCGGGAGGAACTTGCATAAGGAGGAGCTTGCTTAGGGGGAGGCTTGCTTGTAGGAAGACTTTCACACCTTTTGGTACTAAGCTAATTGGACACTGAGTCACCAGGGTTGTGCTGCCTTCTGCCTCTAAGCCAGAAAATTAGCCAAAAGTGTATATATATTCTGATGTGAGATTTTGCTTTGGGGGCTTGCTTATGAGAAGGATCTTTTGATTCCTTAGATGTGACTTTATGTAGCCATTTGCTGAGAACCCCCTGACTACTCAGAGGTTTGTGCTCTCCCATTCCTGTGGTGTATGTAAGTGGCTGTATTATTTTGTTCATACAGACCTGTCTGTTCAATCTCTGTGCTAATTTCTCTACCTGTGTTTTCTACTTATCTCTGTGAATTAAAGTAAGATTGTTGACCCCCTTAAAAGTTGTCTTTCCTTTAGCAAAGTAGATCAAAGAATCTGTGCTAGCAAGCCATCTTGAGTGTGCTGGGGTGCTTGCTAATGCAACAGTTTACATGTGACTTTCTCCACAACAGCCCTATGAAGCAAGCAACACAGATAGTATCATTCCCATTCTACTGATGAGGAAACTGAGGCTCAGAGAGTAGTTTCCTGAAAGTCACATAATGGGGTGTGAGATGGTATTCAAACTGATATCCTCTTTCTCCAAAACCAAAGCTCTTTTCTCTCTACTAGGCAAGGTTTCAAAACTTGCAAAGAGATATTATTTCACTTTATCCACATAACAACTCTCTATCTTAGCCAAAAGAAGTAGCAGCATGCCTATGTTACATATGAGGAAAAGGCTTAGAACAATTAATTGACCTCTCAGGTCCCCTAACTCCTAAAGAGCAGAGATAGAATTAGAACCAGAGTTTAGGCTGCCCAGTCCAAGTGCTTTTCTCTAATTTTATTACACTCTTATTCTAATTATCAAATGACTGTGGGTCTGACACAACAATTTTCTTAAAACATGTTTCTGCTTCTTCTAAATTAATTTTTTCAAGTTTAGAAAATAAAATAAAATTGTAAAACCATGTGTTTTTCCCTAAGTGTAGTGGGAGGGGAGGATGAGAAGGGAAGGGGAGCAGGTCATACCTTTATTTCACCATAATCTCTTGCCTTTGTACTTGAGGTCTAAGCAAAAGTCTCTCCAGCCCTGTTTTTCATTGGTTCAGGGCATGAGAGGAGAAAGCATGAAAGCAAGATCAGGTCCAAAGGGCAGACTGGTGCCATCATTGATTTTGATTGTATTTTTCCTCCCTAAACCCAACTCTGCTTCTCCAGTCTCTTTGAATCATGAAGGGCTTCTTTGGAATGAAAACATGAGTATTTGAAATTGCTTTTTAATTTGAAAGTGCCAATTTTATTTCTAAATTTATCACCTAATGAACCAAGTCCCCATGGGATTGTTTTCAGAATAAAAGATTGAAAAGAAAAAGTTTCTACCAAGACAGTGTTTCAATCCTGAAGCAGCATCTGGTATTCTCTGTGGCAGAATATTTCATTTTTTGGAGAGAAAACAGTGACTTTCTATGCTTCCTCTGAAATCTATTTCTTAAAAGAGTGTGCCAAAATCAGCTCAGAGAACAGGATTTGGTTTTTATATTCAGAGAGGGTGGGAAACTAGAAGCATATTGTCTCTTAAGCTACATGACCAGCATAAGTTCCATATAAAATGAAAAATAAGCTATCTTTATAGGATATGTATGTTAGCATTCTGTTGGAACCTAGAGTGGTACATTGGACAACTTTGAAGACCTGATTTTTTTTTTCTACCAAAAAGTCACCACTAGAACAAAGGTCATGCAAAATGGATTTGAAAATATTCCATTTCGTTGTCTAATAATCATTATAGACTCTTCCATTTAGAGGGGAACTCGGAGGCCATGGAGCCCATTTTCACAGTCATAGGATCACCTTGACATCAACATTCAAGATATCAACTATTCCTCCCAACTTTGTGATGTCTCTGTACATTTGAACAGTTAGAAAAGAAATTAATGACCATTAAAAGATGACATAGCAAGGTCACAAGGAACAAATTATGCTAAACAAATGTAGCTCCATTTTTTGAGGGATACAAGAATGGTAGATCAGGGTAACACCGTAACTAGTGACACATTCTCCATATCTTCATTCAAGTAATTGATAACAGTGATAAGGTCCAAGTCATGTAATTTGTTGTTTATTGTTCAGTCGTTTCAGTTGTATCCAATTCTTCGTGACTCCCTTTAAAATATTTTATAAATATCATTTACTCCTATACCATCTTACCCAATGTATCTTTCCCAGATAGTAAGAAGTTTCTTGTTCTTGTTCTGAAAATGGCTCTAAAGATGACTTTGAGTCATATTTAGCTTTTTTGGCAAGCCTCAATACATTCTGAACTTCAGTCTTCCCAATACTACAGTATCTTGGCAGAGATATTAAAGTGGTTTGTTCTTTCCTTTTCCAGATGAGTAAACTGAGGCAAACAGGGCTAAGTGACTTGCCCAGGATCACACAACTAGTAAGTGTCTGAGGCCTAATTTGAACTCATCTTCCTGACTCAAGGCCTAGTACTCTACCTGCTGCACTACCTACTTGCCCCATACAATATTACACATCATAGGACCATATATTTAGAGTTAGAAGGGATATTAGGAACTACCTGGTCCAGCTGGTTCTTAGCTTTTTGTGGGTCATGGACCCTTTTGGAAGTCTGAGGAAATCTGTGAACCCCTTCTAAGGATATTTTTAAATGCATAAAACATAAGGCATAGGAATACAAAAGATTTGGTTTAATCACATCGAAATATATTTATCTAAGTATATTTTTTTGAAACAAAATTCAAAGATCCCAGGTTAAGAATCCTAGATCTAGCTCAT
The DNA here is from genome assembly GCA_028627135.1 of Pseudochirops cupreus. NCBI lineage: Eukaryota > Metazoa > Chordata > Mammalia > Diprotodontia > Pseudocheiridae > Pseudochirops > Pseudochirops cupreus. The sequence goes on from CM053582.1 coordinate 229,001,326, forward strand.
CTACCTCATTTTTAGCTGAGGAAACTGAGGCTCAGAGAGGTTAAGTGTTTTGCCCAAGGTCACACAGGTAGCAAAACTGAGATTTGAACACAAATCTTTTGATTCCTGATACCAGTGACTTTCCACTGTACTGTTTTGCCTCCTTCGTTGCATAGAGATGATCTAGACACTATAACTATTCTAGAAAAAAATTGATGAGATGAAAAATCCTAAAGCCTCTTCCTCTAGGTTAAAGTTAAGTCATTAACAAGTTGTCTTTGGGCATGACTGCTCAACCAGAGGTGAACTCACCTGAGTAAACTCTCACGTAACTCAGATTTCTCTAACTTGTCCATAATGATAGAGATTTTGTCAGATGCCTCACTTAAGTCAAAATAGACAATATCCATAGATTACCCTGATCTACCATTCTTGTGTTCATCAACAAAGGAAACAAAACGAGTTGACACAATTCAATTTTAATAAGTTTATTCTAGCTTCTTTTAATCACCAATTTCTTTTCTAAGCACTCAAACACCATCTGTTTAATAATTCATTATATAATTTTTCTGGGGGTCACTTTTGGTTGTAGTTTGCTGATTCTATTTTATCCACCCTCCCACCCACACACCTTTATTGTTCTCTGTCTTCCAATATTCACTATGAGTTCTTATAAGTACTGATGATAGTTCAACAATTGTATCTGTAAATGTTTTCTCTATTTCTCCTGGGCCTGAAGACTTTAATTTAGAATAGCTTGTTACACTCTTGATTCCTTCATCTATCAGGATTTCAGTTTCTTCTTTATTCATTCATTAGTTTGTTTATTCAAAGACTTGGCCTCTCCATCTCACCCATGTTAGAAGTTCAGCAGACTCTAGTTGACTGGTAACACTAATGATTGACCTGTGTGGTCTATATCTGACCTAGGCCCATTTGCCTTTTCTATGAGCAACCTTCTTCCAGCTAATATCCCTTTATATTGGTGCTGAACTTAGTGCCCCCAACTGACTTTAGTCGGGGTTTTCTAGTATACATATATATATAAACTGGCTCTTCAAAAATGTTCCATGTACTTTTAAGTTTAATCTGCATTATGAATATTTTATTCATCATTTAAAAAAAGCCTTTTAAAGTCTACAAAATAACAAAACGATACATCAAACCGTGATTTGTAGTGTTTACAGATTTCTGCGTTGTAAATGCTCGCAGTAAAAGTTTAACAGTCAGAAGCAGTATCACCTATCTTCAGCACAGACCTTGGATTTTAGCTGACTGGAGCTCAGCACTGCACAGAAGCAAGAATTACAGGTGGATTCCACCATGTCCTATTTCAATTTCCTTTTAATAATGTGATACCTATTTACTTGAAGATTATTCATCTTGATGAAGGAAATGGAAGCAAACTAGGAATCAAGTAGTTCTTCCTTCCATTTAATAGCAACAACAACAACAAAAATAATAATAGAGGATATTTATATAACATATTGGATTTTAAAATATTTTATAAACATCATTTAATCCTATACCATCATACCCAATGTATCTTTCCCAGACAGTAAGTATTTTCTTGTTTTTCTTCTCCTGAAAATGGCTCTAAAGATGTCTTTGAGTAGTCTTTAACGTTTTTGGCAAGCCTCAATACCTTCTGAACTTCAATGTTCCCAATACTACAGGCTATGTGCTTCTCTTCATCATGATATGTGGTCTTTTAAAATCTCAGAGAGCTTTTTGTGCCACTCGCTTTTATTATTGTTAGGATGGTTCACTGTTGTCTTCCTCTTTGGGATTCTTTATGATTCCATTGTAAGAATTCCATTTTTTTAGCCTCACAACCATCTTAAGTATTCTTCCTTTTTAGAGTTGCAGTCCATGAGATAATGACTATCTTAGCTCTGAACTTTATGCAATCTAATCTTCCAAAATTTCAGGTAGATGTCAGACTATGCACTTGTGTGCCCTTTCTGGGCTATTACAAGCTCCAAAATGACATAGGCGTTTTCTCCTAAGGTTCTTCTCACTTCCATATGAGCAAAAATTAAATGCAGAATATTAGCTCTTCCTTTATCTTCTGAGAGATTTAATTGTCAAGGCAAGTCAAGAATTTGTCTAGAGCTCTACTTGAGTAGAATGAGCTATCTAGTAGATGTCCAAGTAGCTAAAATCCCTCTTACCTAACCTAACTTGCCTTCATGCTAGCTTTAAAAAAATCCATAGAGGCATATCCTGAATAACATTACCTTGGCCAAATGTCATTTCATGATAATGTTACTTATTATAGCAGCATTCCAGTCAAAGCTCACTGCTGTAAAATTGTTCTGGGATGAGGCTTATTTTCCCCACCAATCTCCAAGGAGACCCTGACTTCCCTTTATTGGAGAGAAGGAAAAAGAAGGGTGGTAGAAAGAGAAGAAAAGAAATCTTATCCCTTTTCTCCTCTCCTTTCTCATTTCTTTCTATTTTGATAGTCTGCTTTCTCTCCCTTTATTCCCCAAGTACTTTCTACAGTGTTTACCCCTTCAGGCATGTGGATTTTCATAAAAGTACATCCCTTCTTGATACAAAGTCCCCTTTCTACTGGGTCAATTTCTTTAGAACAAAGTGTACCTTTGCATTGCCATATCCTACCTTATGTGTGAATCACACAATGGAAATGTAATTATTAGTGTGAAGTATTTCACCAGGTTTTGATGGTAGCTTTGAAATACCACATGGTATGGTAGAAAGAGCAATAAATTGAGAATCAAAAGACCTTGGTTCAAATTCTAGTTATGCTTTGTATTACTTGTTCAAGCATAGGTAGTTCACTTCCCCTATCTCTGGGGAAAGTCAGTTCTCTTGCATGTATTTCAGCTCTAAATTGTAAGATGCCATACAAACTACTTTATCCTAAAATATCGAATCCATTTTGTTAATTACCCAAACTTTTTTTATTGGTTTAGAGACATCTTTCACAAGTTATATTGTCATCCCTCTTCTCTCTTCTTTTATCCTGTGTCACATCTCTTAATTTCACTCTCGCATCTCATTTTCTCTGCATTTTTCTCTTCCCCTCTTCCCTTAAATTTTACTTAAAACTTTCCTATACTCTTTTCTTCTTATATTCTTTTTTTTTCACTTTTTGGAGGGGGAAGTCAGGGCAGTTGGGCTTAAGTGACTTGCCCAGTGCCACACGACTAGTAAGTGTTAAGTGTCTGAGGCCGGATTTGAACTCAGGTCCTCCTGACTCCATTGGATAGAGCACTCCCATGCTGTCTTCAGTGCACTACCTAGCTGCCCCTCTTATAATCTTGATTCCCTTCTAGAATCATGACCTACTAGAAGATAAATGTCAAGTGCTTTAATTTCCCATCCAAAATTTCAAAGTCGCTGGAGATACACAACCAGTTTCTTCTGGCTCTATAATTCATTCATGAATTATATATACTAATTCATGAATCGGCAGATGTGAGTAGCAGTTGGTGGGTTTGATAAGACTTGGCAGGCAAGATCTCCATCACATCTTGGATACATACTCTAGGAGGACACTTGCCTCCTGATTATCTCTGTCCCTTCAATATCCTCCAGTAGGGCAACTGTAGCATCACAATAGTATTTTTTACTCCTGTCTGTCATGATAGGATTCTTTCCATTTACCAGAGCCTATCTTCTATGAGTATGAAATAATGCTTCTAGGTTTCTTATGTTTTACTGTACCATCATACTTCCCTTACTTCAATTAGGGTTCATCTTAGATTGTTTCAGGATTCTTCCTCCATGTCCCACCTTCAGGGGAAAATCAGGAACTCTAGGCCAGCATATTTAAGGGAAAAAAATAGCTGGTGCATTTTCTTTGGGGGATTAGTAATCATTATTCTGCTTTGCAGAGAATTTGAGGATAAGGAAAATCCAAAGGAGAAACCAGGTAACGATTTGGGGTTGTGACTAGACATCAGAAACCCAGAAATTAGGTTGCTTGAACATACCACTTGTGGGTGGTATTCATGAATTCTGGGAATGTTATAATAGAGTTATGGGCTTGTTTTCTTAGAGGTGCTGGGTGCATTTTTTTCTGGGGATATTGCCAATTTCCTGGATAGAGGTGTCTGTGAATCTGGGGCAAAGCTATGATGGCAAGACATGACCAGAATCAGTAGACATGACTTCCCTGAGAATACTCTTAGCCACTTTGTGTAAAGCCAATCACAAGCAGCTCTCCTGAGAACTGCTGCTGTCAATAATTTTAAGGATCTAATTGCATAGTATAGTTAACTTTCTATTTATTCAGTAATAAACTAAAGCAAAACACTCAGGAAACTAAAGCACAGCATTCACAACAGTATAACATAACAACTTATTACTAAAGTGGCCACATAGTCTTAAACAAAACATATCATTCAATAAGTCACAATCTCCTCAGTCAATATATAGTACCCAAGTAAAGCCTTCTTTCATCTTGATTCGAGGCTGACTTCCAATCATCCTAAAGCCAATCATCCTTAAGGGGTAATCATTCTTAAGGGGTATCAGAAAGTGCAAACACCATCTATCCCTAAGTCAGCATAAGTCACAATATCATCAGTCAATACTGAGTACCCAAATAAAGTCCTCTTTCTTCTTAACTTGAGGCTGACTTCCAAATCACACTACTCCTTTTTTTCCATGGGCTGACGGATCTCAGTTCTTGCCTGGATTCATCCTTCTGTTGCCTGAATCCACAGGTAGGCAACTCTCCCAGCTCTTGCCTCACATGTAGGCAGCTCTCTGCTCCTGTTTCATACCTCAGCTTACGGGGACTCATCTTTGAAGTTTCTGTTTCTAGGAAGACAAAATTTAAGAGAGCTACAGCAATATTTACATACATTGCTGGCACTAACATCTCAATTCACTTTCTGTCTGACAAAGAAACACAAACCAACAGACAAAGCTTGTCTGAGAAATCAAACACAAATCAACAGTAAAGTCCCAGGACTTCTGTATCAGCTGTAAAACCCTCTTTCGAGACTTCTCTATCAGCAGTAAAGTCCTCTTTCAACAAACAGAATGTTTCATTCTGATAAAGTAACATTAACACAGACAGAATAGACAGAGCGTTGACATCACAAACATTATCCCTCTTAGTTCTGCTTGGTCCCAGCTCATGCTCAAGCTTTCTTCTGCTCTGCTCCACCCTTCTTATTCCAACGTTCAAGTTCCCCTCTTTCAGCAAGCTCCTCCCACCATGGACTCCATGTGATGATGTTAGGCCTATTAAGGGCAGGGAAGTTCTCCAAAGTCCCTTAGACCTATTAAGGGCAACATAATGTATACTGTTTCCAACAAAGACTTGACACAAAGGCAAGGCTCAAAGGCACTTGACTAGCTGAAACAAGCAGCAAAGTACTACTTTGCTTGCCATTACACTCTGCTGTTTGAACAATGTTCTAGGTATTCAAGTACCAGTCAAGAGACACCCTAAGAAAATATATGGCAGAACAAATAGAACCATAGACTACTTGAGCTATAATGGACCTTAGGGGTCATCTACTTCACATTTGTCATTAACAGATGAAGAAACTGAGGTGAAGAGAGTGGTGATAAATTATCCAAAATCACAAAGGGAATGACTAGTGTCAGACCTAGGACTAGAACCTAAATTTCCAAAAAGCCAGTCTAGGAACTCTTTCCTAGATAGCCTATTACCTGCCTATAAGAATAATGATATATATCTTGCACATGGGAATGTAACACAGATCCTTATTTTCTGAATTGATTCTTTATCATACCTCAGTTCTCTTTTACCTTTTTAAACTTTTACAAAGAATTGACCTAGAAATAGGATGCAATAGATATTGAGGTACCTGGTTTTGGTGGATAGTGGAAGTAATTCTTCAAATGCAAGGAAACCAAATTTTTTGCATTTATATCACTCAGTCACTGGAATTTGTCAATATATAGCAAGCAATGAAAGACCCCAGGGACCTTAGTCAAGGTGATGGCTGGAACTTTAACATTTGTATTTTGTATCTTATAAAATTTGTGTTTCCTTCTTAAACAGTACATCATGGAGATGTAGAGGTGGTTGAGTTGTCAAAGTAAGAGTAGAGAAATCTGGGTCATCTTTTGAAAACTCACTGAAAATAAAGAAAAGCAAGGACAGAGATTTTTTTTTTCCTTTTGCTTCAATAACCTGGATAAGCCTTAATTAACATTTTCATCAGTGATCTGGAAGAGGGCACAACAGGAAGAGCTCTTTCCTTGAGTTAGGAAAGATCTTGGTTGACTACTTGGCAGGTGCTAATTAGTGCTAATTATCAACACCCCTAGTAGATTAGCAGAGGGGCCTGGGGACACTGGAAGAAAGGTTTAAAAGCAATCTTCCCAGTAGCTCCCATGTGATCATTGAACTGTCTGGTGAAGTCCATGACAAATGGACTGTGTAGTATGGTAGAAAGATTGTTTGACTTGTAGTTGACTTATAGGAATAGGGTATGTGTGTGTGTGAGTGTGTGTGTATGTGTGTGTGTGTGTTTGTGTGTGTGTGTGAGAGAGAGAGAGAGAGAGAGAGTTTCAGACTAAGAATGGGATATCTCTTCAGTCTGTAAATGCTCTCTATTGAAGTAGGTGAAGAGGAAACTCATGAATTCAGTCCCCAAATCCTAGATGCTAGGACTAGAGATCCTTCCTATAAAGCTTGACAAGAGTAGGAATCTGACTATACAACAGATAACAGACTTGTTATTTGGAGAGTTGTTTCAGGATCAAAAATGCAAAGCAGTTCAAGAAGGATGTCCAGCAACCACTGCAGTTCTTTGTTTTGAAAGAGCCCTGTGAAATGCTTTGGTATATTTTTAAAACTGAATGATATTTTTTTTTTAAAGCTTAATCCCTTTAAGGACTAGATCTAGGTTTTGGGAGTTATCTAGGAGACTGCCAAGATCACAGGAGGGATAGAATTCTAGTTTCAAGCTATTCCTTGGAAGGGTCTGTGTATTTGACCACCCCAGATCTGCCCAGTCTTAGCCTTGCTGTAGTGATAGGCAACATTATCTATGGTGGCTGGGACCCAGAGGTAAGACATAATTCTTGTGTAAGGCAGGTGTTCCAGGTCCTTTCTAGATGGGTATTTTAGGAGGAGACAGGGACAGGAGAATAAAGAGGTGGAATAGATAGTTAAATAGATGGTAGAAGGAGGTAGATGGATGGCCAGCATCAGTGAGGTCCAAGGTGGGGTACACAGGAATAATAGTAGATGAGTTGGAAGTCTGTCAGAATGCATAAAGGAGAGAGTTGTGTAGCTAGCAAACCAGTTTGCAAAGGCACTTTGCAAAATTTAAAGCAGTATGTAAATGCCATCTGTAATTATTAGTGAGTTTTCAAGTCCTCTGAGGTATTATTATTCCTTTCCACTTATCTACCCATTGGAAATTGCTCTGTTCTCTAAGAGGAAACAGAAAAAAAAAAGGTGCATTTTCATGACCCTCTTGCTATCTCAACCTCTAGATGTTTCTGGAATCAATTCAAGAGGTATTTACTGATATTCATCTAGTCCTATAGCAAGTATGGGATGGGGAGAGAGATATTTTTTTTAAAAAAAGCAAGGTGAGATAGTAGGTAGAGGGCCAACCTTAGAATATAGAGGCCTGGGTTCAATTCCATCTCAGACATTTACTGACTGGGAGACCATTAGCAAATCACTTAACCTCTTAGGTCCTTAGATGCCTTGAATCATAAATTAAATGAGTTGCTGCTTTGACTTGGCGCAGGAAGCTTCTGCACTGAGTTGTTCCTTACCACAATGAACAGGTAAGGTCCAAGTAGAGAAAAAACAAAACAAAAACAAACAAACAAAACCAACTTGCCATTACTTACTTCACAGAATTGTTGTGAAGGTGTTTTGTACGACCTCATGTATTGCTACATTACTGTGAGCTGTTAGGCAATGAAAGAAAGACATGAGTTGTTCCTCTGGGGGATTTAGAAGCTAGTTGGACAGACACAACATATTTCAAATAATGAAGTGGTTAATTATGTGGTACTGACTGGAACGGCTGTAGGGGTTGAGCGAAGAGAGTGATCCTGTAGATTTGAGTAATCAGAGAAGGCGTCTTGTTAGGAGTTGGACTGGGTCTGAGTCTTATAAGATAGTTATTGCTGTTGCTATTCCTTTGTTATCAAAGAAGACCAGTGACATCAGGAGGGTGATATCCTGATTTGCTTTACATGGGAGAAGAAAGGAAAAATTGTTCAGAGAGACCAGGCCTTAAGGAGCTTGTGTGCCCACACTCATTATACCCTTTCCTTCAGTAAATTTTGGGGGTAAAGTGAGGGGAGAAAAGTTGTTTTCCTCATGAACTATAATGTTGGTACAATGAAAGGAAACCTGTTTCTTGTTTTTGGAGAGTATATTTTGCTGCAGCTGGTACTTTATCAGTGGTAGGATTCATTGTCTATGTACTGCTGCTATGATCTTCATGGAGCAGGGGGAAGAGTGAAGCCCTGTCACTGAAGGAGGAGTAGGTACTACAGCAGACCTGTTCGAATATTAGCAAGCCACTCTGCCTGGCAAATAATAATATGCCTTATTGATGCATAGTATCTTAACATCAGTCATTTTAACCCCCACCCCCAGATTGAGACATCCTATATGACAAAATAAAGAAATTAAGCAAAATCATCTAATACAGTGACAGTGTATATAATATTCTGTCCTGGTCATCCCCTAGATGATAAAGTGGAAAGGTGTGGTTACATATCTGTTTGCCTAGATCTAAGTTGTTGTTTTTGTTGTTTTAAACCAAGTTGTTAATTTCGTTTGCTTTTTCACATCACCATGATTTCCCCTAATATTCTTTCCCTTGCCCCAAATAGAGAACTATCCCATATAACAAATAATATTTTAAAGACAAAAAGAAAAATTAACATAACTGATCAATAAATCGAAAAAGTCTGAGAATGTGTACATTGTACCACATCATGGACCTCCCACCTCTGCAAGGGAGCGAGCACTGCTTGGAGAACTGCTTTACATCATTCACTTTTGATATTTTTAATAGTTTTCTGTTTTCATTGGGGTAGTCATTTATATGTTGTTTTCTTGCCTCTGCTTGCTTTATTTTGCATCATTTCATGTATATCATGTATGTTTCTCTGTATTCATACTCATCATTTTATATTACATTAGTAATATTCTGTTATCCTGCATCACAGTTTGTTTAGTCATTCCCAGATTGGTGATAGACTTTCTTTCCAATTCTTTGCTATCCCTGAAAATGCTGCTAGAAATATTTTTTTTCTGTATACAAGAACTTTCTTCTTATTAATGACCTCTTTGGGATGAAAGCATAGAAGTGAATCCCTAAGTCAAAGGGTATGGACATTTTAGTCCCTTTATTTGCGTAATTCCAAATTATTTTCTAGAATGATTGTAATGATTCACAGGTCCACCAGCAATGCAATAATGTGCCTACCTTCCTACAACCCCTCCCACATTGACTATTCCTATCTTTGACCATCTTTGCAAATTTTAAGTGTTTGAAATGAAACCTGATTCCCTCCTCATTTTTTGTTTTCATTTCCTCAGAGTTGGATTTCCATTTAATAATCATTTCATTTGTACTCTTGTCACTTAAGATTTCTAAATAAAGACACCCATTTCCTTAAAATCTAACCTGGTATAACACTAACACAATATTCACAGCACCAACAGTGACTTCGAATGTGCAGGTATAGTTCTCAATCACAAAATGTAACAGGCTCTCCATATGTAAGACAGAAGCAAAACATTTATTCAAATACCAGAAAACCAAATCCCAACACTAGAAAGTCACATCCATCATAGTAACAGAGAAGTTAATATACCATAGCACAGCAGGGAATCACACCATCCTTTAGCCTTCCCACAAACAAACACTCAGGAGCCTAGCTATCACAGCAGGAGGCAAATAAACACTCACAAGCCTAGTTGTCTCCCTGGATGCATCCTCTCCTCCCACTGTCTAGCTGCTCTGACTCCCAAATTCCTGTGGGCTCTGTTCCACCCTCCAGCAAAGTCCTCCCACCAGAGACTCAATGTGATTACATTCGGCCTATTAGGGGGCATGGGAGATCTTCAAATTCCCATTCCCATTACACATGGTCAAACTTCAGTTTGACACCATTACTTTATCCTCCTTCCTCCTAGCTACTAGTAGTATAAATTAGTAAATGAAGTGTATTAGGAAATGAATTAGTAAATTAGAAAAAAATTAGTAAATAAAAACATCTAGTGTTCAGGATATCAGAAAGACCTTAAAAACAAACCTGCTTTGTTGAGTTTTTTGGGTTCATTTGTTTGTTTGTTCTCTCTTATAGAACAGAGCAATAATATAAATTAGTAGTTAGGAAGAAAGGATAAGGGGTAGGGGACAGGACTTGTGATTTCACTGATAATAGAACTCCCTTATGAGAATATTCCTAATGACGGACATCTATCCCTTAGCCCACAACTTATAGGTTTAGATGGTTGCTAAGAGCATTGAGAGCAAGAAATAATCATTATCAGGTAATTGAATGATGTACCTAGGGTCACACAGAGTATTTCTAAGTGGAACCTGAACTCACAGTTTCTTTTCTTTTTGGGGCAGTTGGGGTTAAGTGACTTGCCCAAGGTCACACAGCTAATAAGTGTCAGAGTCCAGATTTGAAGTCAGGTCCTCCTGACTCTAGGACCAGTACTCTATCTACTGTGCAACCTGGGTGCCCTAAACTCAAGGTTTTTTTTGATTCTATGACCAGCTCTCCATTTACTATGATCTGCTATAGGAAAAAAAATGAAATCAAATAGGTTAACTGCAGAATATATTATATTTCAATAAATTTATATGTATATATACATTTGTATGTTTTATAAATTATACTTTGGGCATAATCAGCCAGTAAATGACAGAAACAGCTAGTCTTTGCCTTCAGGATCACCCCATGGTTCTTTATTTTTCTTTTTTGTGTTTTATTTGGCTGTTTTTGCCATGACTTATTAGAAAGGCTTGGAGATTTTATGATGATCCCCAAATCAGTAGAAAAATACCAGGCTTTAAATGCTGCTTTCTAGTCCAAGAATATTCCTTTCCCTAGCATATGAGTTTTAAAATAAGTTTTATACAATATATATCTATTAACGATACAGGTTTGACATTCATTATGAGCAAACCCAGATGACACTTCCTACTTAACTTCAAAGTCAGCAAAAACAGTGGCTGGATGCGATGAAAAGAACATTTGGTATACAACAGAAGCTAAATGGTAAAGAGCAGTGATAACTGCTAATGGAATTGCGTTAGCTGAATCATGGGCTTCTGATTCCCAATATAACTATTTTATTAGATAATAAAGAATGTCTCTGCTCCTGAGAAATGGATTCTTAGAAAATTTCCTATGCAGAAATCATGTTCTACTTACAGCTAGATATTCCAGTAGTAACAATAATAGATAATACTTCATGACAAAGTTATAGTGAGACTGGTCATTAGTCAGGGTCACAGAGATGAAATGAACCTTCTCAGGGACTGGGATAGAGGAGGGAGAGGGTTGCCCTGTGGAGAGGGTATTCAATTTATCTGTGTCATATCCGCCCACCATAAGGGCAGAGACCTGTTCTTATCTAAAATGTGTTATCTTCCTCAGCACTCTGCACGTTGTGCTCTCTAAGCAGTCAGCCCTTAAAAATGTCTGAATTGAGAACAGGCTGGCCACTTAGATGGGGCACTAAAACAATATTCCAAGTTGGTTTTAACATCCACAGAAGTATATTCAAAGAATCATAGATTCATGGAGTGGGAAGCTACATCATTTAGTTCAATCCTGTCATTTTACAGGAGGGGAAAATTGGTCTTGGAGAAATTAAATGACCTACCTGAGAGAATAGTTTATGAGTGGTGGAACCAAACCTAGCAGGCAAATCTTCTGGCTTCTAGTCCAGTACATTGTTCCCTAGATGATTCTTATGCAAATAATTTTAAAACAAATGTAGCTGTCTCAGTTCAAACTCCATCCTCCAGTCTATCATGTTATCCTCTCACCCAAATAGGGAATGGCTTGGTCTCCAAAATCTATTCTCCCTATCCATTTCCCTGTTTTTGTCTTTGTCCATGCAATTCAGTCAAAAAATACTTTTTATTGCCTTAGTTTCCTTATCCATAAAAAGAGGGAATTGAATTAGATGAGACTGGTCCCCTGTAACCTTGTCTCTCCATGTTAAATATTCCACCCTCCAGAATGAAAAAAGTGGCAGTTCTGTTTCAAGCAAAGCTATCCAACTCCTTAATGCCAGCATCTGGCTTGGTTTGGGTTCTTGAAATGATAATCAAACCACACATCTGCCAGACTCTATGTTTTGGAGGTGGAAGGAAAAGGTCTAGAGACCTTACACATAGAACACCAAATTTATCACTCAGGACTAGTCTATAAAGAGTGATGTATCACTATTTCCTTTATCACACTTTGGGAACCAGCTTCTCTGTCCTCTCGTGTAAATGCATTCTGATCCTCATTTATCAAGGAGAAATAGCATCCTCTTGGTAAACTACCCCGCTTAATGTACAGTGAACATGAGTTTTCTCTACAGAATACTGAATAACCCCTTAACTAGGGGAGCATAGTGGAATGGATGCAATGTATGGCTGGCTGACACTTGGGAGATAAAACTTCTTTGCATCATAATGTGATTATTCAGAGGAGAACTATTTAACAGTAGTGTAGTGGAATAGCTAGATTGATTTTTACCCGGTTGCTTTGATAGCTTAGGTGTGTTCAGTCTTTTCAGTCACGTCTGACTCTTTGTGAACTCATTTGGGGTTTTCTTGGGAAGGTGGTTTGCCATTTCTTTTCTCTGGTTCATTTTACAGATGAGGAAACTGAGGAAAAGAGGGTTAAGTGACTTGCTAAGGGTTGCTTAGCTGAGATGGGATCTGAACTCAAGATGAATCTTCCTTACCCCAGACCCAGCACTCTTCTGAGTCATCCAGCTGTGGCAACTTAGATAAGGAGACCTAAAGTATGGTGCAAGGAACTCTAAATTTGGAATCAGAATTCCTGAGGGCAAGTCCCGGCTTTGCTCCTTTCTACCTTTGTAACCTCCAGCAAAACATTCCCTCTGGGTCTCAGTTTCTTCATCCGAAATGAAGAGGTTTCTCTAAATGACCTCTACAATTCATTCCAGTCCCAAATCCTATGAGGTCAAGTTAATAAAGAAATCAGTCCTAAACTCCTTATTCCCTAAAGCCAAGGAACCTTCTATTGTATAGCTTTCCTATTGGGTTTCAATTCTAACAACCACATAGAAAAGAAAGATCATTACTTTTGGAATCAGAGGACTGGCGTTTCTTATTCTCATTTGGCTACTTGGTTGGTATCTTCTAAGATAAGTCTTTTAGATGCTTTAGGCTTCAGTTTCCTGCTGTGCAAAATGGAGGAGTAGGATCAGATCATTTCCAAGGGCTCTTATAACTGAATCCTATAAGGTGATTTCACGAGGTTTTCTGGACTAATTTTTTGGTAGTTTAATGCCCTTGCTGCTATCACATATATGAAGTATAGTCTCACGTTACAGTATAGCCAAACATGATAGAGTGAGGCCTCTCAGAAGACAGTTGTATAGATATGGACTGTATTCTTGAAACGTTGACTTACCATGATTCCCGACTGGAAAGACTTGCTTTGTGAAAGAATTCGAAAATCTGATTTAAGCTTTGTTAATTAAATGTAATGGTCACTTCTTTTGACCATTGAAGGGTTTATATTTTCTTTGGTAGTGCAGATGATTGTTTAAGCAAATTCTGTATTATTGAAGGGAAGCAACATGTCTAATTGAATTTGACTACCTGTTCTAACTTACTTGTTGAATACATCAAGTAAAATAACCTATCACATTATTGCCAAGGCCAAATCCAGTTCTCTAGGTCTCCCATCTGCAATGGAAAGAGCTTCCCTGGTCTGCCACTGGGCGCTTATATCAATGCTCAAATCTGCTGTAGGAAGAAAAGGGAGAAGAGCAGTAGCCACAGCAGCAGGGTATGGCATAGCAAGATAAAGATATGGCTCCCAGAACCCCCTTGTCACAGTGGCCATTCCTCTTTCTGCACCCTTTAATCTTCTCCTACAACTTTATACCACCCCAGCTGGAAAATTCTTCAATGTGGTCACTGAAGCTGACCTAGAAGGAGCCACTCATGCTCACTGTTAGAAAACACAGTTCGGAGAAACCTGGAGCCCACTTCTGTTTTGACGTAGCCCTTTTTATACTTTAGCTACTTTTTATGTCTTATCTTTTAGCTGTATGTTAATTTCCATGAGGAAAGGGAGATTTTCAGGTCTAAACTTTGTCCCCCCAGTTCCCAGAACAATTCTAGGTAGGTAGTAGTACATAACCACTAAATATTTGTTGAATGAATGAATGAATGAATGAATGCAGCTGGTGTAGATATACAATAGGTTCTTGTAACACCATGCACCAGCAGATTCCCAAAGGAATGCTACTGTGAACAGCTTTTAGAGTTCAGATTACAAAATAGAGTGAACACTCTGTTTATTCCATTACAAATCAAGACAAACATTCAAAACATTATAATATTCACAACATTA
>CM053582.1:229024654-229039469 GCA_028627135.1 Pseudochirops cupreus
TGGGTGTCAATAGAGGTGGATATGATGGGTGTGTGTATCAACAATGCAGTATTCACAATGCCTACAGTAACTATAAATATGCTGATATGATTATTAATCACAAAATGTAACAGGCTCTCTACATGGGGGATATAGCTAGAACATTTATTCAAATACCAGAAAACTGAGTCCCAAAACCAGAAAGTCAAAGCCATCACAGTAGTTATGAATTTGGCACACATAGCTAATGTAGTAAACACCCACATTCTCAAGCCTTCAAAACAGGACAGGCTACCTCAGGTAAAGATCCTTTCCTCACTTATGGCAACTGCTCAGCATCCACACAGCTTGCTCCCAGCAACTCTGGCCTCCCTGTAGTTTCCATCCCTGGCAGTCCTCAGCAGGAGTCCTTAGCAGAAATTCTGGCTGGCTCAAACAAAAAGGAGTATGCACCACAGTTTCCAGTCACCACACTGACTCTAGCTTGGCTCAGGTTTCCTCTTGCCCCACCCCTTCCTGCTATGTCAGCAAGTTCAATGGGCATGGAAGATATTCAAATTCCATAACCATTACAGTGTGTCATTATCAAGTGATTTTTGTGAGGTCGTGGAGAACAGAAAGGTACTTCAGGACTGGATTATCTCTCTCTCTCTCTCTCTCTCTTTTTTTTTTTTTTAAAGAGAAGACTGGAATCTGTAATGTGTGGGCTGATGAGCTTCCCTTCGATTGCTGGTGAAATTCTAGTACGTGTTATTAAGAGATGGTCTATGAACACTTATCAGAGGAAATGGTGACCCGTAAGAGCTGAATGACTTCATCAAAGACAGTTTTCACCAAACTAACCTCTCATTTCCCAATAGTCTTGGTAGGGAAACAAGATTGAGAAACACAAAAGAGAGAGCAATCAAGTGCTGAACTGCCTGGTGCTGATTCCAAGAGAATCCTAGAATTAGAATGCAGGGGATCTCAGAGGTTGTTTAGTCCAATCCTTTCATTTTACAGCTTAGAAAACTGGAACCAGAAGGATTGAGTTTCTCGCCCATGATCTCATAAGTACTAAGCAGCAAAGTCATTATTTGAATCCAACACCTCTGATTCCGGGCTCCCTCCAAATCCAAAAAGGGGTTCAGAGGTGGACTGGACTATTTCTAAGAGAAGAAAGTTGGAACAAAATATTTGCAAGAGATTTTTGCAACAGAATAAACAATAACACAATCTATCAATGATTTGGACTTTAATATAGTAAAAAAATAAAAACAAAACACCCAACTATTATTTAGCTTAGTAAATGACAGTTTGGACCAGGTTGTTAGTTGAAAGTATATCTTGCTGAATCTCTTCAGAAGAGTATTAAAAAATCTCTTTATATACTAGATAATCTATATCTATATGAAATGATAACTTTATTCAAATTTTCCAAACCTATAAAATAATGGAAGTGATGAAAAGAGTGATCATAAACTTGTCCACCAAATCCTTGGCCCCAGATCCAGGGAGGCATCACATGAAGTTTTTCAACCCAAAGGTTTAGGAGAAATACAGAAGAAATATTTCTTGATACTTCTTTAACTTCTCTTAAACAAACTATGACTTCATTTATGTTGGTGCTTTCTTCAATTGTGTGAATCAGAACTCCTCCCACTATAGTAGAGGGTTTTATGAATTTCTCTATCTAAAAAAGAAAAACAAAATCACTCAGTGGTCAACCCATTAGTGATTATCTCCTATTTATTTAGACAGGTTGGTACTCTAGCAATAAAAATATAACCCATTATTCTATTTCTTCGTGAAGTTCTTCCAACTAGGTAAGACTTACCAAAATCAATACTCTGCTTGCCTAGCTTTTGAGAAGCCAGGGTCTCTCACATGCCTTAATGAGACAGAGAAATAGATCATACATCTTATATTTAGAGCTAGAGTAGATCTTCAAATCCTTAAATCCAACCCTCTTATTTTATGGATGAGAAGGTTAAATCCCCAAGAACCTAAGTGAGTAGTCTAAAGTCACTCCAAAGAATCAAAAATATTATCATCCTTGCATCCTTGCATGATCAAGGGACCTGAAACTTTCCTTAAATTCTCTCTCCTTAGGGAACTGCCCTTGATCATGAACCCATAATTAAATAAGGCATCAGAATTCTCAGTGCTATTATTGTCCTCATTTGGATTTGAAAACAAAATGAAATTGAAGCACAGAAATTCTAATTGACCTTTTCAGTGTCACACAGCTAGTCAGAGACAGAGTGAGCTGTGCCTCTTGATTCAATTCACTGCTATTTCTGCAGGTAAAGACATAAAATTGCATTATCCCAGAGTTGAAAGGGACTTTTGAGGTCATCTATCAAGTGATGTGGAACTCAAATAGAAGTGGACCACTAAGCCATACATAAAGATCTCTAAGGCCACAAACTGACTTAGAAAACCATATGTTATATTAGCATAATTTATGTTTAGTTTTGGGCAGCTAGATGCTGCAGTGGGTAGAGTGCTAGGCTTAGAATGTGGAAGAGTCATTTTCATGAGTTCAGATCTGGCCTCAGACACTGAATAACTGCGTGACCCTGGGCAAGTCACTTAACCCTGTTTGCTTCAATTGCTCATCTGTAAAATGATCTGGAGAAGGAAATAGCAAACCATTCCTGTACCTGCCAAGAAAACCTCAGATGAGGTCCCAAAGAAGTCAGACACAACTCGAATGACTGGACGGCAACCATATATGCTTATTCAGACTGACTGAATATTCTGTTTGAAAGTATAGTTCTGTGGCATGACCTCATTGTTTTCAGCGTAATGACAAGTCTGTGCTTTCTTGTGCATTTTTATTTATGTCTGGCCTCAGGCACTGTCTGTGTGACCCTGGAGAAGTCACTGAACCTTATTTGCTTCAGTTCCTCATCTATAAAATGAACTGGAGAAGGAATTGCAAACCACTCCAGTAATGTTTGCCAAGAAAATCTCAAAAAGAGTTACGAAGAGTCAGACACAGCTGAGCAACATGTTCAATTTTATGTTTAATTATTTTGTTAAATATTTTCCAATTACATTTTAATCTCCTTTGGCTTTATGGGGGGACAGGTGACGATGGGTTTAATACCTCTAACCTAATCTGACCATTTCCTAAAGGAGGAATTTCCTGTGTGATATACATGACAATGGCCCTTCTTGACACTGGGGGGTGGGGAGCCAGAGGTAGGAAGCTTTGACCTTGGAATCAGAAGATATGATATTTTAAAATCTTTTGTTTTCCCCAAATGACTTCAAAAGGTTGTGGAGTAGGAAAGGAAAACCCCCTTGTAGAACAGTTGAGTTTCATTCATGGGTAAGCTATCTGTACAAAAATGTCATTAAGGGAAATGAGAGACATTTGGGGCACAGCTTCATCATACTGCAACCCTCCAGTTAGGCTGATGTCTTAAAAAGATTCCTAAGTTGAAGGGATCAGTGGACTGATTCATTGTGGCTTGCATAACATGTTTAAATTCTCCACGTACTCAAGGGAAAAAAAAGTCAGAAGGAAAATGCAAGTCTTTACATTTTCTAGTAGCTGGTAAGAAAAGACTGCCAAAGGGAAAGAGAGAACTGCTCTCCTAGGGCACAGATGGGCAGCCTTATGGCTCCCTGTTTTGAACAAGCATAGTATAAAGAAGTGCTTTCTGAGTGAAAGAATGGCAAGTGACAATACCCAGGGAAATAAGATTGGGCTGTTAGCATGGACTAATGGAAACATTAGTCCAGTGAAACTGCTTTATAACGCTAGTGTTGGGAGACAAGACTGAGAACTATCTTAGAGGTTTCCTGTTGTTATGTAGGGCTCTTACCATCTGGAGTTGTTACGTTTCCTGGACTCGACATGAGCCGTAGTCTATCCAAATGTGTGTAATACTGAACCACATTTTACACATATGGTTGTCTTCCACACATCCCATTGACTCCATCGTGACAGCCTTGGTGAATTGCAGGCATAAATTTAGAGATTTAACTGAAGTTTGGGAGCATTAAGACGGGTGAAAGTCATTGTTTATTTTAGACTTAATAAAATTTGAAGGTTTAGGGCCCAGTATAGCAGAGGTAAAATCACTTTCATTTTCTTTTTCATTAATGAGTCATTTTTCAGAGCTTATTACAATATTATGCTAATTAATTATCCCAACTGTAGTATTACCAAAGTGATTTGGAGAGTTTACACTGCTATAATAATTTAAACCTTTATCACTTGCAGTAGGCAAACCTAATAGAAAAATATTTTTTTCATTGAAAAATATTGACAGTTCTTATCTTGGCTCCTAAAACCCCTGTACTCAAAGTGTTTCCATATATATGAACTTTCTCCCCCTTCTACACTGTGAACTCTTTGCCAAAAGGAAAGGGTTCTTCTTTTCAGTCTTCCAAGCATCTTGCATAAAGGAAGGCACTCAGTAGCTACTCAAGTAGTCCAGGCTAAAGCACTCAGAAATATGAATAAGAAGAAATTATTTAAGGTCAGCTCCCAGAGGCTACTGTCTGGATCCAGGTCTAGTGGATCAGCTATAGAAGTTCAGGCCATAAATGATAAACTTACCCCTGCATGTGTTGAATGGTTTATACAAAGTAGAATGAAACCAATTTGTAAAAACAAATGTTTATTTACTCATTCACAATGGCAAAGAAATACTGACTTGGAATATTTACTTCCTTTGGTCAGGCCACCCATTTCCCAGTATTAAAGAAACTAAGAAACCCAATGAAAGCCCATTGAAAAATGAAGAATCAAAGCAAAGGACACCTTTTATGTAATTGTGCTGCTAGGTGGCACCATAGTGCACAGAGTGCTGCCAGGAACACCTGAGTTCAAATCCGACTCAACCAAATATGACCTGTGCCACTTAACCTCTGTTTCCTCATCTGTAAAATTGGGGTAATAAAAGCCTCAGAGAGTTGTTTGAGGATCAAATGAGATAATATTTGTAAAGCATTTAGGACAGTAAAAACTTTATATAAATGTTGGTGATTTTTGTTATTGTTGTCATTATTTTCTTAATAGTTTATTTCATTTGAGAGTTACCCTTTTTTAGGATTATTCTTTCTTCAAAGGCCAAAATGCCCAAATATTAATCTGAGCAATATCTTCCCTGGACAGTACTGGGGACTTGCTGACGAGTTCTCACTTTCCAACCGTCAGTTTTATATACACCACGCCCCCTCTGTTCACACCTAAAATTGTTCTTCCCTATAGTTCCCACCTGCACAGTCTGAGGTCCTGAAACTGTGTATTATAGGGAGGTGGGTTCTATAGTGGGTTCATGGAATGAAGAGAATAAATCAAGGAACAAGTCAATTAAATCAATTTATGTGCATAGAGAAAGGCAGGATGTGTTCGTTGACTTTCCTGGGAAAGAGGAAGCCTCGGGTTCAGGTTCTTTCTCTGACACGTGCCGGCTCTGTAACCATGGGCAAATCATTAAACCTTCAGTACACCAAAGCACACGTCCGATTCTATACATCAGTCAATGGAAGCAGATTCCAAAACCGATGAAAACACAGTTCTGCGAACTGTGCCCCAAACCTTTCTCCTTTCCCCAAAATGTACATCTACCCTCATATAGTGGAAAGGAAATTGGACTTAGAGTCATAAAATATACATGTGTTTTCAAACCTGATTTTAGGACCTTTTGTTTTTGCATAGTATTTATTTCCAAATATGTCTCTCCCCATTCTCCTACCCAGGAAGACAAAAAAAATCAGTTCAACAAAAAATACATCAATCTCTTTTTACACTATAAGCAATATTGCACATTCACGGACCCACACCTCAGCATTAAAAAAAAATTAGGGAAGGAAGGAGTTGGTCTTGGTGATAGTTACTTGGCATTCAATATCCTTTAATTTTTTTTTTTTCTGATGGGGGAGTTGTTCTTTCTTTGTTCTCATGGCGACCTATATTGTTTTCCTGGCTCATTTTATTCCTCCATATCCTTTCTTGTATGTCTTTCCATGCTTCTCGGAATTCTTCATAGTTGCTGTTTCTTGCAGCCCAGTAATATTCCATTACATCACCATAACAAAATAAGTTTGGCCATTACCCAATCAATGAACATTGAGTATATTTCTAGATCATTGCTCCCACTAAATTGCTGCTATGAATATTTTTATCTTTCTAATGTGGACCTTATGTATGCCTAGCACTGGGATCTCTAGGTGAAAGAATGTGGAAATTTTACTGACTTTTTGAGCACAATTCCAAATTATTCCCTAGAAATGTTGGACCAATTCACATCTATGTTTATAATGAGTTACTGTGGTTATCTTCCCATAGACACTCCAACTGTGACTATGTTCATCTTTTAACCTTTGCCATTTTGCTGGGGGTGATACCTCACATAACCCAAGAGTTATTTTGATAGATCTTTATTTTGTTAGTGGTTTGGGGCAACTTTTCTTATGACTGCTAGTAGTTTTCAATTCTTTTGATTGTTCATATTCTATGCCTACGTGTTCATTAAGGAATGAAGAACTCTTGGTTAATATGAGTTTGAGTATTGGTTTTGCTGCTACTCTGTCTATGTGACCTTGAGCAAATTAACTAACTTAGCTACATCACAAGATTCTTGCAAAATTCATATAAACTAATTATGAAAATGATTTTTTAAACTTTAAGTTTTAAAACTTAAATGCCAGCTCTTGTTTTGATCTAAACCAGGGTTGTACAACCTGGGGCCTGCCAAAGGATTTCGGATGGCCCATGAAAAATGTAGAAGAAAACATCCTCTACATTTTTCACAGGCCACCCAAAATCCTTTGGCATGCCCATGCATAGACCTAATCTAAATCTTATATCTCTGCTAGTTATAGCACAATTCCCTGCCCCATTTTAGTCACCTGTTCAATATTTATTCATTGAATGGATGATATGAAAATAGTACTTTCAAATTTCATTCTATCTACTCATTATATGTCCTATATATACCTAATTATTTATGTGTTATCACCCCCATTAGGATGACCCTTGAGGGCAGGGAATATTTTTTGCCTTTCTCTATATCTAAAGCACTTAGCACAGTACCTGGAAGATAGTAGTCACTTAATATATGTTTATGGGCAGCTAGGTGGCACAGTGGATAGGGTTCTGGGTCTAGAGTCAAGAAGACTCATCTTCATGAGTTCAAATCTGGCCTCAGATACTTCCTAGCTGTATAAAACTGGACAGCTCAGCTAAACCTGTTTGCCTCAGTTTCTTCATCTGTAAAACAAACTGGAGGAAGGAATGACAAACCACTCTAGTATCATGAACCATATCCAGGGTCACAAAGAGTCAGACATGATCAAAATGACTGAAGAGCAACAGTATATGCTTATGCAATGACTTACTGAATAGTTCTTTTGATAGTTCCATGACATAATCTCATTGTTTTCAGTATGATAACAAGTCCATACTTTTTTTTTGCATTTTTATTTATACGTTTGTGTTTCTATCATCTAATACAACAGAAAGAGTCAAAAGACCTAAGTTCAGATTATCCTGTCAGTTATTATCTGCTGGACATTGGGCAAGTCACTTTAACCTCTTCTTCAGTTTCTTCATCTGTAAAGTGAGGGAGTTTGACTGTGTGGTCTCTGAGGTCCCTTTTACCCCCAAATCTTTGGTCCTTTGGTACCATGATCCTACTTTTCTCTTCCCCTTTGCCCACACAGGGAATCATCCCTTATAAAAAAGAATAAGCAAGAGGGGGAAAAGCAATTCAGCAAAATTAGCCAACATATTAACCATGACCAACATTATGTAAAATGTCTCACTCAAGTAATGCCCTGCCTCTTCAGAGCACTTTCTCACATCGATTGCTAGAGGCCACGTTTGGTTGTGAGAATTATCACAGCGTTCTGTTTCTTCATCTTATTATTGTTATTCCTTCCATTTACTTTGTGATCACTGTGTGTATTGTTTTCCTGGTTCTGCTCACTTCGCATCATTTCATAAAAGCCTTCCCATGATTCTCTATATTTTCATATTCATCATTTCTTACAGATTAATATTATTCTATTACATGCATTTGTCTCAGTCTGTCCATTCCCTAGTCCATAGACATCATTTCCAATTCTTTTCCATTAAAAAACATGCTGCAATGAATATAGGATCTTTCTTTTTATCTTTGACCTCCCTGGGATATCTAGTTTAAACAATATGGATATTTCAGTCACTTTCTTAACATCCTTTCATTTTTTTTTTCAGAATGACTGGACCAATTCACAATTTAGAACTTCAGACAAAATTAGTGACTGCAGTTTATTTGTAACTTTCATTGCAATGCTTATAAATTGAAAGTATATGTCTTTCTTAAACTAGGAAAGGAAGAGGTGATCTTTGGCTAAAGCTTGCTTGGTAATCCAGGGTCTAAGTCTTAAGGATCTGGAATCATTTGTCTAAGGAGTTGAAGATGCACAATACCCATCAACCTGAGAGGACAGCTGGTTTAACACCCTTATTTGAAGGATAATCACACCAAGACCTCGATAAGTTAAATGACTTGGAAGAGGTCACACAGGCTGACCTTAACTTCTGAAGCAAAATATAAGCTCTGGCAGAACTTGTATATATCTATACAAATATATCTGCATTATAAGCAAATGATTAAGTGAATTAGAGCTGCAGATAGAAGTGCAAGGGACAGTAGAGGCAGGAAATATTCAACAGGGAAACTGAGGCCCAGAGAAATGATGTGACTTGTCAGGGTTGACACAGTAAGTAGCAAAGCCTGGAATCAAACCTGCTCTTCTCATGTGAATAACGTTGTTCTATCTATTACCCTGTTCAGGGGCTGGAGCATATTGGAATGCCTTGAATGAGGACAGCCAAACTTCACACTGGTCTTTTACATTTGGCAATTTTCCCTTCTGTGATAAAAGGTTGAGAGAGCTGCATGAATATAGCATGTTTTGACTAGGTTTATAGAGCTCCGTCAGTCTATTTGCATGGCATGTAATTCATCTTGGAAGGCAATCCTAACAACTGATACTTGGAATGTGAGAGTCACGCAGTCCTTCTGTTCCTGGTTCCTGGCAAGAAATTGCTCTTCTGTGGGAAGCATATAATGGTCATCATGTTTCCATTCCAGGGTATCTGATCATCAGACACCATGGGAAAGGGCTTTTGTGTTAGAATCAACAGGACTAGGGAAAGAACTGGCAGAATGTCTTTGAATCAATAGGCAAATCCACTTGTGATAAAAGAAATCAAATAGCCTCCCCTTACCTCCTACTAAGGTCATCTATATAATTGTTCTGTGGGCAGGATATGTGATGTGAGATGGCTGGTGTGAATAATGTGGGCCCAGGGCTATCTTTACACAGATCCAAAGCAGGTGGCCATTCTAAGTGGTATTTTTCAAAGATACTGAGAAGACTCCCCTCACCTTCCAAAATACTCCCTCCTCCCAACTTCCACTTATTGTTTGAGGCTTGAAATTCTTTTGACAAGGAACAAAGCTTTCCTGTTACAATTTGCCATAACAGGTTTAAAATGCTTATGTCCCCTATGAGAGAGATGGACAGAGAGAGAGGGAGAATTAATGAATGAATTAATGGATGAGCCAGAGAATTAATGAATGAGTGGTAAGGGCCTAAAATTTCCTTAAAGAGATCAGAAAGAAAACTGGAGGATTGAAGGCCAGCCTCCCTAACTTACTTTGGCCATAGATTTGACTGCCCTGAATGATGGATGCGTTGATTGGTTTTTTAAAGAGATTTCTGCCTGGTTACTTTAGACTATCATTATAGCTGTGGACTCAGAGGAATAGTGCCCTAAATAAGCCAGGCTTAGAGTCCTAGAGTTCAAAGCTACATATGTAGGTTGGCTTCACACATCAAACTCAAGATTTCATCAGTGGATCCAAATGGAAAAGGGGAAAAAAATAATCAAAAAATTAGGGGGGATGAAAAGTTAATATAAGAAGAATAAGAATCATAGTTAGAGATGGAACAAACCTTGTAAGTCACCTCACCTAGCCTCTTGAACAATGTAAACATGCTGCTCACAACACTCCTAACACCCCTTAGAAAAGCTTATCTAATCTCTGATGAGACTGCCAGAAGCAGGAAAGCCACACCTTCATATAGTAGGGGTTTTTTGCTTCTTTTTTTTTTTTTGGCTTTTGGAGGAGCAATTGGGGTTAAGTGACTTGCCCAAGGTCACATGGCTAATAAATGTTAAGTGTCTGAGGCCAAATTTGAACTCAGGTCCTCCTGACTCCAGGGCCAGTGCTATGTTCACTGCACCACCTAGCCACCCTTGTATAGTAGTTCTTATAGGACTGAGAATTGAAAGAGAATTCTGAGATTATCCAGTCCAGATTTTTCACTTTAGAGATAAGAAAACTAAGGTTCAGAATGTGGTGAAATGGCTTGTTCATGGTTCATGGGTAACAAATAGCAGGGGGGAGGGTGGAAAGGTTTTTTCCTTATGTTGAAAGTCTGTTGTTTTATCACTTCCAGTTGCCACTAGTTTTTAGAATAAAAGAAATTCTCTCTGCTATGTCTGAAGACTTTCCTAGTGTTAGTGACCAGCATGTTTCAGATTTGTCCAGCTCAGGTTATCCAGTTGGCATTGGGAAGCTGGAAAATTTTCTAAACTCTCTAATAGACAAAAGTGGACCATTGGCTGAGCTGCTACACCTGGCCACCTAGTAAACTCAGTGGAAGAGCTGAGGGAACATTAAATTGTCCCTGAGCAGAGTGTCATCTCTGTGTGGGTCATCCCATCCCACATGGGCTTCCTGAGGCAGTTATATCCTGCATGTAAATCCAAATGTTGAGGAATATTTCTCTTGTGTAATTCAAGCCAATTTCTTCAAGACTCCATTAGCTGAGGTTAATTTAATGTGTCTGCGTTTGTATCCATTCAAACCCTTATTTCCTTCCCTGGGAAGCAACCCAAACACTGCTCTGAGTTTGACAGTGTGTAGTGTACTCCAGAGTATAAGAGGATTATGATTAAGGGAATGTTAGTACTGTCTTAAGGTTATATAATTACCTCAAGATACAGTGCTCTGGTGATGGGAAAGAGCCTTCAGAAAAGTCATGAAGAGGACATCAAGGGACCTCCCCATGATTTAAGGTTGGGACAAATGGAAAGAGAAAAATTATCCACATTCAAGGCATGTTGGGAGTTAAGTATCTATTTTATTTTTTTCTTTATATTGATACTTACTGATACCACCCTCATCTCATTATGTGTACTTTTCCTTGTTAAACGTCCTAAGCCTTCTTAATAACAAAGAACAGTTAAGCAAAACCACCACCACAGCAACCACATCTAGCAAGCAGATGTTTTTAATGTTTTGAGCTAATGTTTAAAAGATAAAATACTCAACTGCTTTTCCATCACAGTGATTGCAATCAGAAATTTCCTTCTGAGTAGATAATAGTAATAATGCATGATAAATAACATAGACTTAACATCTATATACATATAGAAGTTCAATATACACCTAAAGTGCCGATTAGAGCAGTATTTCCAATGACCCCACATTACACCCCAATAAACCCACAGCTTTCTACCGCAATGTCCCAGAGCACTTTGTGTTTTTGTTTTGTTTTGTTGGATGTTTATTGATGTCTGGTTGTTGTACCAAGGTCAGTTTTTCATATACAACCCATCAGCCCTCATAACAAAGAAAAACAGTCTAACAAATCCAACTGACATAATGATTCCACCCAACTCAATTCTATGCAGCAATCTGCACGAGGTATCTACTTCTAATGATTCATAGGGATGAATAGTATATATTTGTATATATGTTGGGCACTAATGAATGGCTGGTGAGAGGATCCCAGATTTATGTTATTCAGTGCTTTAAGGATCACTGATTTTGTTGGTGTCAGTTCTTTCTGGATAAGAGAGATCACCACCATACAACTTAGTATAGATGGGCTTTGAAAGTTACTATAACTGAAAAACTAATCCCTCTGTAAGCCAAATGATGAAACTTTCTGAATTTAGACTGGGAAGATTCTCCAAGACAGTGCTAATATGAAAGAATTGTTATAATATGAATTTATATAAATATATAAGAATAAGAGATATATAAACCATATAAGGATAAAATACATAATATAATATATAATCATATATACACAGATCTATAAGATTTACCATTTCCTCAAAAACATTTTTTAAAAGACATGTAGTAAGAGAATATGAGCAGGCAGGTAGTTCTCAAATGAAAAAAAAGGCAAACTCTCAACAACCATGAAAGAAATGCTACAAATCACTAATAATAGTAGAAATGCAATTTAAAACTACTCTGAGGCTTCACTTTGCACACATCAGATTAACAAAGACAATAATAATTATTTATAATAACAATAATATTAGCTGGCATTTATATAACTCTTTTAAGGTTTGCAAAGCACATTACAAAGAGTATGTAATTTGATCCTCACAAGAACTTTTCTAGATAAGTGCTATTGTTATTGTCTTTTTACAGATATGGAAACTGACGCAAATAGAGGTAAAGTGACTGGCCCAGGGTCACGCAAATAAATGGTAAATGTTTATTCAGATTTGAACTCAAGTCTAACACTCTGCCTACTTCACCTAGCTATTGTTAGATCACAAAAAAAAAATGAAAAAATGAAAAGGGATTACAGAAAGAGAGGGCACCATACTACAAAAATGTTGCTGGAGATGAAAAATGGATTAACTAGTCTGGAAAACGATTTAGAACTATACCTGAAAAGTTACCCAACTGTGCATACCTTTGCTACTATTAGGCATGTATCCCAAAGGGTCTATGGTCAAGGACCCCTATGTATAGAATACTTATGGAAGCATTTTCGTTGTAGTAAAGAACTGAAAAACAAATATGTATCTGTCATTGGATGGTAGCTAAACAAAGTTGTGGTGTGTGAATGTAATAGAAATGTATTATGTCATAAGAACTGAGGAATATGACTGGTGTAGGGAAATGTTAAGAGACTAGTATGAAATCATAGGAAGTGAAGTGAGCAGAATCTGAAAAGCAATTTACAAAGTGACCTCAGTAATGTGAGGGTAATCAACTCTGACCAAAACAGTGAGTAATCATGACTTCAAAAAACTTATAATGGAATATCCTTTCTACCTCTTAGCAGAGAATTGATGGACTAGAGGTACAGAATCAGATATACATTCTCAGACATTTTGAATGCATTGATTTTTTTTTTTTGCTTGACTATATACATATGTTTTATAAGGGTCAGTTTCTATGGGGTTAGGGAGACAGACTTGGTGGGTAGTGGTAGACATGGTAAAAGTATATTAGAAGCAGAGGGAAAGCACAGCAAGGGAGGTGTATTAAGACACCAAAACATGCCAGTCTTGACCTTGAATGACCACCATTCTTTTATTTATCAGGCCTGTACTTAAAACCTTTTTAGCTTGGTTGGTTCTTTCAGGACTTATGTTATGTGAGCAAAACATCAAGAATCCAGTGTGGCCTCTCCAACACAATGAAGCAATGGAGGAGGAATTTAGTGAAGACCAGATCTGCCAATGGCTAAAAAAGAAGATAACTTCCTCTATAACAATAACTCATAAAAATAATGATTATGACTACTTACTCTTTCAAAGCTGAAAGGATGGTGTGATTAAATGATTAAGTGATTAAATACTCAGTTTCTTATTTTCTGGTGTGAGTGCCAACAATAACAGAAGATGGTCCACGTAACAAGCTCCATTTAAAGAAACACAGTTCTTAACCCATGTTTAACATATTCTGACACTAAGTATTTATGGAATGGCTACTGTTAAGGAAAGTAATGGACTCCCTTTGATAGTAGGCACTTCATAAATACTTATTGCATTGGATTAAACGTAATGCACCATCATCCAGTTTTAAAGCCAACTGACCACATTCACCTCTTATCAAGTGAGTTTTTTTTAAGCCATTTATAGCTGTTCTAGGGGTTGGCCTCTGAACCACTTTTCTTCCTGAGTTCTTTTTGTCTTGACCACATGCAGCTGGAGATCAATTATTCATTCAAAAAGTATTTATCTATTTCCCTGCTGCTTAGCCTCATGTTAAATGCTGTGCACAGGACAGGAGAACATTTCTGGTGTATTCCCTCCATGAGATTTCAATAGAATTGAGGAACCAAGGTTCATACACACTCACATATACGTACATTAATTAGGTGAAATTTTATCTGATTAACTACTAAATAGTGGAACACTCTTTAATTAGCATGAGGATTCAAATAAGAGAAAAAGCAATAAAGGTTAGATTAGTAAGGGAAGACCTCATGGAGGAAGGAAGACTTGATCTGACTCATAAAAATTTAATAAGATATACATATGTGGAAGGGAGGAGAGGAGAGAGAGCTTTCAATTCCCTTACCTTCTCTCCGTGTTCTGTACCTTGCAAAAGCTTTGGGCATAGCTTCTGGATGGAGAAGGTTCCTATCTGGCCCCCAACCCAGAGTTCGAGGAATTGGCCATGTTCAGAGTGAGAGGGAGGTTGAAAGTTCAGGGAAAAGGGGGCGGAGCCAAGATGGCAGCGTAGCAGCAGCAACATATCGTAGCTCTCGCATAGCCACCCCAAAATACCCATAAAATAGGACTCTAAACCAATCCTAGAACTCCAAAATGCACACAAAGGTACTTCCCACTAAAGACAGCTCGGCTACGAGGAACCATATCAGCACTGCAAACTGAAACCAGCCTGCCCTGAAGCTGTGGCTGTGCCCCGGCGGCTGGACATGGAGGAGCCTCTCAGGTGAGCAGATTAGCAGCAGCTGTGAGTGGGGATTGCAAAAGGGGGAGATAAGCAGTCCAGTGAAAGGCCTCCAGAGTGGAAAAGTGAAAGGCAGAGGTTTTGCACCCGCCTCC
>CM053582.1:229039969-229057220 GCA_028627135.1 Pseudochirops cupreus
CAGAAATCATTTTGTAAACCGTAGAGAGTGGGATATACAAATTATCCATCATCATCTTTTGAAGTAAATGATACATGAAGGGAATTATGAGGAACTCAGATCTGTTGTTTGCTCTACTTAGTTTGACTTAAGCTATTAGCACACTTGGTGAGAAAGTTAAACTATCCTGCTGTCAAGAAGATGCCAGTCACTTACTATCTGCCTTCTTCAGTAACTTAAAAAGTATTTTCCTATGAATGTTTTGGGTTTTTTTTGGTAGGACTATCTTCACATGGATAAACCCTCAGATTCTGTAGATGAAAAAGACATGGGAGAGGCAGCTGGGTGGCTCAGTGAATAAAACTGCTAGGCCTGGAGTCAGAAAGACCAGAATTCAAATCCTCCTTCAGAAACATGCTAGCTATGTGAACTTAGCCAAGGTACTTAATCACTTTTTGCCAGTTTCCTCAACCGTAAAATGAGAAGAATAATAGTACCCATCTCCAAGGGTTGTTGTGAGGATCAAATGAGATGTTTGTAAAGTGACTAGCTCATAGTAGGTACTTAATAAATGTTTGTTTCCTTTCTTCTAGCTTTATTTAATGTATTTTAAGATCAGTGTGAATCAACAACATGATATGGCAGTCAAGGAAAATGACACAGTCTTATGTTGCAATCAGACATAGCATCAAGAGCTCCAGAGGCAAAGTCTCCCATACCCTGGTCCTCTGGTTCCTTTGTGCCTTGGTCACACCACATCTGTATATTGTACTTAGACCTGGCCTCCGTATTTTAGAAAGAACTCTGAAAAGCTAAAGAAGAGGAGGGCAAACAAGGTGGTGAAAATCCTGATCACACTCATATGAGGATTGCTTAAGAGGTTTGGGGAAATTGTCTTTTCATACAGCAACTGTTTTAGAATGGGTAACGTGATAAGAGCACTTTGGGAAGGGCTATGATGAGAAAGAGGGTTTGGAGTTGTTTTCCTTGGCTCCAGAAGACAGAACTAGAAGCAATTGGCTAAAAGTAATGAAAAGGCTAATTTAAGACAGATACAAGAGAGAAATTTCTTACATATTGAGTTATCTAAAAATGCCATAGAAGGTGGTGGATTCCCCTTTATGTGAGCTTCAAACAAAGACTTGCCAATATTTTGTAAAGAATATTTTTATTTAGGTTCAGTTTGGAAGAGACAACCTCTGAATTCCTATCCTGTGATTCTGATTTATGATTAGTAGTTGTAAATTTGATGCCTTGCTTTTTGCCTGCATAGACCACACCAACAAAACTATTATCTCTGGAGACAGTGTTTAAATGTAGTGAAATCAGGTAAATGTAGCCATTTGCACTTTCCTGTGGAAACTCAGTGTTGGCACTTTTTTTTTCTTTAAAGTAAAACCTAAAGACTTACTGGTGTGTTTGAAAGTTCAGAGCACTATTTTAAAGTATTTTTATTTTCATGAAAATCAAAGCAAAGGCTTAGCAGGTGGCTTCTTGGCTATGCATGTGTCTCAGGATCTTTCTCCCATGTGTAACATTCACAAGTTCTATTCCATGAATGTCTGGCTTTTTAAAAACTGTTTTAAAGTTTAATGTACATAAAAATATATATGTGGTGTGTCACATTTCATTCATTTAACAAACATTTCTCAAGTGTTTACTATATCCCAAGTGTTATGCTTGGGACTCAGGATAGGAAGGCAAAAACAAAAGTTTCCATTCTCAAGAACCTACGATTACTTGATCTGTAAAGTTTCCCAAATCATTGCTTCTATGGGGATTCTGGATTCAAGTATTTGAATGAATCTGTGATCCAATGTTGATAGTCCCTCCTATAATATTGCAATTTACCCATGCCTTCCCATCCTTTGTACAATCCTAGCTGTCCTTTAAATACCATGCCAATTGAGTCCATTAGAGATCATTCCCTATGCCCAGTCCTCTGCTTGATACTGTGGGGGATACAAGAGAAGAGCATGAGTGTCCCCCCTCCTACAATTTAGCTTTCCATTATTGCCAGAGACAATTGCCAGTGTTCTTTCTTCTGTTTTCTGTATCAAAACACCAGTAAAAATGAAAAGAACATCGAGCAAGCATCATTCAGATTATCCAAAAAGAGATTCCCATGAAAAGTGAGTGAAAAAGCAATAGAATATAGCTGTAGAAGCAGAGGCCTTGACCATTCATTGAGGTCATGTCTGCTTTGTAACAAAAATCTGTGCCTTTACCTGAACTTACATTCATTGACTTGACTAGTTACATAGAAGTCAAGTAGACACATGCATGAAATTACTGCCTAATTTGACAGAGGTTTCCCTTGGGTGTTCTGAGTGGCCTCAACACTCTCCAGCCCTCTGGTTTTATGAGCCGGAAATTATGTTCATGATCATTTTAAGTAGTTGGTGCCCATTGTGACAAGAGAAACAATGGTATCCAAAAAAAGATTTATGATTTAATTTTATTCAATATATCAATACTTATTAAATATCTGCAATGTACAAGGCACTGTGCTAATCCTCAAGGGCCTTGTGGTCTACTTTGTGGGATATGACATGTATACTGTTCAAGATATCATGTATAAAGAACAAAGAGGAAGCCCATAAAGCGTTCTAGGAAAATTTGAGTAAAATGCGGTCATTTTTAGCTGGGGAGGAGATTTTGAGGAGTGCTTCACAAAGAAGATAGCTCCTAGTCTTGAAGGAAGAGCAGGATTTCACCAGATGGCATAGTGTGAAGGAGTATATTCTAGGTGTGGGCCATGAATATGAAAAGCAGCTGGAGAGGGCAGGCTGAGATCAAGGAATAGAGCTAGTCATTTGGGTTACTTGGAATGTAGAATTCATTAGGGAGAGTAATATGAAATGAAGCTGGAAAAGTAAGTCAGGGGAAAATAATAGAAGGTTTTGAATAACGGAAGGGCATGATTTGTTTACTGTATCAGAACATTATAATTATTATCTGAGAATATTTAGCTCTTTTGGGGAAGCAAACTTGCCTTTGTAAATGATTTTGCAACTAGAACTGTCAGAAAAGACTTTAGAGACATTGTCCAAATACAGATACTAGTCTACTGAAAACATCTCCATCCTCAGTGATTACTTACTATGACATTAGAAAAAGATCACTATCACTACATAATCACTACAAGCCAGCATGAGTTCGTTAAGAAAGAGTCATTCCAAACTAACCTTATTTCCTTTTTTGACAGGGTTAATTGACTAGTTGATGAGGGTAAATCACTTGGGCATTTGGTATGGATATATCTGGATTTTGGAAAGATATTTAACTAAATCTCTTACAATATCCACATAAAGTGTTGACTTGTAGAATTGTTAATAATAT
The DNA here is from genome assembly GCA_028627135.1 of Pseudochirops cupreus. Classification (NCBI taxonomy): domain Eukaryota; kingdom Metazoa; phylum Chordata; class Mammalia; order Diprotodontia; family Pseudocheiridae; genus Pseudochirops; species Pseudochirops cupreus. The sequence goes on from CM053582.1 coordinate 229,043,291, forward strand.
AATTAAGAGATCATATGATCATATTGTTTGTCTCCTCAGTGGAGGGTGGACTGGAGAGAGGGCAAAAAATTTGGAACTCAAAAAATAAATGAAAAGAGAGAAATAGGCAGAGAGACAGAGACAGAGAGAGACTGACCATATGGGACTCTTTCCAGGAAGGGATCTTAGGAGTACTAACTTTCCATGTAGAAGGCAAGATTGAGACAGGGAACCTTAAGCACCCTAAACAACTGACCAAAAGTTATATACTACTCTAGTCACACAAACATTTATTAATTACGTATTATGTTTATGGCACTGTGCCCTCACCTTATTTTACATGTGTGTGTATATTTGTGTGTGCATGCATGTGTGTGTGCATGCGTGTGTGTGTGTGTGTACACACAGAGAGAGAGAGAGAGACAGAGACAGAGAGAGACAGAGACAGAGACAGAGACAGAGACATAGAAACTTCTCTCATCTACAATGGAGCCAGACCCATAAATTCATTAATGCAAGGAGCTGATGATGATCTGTACCTTCTCCACAATATAAAGACTTGGAAAATTGCTTGGGACACAGGTTCAATTATTTGCCCAGGATCAAGTATCCAGTATCTTTCAGAAATGAAACTTGAACCCAGGTCTCCCTTATACTGTGACAGTCTTACTATCTACTATACCACAATACCTTTCACTTTCATATATGTGTATGAAACACCAAGGTGTAATGTAAAGAACACCAGGATATAGGGTAGAGTATTCTAGCTTCATTTTACCTTTCCTACTTACTACCCATTTGGCCCAAAAATGTATTACCTGTCTTATCTTCAGTTTCATTATCTATATATATAAAACGAGAGAGCTAGATTAGATGATCTTTTGCTTTTTTCTCTTTAAATCTTTTATTTATGCTTTTCTCTTATTTTACATACCTGTTATTTCCCAGTAACTTACTGATCTTCCTTGTCATCCTCCCCAGAATAGACCCCTCCTTTGTAATACATATACATACATAAATATGTACATATATATATACATATATATATATATGTACATATGTGTGTGTATATACAGTCAAGCAAAACAAATCATCACATTAGCTATGCCTGATAATGTATTCCTCATTCTCTACCCCCTGCCCGGGGGCAAGAGGCATATTTACCATCAGGAAGACTAAATGATCCTCAAAGTCCTTTTCTACTCTGAATCCTCTAATGATGACTGAAGTGTGAGTCTCGACCTCTAGTCTCAAATAGAAATAGGAAATAGAGCTTGTGGAATCTGAACACAATACTAGATTTCCAGCTTAAGCTGCTCCACAGACCAGAGATCAAAATCAGGAATTCACCAGTTAGCAAGCTACCATCTCCTGCAGCTATAAAGACATTGTCTGAATTTAGGGGCAACAGCAGGTCCAAAGCCAGGTAGGATTCACAAAGAACATATGCTGGGGAAGAACCAGGAGTCAGGACCAGATGTTTTCCTTTTCAATTTTCTTCTCACTTTAGTCCAACTCTCACCACTGTTGAAATAATTTTCCTAAAACTCAGGTTTGACTATATCACCTGACTATATCTCTCCCCTACTTAATCAACTCCAGTGGCTCCCTGGCCTCTACCTTCCTTAACAGTTTTTTTTTTAATAGATGTTTTACTCCCTCTCCTTCAGTCTACCTAAACTATCCTTTCTTGGTATACAGTGTAAGATATTGGTCTATGCCCAGTTTCTGCCACTACTATTTTCCAGTTTTTCCAGCAGTTTTTGTCAAATAGTGAGTTCTTATCCCAGAAGCTGAGGTCTTTGGGTTTATCAAACAGTAGATTACTATAGTCATTGACTGCTATGTCTTGTGTACCTAATCTAGTCCACTGATCCACCACTTTATTCCTCAACCAGTACTAAGTAGTTTTGATGACTGCTGCTGTATAATACAGTTTAAAATTTGGTATGGCTAGGCCACCTTCTGTAGCATTTCTTTTTATTAATTCCCTTGATATTCTGGACCTTTTGTTCTTCCAGATGAATTTTTTTACTATTTTTTTCTAGCTCTATAAAATTATTTGTGGTAGATTCATTGGTATGGCACTAAATAGGTAAATTAATTTGAGTAAAATTGGTATTTTTATTATATTAACTCAACCTAGCCATGAGCAACTGATGTTTTTCCAGTTATTTAGATCTGACTTTATTTGTGTGAAAAGTATTTTGTATAAACCGTCTTTTCTATTCCTTACACATGGCACTCCATCTTCCATCTCCATTCCCTTTGTACTGACCATCCTCCATGCCTGGAATACACTCCCTCTCTCCTCACTTCTTTTCTGTAGACTACCCTATATGTTTCAACACTCAGTTCAAGCATCATCTTACAAACAATGTCTTTCCTGAATTCTCTTCCCCATGTACAACTGCTAGTACCTTCCTTAAAATACCTCATTGTTACCTTGTATTTATTTCTATATAATTACATATGTACATATTGTCTTCCCTGATTAAATGTAAGTTTCATGAGCACAGAGATTTGGGTCTTATTGTCCCTAGCACATGTCATAATGCTTTATGCATAGTAGATGCTTAATAAATGTTTGGTGATTGGTTCTTGTTTTGAATAATGACAATTTGCTTTGCACCAAGTAAGAGCCTGAATTTTTGTCATTTTATGGCAGCTGTGGGTTAATCACAACCTGCTTTCTCTAGTTCAGCTAAAGCTAATGAAGCTAGGAGCTCAGGTAGCAATTATATTATACTAGATATTAAATATATGTTTGTGAATGACTAAAAAGTTTGTATTTAAACAAATTAAGGTTATAGAAACTGCCAGATGAATAGCTAGCTATAAAAACATCCATATAAATTTGGTTCAGTTTCAGGAAACATTAAAATCTCCCCCAATCCGTGAAAAATAAATCCCTTATTAATAGAATAGTTGCTAGAACTGATCCTAATTTCCTGACTGTGGATTGGTGTAGCTGTGACATAGTAGCATATATAATAGAGACATATCTGATATTGAAGGCATGTTATTAATTGCTGAATCCTTTAGGGATTCAGACATATGTTGGAATGAGCTACTAACAGGAAATATCTAACAGGGAGTACTCAACTCATTCAGTTATGTTTTGTATCTTTTTTATAGTGAACAAACACAAACCATGGATTGAAACCTCATACCATGGAGTCATAACTGAGAACAACGACACTGTCATTTTGGATCCACCTCTTGTTGCCCTGGATAAGGATGCTCCAGTTCCTTTTGCAGGTAGGACACCCTGCTGAGGGGGCTATTCAGATTGGCTTACTCTTGAAGTCAGTCTGAGAACTGTCAATTTTATAAAACCAAGTGCTCTATATAAATAAGTATTAATGTCTTAATCAGCTAATATGATGGAATGGTCACATACATGTCTTGATGGTTTCAAGTCTTCCTAGTGACCTATGTGTTAGTCTTCTGTACAGACTTTGTTATTCTAGGAGAATATCTCCCCTTTGGTTTCTCATGTGTTCATTCTCTCTCCCCCTCTCTCTCCCTCTCTCTTCTTCTCTCCTCCTCTCTCCCTTAGGGGAATGATGGAAGTTATATTAAGTTTGGTAGAAGGGATGAGTCAAGAGCTCATAGGATCTTTTGCTTCAGTGGAATGGTTCATGGGCCAAAAAGTCTGAGCCTTCCTGTTCTTAGTGACCCATGGGAAATAGCTATGGGTGTTTGCTCTCTGCCATAGTAGATTTTGATGAAAAAGAAACCAGGCACAATTTATGAAACTGACCTTGGACCTCTGTTGGGGTTTTGGGTAATGGGGAATGGGGGGATTTGATATAACTTTTGAAAGGGCTATAGAAGTAAAATGAGAAGTAAGTTATTTTCTCTGATTGTAACTTGTGGCTGTTGATTTGCTTAGTCAGCTCGGTGGATTAGAAGTCTACCATTGACTGTCTTCTCAGTTCCTTCCAAGGAGTATACTAGCAGGAAATGGGAATGTACTCTACTCTTTTGCAGGCATTAAAAGAAAAAGAAAAGAAAGAAAAAGGTTATGAGGAAAAAATGATAAGGTATTTCTGAAGACACTTGCATCATGAGTAATATTGTTAGCCCTTTATAACTGTCAGGGGCAAGACAGGAAATTTAATGAAGGTTTTCAAGATTTCTAGAAGATTGCTTTATGATAGATGTATGCCAGGTCGAGGTTTTTACCATTATTAAGTCTATTTTTTTTTGGCAGTTTGTCTGTTACATTATGAGCTACTTGGGCAGAAAAAAAAATAGCTCTTTTGCACTTCTAACAGACAAACTTTGCAAAAGCCTTTTTCTTTTTTCATTACAGAAGATTATAAAGTATGAGGGGGCAGGGCAAATAGAAGAATTAGCATTTATGTATAGAAAAAAACCTAAAATTTCCTGTGAAATGTGAGGAAGTACTCTAAGTAGGATACAAGGGAATAAGTTGTGTGGGGCATTTGTATTATGAGGGACAGGGGTGCTGATATGTTTGCAGCATCTTTCTTTGTTTAAGGTTGGGATTCTTCCAATTCTGAGAAATTACCTGCAAATAATCTTTTCTTTGGGAGACTACTTATTACTCTCTATGACTTTGTCCAAGTCAAAAGGTATATTTCTTTTTATTTGTAAAAAGTATTTTTCCAATTACATATAAAGATAGTTTTCAACATTTAATTTTTGAAAGATTTTGAGTTCCAAATTTTTCTTTCTCCTTCCTTCCCCTTCCCCCTGCCCAACACTGCCAACAATCTGATATAGGTTATACATATGCAATCATGTTAAACATATTTCTACATTAGTCATGTTGTAAAAGAAGAAACAGAACAAAAGGGAAAACCCATCAAAAAATAGCAAAAAAGTTAAAATAGTATGCTTTGATCTTCATTGATACTTCACAGTTCTTTCTCTTGATAGGGATAAGCATTTCCCATCATGAATCCTTTGGAATTGTCTTGGATCACTGTAGTGCTGAGAAGAGCTAAATCTATCAGTTTATCACTGCATAATGTTGCTGTTGCTATGTACAATGTTCTATTTCTATTCACTTCACTCAGCATCAGTTCATGTAAGTCTTCCTAAGTTTCAAAAGGTATATTTCCAAACACCTTTTTCTCTATAAGAGGAAGGAATCCTAGTTCTCCTATTTTAACTTGTTAGCACAATGTTTAGAGACAAAGAGAATCATCCTTGAAGACAGTAAGACTTAAACTGAAATCCAAATTTTGGGGCAGCTAGGTGGCACAGTGAATAGAGCACAGGCCCTGAAGTCAGGAGGCATGGAGTTCAAATCTGGCCTCAGATACCTGACACACTTACTAGTTGTGTGACTTTGGGCAAGTCGCTTAACCCCAATTGCCTTGCCTTCTCCCCTCCAAAAAAAAAAAAAGAAATCCAAATTTTGACAAATACTGGTTATATAACCCTGGGCAAGTCACTTAAGCTGACAATGAACTATAGCAACTCTATAAGACTAAAAGCAACAAAACAAGAACAGATCTATATTAGTATGAGGAGATTCATCATTAGTTTCCCTATAGCAATGAAAACATTGTTCTGGAAAAATACATACACACATAAGTGCACACATACATGTTTACATACATACAAAGACAGTTCAGCAGAATTAACCAAAAATCATCTAAGTCCAACATTTTTTGTGGTGTTCTATGCCCAAAGTCCCTGCCTTTGCAAATAAGAGAAGGAAGTGCATTCCTATAGCTCATCTTTTTTAAAAGTGTATTTTATTATCTATATTTATATTATATATTACCTATATTTATTTATCTATATCTAGATAGATAGATAGATACACACATTTCCATAAGATGTAGTATAATAAAACGATGATTGTACATTGGCCGAGTTTGGCCACTATGATTTCATAGAATGGCATTTCTTGTGTTTTGCTGTCATTCTTTCTAGTTACATTGTTGTAGATCATGTGCACGCTGTTTCTGGTTCTGCATTCTTTACTACATCAGTTCAAGTAAGTCTTTCAATGCTTCTCTGTATTTGCCACCTCTATCATTTCTTAAAATCCACAATATTGCATTACTTTCCTGTATCACAACTTGCATAACCTTTACAAAGTTGATAGGCATCCACTTTGTTTCTGGCTGTTGACTACTACAAAAAAGTGCTGCTAAAAATATTTGGTGTATATGGGACCTTTTTTTTCCCCCTGCAGATCAAGAGGTATAGAATTGAGTGTTTGTTAATTGCTTTTCCTTAGCAATTCCCTACCAAAGACTTCTTTGCAAACTGACTCAAAAATGTCCATATTTCTTTTTTTATTCAGAATTTATTTATTTATTTTTAGTCTTCCACATTCATTTCCACAAGATTTTGAGTTCCAAATTTTCTCCCCATCTCTACCCTACCCCCCACCTCAAGATGGCAAGCATACTAATTACCCCTTCCTCCATCTCATATATCCCCTCCCTTTCCCCCCTTCCCCTTACTTTCTTGTAGGGCAAGATGGATTTCTATACCCCACTGCCTGTATATCTTATTTCCTGGTTGCATGTAACAACAATTTTTTTAACATTTGCTTTTTTAAAAATATATATATTTATTTATTAGTTTTCAACATTCATTTCCACAAGATTTTGAGTTACAAATTTTCTCCCCATCTCTCCCCTACCTCCCAACCCAGATGACAATGATACTGATTATCTTTCACCCAGTCTGCCCTCCCTTCTATCCCCTCATCCCTCCCCTTCCCCCTTTCCCCCTTACTTTCTCATAGGACGAGATCAATTTCTATGCTCCATTGCCTGTGTATCTTATTTCCTGGTTGTACGTAGCAACAATTTTTTAACATTTGTTTTTGAAACTTCAGGTTCCAGATTCTCTCACTTCTTCCCTCCTCACCCACTCCCACTGGAAAGATAAGCAGTTCAATATAGGTTATACATGGGTAGTTACACAAAACATTTCCATAATAGTCATATTGTGAAAGACTAACTATATTTCCCTCCATCCTATCCTGCCCCCCCTCATTTATTCTGTTCTCTCCTTTGACTCTGTCCCATTTGAGAAGTATTTGCTTCTGACTAGCCCCTCCCCTGATGTGCCCTCCCTTCTATATCTGCCCTCCCTTCTATCACATTTCTAATGCATCAAATTAAATTGAATTAATCCATTCTAAAGTCCTTCCAACTTCTTGTGATGCAAGAGTCTTTCAGATATATTTGCCCAATAAGGGAAAAATCTTAATTTATAAGATTCTTTGAGGAGGAAGATATTGTTTACTTTTCAGAGGGGGGGAAAGGGTTTCATTTAAACAGCAAACTTCTCAAGTACAATTAAATATGGATTTGAATGGTGTATACTTGATTGAAATTAAGTGCTCAGGTACAAACACACTACATAAAATGAGTTCTTCCTGAATCTCTACTCAAGAGTCAAGACATCACCCTTGTAATGCCGTTTGACCTCTTCAAAAATGAAGGGTAAACAACAACAATAATGTCTAGGTAAAGGAGCAGGACAGTGTCCCTTCAGTGGCCCTAGTGACAGGCATAGCCACATAGAAATCCTTTTAGTTTTAAGGCATCAGTTTATAATCTCTCTTGCTCTTCAAAGTGAAAAGGATTCTTTTAGGACGGCTAAAAAGCCATTTTTCTGGGTGTTATTTGTGATGATGCCTAAGATAAGGACACTTGCTCCTGCCATCCATCTGGGCTACAGATGTTTATTTTAAAACATTTATCTTTGAAAAGAAAATGTGGAAGATTTATTTGAAGATTCCTATCGCTCCTTTGAAATATAAAAATTCCTATCTGTCAATGTTATCCCTTTTGGACAGTGATGAGCTTTGGGTTCTTGCTAAAAGTAGCTATTTGTTTTGTTTCATTTGTCAGCCTTTTCCATTAGTTATTACTTTTAGTTTAGATCCTTGTACACTACAATCTATTCTGAATAACATTTTCATGGGCTCATAGAAGGACTGGAAGAGATTCTAGAGACTATTAAATCCAACCACATCATTTTACAAATGAGTCTAGAGGGATAAAATGACTTCCTTAATGTCCCACCAGAAGTGAATAGTAGATCCAAGATTTGAGTAGAGATCCTCTGACCCTATATTCTATTTTGACCACACCAGGTGCTTTTGTGTTTACTGATTGTGTTTTTGTTTGCTTATTTTTGCTAGTTTTTAAACACTAAGATTTAACAAATCCCTGTCTACCAATAGAATTAAATTCCATAGTCATGGAAAGTTAAAGTTGGAAGGGACCTTAGTGATCATCCAGGGGTAGGGAACTTGTGGCCTTGATGCCACATGTATGGTCCTCAAGTGCGACCCTTCAACTGAATTCAGACTTCACAGAACAAATCCCCTTAATAAAAGGATTTGTTCTATAAAACTTGGACTGAGTCCAAAGGTCACACCCCAGGACCTAGAAGTTCACATGTGACCTCAAGGCTGCAGGTTTCCCACTCCTGATTTAGCCTTTTTTTTTTATTAGAAAAAGTCAAGAGAAATTAGCATAATTTTCCTATGATTTCATTATTAGTTGGTGGTAGGGCTAGAATTCAACCTAACGTCTGTTCATTCCAGATCAAGTGTTCTTTCCAGTGTACCTCATTAGAATTTAGTGAAATAGCAAATAATTTTGACCAAATAAAGTATTTGTGTCTCTATTTAGTTAATAAAAACCAAAATCAGAGTATGTTTTAGGGACTTAGGGTATTCTTCCAGGCATCCAAAGATAATGTTAGGGCTTTCTGGATGGGGTTCCTTTTTATCACATAATTATATATTATATATAAAAATATATAATATTACACATATTATATATTATATTTCATACATAATATTATATACATAAAATTACACATATGTTATATTGTAAAAGAATCCTCATTGTATGTGCAATAACTGGGATGCCTTAAGAGCAGAATTCTGTGACACTTTCAGCTTTGACCTGTGCCAGTCACCCCATAGAGTAGAAATTTATCTACATGGTATAATTTCCTGGCTGCTGAAAAGTCCTTCTCCATCCTTCTCCATGGGAAAAAAAAATACATGACCTACCTGTCAGCTGCAGCCATCCATTCACCCATCCATTAATTAACAAGCATTTTTGCGAAGTTATAATGTACCAGGCACCATGCTATGGTGATGAAGACACAAATTTTAAAAATGAAACAATCCCTGTATTCAAGGAGTTTTCATTATAATAGGGGAGAAATGTGTGTGCAAATGGATATTTGTACATACACATATATGTGTGCATATGTATATAAGATAAATACAAGGTAATTAGGGTAAGAGGGAGATGCTAATAGATTTTTTGAAAGAAGCTAGTTATAAACATACACAGGGTAAGGCTCTCCCACTAAAAGGTCTAATCTCAGTTTCATCATCTTTAAAATGAGGAGACTGGATCACCCTAAGCAGCTTTCTTTCAGTTCTAAATCGAGACCCTTTGATTTACTCAGAATCAGGCCAAACTGGTTTAGTTTCAAGCTGCTCAGGTCACACACTCTTTCCTGCTGGGAAATAAATAGTTTGGAATTTGGCATTGGTTGGCACTATTGCAATGGCGCACTATAGTCTTTGGGGCTTTTCTTTGTTTGGTTTTGGATTCTGCATGCCAGAATGGGCAGCTTCCTCTTCTGTTTGAAAGTAGAAAAGTATGTCCTCAGAGGAAGCACATGATTGACATGAGCTGACATGATCTCATTCAAATGTTGCAAATAGATACTGACGCAGGGTCACTAAAGTAAATTAGTACACACTGATCTTTCCTTTCTTCTATTAGACTTACTGTGCAGACCATGTAATCTCACACCTGACTGATGATGCTTTTTTTTCTTTCTTGCTGCTCCTTGTACAAATGTTTTATATCCCCAAATAGTGACTTGAAATCCATGGCCTGATTCTTCTTTTGTATCCTGCACAGTGGCCAGCACACAATAAGTGGCTTTCAAGAAGGGAAATGGAATCTGTGACTACACTAAGCACTTGGGACTGGTAAAGTGATACTCTTGTTACATACACTGCTCTGTTTGGACCAACTTTGGAACATTGCATTCAGTCCTAAAGAACCACTCTTTTGGAAGGACGTTGATGAGTTAAAGAGTCATTGGAACAGAGGAAAGGCTGACAAGATGATGAAGGGTCTCATGTTCATGTTATACACGGATTGGCTAGAGGAAGGGGTATGGTCAGTGTGGGGAAGAGCAGACTATTGGTAGAGAATATGGCAGATATCTTTAAGTATTTAAAAGTGTGTTACCTTAAAGAGGGATTAGATTTATCATCATCATCATCATCATCATTAACCACAAAGAGCATAACTAGGAACAGGAATCTGCCAAAAGGCAAATGTAAGTTTGATGACAGAAAAAAATTCATAAAAATTAGAGCTATCTAAAAATGAAATGGCTTGACTCAAGTGTGTTCTCCTTCCTTGAAAGGCTTCATGCAAAGGTGATGACCACTTCCTTGGTCTGTTACAGGACACATTGTTTTGCAGTTACATGATGAACCAAATAAATGGTCACTGAGGTATCTTTGGACTCTTATATTTTGTACTTCTGTGAAGTCCTTAATGACTATCTGCTGAGACTTAATTGAAACTCATCTGTCTTATGAACTTACTTATTTACATCAAATCACCAGGTTCACAAGTTTGGAGGCATCCTTGACTACTCATTTGCCCTCATCTCACATATCTATTCAGCTGTCAGTGCTTTTCAGCTTGGTGTCAGGAAGACCTGAGGCCTCAGACACTTAACTTTGTGAGCTTGTACAAATCACTTACCCCATGTCTGCCTTAATTTTCTTATCTGTAAAATGGAGATAACTAACTGCTTCTACCTCACAGGACTATTGAGAGATCAAATGAGAGATAATATTTTAAAAGTGCTTTGAATATCTCAAGGTATCATATACATTATAGCTATTACTATTCTAACTTCTAAATTTTATTATTTTTCATCTCCTTTTTCTGCAAGTCTCTCATATCTGTCCCCTTCTGTTCACTCAGAAGGCCACCTCTTTGGTTCGGGCCCTCATGGTCTCTCATTTGGATTACAGCAATAGTGTCCTTTTTGGTCTCTCAACCCCAAATCTTTGCTACCTCCCACACATCCACAGGTACTGAACTGATTTTCCCAAGGCATCAAACTGTGTTACTCCCCCTTCTGAATAAACTACCATGGCTCCTTTTTACCTCTAAGATCAAATAAAACTGCTCTTTTTGACTGCTAAATCTATTACCTAAATCTATCTTTTCAACATTATTATTAATTACTTCTTTTCATGAACTTTACAAATCTAGTCAAATTGACCTTCCTGCTGTTTCTTACAAACGACCCTCTATCCATCTGTACATGATACACAGATCTTCCCCTAGGCCACGAATGTATTTCCTTACCACTACCCCCAACTTATGTCTCTTAGAATTTCTTTGTAATAGTATCTGTCCCATAGAGCATGTTTGTGAAGAGACCTGAATTCTGGCTACTTCTCAGGGAGTGCTAAGCCTGAACCTTGGCCACTTCTGGCAATGTGCATACTTTAGCCTCTTGAAAAAAGGCTTTTGACTCTTGCCAATGGGCTACCTCCTTTCTTGTCTTTACTAACTGGAAGTGGGGCTGTGTCAAAAGATAGGGCAGTAGGAAGCAAGAACTGCCCATTCAGCTGAATTTAAAAGGAGCAATAACTTCTACTTTTACTCTCTTCTTCTTCTTCTTCTTTTTCTTCTTCTTTTTCTTCTTCTTCTTCTTCTTCTTCTTCTTCTTCTTCTTCTTCTTCTTCCTCTTCTTCTTCTTCTTCCTCTTCTTCTTCCTCTTCCTCTTCCTCTTCTTCTTCCTCTTCCTCTTCTTCTTCTTCTTCCTCTTCTTCTTCCTCTTCTTCAACTTGGGTCTCCAGCAGCTCTCTCCTGGACTTTCCATCATTAAAAAGAGGGAAATTATTCTTCCCTTCTGAACTAGCATTGGTGGTGACTGCCCACACATGGCAGTAAACACATGTCACTGTTTAGCTGATTGTGAAAGTGGACGCCAAATATCTGGCTACTTCTTCTTTATATTTCTTTTCCTGAGGACAGGTAACCAAAAAGTAATCATGGAAGACAGACTTTCCAAGCCCAATGTTACCTCAGGAGTTAAAATTTCCTGGGTTTCTCAGTAGGTACTTGCTGCTCCAGAGATTAGAAAATGACCATCACTAGGAGGATAAAACCACACCGTGCCCTGACATGTCCAAAATATGGACCTTGAATGAGTTATTCAGATAGTGTAAAACCAGAATATCTGTTAAACACTCCCATAAAAATTCCATGTTTTCAAGGGAATTAATGAAAAGAAATGCTAGGGAAGGTAGCCTACCCTTACCAGATCTTAAATTGTATTATAAAGCAGCAATCATCAAACCACTTATTATTGGCTAAGAAAAAGAAGGGTAGATCAGTGGAATAGGTTAGGGACATAAGACATTGTAGTCAATGATAATAGCAATCTGCTGTTTGATAAACCTGAAGACCCTAGCTTCTGAGATAAGAACTCACTGTTTGACAAAAACTACTGGGAAAACTGGAAAATAGTATGGCAGAAACTGGGCATAGGCCAACATCTGACACCATATACCAAAATAAAGTCCAAATGGGTACATTATTTAGGTATAAGGGCTGATACTATAAACAAATTAGAGGAGCAAGGAGTAGGTTATCTGTCACATTTAAGGAGAATGGAGGAATTTATGACCAAATAAGAGATAGAGAACATTATGAAATGCCAAACAGATAATTTTGATTACATCAAATTGAAAAGTTTTTGAACAAACAAAGCCAATGAAACCAAGATTAGGAGGGAAACATAAAACTGGGAAAGCATTTTTACAACCAATGTCTCCGATAAAGGCCTCATTTCTAAAATATATAGAGAACTGAGTCAAATGTGTAAGAATACAAGTCATTCCCCAACTGATAAATGGTCAAAGGATATGAATAGGCAGTTTTTAGAAGAAGAAATTAAAGCTATTTATAGTCATATGAAAAAATACTTTTAAATCAATACTCATTAGAGATGCAAATCAAAACAACTCTGAGGTACCACATCACACCTATCAGGTTGACTAACATGGCAAAACAGAAAAATGATAAGTGTTGGAGAGGATATGGGAATGTTGGCACTAATGCATTATTGGTGAGCTATGATCCAACCATTCTGGAGAGCAATTTGGAACTGTGCCCAAAGGGCTATAAAAATGTCCATATCCTTTGACCCAGCAATACCACTTGTAGGGCTGTATCCAAAAGAGATCATAAAAATGGGAAAAGTACCTACATGTACAAAAATGTTTATAGCATTTCTTTCTGTGGTGGCCAAGAACTGGAAATAGAGGGGATGTCCATCAGTTGGGGAATGGCTAAACAAGTTGTGGCATATGAATGTAATGGAATACTATTGTGCTATAAGAAATGATGAACAGACATCAGAGAAATATGTAAAGACTTATATGAACTAATACTGATTAAGGGGATCAGAAGCAGGAGAACATTGTACATAGTAACAGCCACAGTGAGAGAGGACTGATTTTTCTAGACTTAGCCCTTCTCAGCAATGCAAGGACCTAACCCAATTCCAAAGAACACATAATGGAAAATTCCAATCATATCCAGAGAAAGAACTATGGAGTCGGAATGCAGATTGAGGCAAACTATTTCCTTTTTTTATTTTAAGTCCCTGGTATAATGCCCTATGCATAGCAAGTACTTTTATTAAAAGAGGTTTTTTAATTTTTAATTTTTTTTATTTTTTAAATTTTTTTTTATTTACTCATTTACTTTTAATTTACAAGATTCTGTTCCACAATCACTTGAGTTTCAGATTTTCTCCCCTCCCTTCCCCTCCCCCCCGCCATGGTGGCGTGCAATCATGTATAGGATCTGCAAATACTTTCACATTGTACAATAGTTTGGTCATATAGAAGGGT
>CM053582.1:229057720-229160581 GCA_028627135.1 Pseudochirops cupreus
TTCTGCTCTGGAGGCCTTTAGGCTGGACTGCTTATCTCCCCCTTTCACAAATCCCACTCACAGCTGCTGCTAATCTGCTCACCTGAGAGGCTCCTCCACTCCTCCAGTCCAGCCGCCCCCGGGGCACAGCCGCGGCTTCAGGGCAGGCTGGTTTCGGTTTGCAGTGCTGATATGGTTCCGCGTAGCTGAGCTGACTTTAGTGGGAAGTATCTTTGTGTGCGTTTTGGAGTTTGGATTGGTTTAGAGTCCTGTTTTATGGGTATTTTGGGGTGGCTATATGAGAGCTGTGATATGTTGCTGCTGCTATGCCGCCATCTTGGCTCCACCCCCTACCTCAAGACTTTTCAAGGCTTTACATGGTGTCTTTGAGTTGTACATTAAGAAAAAGAAACAAAAATTATTAGTTAATTTTTTTCTCTTGGATTTAAACTAATATTATGCCCTTTAAGGAACTAAAAATGCTATAACAATAAAAAAGGTAACATTAACCAACTTGGAGTAGGGGGTAGAGTGTTTAATTTCTAATATTAAAGTGTTTTGAATACATTATGCATTTCATATTTAGCACCACTGTAGGCTACCCTCAGGTTCAATACTTAAGCTCCCATCCAGGGCAGACGCCATGCAGAAAACCAGTGAAATTATCAAAAATCAAATAATGAAACATTTAGTTTAACCAACAAAGTATATAGTCCATGCAAAAAAATCGTTAATTCCTCATGAGCCATTAGGAAAAAATTTTGCCACAGACTCCCACACCAAATCAGGATTATTAAAGAATTCACCCTCGAAAGATGCTGAAGGAAGGAGTGCTTTGTTTTATTTTTGAAACACTTTTCTCAACATCCTTAGCTGTCATTTGGTAAAGCTTTGCCTCTGCCACTGAGGATCACCACGGGTTCCACCTCCCATCTCTTGTTTTGGACCTGACTCCGGAGCTATCATGTCACACCACCTTCCTGTCATTAATCGCCAGAGTGCCTCCTCCATAGCTCTGTCTGAGCCTCTGCTCATGCTTCTTTACTACTTTTCCCTTTTTCTCCTTTCCTCTACGTTTGCCATAGATAAGAGATCTTTTAGGTTCTGTCTTGCAGCCCAAATACCTAGAGGCCGTTGTTAATAATGTTGCAAAGACTAGCCAGGCTATTCATCATGTTTTTCCTTTTGTTTCACCCGCCTCACCCCTCTAGCTAGATGGCCAGAGAGAGAACCTACGGTGGCTTCTGTGAGATTCTTTGCCTCAGACCTCCACTGAATTGGTCCCCTAAAGAGACCCTAAATAAGTTGCAGTGTGGCCCTTCCTCACTTCTATCCACAGCAGGTCAAGCCTATATGAGTTAGAATGATTAGTTTTTCTCTTACCTTTCAAAAATTCAGAGATAGGTTGTGTGCCTCTTATGATGTTAAGTTTTTCATTGCTTTTTTTCCACAGTTTTGGATTTCAAAGGTATATACCTATACATCTTTGCTGGACCTTTTAAATCCCATGAGGCTCCTGTCTTGCAAATGTTATTGAAGTTTTAATAAGGTCCAGGAAAGTAGGCAAACAATGGTAGGAGAAGGTGAGGGGCAAGAGCAATGAATCATCTGAGAGGTATTCATGGCATTACTGCAAAGCCCTTATAATACACACAAATGTATGTGTGCATATGTACATAGTATAATACATATTAAATTAAATATATTTTTTCTCTTTCTGATTAGTAGGACCTCAAATGTGACCATTTTATGCCTGTTAAAATATTTAATTGTACTTTCAAGTACAGCCACAATCACAATTCAGAACTACATATTTGGATCCTTTGACAATGATGCTGTTAAAATTTGACGCCTTCCTATGATCAAATTGGCCCCTTGAGATTGCCCAATATTTCTGTCTCCCTAATGCTAAAACAGTTGGTGAATTCATTCACACAGGCTTTTTATTCAAACAAAATCAACAGTACATGAATTGAATTTTCTATCTTCCTGACAGTTATTTTGAAATCAGGGTGACCCAAGCTTTGGCAACCAAACAAACAGTTGTGTCCTTTGTGAGTAGCCAGACAATTCTCATAAATGGTATATCCATTTTGTACTAACCAGCTATTTGATGGGGAAAAAATAACTGACTTTGGCCAGAACAAAAGCATTAACTTTCTACTTTTTAACCAAAGAATGTAAGATTTACTGCTAATATATTCCAGAACTTCAAGGAAAGGAAAGTCTGGCAGTAATAAGCTTCATTCATACAGAAAGTAATGATTTTGGAATCTAAATTTTACATATCTGCATACATGTGCACAAATACTTTCTATCTGTGAAGCGAGGGGTGGTTTGGCATAGTGGATAGAGAACTGGTCTTGGAGTGAGGAGGGCCTGGGTTTGGTTTCTGCATCTGAGAAATTCTGGATTTATGACTGTGAGAAGTCTCCTGATTCCATTAGTGATTCCACTAACTCTAAAAATCTCTAATCTACAGATGAGCTGTCACTCTGTATCAGTGAAGAGAACTTTCCCATGGATAGTTCCATTTACCAAAAAAATATAGGTCCATATCCACAAACAGGCAAGGGCCTTAAGGGAATGGGAAGAAAAATACAAGATGCATCCTTTGATATCAAAAAGCTTCTAGATAATGGGATGGCTAGGTGGTGCAGTGAATAGAGAACTGGCCCTGGAGTCAGGAGGACCTGAGTTCAAATCCGACCTCGGACACTTGACATACTAACTGTGTGACTTTGGGCAGGTCACTTAACCCCAATTGCCCTCCAAAAAGCAAAAAAAAAAAAAAAAAAGCTTCTAGACAAGACACTTTTAACACTAGAGAAGCTTACTATGGAGAGAAGTCATAGCACAGAGCTAGATGTCCAAGCCAGTGTTCCATATGAAGGTCAGTGCATTGAGATGGGTGATCTTTTTACTTTGTGCCCACTTTAGTGCTTTGGGTAATGTGAAAATGTTATACCTACCCACTAGCGGCTTATATACTGTTAAGACATAATCAGATGTAACATGGGAAAAGACAACTGGCAATACCTCACAGAGTAGTCAGTGTATTATGTAGACAATAAATGATGTAAGAAATGTAGGCATTTGGAGTTTAGAAACATTCAGGGAATATTCAGGGTTCTCCTGAGGGAAAGGCTTGAATTGGCTGGTAGTGAATAGATGAATTGAGACCATATTGTCCAGGTGGAAGAATTAGGAAGCCTTAACGCTCATATATATCTATCTCCTCCTAACTTCTATACATGGAATTCTCGGGGTCTATATTGTACAATATATCTAGGGATGGGGAACCTGTGGCCTCAAGGCCACATGTGGCCCTCTAGGTCCTTAAGTACAGCCCTTTGATTAAATCCAAACTTCACAGAACAAAATGTCCATGTGGCTTCTAGTCCACAGGTTCCTGACTCTTGAATATCTGTGCCTTACAAGCCATGCAGCTGGAAATACATTCAGTTCGATTTAATTCAGCAAGCATTTTCCAAGTATCTACCATGTACCAAGCAGTCAGAGTGCTAAGTTCTAGGCTTACAAAGTAAAAATCAGTGCTCTCCCTCAAGGAGTTAAGGGAGGGGCAAAAACTATTCACCCAGAAAAGTATAAATAATTTGTGGAGGGAGAGAATACTAACACCAAGAAAATATTCTTGTGGGAAGAGGTGCATGAGTTGTGCCTTGGACTGAATCCTTGTTCTAAAGATTTTAAGAGGCTGAAGTGAAAAGGGAGGAAATGTATTCTAATCTGGAAGACAATCTCTGCAAACACAGACGCTAGAAGTAGAATGCTGAGTTGAAGGAATAGGAAGCAGACTGTTTTGTTCAGAATATAAAGAGGGGGAAGGAGATCTTGGGATCATAGAGCTGGAAGCAATTTTAAATATACTTTAATGAAAGTCCATCTACTTCAACCCCCCTCATTTTATAAATGAGAAACCTGAGATTTAGGAAGGTAAAAGGATTTCGCCCAAGGTCACACAAGTAGTAAAACTAATGAGAAATAAATCATACAATCACTTGTGTATCTATACGCTGCTATATATGCCCCCTGTCTCCTCAATTATATTGTAAATTTGTTGAGAGAAAGGACCATGCATTTTCCTTTTCCTATATATTTACTCCCTCCACTCTCCCCCTATCAATTAGTACTATTATTCCAGGATTCTAATCTCACATAGGGTGAATTGACCAACAAATCATTTAAAAGTGCCCTATAATTGAATGTGCCATCCCTGGAAGAAATGCATCCCCTCCAGCAGTGTGGTTGTTTGCCAGCAGGGAAATGCAGCCCCAGAAGGAAGACAAATGAGATGCAGAATACAAAAAGTCAGGCTTCCCTATCATTGACAATGACTTTCCCCGCTAAGATCTTCCCCAGGGAGAAGAAAACTCCCCAACTTCCCTCAGGTTATTGCTGGCAGGGTCTGTACCCAGGCAAAGAAGGAACCCTTCAGAAGTGGCCCTTTTCATGATTTACTGTTCAGTAAGGTTGATAGATGTCACAGTGTGGTGTTTCATCACTATTCAGAGAAAGAAAAGGGGGCTGTGATGGTAGGTCATTCCTCAGGAATAAATTTGAGAGAGCAGGTTACATCAATAACTTGTTTACTCCATCAGAATAATCACCTACATCATTTTACTCCTTCCCCCACCTTAGATTCTCTGAAAATAGGATAGATTCTTCTAAATTCCTGTGCTTGGTCACTGAATAGGTCTTTTATCATTAGCATACACTGAAACACTTAATTAGACTTTAATGAGATTTTATCAAAGTCAGACAGGGTTTCAGAAATTGCAAAAGATTTTTTAATTAAGCGGTGATGGACGCAAACATTGAACACAAATAGAGTTGGGATTCTGACTGGATTGCATATTTTAAGACATGATTTGAGCAGCTATTAGCACTTCCAAGCATTCAGTCCCTGTGTATATGAAGAGCAGTTGAGAGAGTAGATCATGCTAACCGTAAAAGGTTCTTGCAAGTAACCTGTACACTTTCATCTCAATACTTTAGGGATTCCTGATTTCATAAGTTTAGGCTATTGCTGGATTGGTGCAGATCTAATACACTCTAACATGAATTGCTATGGCCAAAAAAATTCATCACCTTGTTGGCTGACCTTTTGTTGATGAGTCTGTCCACATTTACAATCATAGTACCATAGATTGAAAGCTAGGAAGGGGCTCAGAGGTTCAACCCCATAATTTTATAGTTGGGGAAACTAAGGCACTGGGGATTGATCCATAGACAATTGATTTGCCCATACTTGAGGCCTTTCTAACTTGTCAGAGCTTGTATTTCACAGAATTAGCCTCTGAGAACCTAGGTCATGCCATAATGAAGCATAGCAGTAGGGCTTTTATAGAAAAGAGCCTCTCAAGGAATCTGGCTCACACCAGATCATCTGCAGGATATGTCTGTCGTAAGACCTGGTCCAAGAGTGAATGTGTGAAATGTTGTTTGTCCTTTCTTCTCTAAGAGGGCCATGACACCAGGAGGAGGATGCCATGACTTGCAAGTGAACTGAATTTGAGTGAGGGAAGATTGTACAAGGTCACCTGCCTCACTTTCTCCTCCAAGCCCTCTGGGTCCAGTGGCCAGATATAGATCAGGACAACTAGAGATGGCCCCTGAAGATGTGAAATAGAGGCAGCCTGGATGGGGCAATGGACAGACTATGTGACTTGGAATCAGAAGACTTGATTTCAGATCGCCTCTTCCACTGCTGTACTTTTGGGCACATAATGTCTCAGTCCCTCAGTTTACTCATAAAATGAGCAGATTGGACCAGGTAACACCTAAAGTTCCTTCCAAGTTTGAATCAATGATCCTACTATTATAAACAACCCTTGGGGAATCAACCAGATCTTCTTGCTTTTCCTTCTTCTGTTCTACTAAGGGCCCTGTGTTTATTATGGTCTAGTAAGAAAAGTTTGAGCCTCATAACAAGGGCAGCTAAGTGATGCAGGGTGGAGCACCAGGCCTAGAGTCAGGAAGACCTGAGTTCAAATTTGGCCTCGGAAACTTACTAGCTGTGTGACCCTGAGTAAGTCACTTGGCCACTGCTTGCCTATGTTTCCTCATCTGTAAAATGTGGACAATAATAGTAAGTACTTCCCAGGGTGGTTGTTAGGATCAGATAAGATAATAATTATAAAGCACTTAGTACAGCACCTTGCATACAGTAAATGCTATGTAAATATTACCTGGTAGCAACAATCAACACAACTGGGCTTGAGCTCCAGCCCTAACATCAGTTCTCTGCCTGACCCCAATGAAGTCACCAAATCTCTTAGCCTTCATTTTCATGTATGTAAAAATGGAATCACTAATACTCAAACTATTCACCTGGACACTGAGAGGGTCAGATTGTTGTGAACTTCAAGTGGTGCAATGAAAATGCTTTGCAGAATCTCTGAAGAGATACCCATTTAAGGTGTCAGTGGGCACAAAGTTTTTCTATTCTTATGCTCTGTGTGATTTTGGCATTTGAAATGCATAGCTCCATCTCTGAAAGGGTATTAAGGTAGGATGTTCCTCAGAAATGTGAAATGGCATCTTCCCTCTTCTGGAGCTAATAAACAACTATTCACAGAGTCCAAAAATTCTTCATCACCAACAGGAAAACAATCCCTGTGACTAAACAGTCTGTCTGGGGTTTGGGATGCAGCCCTGTGCCTCTGAGACATTTGCCCAGTCTGGCTGTTTGTTTAGGACCAAGCACAAATGATACAGTTTTGAAAAGCCTTCTGGTACCTGATTGATTTGTTAGTGAGCCTGACAGCCTTAATGGACTTTTCTGACAAGACAATGACTTCGAAAGGCTTTGCTTGCCTTGGAGAGGTTCCAGGGACCACTAATGAAGACGCATTATGAACAAAAGCAGCAGAGGCAAATATTTTACTTAATGTAAAACCTGGAGAACAGGAGCAAAATGAAGTATAACATTCCCATTAATTGGTAAATAAGGAGCGGGAAGATGAGGACTAGGGATATGCCACTGGCTTCAAGCTGTACTAAGATGGGATGCCTGCTCACTTGGAGGACCAGAGTTTTCCTGGTATTATGGCTAGGCCCTTCCCATGAGATTTGTTCTTGTAACAAATGTCGCCCTTAGTTCTCCTCCCTACTTTCCTTACATATTCTCCTTGAGGAAAAACTCCTTTGCTTGTCCTCTCAGGCCAGCTATGTAGTTCTGACACTCCAACAATATTTTACAGAAATGGGAAGGGGGCTGGAGTTGCTGGTTGTTAATTTGGGAAAAGGAATTTTCTTCAGTGCCTAATGGCAACTGAAAAATATAATCACCTACAGCAGAAATTGTGAGGAAAGCCCACAAAGACAGTCTAGAAGCATCTGTCCTTCTACTACAAAATTGCTTGAATACTATTTCCTGGGAAAACAGGTTGTGTTGATAGTGTCAGTGATTTAGAGCCATTATCACTGATGACCATTTACAGCTCCCTAGAAGAGAAAGTCCAGGAACGTTAAAAAAAATTTTTTTTTTAAGTCCAAGCAACCAGTCAACAGCCTCAAACAAAATTGATCCATCAATAGGCACCCTATAGACAAACTGTTACCTTTCATCAGAAACAGTAAGGCCGATGCTATATAAAATGGCATTGGTGACTTTCTGGTGCTAGGGATCTAACTGGCCCTTCCTAGCTTGTTGTTGCTGTTGTAATGGTCATTTCAGTTGTGTCTGACTCTTTGTGAGCCGGTTTGGAGTTTTCTTAGCAGAGACACTGGAATGGATTGCCATTTCCTTCTCCAGTTGATGTTACACATGAGGAAACTGAGGCAAACAGGGTAAAGCAACATGCCACAGTCTTATAGCTAGTAAGTGTCAGAGACCAGATTTGAATTCATGAAGATGAGTCTTCCTGACTCTGGGCCTGGCACTCTATCCCCTGCACCACCTTGCCGACCCCTTCCTAGTTTTGCAGCAGCATTATTGTGGAATGGTGAATCTTTGGGTCTATAGAATGAAGAAGCCTATGTTGGACATGTGAAGTACCTCCTTTCTTCCTTCTGGCAATGTCTAGTACACAACACAGACCTGCTTTGTGCGTTTCCTTCTGAGTCAGAGAGTCAGGAATTGATCAAAGAAAGACAAGCCTCATCTTTTATGTTCCTGATCAAGGGAGGATGTGTGATTAGGGCTCTAGGGTTCTGTATCTTTCGATGAGTCATAGCAGAGTGTTGGAGGATGTAGCTTAGAATATGGGCCACTGATGAAATCTTACTGTAGCCTAATTGTGGTAAGGCCAGTGTTCAAAAATCTGCCATTAAGACTGTCTAATTCTGTGACTGTTTCTTAGGAAACAATACACTGTTTAAGATGGGAGGAGAGTGGCATGCCAATGAGAAGATAAAAATGCAGAAGACCTAATATGTACTGAAACCTGTGCTGGCATTGGAGTCAGAGGCCTGGGGTTCACAACTCTGCTTCTCATGCTTGTTTTCTGTGTGACCTGGAGCAAATCACTTAAATCACTTTGGCCTCCTTTTCCTCATCTATAAAATAAGGATGTACCAGATGTCCTCTGAGGTTCCTTCCAACGCTAGATCTCTGATAATATGAACTTTTTGATAGTCTCAGCTAAAGTCCCACTTTTCCTAGTCATCCTTAATCTTTCTTTTTATTTTTTATTTTTTGGAGGGGGGAAGACAAGGCAATTGGGGTTAAGTGACTTGCCCAAGGTCACACAGCTAATCTGAAGTCAAATATGAACTCAGGCCCTCCTGACTCCAGGGCCAATGCTCTATTCACTGTGCCACCTAGCTGCCCCAGTCATCTTTAATCTTATTGGCTGTGACCGTCCCTCTGAAACTACTCCAAATTAATCCTGTATGTATTTTGCTTGAACATAGTTGTTTGCATGTTGTCTCCTGAGTTCACTTGTGAGCTGCTTGAGGGCAAGGCCTATTATTTGCCTTTCTTTGTCCTGGAACACAGTAGGTGCTTAATAAATGCTAGTTGACTGACATGACTACATGTTTCAGTCTTTCTCCAGCTCAGTCATCTAATAGAGCTATTGTGAGGGTCATATGAGTTAGTGTAAGTAAAACACCAGATAAACCAGAAAACGCCATGTGCATGTATAGCATTTTTATTCCAAATGGAAGCCTTTGTTCACAAGTCTATTCTCTTTCCTCCTTGCCAGGTTTCCACTACCACTGAGGGTCAAAGACCTGTGTGACTTTTGACATCCAAGAGAATAGGAAGGAGAGGTTCAGAAAGTGTTGTCAAGGGCTCTTCTATCACCAATCATGTGACTCAGAGTAGCCTAGACATTAGGTTTCATATGCAGCCGAACATCAGGCAGTTCACAGGACAGCAAAGTGGACAAGACTTCCCCAGAGACCCTCAAAGCAAAGGAAATTAGACACACAGGGAAAGCCTCATGAACATCATTTCTTCTGAACTCCATTGTTCTGCCATATAAAGGTTTTATCTGACTCTTTTTCTCTCTTCTTCCAAGATATATAATTCTCTCACCAAAGTATAAGCTAGACTGCCTACCATTCCAGAAGTTCAGATTATCCCTAATTTTAGACTCTACAGGCAGCTAGGTGATGAAGTATATGTAATCCGAGGACTAGAGTCAGGAATACTTATTCCTAAATTCAAATCTGGCCTCAGACATCTACTAGCTGTGTGACCCTGGGCAAGTCACCTAACTCTGTTTGCTTCAGTTTATTTATCTGTAAGGTGAGCTGGAGAAGGGAGTGGCAAACCTCAGTATCTTTGCCAAGAAAGACCCAACTGGGGTCATGAAGACTAGGACATGACTGAAAAACAACTGAACAACAACAAAGAGCAGAAGATGAAGCAATATCCTAATTGGTGCCCTAGGCGGTATCAGCTGCCATCTTGTCCCTATGATTACCTTTCTTATCTTCTCAGTTGTAGTAACCTGGTCTCTGGGTCTAAGACTAGTCTGGAACTACCTTAGGTGCAAGTCACATCCAGTATTATACTGATAATTGTCTCATGAACAGATCTGGTAAAACCAGGTCTTAGAATCTTAAGAGTTCTTGAAATACAATGTTAGGAAGGGAGAGATAAAGAGGACGAGGGATGTCATATGAGAGATCAGTTCATATCTTTATATAGAACTTTTCAGTATACCCTTTAGAGTATACAGCCCTTTAGAGAGTAAGAGATCCTTAAGGAGGACAGTGTAATCAATTATTCCCAATTTATAAAGAAGGAAATTGAGGTCTGGAGAGGTTAATTCAATTTTCCCCATATACTGCTACTGATAACTAGAAGCCAAGACTTAGCCATGGGTCACCACAGCACAAATCCAATAGTAGTCCTTTTTCTTCACTGTGCTAAGTACACCTGTATACAAAAACCATAGAAGGTCGACTATAATAAATGCAAAACAGGGATGCAGACAGTAAAAGCTATTTAAAAGAAGGAAATATTATCAGGGGATAAGATAGTCCTTTCATGAAGGAAATTGGATTGGACGTGGACCTTTACAGATTCGTGGGATTTGGACAGCCAGAGAGAAGAGGGTAAGGACATTTGAGTTAGGAAGAATGAACATGACAGCAGATGGTACATGGTTGAGCCTAGCCATCAGCCAAGAGGTTCAGGGTCCTAAGAAGCAGTGGGAGATGTTTGGCTACAGAACGTGGGGCCAGATCATTAAGTCTTGAATGTTGGGAAAGAAGATTTTTGATTAGCTTCTATATAAGCCACATCTTAGTGAATGTCCATAATTGTGCATGTGTTGGTAATTCCCTACTTGATACATTTGGAGGCATTGCATATCTCCAACACTTCTAAACCTTTTTGTGTCTTCAGCCCCTTTGGTAGTCTGTTGAAGCTTATGAACTTCTTAGAATAATGTTTTTTTTCTTTTTTTAAAAATTAATTAATTTATTTTCTTGTTTATACCATTCATTTCCACGAGATTTTTGAGTTGTAAATTTTCTCCCCATCTTTCCCCTACCCAACACCTCAAAACAACCATCCCACTGTATAACCCCTGCCCCAATCTTCTCTCTCCTATGTCCTCCCCCTCGCCCCTCTGACTTTCTGGTAGGGCAGGATGGATCTCCCTACCACAGTGCCTGTGTATCTTAATTCCCAGTTGGATGTAGTTAATAATAATTATTATTATTATATATATACACACTTAAATATATATTTTTAACATTTGATCATAGAACTTTAAATTCTAGATTCTGTAAGGAAAGGATACATTTCAAGTAGAGTGAAAATAAATTGAAAATGAAAAGCTAACAGACCCCTTAGAATCTATTCATAGATATTTAAGTCTTTAAACCTCTGTTTAAGAATCCTTGATCTCAACAAATACTGATTCAGTGTTGTTTCTTAGTGTTTGGAGAAAGGGTCAGAAGTGAGAGACTAGAGGCAGGCATACTCTGGGACTGAGAGAGGAAGACTTGAACTGCCAGTCCAACATGGGCACAGAGCCACATAGCAAATGGTTATACTCTACCTCCCCTCCATTAAACCAGTCCCAGTCTCTTGGATCTGTTGATAGGCAGGTCACAGCATCCATTGTGCTAGCCCTCATGGTAGCTTCTTTGTGTTTATTGAGGCCTAAAACAAAGTAATAACCTTAAAAAAAACGTCATTACCACCTCTGGATTGAAACTAAGGCTGAGCAGGTCTGGCAAAAGAATTTGGCAGATAAAGGCCTGAAGGGTAGGAAGCTTATCCCCAGCAGAAGAAAAAAGAAGAAAGTGCTAAAGGCAAGCTCAGATTTCATTAATACCTGTCTACTCTTATCAAATATTAGAAAACTTGACAGGTGAAAACCAAACATGGCTCTTATCTGAACGCCCTGAATTAGCACCTAAAACTGACATGGGAAGACTTCCTCCTTTAAATAATGAGGCATCTGATAAATGCACTGCAAAGTATATTTGGAGCAACTAAGGAGATAGGCTGAAGCCAAGTTTAAAATCTCACATTGGTGTTCTCCGTTGTACTCCCAAGGGAGGTGTTTGTATACTCCTTGTGTAGATCTGTATTCAGAGGAGGAAGGTTTTTGTTTTCACTTTATTCTGAATTTCATTGAAGTGCTGTGAAGGCTTTCTGCTGGAGAGCTCTCAGAAGCCAAGGCACAGCTCCTAGCAGTAGACCAGAAGCAGGGGCTATACATACACATACATCCTCACACAGGCTGGTCAGACCCTCCATGAAACTGTGACATCAGAGATTTTGCCTTTGATACCCTCTTGCTTCTTTTCCTCCTGCCACCATCCCTTCCTGAAGCTCAGGGTACTCTTGCTTGATCATTGGAAGTCTAGCTGCTCCCTTCCCCTGTGGCAATACCATCAATTAATCAACAAACTTTTAAGTGCCTAAGCATGGGCCAGGCACTGTGCTAAATGCTAGGGATACCAAAAAAAGAAAAAGTTCTTGCCCTCAAGGAGCTTCCAATTTAAATAATGGGAGAGACAATCTGAAAACAAGTATAAACTAAGCAGACCATATACGGATATATAGGAAGTAATTAACAAAGAAAAGACACTGACATTAAGAAGATTTGTAGAAGGCTTCCAGCAGTCCCATTTATAGGGACCTAAAGAAAGCCAGTAGTTGACCTGGAGAAGGGGGATCATCCTAGCAATAGAAGCTTAGAGATGAATTGTCTTCTTTGAGCAACAGCCAGGTCAGCGTCACTGGATTAAAGAGTGTGTGTCAGAGAGTAAGGTATAAAAGACTAGACAGGTAGGAGGGGGCTAGGTTATGAAGGGCTTTGAATGCCAGATAGAGCAATCTGTATTGGCCTTGAATTTTAGAAAGAAACCAGTTACCAAAATGGTAAGAAACTCATTCTGTCTAGAGAGACTGATATAAACCTGCCCTCTGGGTCACTGCTTCAGGACCTGGTCAGTGGGACACTGATCTTGTCTTCTAATTTCCTGGATGAACACCTAACCCTGATGGATGCTTCATCTGTCTCTGTCCATCACTCTAGTAATTGGAGGGAGGCTATATTGGAGTGGGGAGAGACCAGGCAGGTAGAACCACCAACAGGTAGTATTCCACATGTGAGGTAATGAAGGCCTGAACCAGAATGGTGCCAGTGTCAGAGGAGACAAAGGGGCGTGTTTGAAGGATGTGACTAAGGTGAAATCGACAGGCCTTGACAATAGTTTGGGTATAGAGAGTGAGAGATAGTAAAGAATCTAGGATGATGCCTAGGTTACAAGTTTAAGGTACTGGGATGATGATGTTGCCCTCTACAGTAATATGTGTGTGAGGTTTGTCTTTTGTTCTCAAAGCGGACCATGACATCAGGGAAATGATGATGTGATATGCAATGGACTTTGACTGAGGGAGGGCTGTGCAAAGTCACAAGCCTCACTTTTTCCTCCGGAGCCAGCTAGGTCCAGGGGCCAGATATGGATCAGAATGACTGGAGATGGACCAGGATACAGTGGGAGACCTTGACCTTTTTAAGCTAAGGTCTGTTCAAATCCTCACTTTGAGTGAGTGAGGATTGTTGTCCAATCCATGAGATCCAGAGTGAATTGGGTTTAAGGCTCGATCTTTGAGAAAGAAATCTAGCCAATAAATGCCAAATTAGCTAGGGAGCTTTCAGTCATTAAAATTTACCTTCCTTTGGGCAGGACAGCCATTGGGAAGAGGAGAGGAAAGAGAGGGGAAGGGAAGGGAGTGGAAAAGAAGCTGAGTTGCCCAGCTGGAACAATCTCATTCAGGCAGCTCAGACTACTCACAGGTTGTGGTTTGTCCTTCATTCTTGAAGAGGACTGTGACATCAGGGAGATGATGACATGACAGGCAATTGACTGAGTTTAAGAAGTACTGAAGGGGTTGCAGGTGGAAAAAGTTTAAGAGGCCCTGATCTAGGTCAGTCGTCTCATTTTACATTGAGAAAAAGCATATAGAGAATGAATTGCCCAAAGTCATAGAAGCAGTAAGTGACTGAGCCAGGTCCTGAACACGAGATGTTTGACTCTGAATCCATCATTCTTTCTACTGTACCACACTATCCTGCAGTCCCTTCTTTGTCCTTTTTTACACCATGAAATTCCTTCTTTCTCATCATGAACTCCAGCCCCTCAAATCCTCCCTGTTGTTTCATTTTATCACCCCTACTCTGTTCTCCATTTCTTTCCTTCATAGCCTTGGCCCTAAAGTCATTTAGTGCAACCATACCCTATAAGTTCCTTTGGAATTCCTTTTCCTTTCATCCTATTGCCACTAGCCTTAATTTCCCCCTTTCTCTCCTTATGTTCACTGGCTGGCCATTTCCAGTCACCCTGATCCATATCAGGCCACTGGACCCAGATGGCTCTGGAGGAGAAAGTGAGCCTAGTGAATTTGCACATTCCTCCCTCACTCAGATCAGACTCTACAGTAACAGGGAAGGTGGTAGAGGGAGATTTTGGGGGGAAAATTATGAGTTCTATTTTGGGTTCCTGATCTTTTTTACTCCTGAGTCTCTTTCTACCTCCTCACCCTCTTGTCTTGGCTCTGTCTTCCAGAATGCCAGCCTCCATGAATAGGAGAGACTTTTTGAGTCCCTCAAGCCACACTGTGTAGGTGGCTACGTGCTCTGCCTATGTTTAAGATGGTCTGAGCCTATGTGCTTTCTTTTAGAACTGTGGTATTGAGTTGGCCTAGAGCTGATGCAGTCACTAGTCTTTGGATTCATTGTTTAAATGACTCCACACCAACCCCTGGTTGATATTTTTCTTGTTCAAGTTGTCAGTTTTATGTACCACCCTACCTGTATAAAATGTTTTCTTTTCATTCTTTTCTTTTAAATTTTATATTTTATTTTATTTATTTTTAGTTTACATCATTCATTTCCACGAGATTTTGAGTTACAAATTTTCTCCCCATCTTTCCCAAAAAACTTTCTTTTCATTCTGAAAGCAAAACTACACATGTAAGTATAGCCCAGTGACATTCTGGAAGGAGTCATGTAAGAGAAAAAGAGGTGTGACCACTCCATTCCTGTAGGCCTGAACCAGATCTGCTTGCTACATTTGGAACAAACTGGGTATTGAAGTGAATGAGATTCTTCTGTGTGCCCTTTAGGCTACAAGTATAATTAATATCCCTAAATGCATTTTTGAAGGAAGAAAGGAAGTATATGAATATGAATATGAAACTGTTATAAAATGATCACCTTCTATGAGATATAATAGAGTAATTCTAGAGTACTCTGGTATACATGAGGCCATGAGGCTGCTGGACTTTTCAAAATGCCATAAGCCTAGAGCTGGAATAAACTTTAGATGTCACTTAGTCTCACTCCCTTCATTTTCACTCCCTGAGATCCAGAGAGGTTAAATCAAATGCCCTATGTCATGGAGTAAATAGTAGAGCAGGAATTTGAACCTACCTCTTCTACTTCAGATGACAAAAAAGCCTTTCTCTGTCTCTTTAGGCCCTAGGGTCAATAGACTCTGAAATACCCTCTTTCCCATGAGCTATGGGAACCAGTTCTGTCTAGTGGTTCATATAAATCTGCCTTTCAGTGTTTCTGGTCAACGGGACACCAAACTTGTCTTCTCTTTTCCTGGGCGAACATATAATCCTGATGGATACTCCATTGGTCCCTTTCCATGGGTAGCACTGGCCTTGGCATCGGGGATAATGGGATCAGATCCCCTCTCTCACAGTAGCTGTGTGACTCTGGGCAAGTCATATAACATCAACATGACTCAGTTTCTTCCTCTGCAAAGTGGGAATTATATTTGCTTTGTGAACCTTGAATCTCTGTATAAAGATAGGTCATTGTTCTTATTGAGGGGATGAAATCTTCATGCCATGTGCAGCTCTAGGTCAGAGATATGCCATCTCTAGCAAGAAGCATCGCCAGTAGCATAAAATGGCAGAAGGAATTTAGCAAGTCTCAGAAGTCACTGCAGAGATCTCTCCCCAAGGAAGTTGTTTGAGAACAGGTGGCAGAAAGAAGTCAATATGATAAAAGAGAATGAACTCATAGGCTTTGGCTATGGAAGACTTTTCAACAAGTCAGCTTTGAAGTAGTGCTACTTTTATTATTTCATTGTCAGGGCCATTAATTAATCTGATTTTTGGTGAATTCAAGGGCTTTTCTGAGCAATCTCAGCACCATTCCTCAAGCCTCTGAACAAGAATAAAATGACTATTTGCAACCAATTTTCTTCCTCACCACTCCTCCTCTGAGAATTTAGTAATCCAATAAGAAGAGGACCACGTCAGGTCTCAGCCCTTCCTCCCACCAAAAACCAAAACAAAACCATAATGCAAATAAGGTGATGGAGGCATGTTGCTAAAACTGAGGACATTGAAGCTATTACCCCAAACAAGTATTTGGATATATCTGCATCTTTGATTAACATTTTGCATTTTATTCATATGGTTCACAAAAATTGATCACAGTAGTTGATCTTTACACACAACTGAAGGATTTTCATTGTTGTGTTAAGTCTCTGACTGAGTTTGTGCTCTAAGGTCAATCAAACATACATCAGGAATTTATTAAGGGTCTGCTTCAGTACATTTTTCACCTCTGTAAGCCATTTGGAGAAGAACCAGAGGGTATTGGGTAGCTGGGGACCAGAACCCCTTTCTTCTTCTTTTTCCCAAGAGTGGTATTAATATATTCCACAGTATGTTTAGCTAAGAAAGTTTGTTTTTCTGTTCTAGTGGAGTATTATCCCTTCCAGCTCTTCTGAAAGCTAGAAATCTAAGCAAGGCTGCCCTTTGTTAGGTGTGAAAGGACTAGTTATCTTTGGTTTGGTTTTGTTTCCCTTTCACTTTGGAGGTGGCCAGGATTAAATGACTTGCCCAGGGTCACACAGCTAGAGAGTATTTGAGGTCGAATTTTAACTCAGATTCTCCTGACTCCAGGGCCAATGCTTTATCCACTGCACCACCGAGCTGCCCTGAAATAACTCATTCTCATTTGGGATGTAGAGGCAACAGTCACACATCTTGGTCTTGTTGGTTCCATTTATACAATGTTCATTCTAACTGGAAAAACCTGTGATTTGATCTGTTAAAGCTTTAAGGAAGAGAGCATGACTTTAACTTAATTATCTGTGCAAAAAGTGAGGGAGTCAGTCATGGAATAGATAGACCAATATAAGCAAATTTCCTTTCATTTCAGAAAGTTTAGCAAGTGTCTGCTGTGTTGCATTGTGTAAATTTCTTTAGGAGAGACTTGTTTTCCAAATTTGGTTGGAGCCTGGTTAAGAGGAACAGATATAGATAAAACATGGGGCACTTCCCAGAGAGAGAAGACCAAGATGTGTTAGGCAAGAAACTGCATGAGACTACTGGACAACTAGGGGTGTTAGAAGGGACAAGGGATGTTTACTGCCTGACGTCTGCCCAAAATGGGCTTTTCAGATTAGCTCCTAAGTTTTCAGTGACCTCTAGGTGGTGAGATGGATAATATACCAGGCCTGAAGTCAGGAAGATTCCTCTTCCTGAGTTCAGATGTGACCTCAGATACTTCCTAGTTGTCTGACCCTGGGCAAGTCACTTAATCCTGTTTGCCTCAGTTTCTTCATCTGTCACATGAGCTGGAGAAGGAAATGGCAAAACACTCTAGTATCTTTGGCAAGAAAACCCCAAATGGGTTCACAAAGAGTTGCATGCAACTGACATAACTGAACAAAAACATCTTGGTCTTTGAGGGAGAGAACCTTGATGAAATTTTTTACTGTGCCCCACTCTTATCCCCTAAGTCCATCTTGAGATTGTAGCCATTCAATCAACAAGTATTTCTTTAACATTTTCTATTTGCCAGGAACTTTGGGAAGCACAAGAGATATAAAACAAAAACAATTTCTGCCTACCCTCAAGGAGTTTATATCCTAATGTAAAGGGGAAAAAGGGAAGACAGTAACCTTGTGTAACAGAAGCAAACGAAGTCCCTTTAAATTCAAAGGTTTTGACCAGGTAGAATGGGGTGAAGGAGACAGGTCTGTGCCATCTCAATGTAAAGCAAACTCTAGGGAATTGCTGTGACTGAAGTCTTCCTGAAATCCTGCTGCTGAAACCTTTATTTTCTAGTTCCTAACTCTTCCTGTGGCTCTCCTGGGCTCTGCCTTGTCTCTCCTCTCCTCCTGATATTGAGCTTCATCGTGGAAGGATGATAGGCATCATCATCATCATCATCATCACAATAGTAACTGCCAATTATCTGGCACTTTAAGATTTTCAAAGCAAATTTATAACTTTAACCTTTACATCCCATCTTACATTATTTTATGACGACTCTGTGAGCTAGATACAGTTAATATGCCCATTCTACAAATGATGAAACTGAGATGGAAAGTTTAAATGACTCATCTGTGGTCATACAACTAATGTGTCAGAAGCAAGATCTGAACATTCATCTCCTGGCTCCGAGATCCAAAACTCTATCAACTATAACACAGTACCTCAAAAACTTGTCAAGGAAAACCAAACAAACAAATGAGTAAAAACATAATAGAAAGAGAGTTAGATTCAAGTTAGACTGGATTCTTATCTTGCCTCCCATCATTTAGTAGTTGTATGATCATGGGCAAGTCATTTAACCCCTCTGAGCCTCAGCTTGCTCATTTGCTACCAGCAGCTCTGCTTGGTTTTGACTCTATCATTACCATCATCATCACCACCACCATCAATATCACCATCATCATCATCACCATCACCATCATTATTGATGTGGTTCTGGTTAGGGGTGCTCAAGACCCCAAAATACCAACATGCTGGGTCCTGCCAAATGAATTTGACTCAAGTCTTCTCTCAGCCAAAGAAAAGCAAAGTTTATTAAATGTTCATTAAAATTTCACCATATTGGGTAGACTCTTAAGGAGCCTAGGTATCTGTGATGCTAGCATTGGGCAAACAGGACAGAGTAAGTCTGTCACAGAGTAAGCCTGTGCTAGATCATTCTATAGCACTCTCCCACCACGCGCAGGAGAAAGATGGAGTAAAGGTTGTGGGAAGAATCTAGGTCTAGGGGAGGAGTTTGGGGAGGGTCTTCAGGAGGAGTAAGATGAGCTCAGACTCCAATAATGAGTGGTTTAGGGTAGAAAGTTGCTGGAGGCTGCCTGGAGAGGACAGACAATGGTGGGGCCAGGCCAGTGGCCAGTTCAAGGGTGGAACAGGAGGATCAAGGGTGGGAAATTGCTGGACAAAGGAGGGCCAAAGACTTGGGCAGAGCCACAACTTAAGGCCCATGGCCTCAGGCAAATGCCTTATGGGGGAAGATTCCAGGAGAGCTCAAGGGGGCTCCCAGAGCCTGCCCCTCATCAGTCATCATCATCATGCTTTCTCCCCTCTCACCCAGGATAAACTCCTCATCAGGAAATATGTTATGATGTCCATTGCTTTAGCCTCAGTGATGATACCTCATCTATATCCTCAGTTTACTTCTGTCCCTCTGATTGGAGGGCTGGAGGGGGAAGCAAAAAAAAACTCCTCCCATAGCCTCCCTTTAAAGAGAGCTCAAGATCACTGCCATGGCTTCATTTGCCGCTAGCTGCTCTGCTTGGTTTAGATTCAGCCATCATGCTCATCATGTCCTGGAACCAGGGCCCTTTCCCCACTCCTATCCCCCATTTAGCTTTTTTTGTGTGTTGTCTTCTCTAACTACATTCTAAGCTCCCTGAGGGTAGAGACTGTCTTCTTTTATAACTATCTTCTTGTTTTTCTTATTTGTATCCCCAGTGATTAGTACAGTGCTTGGCACATGGAAGATGCTTAATAAACATTAATCATGTCTTATCTTTAAAATGGAGGCAATATAGTAGTTACTATTTATGTTCTCTCCGGTTTCTTTGTGGGAAAGTGCTTCATAAATGCTAAAGCACCATACAATGTGAGCTCTCATAACCTTGCATGGCCTGGGCATTGCCTAGGGAAGCACTTAGAGTAGTTAAGACAGGTGAACCCAGGACTGCCCGTCAATCCCCAAGTCAGTCCAACCTGATGTCACAGTGTTGACCACACTTCCTGCTTTCCTTCCAGGCACATGAGCAGCAGCATGTTTCCATGGCACATCTTTATCAATCAGTTCTAGGAAACTAGGGAAAATGTTCACCCTTGGTTATTCTTCACACAGCAAACCACTTTCGGGACAGTGATATCTTTACATGAGGGAAAAATCCAATAACAGCGTAATTTAATGAAAGCAATCTTTCTTTTACTGTCCTAATGCTTATCTATTTTCTTATGCTCTGGAAACACACAGACACCATATATATTTTTAAGTCCTCATACAATCTAATAAAAATAGAATTAGGAGATAGGAACATTAATCAGAACATATCAAATTTTTATCAAGCAACCAAAATAAGTAACACTCATGGATTGTGCATTAAAATGTGAATCTAGGGCAAAGACATGAATATTTTAGCATTCTGCACTTAGGCCCTTCCATGATGGGGAATAGGACTCCAGAGACCAATGTGATGTTGGGTTGATCTGATTTCATCACCATTATTTATAAGAGTTAGATTTGACTATCTGAAGTGATACATCTCTTATTTTTCTTCCTTCATATTCCTTTTGGTACAATATATAAATAGCCTTGCAATAAATAAACCTTATTTTTCAATAGTGACTGTGACCAGAGGTAGCCTTACTCAGACACAAAGTAGGCAAGTGCCTATACCCGGTGATTTCAGTGATACCATCAACTTGACCTTTAATCTACATTCAGAATTATCCTTATTCTCTTAGTTGCCCTGTCACAATGCCTGACATCCAACCATTAAATATTCATTTAGGTTGACATTATTCCTCATAAAGATGTAAATCTCCCTGAAAGGGGCAACATATTAACTTGTCATATGTTGGTAATACCTTAAGGTGAATTGGTTTATGAGATGCTTCCCTGGACAGACAGCTGATAGCTGGTTAGCAGTGAAGGTCTAAAGTAGGGGTCTCCAAACTACAAACCAAGGGTCAAATCCTGCCCATTGTCTTCTTGTTAGTTTTTTTTTTTACTGCTCTTAGCTAAGAATTTTTTTTAACATTTCTGAATATAATAAGACTTTTAAAATGTAAAAACCATTCTTAGCTCTCCTGTACTACAACAACCACAACAAAGATCATCAACAGCAGCAGCAACATCCACCAGGCAGCGGGCTGGGTTTGGCCCAAGCACACTCCCGAGGAAGGCCCTAGTCAGCTAGAGTAGCCTCAGTATGGGGGAAGGCAGCCCTTCGATAGCAGAATGCATTACCGAAGACTTTTCTTCTTTGGGGGTGCTGGTGGTTGTTATTTACTGTGGATCTTTTTTTTTTTTAAATTTCTAAGAGGTAGAACCCTGTATCCACATCCTGGATCCCATGTTTTCAGAGGAGGTGGTATTTTCAGGATTTTTGTTTGCTATTATACGAGGCAGTAATTGTCTTCTCTTTTAGTAACAGTCAGTTCAAAAATAGGAAACATGATTCTTTTATAACTGAATCTTTTGTTTACTCAATCTTTTCATAGAATCACAAACTATTAGGATTGGAAAGGTCTTTAAAATCCATTATATCCCACCATTTCATGGTTGGGGAAACTGAGGTTGAAGTAACTAGCACAGGGGTAAAGGTCAGTACAGTATACCCCCAGCTAGTATGACAACTGGTACATGTCAGTCTTCTTTCTACCACAAAATACTGCCTTCTCCCTCCCCACTTCATCTTATTCCCCTTCTTCACAATCTCCCAGATTTCCTGTTAAAAAAAAAATGTGACCTGTAGAGTCAGCTTGTTCTACTCTGCTCCCATTCACCCAAAGCATTGTTGATGCATTCCTAGACAGAACCTCTCCCCACCTACCACCCAAAGATTTTCTTTGAGACAAGAAAAATTTGATACCATTCAATACTTAGTAGAAGGTGAAAGGCTTTTGTAAATTGTTTTGTACAAGATACTTCCCATAAAGAAGTTAATAAAATACACTGAACAAAATATTGTCTCCCTCATGTACACGTTTTTAGTATCCTCTGTTTCTTTTCATGCACTTGGAGAGAAGATAAATGGTTAGCATCTCGAGAAAATGTTCTTGACCCAGGATATGTAAACTGAGATAATGCATTGCCTCTCATAGTCTTCTGCCCTTTTTTTCCTCTCCTCCAACAACTACTGGAAGAAAAGAAAGAAAAGACTTTCCTCTTTATAAGACCAGAGCACTTTTGTTTAGCAAAAATAAAACAAGACTTCAGGCTATATCACATTGCAGAAGAAATCCTGAAATGATGGCTTTAGATTAAAACTGCTCTCCAAAGAAGGGCAAAAGCAGTCCGTATCTTGTCCCACTCAGCTCCAGCACTGAAATAGATTAGCAGCTCTTGGTTGCCCTGAAATGAACCTCAAACACGTTTTGGTTTGGTGACTCATAATAAATTAAATAATATGTTCTTATTCGGTAACGGCAGGAGGACAGACATGAAAGGATCCCGTGGTCATTATCTGAGATTACAGCAAGAGGGCAAAATGAAGCACAAAGCAAATATTTAAAAATAAAAATCCAAGCACAGAGTCAGTAGCCTTTAGGCCATATCTCCGTAAGAGCAGCCACGTGGGACAGGCCTCAAGGTGCTAGTTCAATTGATGTTTGTTGGGGAACAGGGTGAACAAAAACACAGAGATAGATCTGCCCTACCTGTCCTGTGTCAGGACAATGAAATGGAAGGCATGAAGAGAATGGATAGGTGACCTTGAATAACAGTGAGGGAGACAGTATAGGGTATAGGTAGCAGGTTGTCGGTGGAATGAGATGTTGGTGTCAGGTGCCTTGGCGTGGAGTCCCATCTCTGATCCATAGAAGTCACATGACCCTGGGAAATTCATTTGAACTCTTGAGTTTTGGTTTCCTCATCCGTAAAATGGTAGTAATGATACATGTACCACCTATTTCACAGAGTTATTGTGAAAAAATGCTTTTATAATCCTTACAAGGCTACATTAATGTGAGTTGTTAACATAGTGCTTGATTGGCAAAGAAAGGCTCTACTACAGAGGGCTTTGAATGCCAGGAAGAAATCTTTAGAGCAGGGGGTTTGGAGGGGAACCTGTGACCTTGAGGCCACATGTGGTCTTCTAGGTGCTTGGGTGGGGCCTTTTGACTGAGTCCAGATTTTACAAAGATTTGTTCTGTGAAGTTTGGATTCAGTGAGAGGGCCACACTTGAGGACCTAGAGGTCCACATGTGGCTTTGAGGTCTCAGGTTTCCCAACCCTGGTGGAGCCTCTTAGCATGTCACAGAGCTTTTCTCATCTTCCCCGCTTAAAGAATGCATAATGGGGGTGGCTAGGTGGTACAGTAAATAGAGCACTGGCCCTGGAGTCAGGAGGGCCTGAGTTCAAAAACAGCCTCAGACACTTAACACTTACTAGCCTTGTGACCCTGGGCAAGTCACTTAAACCCAATTGCCCTGCATTCCCCCTCCAAAAAAGAAAAAAAAAGAATGCATAAAGACATAAAGATTTGGTTTTGGACATAATGATTTGTAAAGAATGTGAGTTTCTTATTAAAGCTCATGGATTAAATAGTTCCCAATTTTCCCACATAATTTTTTGAACTAAAGTTTTTTAATTCAAAGATTCTTAAAAACAAAACTTGTTTTTTTTCATCTGGAGAGTACTTGTTTTAAGAAGTTTCTTTTCTTTTTAAAAATGTTTTATTGGTGCTATTCAGTGTTCAAAGCAAACCCTGTCTTGGCACCCTGGAGTTGACAGTTTTCTAGATAAAGTGAGTCTCTGAGAGTGAAGATTGAATTGGAAAATGCAGGATCACTCTATCCACAGCCTCCCAAAGAATCCCATACTAATTCTGGCATCTCTGCATCTTCTGAGATCTCTTTGTGAAAGGCTGTGACAAAGGTGATCAGTGAAAATGCCAAGAATAATTGTTGTTGTAGAAATTCACCTTTGACTGATTTCTTTCTTTCTGAGAAAGATGTCTTAAGTACCTGTTTCATCCTCTGTTCCTTGCAATTTGTGATGAGAGACCTGCCCAAATAGCTCACTGGATTGTTGTAGATTCACATGTAACAGTCAAGACAATGTATAAACAGTAAAACAAAAAGCAGTGTATAATTAAATGCCAAATTCATGGCCCTGACTAAAAGTACTGTAGGATGCCAAAGAACTAGCGTATTTAGGAAAGGCTTCATAAGGAAGGCAGAACTTGATAAAGGACTTGAAAAATGGGTAGAAGTAAGAATATTTGATAGGAAGGGGAAGGATATCTCAGGTATGAAGGTGAGAAGGGAAAATGGAAAGTCCAACAACAGCAAAGGGCACATATTCACAAGGAATAGAAAATAAGATCAATCATTGGGCAGAAAATGTCACCATTTCCTGTCCTACACTATATGTTGCAGACAGAAACTGCTAGGGAAGGAAGGGGGAAGGGAATAAGCATTTATATAGAACCTACTGTGTGTTAGACACTAGACTAAGGGCTTTTTATAAATATTATCTCATTTGATCCTCACAATAACCCTGTGAGGTAGATACTATCATGATCTTCATGAGATCTGTTGAGGAAACTGAGGCAAACAGAGGTTAAGTGACTTGCCCAAGACCACAAAACTAGTAAGTATCTGAGGCTGAATTTGAACTCAGGTTTTCCAGTCTCCAGCCTCAGCACTCTATCCACTGTGCCACCAGCTTCCAAGGGTCTAGTTAGAAGTTAGGAACAAATGATGGCAATCATGCAAACACATCCTTATGTGCACCAACCAATAATAGGTTACTATAGGGAAACCACCAAGTTCTCTGAGCTCCAGTAAACTGGTTGCCTCTGTCCTAGTAGCTCTGGCCCCTTGTGACAGCCATTACTTATGTCTTTGACCCAGGGTTTATATGTATGGGATTGCCCAATCAAAGCTTATGTATCCGAGCCATACCCTATTTGGAAAACTCTTCCCATTCATTCCATTGGGGTGCCTCATTGATTTCATCTCTAACTCAAAGTGATTTTGTTTTTAATCAAATTATTGGAAATTAATAGAGCA
The DNA here is from genome assembly GCA_028627135.1 of Pseudochirops cupreus. Classification (NCBI taxonomy): domain Eukaryota; kingdom Metazoa; phylum Chordata; class Mammalia; order Diprotodontia; family Pseudocheiridae; genus Pseudochirops; species Pseudochirops cupreus. Next base: position 229,082,682 of record CM053582.1, read on the forward strand.
AATAACATTAATACATTCAATGTGTTCTTCAGCCCAGGTGAACCTTCTCAGACCAGGAGACAACTCTCTCCTTGTCTACAGGCAAGCAAAAAACAAAGAAATAAAAATAAATCTGAAGCTCAATCACCCTCCCAATGGTTCCTTTCTATGGAGAGTTGGCAAGATATTTATACCAGTACTTCTCAACTCACAGCAAAACTTCCCTACAGTTCATTATCTAGTCTACTGGGTATGGTATAGGAACTCAGAGAGTTTCTATTTTTCTCTCCTGAAGCAGCCTCACAAATAGTACATTCAGCACCAAGGTCACTGCTGTCTCCAATCCTAGATCCCCAGAACTTTTCAAGAGCAGTAATACATTTTACTCCTCTGACTGCTTTATACCAGAAAGTATGTGTACTTCAGGCAGGGGGTGGAGAGAGAGAGAGAGAGAGAGAGAGAGAGAGAGAGAGAGAGAGAGAGAGAGAGAGAGAGAGAAAGAGAAAGAGAGAGATTGATTTTCTGCTGAAGGGTGAGTTCTAGGTGTCTTTCGGAAGGTGGGGGGTTTGGTGATTTGGTTCTCAAATCTGCTGAGGACTCCATGCCCATTCCAAGGGAACCTATGGGTTTCCCATTCTGCCTGGACATTTATAAAACTTGGAGACCAGCTAGAGTTTGTAAGAGATTCCCTCATATATAGTATAGGATTAGATAAGAAACCTTACCCTGTATCACCCCATTCCAGAGCTGTCCTGGCATAGCTTAGTGTATTGGAAAATGAAGTGGATTTGGGAAAATATTTGGTATAGAGAGGGATGGATGAGGAAAAATAAATGATGTAAAAAAGATCAATAAAAATTAATTTTTTAAAAGAATAACATTAAATCCATGCTATGTAGTTTATTTCTTGTGTGACCTTGGACAAGTCTTTCTTGTATTTTCAGTTTCTTCATCTCTAAAAGAATAGTATTAGGCTAGCAATTTAATTTTCAGAAAGCTGTGTTGTATTCCACATAGGAAACAGGACTTGGAGTGAAAAAAGATGTATATTCAAATGCCATTTCAGATGTTTAAACTATTTATATGAAGCCGGCAAAAATCACTTAACCTCTCAGTGCCTCAGTTTCCTCATCTGTAGAAATGAGGTGTTAGACACAGAGTTCTGAAAGTTTCTTTGTTGTTCTAAATCTATGCTTTTATGATCTTTTTTTTAAAAAAGGGTTTTTTTTTCTCCAATTACATGTTGAAACACTTTTAAATTTTTTTTTAAGTTTTGAGTTTCAAATTCTATCCCTCCACCTTCCTTGAGATGATAAGTAATCTGATATAGTTTATACATGGGAAATCATGTAAAATATTTCTATAATCTCTTAAGTGCAACATTAAAATCCTACACTCAGATGAGAGTAAGGCATTGACCCCTTCATATGGCTCTTAGCGTCTTACAAGAACTTTCTTCCACTGTTTTCCTTGTTCACACGCTAGAAATTCAAATGAAAATATATTCCAAGTTGCCCCTACAAACACATAAATGCTACCATTACCAAAACCACCACCAACAATACCACCACCAACTACTATTACTTCTATAACCACAAGTAATATTCTTGGACAACGAAGTGGTATTTTCATTCAGTGTAGCAACTCTGGCTTATCTGCACATGGATTGAACAAAATACTGCTTCTTCCCCTTCTCCCTGCCCCCTCCAGTTGCCCCCTGTCTTAGCAGCTCATTTCCCAGCCTTGGAAACACATTGTCTCTATACCTGAATATTAGAGCTACCATGCTTGGTAGATAGAAAGAATTGCTGTATCACAACTGAACACTGGTTGCTGGAGGAAGCATGTGCCCTCCTTGCTCTCCCTGCCTTGCTTCTTTTGTCCCTCCATGGAGCAACCATTTGTTTTCTTCTCTAAAGCCTGTGTGCAGCTCCCAAGCTGAGGAGCTAATGGAGGATCTTATGTTTGGCGTCTTGAGACAAGGAAAATAAGAAGACAGCCCAGGTCGTGGTCATTTCAGGCTCTTGTTGTAAATTGTCTTTTATCTCAGCAGCATTTTAATGCAGTTCAGAAGACCAAAAATGGACACATGATCCCATTCTTTTTTATTCTGCCTAATGTTAGTGCTACTGTGGTAACAGAACCCCTGTTTAATTTCTCCAAGATTTGAGGAGGAATTCTTTCACATGGTACATGAGACATATTTTGGATAATATTTTCGAGGACAGGGTTGCTCAGTTTGACTCTGAAGGAGTTCTGGCAAGATTCTGCTGTGGTCAAAGGGAGGGAAGGAAAGAGATAAATTCTGGGGCAGAACATGCACCTAACAAAATGTTTCACCAGCTAACCATGGTGTGATCATTTTTCTTGTATGCTTATGGGCCTATTTATGTTTATGTATATTTTATATATATATATATATGTATATATATACATATATATGTATATATGTGTGTGTATTCTTATATGCTTATGGGCCTATTTATTTGTGTGTACTATGATACAAAAATATTAGTACACACTATCTATAATTTGAAACACATATACTGTAATACTTTTTCATATCTCACTGTTTTGAACCAAAGTTCTTCTCTGTCTAAGACAATAGCCACCCACTATCACTGGGTCATAGAACCATGGGAAAACCCAGAGCTTAGACAAATGCCTCAAGATTTTTGAGATTCTACTTTTGAATCCTTACAATTTTGTTTTTCTGTTAATTGTGCTGGTCAATCCATCCATTAAAAAAATTGAGCATTCACTAGGTACCCAGCATTATATCTCTGTGGAAGAGACAAGAGACATGATTTTGTTGAGGAGACAACACAAGAATATATGGAAAAAAATCAGAGAATAATTAAAGAAAATTATTTTCAAATGTTACACAGCTTGGTTCAGAGGAAAGGGAAAATAGGGAACTATAAATAAATAGCATGTGTGATTTAAAGTCATGAAGATCTTGCTCAAATGTAACACATAGCTCAGCTAATAATGAGGTCAGGTAGGCATGGAGGTCAATATGGAAGAGGTTAGGTGGCACAATGGATAAAGTACTGGACCTGGAGTCAGGAAGACTTCTCTTCTTGAGTTCAAATCTGGCCTCAGATACTTACTAGCTGGGTGACCTGGGGCAAGTCACTTAAACCCACTTGCCTCAGTTTCCACATCTGTAAAATGAGCTGGAGAAGGAAATGGTAAACCACTTAAGTATCCTTGCCAAGAAAACCCCCGATGGAGTCATGAAGAGTTGAACACAACTGAAAGTGACCAAACAAACAAGAAAAATTAATTCTCTACACAACTCTCCACAGAGGTTGTTCCAAGCCTGTTTTTTCTTTCCTCAACCCTTCTGTACTATCTCTACTAATGAGTTTATGCCTTACACTTTATTGAAAAAAAACAAACAAACCATTCATCATGCACTTCCTTCTCTACATTTAAAAATCTCTTGACACCATTCTGAATTTTATCCTTATCTAATTTGTGATGAAAAAAATATCTCTTCATTGGGAAAGACCAGTCCTTTTATGTGTACCTTTAATCCCATCTCCTCCCAGTTTCCTCAGTAGATTGTTTCCAATATCAACTTTGGATCATTGTATTGCCAAGAATAGCTGTCATTCACAGTTGATCATCATGCAAGATTGCTGTTACTGTGTATGAAGTTATCTTGGTTCTGCTCACTTCAGTCTTCATCAGTTCATATAAGTCTTTCCAAGTTTTTCTGAAAGCATCCTGCTCCTCAGTATTTATAGCACAATAATATTAATGGAATAGTCTTAACAGTGAGGGTTTAAATTCTTTAGAAGAAATAAGAACGTCTTCTCTTTCTCTTGGGACTTCTACAGTGTCTTGCGTGTAACTAGATATATTGTATGTGTTGACTTTTTGCATGATTGATAAAGAGCCAACATGATTTATTAGGTAGTCAATCAATAAGCATTTTTAAGTACCTGCTATGTGCTAGGCATTATGCTAAGCACTGAGGATATAAAGAAAATTAAAAGACAATCCCTGCTGTCAAGGAGCTCACAGCCAAATGGAGGAGATAATATGCAAATTAGATACGGAATAAATTGGAGATAATCAGCAGAGGGAAGAATAGAATTAAGGAGGATCAGGAAAGGATTTTTGTAGAAGATAGGATTTTAGCTGAGAGGTGAAGGAAGCTAAGAGGCAGAAATGAGAAGGGGAGAACATTCCAAGCAGGGAGGGCAACCAGTGAAAATGCTTAGAACTGAGCGATGGAGATTCTTATTCCAAGAATAGGAAGGGGACCAGGGTCACTGGATTGAAGAGTACTTAGTGAATCTCACTTCTGATACTAACTAGCCCTTTGATCATTTGAGGAGTAATTTAATCTAATTTAATTAAATCTAACAGATAGTCCTTACTCATCTTTTATGTTAAAATGCACTTCCATAGGCCTTGGGGAGACAGAGACAAGACTGGAAACATCCTTCCCTCAAGAAGCTTACATTCTTCTGGGGAAAACACCATGTATACAACTAAGTAAATACAGAATGAATCCTCAATCCTGGGAAAATGTCAGAGACAGGTCTCATAGAAGCAATTTTCTCCTATCTCTCCCACAAGTACAAATCACAAGACCCAAAAAAGACAAGTCACTAGGGTCAGGAAGATGAAAAATGAAATCACCAGTCAAAGTTAATCGATAGAGAAAAAATAACATTTCTCCAGTCTAATTCCTAGTGATTCTCTTGGTGTGCTTCCCTTTTCCTTCCCCCTCTTCTGCACATTATACACTGGCCCAGTAGCCCTGTTTAATAAACTAAAATAGTTAAAGAAGAACTGTCTTTTTTGATAAAATATTCTGGAAAACCTGGAAAGCAACTTGGTGGAAATTAGGTTTAGACCAATATCTTATACTGTATACAATGATAATCTCAAAGTGGATAAGGTATTTAGTTATAAAAAGTCATATAGTTTAAGAAATATAGAAGATGGGGGGCTGCGGGCAGTCGAGGCTCCGGGCCGGGGCGGCGGCGCCATCTTGTGCCCGGGGCCGGGGGGGAACCGGGGAGGGGGCCCCGGGCGGCGCGGGGTACTACGGGAACGGGCTGGAGGCGGAGGAGCTGGAGCCTGAAGAATTGCTGCTAGAGCCAGAGCCCGAGCCCGAGCCCGAGGAGGAGCAGCCCCGGCCCCGCGCCCCCCCGGGAGCCTCCGGCCCTGGGCCCGGCGCAGGAGCCCCCGGCAGTCAGGAGGAGGAGGAAGAGCCGGGCCTGGTTGAGGGCGACTCGGGGGACGGCGCTATCGAGGACCCGGAGCTGGAGGCCATCAAAGCCCGAGTAAGGGAGATGGAGGAAGAGGCAGAGAAATTGAAGGAGCTTCAGAACGAGGTGGAGAAACAGATGAACATGAGCCCACCCCCAGGCAATGCTGGCCCAGTGATCATGTCCATTGAGGAGAAGATGGAGGCTGATGCCCGGTCCATCTATGTGGGCAATGTGGACTATGGTGCAACAGCAGAAGAGCTGGAGGCACACTTCCATGGTTGTGGTTCAGTTAATCGAGTTACCATCCTTTGTGACAAATTCAGTGGCCATCCTAAAGGGTTTGCATATATAGAATTTTCAGATAAAGATTCAGTGAGGACGTCAATGGCTTTGGACGATTCTCCTTTTAGAGGAAGACAGATCAAAGTGATACCAAAACGGACCAATCGGCCGGGGATCAGCACCACAGATCGGGGGTTTTCCGCGTGCTAGATATCGTGCCAGGGCTGCTAACTACAGTAGTTCACGCTCTCGATTCTATAGTGGCTTCAACAGCAGACCCCGGGGCCGAGTCTACAGGGGCCGGGCTAGAGCGACGTCATGGTATTCCCCTTACTAAAAAAAAAAAAAACAAACAAAAAAACACAAAAAAACATAAAAAAAAAAACCAAAAAAAGTGTGTATTAGGAGGAGAGAGGAAAAAAAGGAAAGAAGGCAAAAAAGAATTAAAAAAAAAAGAAAAACAGAAAAAAAAAGATATAGAAGATAAGGCCAGGTATTTTTAACAACTCTAAGGAGGCATTTTTCACTAAATAAGGATAAGAGGTGATAATAGACAATAGTGACTCTATAAAATTTCAAAGTATTTGCAAACATATCAATCAAATTTAAAAACAACACTGAAATACAGTGAAGAAAGAAGATAGAAGTACAGAGTGGGATATTCTCATTAAATATCACCCATTTAAAAGTCTAATATCCAAAATTTGAACTACTAAGAACCATTCCTCTATTGATAGGATATAAACAAATAATTTTCAAAATAAGAATTGCAGATTATAAAAGATCATATTAAAACATGCTCAAAATCACTTAGAAGAAATGCAAATTTAAAAAATACTGAGGTTTCACTTTACAGCATTCAAATTGGCAAAGATGATAAAAAATAGAACAGTCAGTATTAGAGAGGCTGTAGAAATACAGATATGCTGAGACCATGTTAATTGAATTATGAATTGGTCTAACCACTCTGGATATATATTTGGAGTTAAGCAAGAAAACACTCTAAATCATTACTCTTTAACCCAGCATTTCCGCACCTGGCAACCCCCAAGAAGGTCAAAGGTAGAGTCACCATTCTTAATATATACCAAAATAGCATTTGTTTTTGTCAGCAAAGAACAAGAAACAAAGTGGTGCTCATTGATTGGGAAATGGATGAAAAAAATACAGTGTATGAATGTAAGAGAATATTATTTTACAGTCGGAAGTAATGAATATGGGGAATTCAGAGAAGCATGGGAAAATGTCCATGATCTGATACAGAGCAAAATAAGCAGAATGAAGAGAACAATATACAAACTGACTACAGCTTTAATTGAAAAGATCACTAAAAGGAATTTAAACACTGAGTCATTGTAAAACAAATGAAGGTGACAAAGAAATGATAGTAAAAGTTTCTCCTCTCTCACCAAAGAGACATGGGGGACCAGGTCGTAATAGTGTCTAAATTATCTTATGCAGTTACTGCATTTTAAGTTTTTGCTTAAATGTTGTTTCATCAAGGGGAAGGTCCAACTTGGAAGTGAGGAGGGGTGAAATGTCTCTGATATGAAGACAAAGCACGTGAATAAAATATTTTAAAATGGAAATGTCCCTCAGCCAAATTAAATACAAAAAAAAATGCTGTCTGAGGCTCAGTTTCCTCATTTATAAAGTGGGTTAACATTACTCACCTCGCAGAGCTATTTTGAGGCTCAAAGAGAATAAATAATATTTGTATAGTACTTTAGTAAACTTGAAAATGCAATGAAAATGTTGCTTATTTTATTGTTCATAGTGGGTGGTAGGCAGTTGCTTGTATTTCCTAGGGGGAGAGAACAGTCATGCCAATGACCTGGAGTAGAGAAATCCCCAAACAGAATTGTTTTATAACCTTATAATTAAGACAGTTTTAGAATTACAGTTACTCCTTCCACGTCAAGACGGTTAGGGGCACACATACCCCTTATCTAGGAAATCCATGTAAAATTTTGATGCTCCCTTTGTACTAGAGAAGAAATCTGAATTATTATGGTATTAAAAGATCAAATATGTTGCTATTGTACAATATTATATATATATATATATATGTATGTATATTATGCATTTCTGAGTTTCTAAGCTTTTTCTGTAAAATCTGTTGGCCTTTTGCGCGTCATCTACAACTCATGCAAAACTCCCCCAAATTCCCATTTAATTTCTTGAGGCAACCCACAGTATATCAAAACTGAGACAGGGAAAGTCATGATGTGGAAGGGATTGCTATATTCCAAAGGAGCTGAGTTTGCCTCTACTCTGAAAGTACAATTGTAATGTCCCCCCATATCTCCTTTACCAAGATAACATTTAGGTTCTATATCTATAAATAGGAAGGGTCTAGATTATGGTGAGCTTTGAATAATAGGTTTAGTAGTTTTGATTTGATGTAATAGGTAATTGAAAGTTGGCATTTGGGGATTATTAATCTGGCAGGTATGGGTATGTTTTACTGGAGGGAGATAAATTTGGAGGGGGGGACCAGCTCAGAGGTCTTTGAAGTAGTCCTTTGAAGCAGGTTAATGAAGGTTCCTGCAAATGGTAGCAGTTAGAATATAAAAGGTTAAATACAAAAGTTGTTTTAAGGGGAAAACTTTAGGATTTCCTTGACTGATTTTAAGATGGAGTACAGGGAAGATATTTAAATTTGTCTGTATTTTCTAAGTAGGGGTAGGAGAAGAATTAAGAGGAGGTGGCTTGTCCTTTAATCCTTACTGTCCATGAATTCTTAAATTTTTAAGATGTTTGGATCATCCTTCTTATTAGGCTTAACAAGCCATCAATATATATTTTCTTTACCTCATGGCGGAAGGTAGGGACGGAGGCAAACAATGTAAATCCTTAGTCTTATTCAAATTGTTGTCCAGTAGCTAAGTTCCTAGAATAATAAGTGGAAGGGCCACTGAACTTGGAATCAGAGGAGGTGGCCTTGAATCTCATCCATGTTATTTATTAGCTGTGTGACCTTGGATAAGTCATTTTACCTCTTGTAGGCCTCAATATCCACATGTGAAAAATGTAGGTATTGGATTAAGTTTTTGCTAATGCCCATTCTGGTTCTAAGTCCTATGAGTCCAAGTTCCCCTGACTGCCTATTGGATTCTCTTTCCGGCAGAACAGGATTGATCAACAGACAGAGTCAGACCTATGTTGGAAGTTCATAGTATCGGAACGACAAGTTGGGATTCAAACCCCAAGGCCTGTGTGAGGCAGGCAGGGACTTGGCATCTGGCAGGACTAGCTAGGCAGGATTCAATGGCCTCTCAGGCCCACTTTGGCTGTTCTCCAAGGTTCAGGGGCTGTGATAGCGGTTTTTTTTGCCTGCGTCAAGTGCCTATGTTAGGGGTAGGGGAAGGGATGGCATCTGACCTTTGTCTAGGCCACAGAGATTCAGGATAGGAATCAAGGACAAGGGTCAAAGAGACTCAGGCCATATTCTTCCTAAAGGGTGTTCTTACATGGTAAAAGGAACCTATTTATCTGTGGCAGAGCTTATGTTCATTTTGAGACAAGCATATGAATCTTCATCCTTAGAGTGAATGTAAGTTTAATTAAAACAAAAAACTACAGCAGCACAAATGTATAAGCTAGTTATTAAGGTATGATTACTGTGCCATCTATAGTAATAATAAAGATAATAATGATAAACCTTGATTTATCTGTTGCTCTAAGGCCTTTTGCCATCTGAACACAATTACACAAATGGCCTCACTTATTATAGGCAGGCATTGAGCCTGATTAAATCTTAGTGCAGAAACCTTCCCAGCAGAGGACACAACTATGCAAAGTTCAAGAGAGTGATTTCCAGGCACAGGAGCCAGGTGCTGGGAGCCTCTTAACAAGTTGAAAGAGGTGACGAGGGCACCTTGCAAAAACTGAGCAGCATTTTGATAGGTTTCTAATTTTCAAAAAATAGGTTTCCCAGCAGGTACTTTCACACCTGGCTTTTACACCCTCAACTCTGCATTTTTCTTCTTCCTGCAGTCAATTACCTCCTCCCAGATCTGCCCTGTTAAAGATGCATTCTTTTGTTCAAGGATGATTTCCTCTCGTGATTGTGCCTCGCATGCGCGCGCGCGCACACACACACACACACACACACACACACACACACACACACACACACGGGACTTGGAGAGGTTGCAATGTTTTTTCTTTCTATGGCTTCTAAAATAGATGTCCTTAGCAACTATTCGATTTGCCTGTAATGTATCTTCATTTCCCAAAGCCCTTTCATCCCAAAGCTTTCAAGATTAACCGTTGAATTTTTATAACAGAATTTCAAGTGACTAGGAAAATGAACGGGTATCTTTCCAATGAGTCTTCTTCTCCCTGTATAGATTTGAGCTCCCTTGGGTATGAGCAATGCCTTCCTTGAGACAGAAGTGTTCTAGAGCCATGTCCTCTGTGTCAAAGAAAACTATGAGGAGTGCACAGAAGGCTTATTAGGGAGGTGTAGATTCAAAGAATCTCAGAGTTCAGTGGGATCTGGCAAAGCTACTGACTAGTCAAGCTGTTTCATTTGACATTAAAGCACTGTAGAAATGTGAGCTAGGTACACAAAAACACCAGGCCTAGAAAGACGATAAGACTTGCCAAGGTCAAATAATTCATTCATGGTACACCAAGAATAGAATCTAGGTGTCCTGGGAATCCCAGTCCTCTGCTTTTTGCTGCTCGGACATCAGATATTTGGGGGGGTGGGATTCTTAGGGAGAGCTGTTTGTTTTATTTTGCTTCGTTTTTCTTGAACTTATCTCTGTATTAACCTTTCTTTAATGGATATATCCATTCTTCTCTCAACTCAAATTTTGAATGTTCCCTATGAGTACGCTTCTCACCACTGTACCCTATGGGTAGGTCTAGTCTTCCCACTGTCGCTGGGTATATATGTATATGATACATACACACACATATATAATACATACATACATATACACATATGCCATTTATGGGAGGGAATTCTTTGTTTTTACTTTTCATACTATGCCATTTCAGTAAACACCTTTGATTTAAGCTATATATGACAGATGGTTGACTATTTTAGGGGGAGTCTTTTTTTGGAGGGGGAAGGCAGGGCAGTTGGGATTAAATGACTTGCCCAAGGTCACACAGCTAGTAAGTGTTAAGTGTCTGAATTCAGATTTGAACTTAGGTTCTCCTGACTCCAGGGCCAGTACTGTACTCACTGAGCTATCTAGCTGCCCCAAATTCATTGACTGTTAAATATGCAAGTGTTGGTGGGGACTTTTGAAATATAGCTTTAGAAGTATGCATACACAGAATAATTTGAACTTGAAGTAGTTAGTACTCCCCCATTCTTGGGAGCCCAAGCTGTAAGTGAAAGTTGGGGAAATAATCCAGACAGCTCCACATGGGAATAATAGTCTACTACATGGTGAAATTTTAAAAATACCCAACGAGATTCCTCTCATAATTCAAGTGTCTTTCCTGGTAGCCTGTCACAATGCCTCAAATTTCACCACTAAAGCACCATTGCTGTGCATTCAGCCCTTTCCTAGGTTTTTCTTTTAAAATGAAAATAGTCCTGTAAAAAATAGCTAAATTTTATTTTTTGTTAATTAAAAATTTACATTGAATGAAATAAATTAAAATGATTAGTAACTATTTGCCTTAAAATAAATCCATTCCAAGGCTTAAAATGACACAAATTTTGAATAATTCTTTCCAAGCGTCCACCAGGATCTTTTGGTACTGAATTAATAGTTAATATGCATTTTGTTCTTCTGATTTTGTTTTTTGTTGTTGTGCTTTGTATTATTTAATAAAGGTCTTCAGAGATTTCTCTGTATTGCTTACACTTTACAGTCATGACAGAATTATGGTATTCCGCTAAATTAATGAAACACAATTTGTTTTGCCAGTCATCTTTTGTTGGACATTTGGTTTTGTTTCCAATTTTTCGTAATTACAGATAATGCTATGATGAAAATCTTTGAGCAGATTTCGCTTTTTGTATTTTTTAAATAACATGTTTAGGGTAGATTCTCAACAATGGAATTAATTGGGTTAGTGTCCATGATAATTTTTTTTTTTAATAAATTTTTACTTTGTACTGTCAAAATTGCTTTCCGGAAATAATTGTACAACTATTCAATTTCACCAGAAATAAATGACCATGCCAATTTCTCCATCATCCTGCAAACAAAGAGTTTCACAAATGTTACAGTTCCTCCTATTTCTTTTTTGGGGGTGGTTGGGGTGGGAATGGTGTCTCATTAATTTACTAAGGTTGTGGTGCCTCAGATGACTGAACCCTCAAAGCAGATACATTATAGAGGTTCAAGAGGGCCACACAATATCTATTGTTTGTAGGGGAGTTTTAAAAGTTTTTATTTAATATCTTATTTTTCTCCAGTTACATAAAAAACAATTTTTAACATTCGTTTTCAAAGCCTTGAATTGTAAATTCCCTCCCTACCACCCCCCTCTATTGGGAAGGCAAGCAATCTGACACAGGTTACAATTGTGTGTTCATGCAAAACACATCTATGACAGTCACGTTGCAAAAGAAAACAGACCAAAAAAAAAACCCTCAAGAAAAATAAAGAGGAAAAAGTATGCTTCATTCTGCATTCAGATACCATGAGTTACCTCTCTGGGGATGGACAAGCATTCCTCGTCAGAAGTCCCTCAGAGTTGTCTTGGATCATTGCATTGCTGAGAACAGCCAAGTCATTCACAGCCAATCACCTTGCAACATCGCTGTTACTTTGTACACAGTACCTTTCACTTTGCATCAGCCCATACACATCATTCCAGGTTTTTCTAAGAGCATTCTACTCATCATCTCCCACACCACAATAGTATTCCGTCACAATCACTCACCACAACCCATTCGGCCATTCCCCAACTGATGGGAGGTTCCCTGAACCTCCCGCTCCTTACCCCCAGAGAAAAGCTGCTGTAAATATTCCTGTACCTATAGGTCCTTCTCTTTTATGGTTTCTTTATCTCTTTGGGGACATAGATTTATTTAGCAGTGGCATTGGTAGGTCAAAAGGTATGCATGGTTCCATAGCCCTTTGCACATAACTACAAACTGCTCTACAGAATGGTTGGATCAGTTCACAATTCCACAAGTAGTGCATGAAAGTCTCATTTTTCCCACATCTCCTCCAACATCTGTTATTCATCCCTTCTGTCCTATTAGCCAATCTAATAAGTATGAGGTAACATCTCAGAATCACTTCAATCTGCATTCTCTAGTTAATAGTGAGTCAGAGCACCCCTTCATATGGTCACAGATAGCTTCAGTATCCCTTCTGAATACTGATCATATCTTTTGGTAACATCAATTGGGGAATAGCTCTTATTTTTATAAATTTGACTTAGTTTTCTATATGTTTGAGAAATGAGGCCTTTGTTAGAAAAACTTGATTCAAAATTTTTTTAATTATTAATTTCTTTTTTAGTTTTCAACATTCACTTCCACAAGATTTTGAATTCCAAATTTTCTCCCTGTCTTTCCCCTTCCCCACCACAAGATGGTGTGCAGCCTGATTACCCCTTCTTCCAATTTGCCCTCCCTTCTGTCATCCCCCCATCTTCTCTTATCACCTTCCTTTCTTTTTTTTACTTGTTTTTTGGAGGGCAATTGGGGTTAAGTGACTTGCCCAAGGTCCCAGGGCTAGTAAGTGTTAAATGTCTGAGGCCGAATTTGAACTCAGGTCTTCCTGACTTCAGGGCCAATGCTCTCTGTTCACTGTGCCACCTAGCCACCTGAAGCATCTGTTTTTAAAACTCATTTTTTTCCACATTTACTATTGCTAACTGTATTTCCCTCCATCTTATCCCCCCCATATAATCTCTTCAGTTTTTCTTTCAATGTATGTTGGCATCTGTTCTACAATTTAGAGTGTGTTGTTTATTGGGACAATGAGAAGTTAGGTGACTTGTATGGGGGTCACATGGGCAGTACATCACCAGTATGGCATTCTAAAACACAGTTCTTTATTGCAAGCTCTGCTCTTTATCCTCCAATGCTATATTTCTGTAGTATTTTAATGTTTACAAAATGCTTTCATCTGAACAATGTTGTGAGCTGGCTAACATAAATATTATTATCTCCATTTCCCACATGAGGGAATTGAGGATTAGAGAGGTTAAATCACTTTTTAATAAGAAAGGTGATGTTGAAGATGCAGGATTTGAATTCAAGTCTTCTGATATCCATTGGAAGGCTACAGTCTGCCATGTGATCTCTCAAAATAAGTCCCTAATAGCTCAGTGTGAAACATAGCCAACACACAATCTTTGAGCTAGATTTTGGAAGGGGTTTGTGTGAATTAGATGTTTCAGATATAGTCCATAAGTTCCCAAAGTAGGTGAAACTGCTCCGTTGGGGGAGCTAGAATGATGGGGGGGACAGTAGTAGCCTTGGGTGCAATTAGGTGGGGCATTGAATAAAAAATAAGGTTCCTAACCTAAGGGGGGCACTGAATAATTTTTTTGAAAAGAGGATAGTAGACCATATAAGTTTGGGAACCTCTGTAACTAGTCACTCCAAATCATTTTATAGAAACTGATGACCAGTTGGGTTGAGTGATAGTTAATTAATGGCAAAAATAGGACCTGAAAGTAGGTCTCTTAACTACCCAGTCCACTGTTTTTACCACTCTACCACATGGACTCCAGATTATCTGTTCCATCTTTCTCAGGACATAGGGCAGTATGGGATCCCTGACTGTCTGATGCAATAAAGAACTCAGAAGAATAAAACCAGGGGAATATTAGTAAAAAAGGAGAAAAAAAAACAGGACAACTTTATCTTCTTCACATTTTTGAGGACTTACTCTATAGATTGGATATTTTCTAGAGTGGTAATACCTTGTTTCTGATACAATTTAATGTTGAATGAAGGGGAATGGAAGAGAATAAGCACGTGTCTGTTCTGGCTGTACAAATAATGTAGATAGCCAGGCACAAGGCTAAGTGCTTTACAAATATCTCATTTAAAAATGAATACAAATAAACTAATGGATGATAACAATAACTTATATTTACAAACACTTCATAGTTTACAATGTGCTCCTGCATCCATTATTTCTTTTTATTTTTACAACAATCCCCTGGGGTTTGTAATAAAAATAAATACATCCCCATATTACCTGTGCAGTTCCCGAGGCTTAGAAAGCCTAAATGATTTGCCTCAGATCCCACAACTCAGAAGGAACAGAGCCTAGACCCAAAGGTCTAGGTCTGCTGACTTCTGGTCCAATGCCCATTTCTACTACACCAGTCTGGATCTGATCTCTCCTGGCTTGGAGAGGGACCCTGGCAGTTAGGGTCACCTTGTTTACTTCTAGAGTAGCTAATTGATGGGCATCATTTAGCAAAATTAGTGCAAATGGAATGGGAGGGCACTTCATCGTCCATAGCACATGCCAAGCCTGGTGCTGATTCTGTGGGATGACACTTAGCCACTTCCTGTGTAACTGTGTGCACAGCATGGTGGATTTAGAGTACTAATAGCAATTACCACCTGGATTGGAATACTGACTCCGCTAGTTTCAATCTGGGAAACCTCGGCCACTTCTTGTAGTTATTTAGCCTCTCTGTGCCATCTATAAAATGAAGTGGTTGGATTGGAACAGGAGTTCTTAAATGTTTTTTCTGCTTAGACCCCTTTGGCAGTCTAGTGAGATCTGGACTCATGTTTTAAGTGCATAAAACAAATGGGATCATAAAAGAAATAGCAATTATATTGATAGAAAGTTATCAATTTTTTTTAAAAACAAGATAATGGGACCCTGGTTAAGAACCCCTGTACTGAATGTTTTTAAGTCTCCTCTCCACCAATCTAGTGATTCTTTATTTTAAGTCACTTTTTCTCTCTAAACTCCAGTTCTCTCTAAAATGTGGATAATAATACTTTCATCACCTACCTTACAGGGTTGTTGTAAAGAGTATTATAGATGTAAACCGCTATTTTTGGAAAGATAAGACTTCCATAAAAGAACTAGAAAATAATGAGAGCAAGTAAATCACATAGGATTGTTTCTATTTTGGGCTGCTGATTAGAAGGCAGGTCTAGTCAGTCCTTTTCAGTCCTGTTCCCAAAGCAATTTACATGACAATCAAATGTTGGGGGATTGAAAGGAATCTCCTGCCTCTAGATCCATTTGGTTCTTTTGTAATTTTTTTTTGTCATTTGGGTTCCTGTAATGCTCAATCCTAGGTGGTGACCCATATGTATGAAAGGAATTAAAAAGAACTTTGGACCATAACTCGAGGAAGAGTTCAGAACAGGAGATCCTGAGCATCAACTGGAGAAAAGGAACCTAGAGAACAGATTTTAAAAGCCTAATGAACTTCTCTAGTTAGCTGACTGGATGAGATTGGCTAGGGACATCACAAAAGAACCAAAAGGAGTATGTGTCTAGTCACCTGTAGCTGAATAATATCTGGTGGTACCAAAAACAGTAGCATCTTAAAGAAGAAATTATATAATAAGACCTGCAAATAGAAACAGGAATGAGTGCAGTGGTGTGGCCATTACATCGAAGCTTTATAGCAGTCAAGGCAGGAGTTGCTCTGGCCATGACAATTCACTGGGTTTGAACACCCAAAATCATTATAATGCCTGCAGTCAAATTAAAATAATGAGCTACAGATCCTGCAGTCAGGTACTAAGGGAATGTCAATTTCCCTAGGAAAAGCATCCGGGAAGGAGAATCTTTTAGCACAGAGAAAAGTGTCCCAATCAATGTATAGGAAAACTGAATACCGATAATGTTTTGGCTTCTCTAGTTTGCTGTGATCTCCCCTTCTCTCTTAAGATTCACTGTTTGTATCAGCTTCTGAGATTTAGATAAATAATCACTATGCTTTACCCTCCCACTGATTTTGATTTGGTAAATCCACCCATCCTTGATAATAAGCTGGTGCCACCCAGCAGAGAAAGGCAGAACTTGAGGATAGATAGTCATTGATGCACTAAGAACTAACACCAACTCATTAAGATGATTGTCTCTAACTACCAGGGTGAGATTGAGAGGCCTGGCATCCAATTGCTCTTGTTGAATAGAATGGGGTAGTGGTTTTCAGTGCTGTTCGGTGGTTAAATAAAGATTATCTTATATTGTTCCCCCATGTAAATCATGCCATTTCCTTGAAGCTTTTTCCTGATTACTTCCAGCTGGTAAAATTCTTTCCTTATTCAGATTTCCTTAGCATTTTGTGTCTCTTTTGTGCCCTTATTACGTTCTGCTCTGTCATATTGCTATTATATACAATTCCATGTCTTCTGTTATAGTTTAAGCTCATGAAGGCAAGGGCTACTTCCTATGCTTCTTTTTATTTTCCCAAGTGCCTAACACAGCGCTTAATAAACGATTGTACAAATCTTAATATCATGGACTGTATCTGGTCCTGCTCTTGCATAACACATAGAGACTATAACCAACATAAAAGTGATAGTCTTTCCTAAGTAAAGACTTATAGAATAGAATGGAATGCCAGTATGATGATTGAGAGACTTCTGGAGCTCTAGGATAGTCTCCACAAGGCAAAATTTCCTTCTTCATCATCATGTCTTTTGCTGTACTTCCTCTCATCCATATTTTTCTTATGAAGTAGAATTTCCCCATTACCATAAAATTCCTTTTCCTGTTGACATTGCCTTTCATAACGGGGTCGGAGAAAGATCCCCTTTCATCAATCACAAACGTCTCCCACCAAAACAGAGACTACTTTTTTCAGCTGATATTTATTCTGATGGAAAGTTAAATGCAGAATTTTCTTATTTAGAGAATAAAACATAAATCATAGAATATTAGAGATAGAAGGCACATAAGAGATCACCCCGACCAGTTCTTTCTCTTTATAGATGAGGAAATGAAGGCCCAGAGAAATGAATTGTCCAGAATCACATAGCTTATTCATAGCAGGGCTGGGAATCTAACTCACAATATTTTGACACCATCTACTCTTCTATACCCTATCTCTTTCTACTAGACCACACTGCCTCCTTGTGGAGGGACTTCCTGTAACTGAATGAGAATGTACCCTGGTGAATAAATGCCTAATTGATTTCTAAAGCTTGCATTTTTGCAAATTAAATTGCACTTTCTTTATAATATATGCAAGCAATCATAAACCAGGCACCTCTCTCTGCCACAAATCTCTCTCTGAGAAATATGGGTTGTTGATTGTATGATTTCCAAAATCCAGTTGCTTTTATTCAACTAAAGTTACATGAATTGTTTCTCTTGAGTGTGTAATAACCCATGTCTTATTATAGTGACAATTTATTGTTTTAGTACAGCATAAGTTCAAATACTTTGTGGAAGATGAATATGGATATAAGCCACTGACATTTTTATGCTCTTTTCAAAAAGGAAAACGTTGGAAGTTTTTTTTCTAAATATTGGTTGCCCTTAACAACAATGTATCAGAGCCTCCACAAGTTCATTTTTTAATGAAGAGAAAAAGCCTAAAGAATTTACTTTTTTCACATTACTGTTGGTAGAATAGAAAGAGGCTAGACCCATGGAGCTGGGATTTAGGAAATCAAAATTATAGCCTTGCTCTGCCACTAGTCTAAGTCAAGGTTATTTACTTTTCTAGACTTTAGTTTTCTCATATATAGAATTAGGGGTTTGAACAAGATGATCTATAAGGTATCCTGTGGCCTGCAGAATATATAGTTCTATGAAATATAATATAGATATGCCAGATGAACCCATATAGATGTGAGAATGCCTTCTTTAATTTAGAGACAATGAAAATTATGGGGAAAATGGATGGCAAACATGATGTACCAATTGTCTTGAGTTGACTTGAGGCTTATGGTGAGACACAGAGAGAAAGTAAATGATTTTCATGACAAAAGACATTCCTACATAATCACTAGTACTTGTACAATAGTAAACATGGAATCGCAGCATTTCGGAATTTCAAAGTATCTCAAAGCCATCTATTTCAATCTATACCTGACCAAGAATTCTCTCAGCAAAATCCCTGACAAAGGCTATTCAGTATTTGCCTGAAAACTCTAGGAAGAGGGAGGCTTTGATTTTCTCAAACAGCCCATTTCACTTTGAGGGTAGCTCAGTTAGGAAGTTTTTCCTTCAATTAAGTCTAAATCTGCTTCTGCATACCTTCCATTCAATGCTCAAGGACCAAGAATAACAAGTACAACCTTTCTTCTCCTTGGAAGCTCTTCACACAGGGAGTTCCAAAAGTTTGGGTGCAGTTTTAAGCTTTTAAAAGCTTATGGTATTAAACCATTAAAGCTAAAAACTACACAGAGACTTTGAGGACACACTGTATCTAGCCTATGTCCTCTTCCAAAGCTAGTGGAAAGACGGTTAGATTTGGAGTCAGATGAGCTAGGTTCAGATTCTAGCTCCGCCGCTGATGACCTGTGTTAACTTGGACAAGACACTTACATTCTCTGGATCTCATTTTCCTCAACTGTTTCTCAAAGGTTCCTTCCAGCTCCAAGTCTATGATCTTATCATCCATTCCTAGTTCCTTTGAAAAAGAATTTCATATCGCATGAGCTCAAGAGCCTTCATATCCTGGTCCCCCTCCCTTGGATGCTCTACCAATGATTAAACTGTGGTACCCAGAGCTGGACACTGGACACCAGATGTGGTCAGACTGCAACAGGGGAGGATAGGACTGTCACTTCCTCAGGCCTAGACAATAAGTCACATAAGACACTAAGGTCACATTAGCTTTTTCCCTACCATATCATACTTTTGACTTATATTAGATGTACTTGAGAGCAGAGGTGATTTTGCTTTTCTTTGTATCCCCAGTGTCACACAGGTGCTTAATAAATGCTAATTGATTGATTAATATTGAACTTAAAACTTTTAGATATTTTTTCAAACTGCTATCTAGCCTTGCCTTCCCTAATTTGTCAATATGAATTGATTTTTTTAATCCAAGTATAAGACTTTACATTTATTCCTTTTAAATTTCATCTTCCTTAAGTCTGTTATTCTAAGCCAGTAAAAATCTTTTTGAATCCTAATTCTTCTCTCCAATGTGTTTGCTGACTCTTGATTTTGTGTTATTTGGCTATTTGATAAGAATGACACTTAAATTTTTTTTCAAATTAAAAAAAATGTCCCTTTCCCCTTTCCCTTCAATAAAGAGAAAAGAATTCCCTTTTAAGAAATATATATAGTCAAGTAAAAATAATTTCAGCATTCTCATATCCAAAAATATATGTCTCATTCTGTATCTTGAGTATATCACCTCTCTGTCAGTGGAGGTAGGTAGCATACATAATCATCAGTCTCTTGGACATGTGATTGGTCATTGTGTGTATCAGTCTTTCCACATTGTGTTTTCTTTATTATTTGTTATTGTATAAATTGTTATCCTGGTTCTGCTTATTTTAGTCTGCATAATTTCATAAAAGTCTTTCCAAGTTTCTCTGAACCTATTCCTTTGGTCATTTCTTATGGCATAATAGTATTTCACTACCTTCATATATTATAATTTTTATAGCCACTCCCCAATTTGTGAGGACTATTCCCCCCTTTGTTTCCATTTATCTGCCACTACAAAAAGAGCTACTGTAAGTATTTTTGTGCTGTAGGTGATTTTCTTCTTTTTTTTGTCTCTTTGGAGTATAGACCTAGTAGTATTATCAATGTATCAAAGGGTATTCCCAGTTTAGCAACATTGGAGCTTAATTTCAAATTGATTTCTGTAATAGTGGAACCTAAATATGTTATTTATGATATTATCCAATTTATTGAGAAACTCTTTAACAGGAGACGACCAGTGACATGTGCTTGGACCAACCTATGAGATAACTTCTTCCAAGGTTAAGCTATACTATTGTTCACCTCACATCTCTCCCATTTTTTTCTATAATAATGGCATGAGAGGATTTGTCAAATGTTTTTCTGAAATCTAGATAGGCAATCACTCCAGCATCCCCTTGATATATTAGACTAGGAAATTTGTTAAAACAAAAAAACAAGATTAATTTGGCATGACCTGTTCTTGATGAAACCATGCTGGCTCTTTGATATCCCTGCTTCATTTTTTAGAGGTTCACAAACCATCTCTTTAGTTATCTGATTGAAATACTTACCAAGAATTAAAATCAAGTTCCTTGACTTATGGTTTGCAGACTCCATTCCTTAATACCTCTACCCCCACATTTAATTTTGTTTTGAAAATTGCAACAACAGTTTTACTTCAGTCTTTTTGACATGTTTCCTGCTCACCGTAATTTTTCAAAAATTGCTATCAGTGACATAGTAATTGTGTCCAGTATTCTGGGATAAAGCTATTCTGGGCCTAATAACTCGAACTCATCACAAGAAACTAGGTACTCTTTCTCTTTCCTTATTTATTTTGGGTAATCATTTATTCATTATTATCCATTTTTTATTCTGTCCCTTATAATCCATGAGCTGTTCACCGGAGCAGAGAACATGAAATTCAAGTAAGAATTGAGTAGTTTTCTCTTTTTTGCTATCATTGTCCAGAGAGAAATGAACCCATATTTTACCTGAGTAGGACACAAGCTCCTAGGATCCATAATTTATACACAGATACTCAAGCAATAAATTAGAACTAGACTTTTCACCAACCAGTTAGGCATTCTTAGGAACCCAACATTGGAAAACCCTTTCAAGTAGCTCCAGGGATAAAAAAATCAAGACCAGAATATGCTTTAGAGATCAAGTCAACATATATTAATGTTAATATATTAATTATATAAATACCTACTTTGTGCCAGGTACTGTACAAAGTATTGGGTATACAAAGACAGAGTGGAAATGACTTGCCTAGGGTCCCACAGACAAATAAATCTCAACAGAAGTAAGATTCAGACTCACATCTTATGACTGTAAATCCTATTCTTTTCCTGTCTATTGACTACTTGAGGTGGGAGTATAAAAATTTGTACTTAAGGGTTCTTAGGTGCTAAACATGTAGCTCTTCTGACACTAGCAGTATCTGAGACTCAATTTCCTTATTTGTAAAATGATAATCACTATAGTACATATCTCATAGGCTCGCTGTGAAGGTAAAATAAGTTACGTAAAATACTTGACAAACTTTAAACCATGCCAGTTATCTTACTAGTGCTACCATCATTGTTATTATAATTTATAGTTAGCATTATTATAATTACTGTCTTTGAATCCCAACCCCCTAGCCTAAGTGCTATACAAAGGGTAGACACAGCCATTGTTTGTGTTACTGAATTCTGAGGAGAATGTCTCTGTCCTTCAACTGAGAAGAAGTTAATTGAGTCATTAATGGTATGTCAAATATTATTGGGGGAGGATACACAAAAACATTCTCTGCCTTCAGGAAGCTTGTATTTTATGGATGAAATAAGTATTGCAGGTAGATTTGTCAGTTCATAGAACTTATTGAAAAGGACTTCAAAGATCATCTAGTCTAGTCCCTTCATTTTGCACAGTAAATAGAATGTAAAAAATCATGAAAAATGGAGGGCACAGAGTGCTTTGTCCACTCTATAAACTAGCTTATAGGGCTGTTGTGAGGACAGTGCTTTGTGACCTGTAAGACTTGATATATGTGAGCTATGAATAGCCCTATTATTAAAAAAGAGAGGGAGAGAAAGAAAATAGCACATTTATGAAGCACTTTCTTCATAACAACACTGTAAAACAGGTCATGCAAATGCTATTAGCCTCATTTTACAGAAGAAGATACACAGGCAATGGGTGATTAAATGATTTTGAGGTAGAATTCAAAAGATTGCTTGATTTCACCTAAAGTGCTCTATCCACTCCCGCAAATCACCTTCGACAGTCAAAGGCAATGAAATTTTAGGCAGAGCTAGAAAAGGGCACAAAGAAAAATACTTTGTTGTAGCCATCATTGTTTGTTAGTTTGATTCTGCTGTCTTAAAATATAAGAGCATGTGATAAGATTAGAGTGTTTTGTAGGATTTTCAGTTTAAAGAATATTTAATCCATCACCTCTTAAGTGTAAGACACTGTACCAGGAGTTGGGAATACAAAGACATGAGCAAAATAGCCCCTTCCCTCAGAGAACTTACATTCTACTGGAATTTTATTCCATATTTTGTACATATATTTGATGATTCATTTTTGCTTCCTCTATCAACAAACTTTTTTTCTTTTTTAAAATAAATTAATTTATTTTTAGTTTTCTTTTTTAAATTGATTTGTTTATTTACTTTTAGTTTACAAGATTCAGTTCCACCATCCCTTGAGTTTCAAATTTTCTCCCCTCCTTCTCCCCCCTCCCCATGGCAGCATGCAATCACGTATAGGATCTGCAAATAGTTTCACATTGGACATTAGTCTGGTTGTATAGAAGGGTTGTATCAACAAACTGTTTTTTAGGTATGTACTTTGTTAGCCCACATGCTGGATACTGGGTATACAAAGACAGAAATGTAACACAACTAGTTCCTGAGGAACCTTGCATTCCAGTGGTGAGGGTGAGAAGGAGAGGAAGCACATATATACTGGGATGGGTGAAATATGGGAGATATTTTTTCCAAGTGTTCCAATTCCCAAGTGTGTTCAATCACAGGAACATGGAAATAGTAACTGACCAGCCAGTATGGGACCGGTTCTCAGTTAAGATGGATGTATGGGTTGCTTGAAATGTATAATTGTAAGAAAAATCCTTGCATCAATCTTCTGACTGGGTTTCTGGGCAACGGAACCAGGGTCCTTAGTTAGAGGTTTCTAAGCAACAGGTAGGGGTGATCCTCCTTCGTAGCCATGGAGAGCTAGGTTCAAACAATGCAAGAAAATTTTCTCACAGTTCCCGTAATTGAATAAAATTGTCTCACAAGACAGAAATTGGACTAGATCCATAATTGAATAGAAAGGAAATTTAGCTCTAGAAATGAGTCATAAGGTAGAGTCAATGTGGTTCATTCAGTTCCCACAATTCCCTCAATAGGAAATACAATATCTTTATGTTTGCTTGTGTGTGTGTGTGTGTGTGTGTATGTGCGTTCATGTGTGCCCATGTTTATGTGTTGTAATACAACCTAATTAAGAAGATAATAGATGATAGCAGAATCGGAAAAGATCTCATGAAGGATGGGACATTTGTGCTGAGTGAGATCTGGGAATTCTAAGAAGTGGAGGTTAGGAGGAGGGCATTTCAGGCATGGGTCATTATTTATATAAGGTGTGATTGCAAGTAGACCTTATTCACCACAGGATGGTAGTGAATGTGAGTGATGTAAAGTAAGTCTAGAGAAAAAGGCTTAAACCAGCTTGGGAAGGACCTTAAGTACCAAACAGAGCCTAGTTATAATTTGTAATGAAAGAGATTTTAAAAACAAAGAAGCTCAAGGCCTTGCTTTGATGAAGAAGGAGAGACCACTTCTAGCTTAAGGAATAACAGGAGTCTTTCAAGGAATATAGTCTGAATATTGAAGGCAAAGAATGGGTTTGTTTGTTTTTTTTTAATGGAACACACGTTATGCAAAAGCCTTTGACTCAGAAACAGTAGTTCGTCACTAAACAAACTCTAATCCCAAACTGACTACTGATTTGGAGGTTCTTCTAAGGCCAGTGGTTCCAGGAGAAATAAATTAATTTAGCCAAGCAAGAGAATTGAGGCTTCTCAAATTAACTGGCTAAAGAATTGGTCTTTTTTCCTGTTTTTGTCCATGTTTTCTTTTACAGCATGACTTACATGGAAATATGTTTTGTGTGACTGAACATTTATAACCTAAGTCAAATTTTTGCCTTCTCATTTGGGGGGAGGGGAAAAGGAGCGGAAGAAAGGAGAGAATTTGGTACTCAAAATTTGGGGAAAAAAGTTAAAAATTTTTTTACATGTAATTAGGGAATTAATTTAAAATTGAAAAGGTCTTTCACCCCTTTGCCCTATGATGGAAAAAAATATAATCTAATTTGTAAGATAATACTTAACTCTGAATCCACCTAAGAGGAGCCTGATTTTCAGATTTTCATTGGCAAATTTTAAATCCAAATTCATTTCTCTATGCATCCTTGCCAAACACTGGGACTATCACTCTTTGAAAGCTTGGGTTGTGTTTTAAAAAGAGAATTTTTTTTCTTCCTCCTCCAGACTACATTGTTCCTTCTAGTTGCTGTTCCCTGGTGTCTGATGATGCTACTTATTTAAGTACTTCAGTATGCATGGGAACTGAGGCATAGACTGCTTTAGTAGTAGAAATCTAAAAACCCTTAGGAAATAATAGAACAGCACTTTTGTTTAAAAAAAAAAGATACTGTAAATATTTATAATGGCAAAGCACACATTTGCTAATTCATATTCCATAAATATATAAAGTAAACATTGCAAAATAGATCTGCAAATGTGGGGTGGGGATTATAAGTACAAAAAAGTGTACTATTTAGTATATCTTAACTGTTTTGTGGTAGTTGTGCATTAATCATCTCTACCAGTTCTCTGCAGATTTTTAACAGATGGAGGGCTTAGACACCTTGTTAATTCAATTTACTATTCACTGTTACTAAGAATCACAATGCTGTAAATTCAACTGTTCTAATTCTTTATCAAATGAGATAATATCTCTAAAATCTTTTGCAAAGATAAATGTCAGCTCTAATTATTACTTGGTGTACGGAGCAGTCAGTCTTCTCTTAGCTCTGTATTCTGTGCTTTGTTTTGGGAGCAACTTTTTTTTTCTTCTGTTCTGGGAATAACTACCCATATCTTTATGGTGACCAGAAGCATAACTTGGGTGGAAGCAACTAAGGCTTTGTCCCAGGGTAGCCAAGGGTAGTTGACTTCCCAGGGGCATGCTCCTTTTGTGGTTCTCATTCTTTTTTTTTTTTTACTGTAATTTACTTTCAATCCAGTTATCATTTATTATGTCCTACTATGTGCAAAGTGCCATAGATAGCAATAAAATGCTATTTTTCTCATTGATGATCCATTCAATTACTATTTGCTGAAATGTTTGACACTCCAGGACAGTTCAAGAGTTTATGGAGATGAGACAGAATACTTGATGCAAAATTGTCTTGAAAATTTTCAGAACATGTGGTCATCATACCAAAATCAAATTAGTTATCAAGCTCTGTCCATCCTTCCTATGTACTTCTTAAATGTGTCACTTTCTTTCCACCCCAGTCATTGCCCTAATCCATCACCTTGTACCTGAATTACGCCATCTTCACATGCAGAGTCTATCTTGACAATACCTTCACACCAATGCCAGATTAATCTTCCTAAAATACTAATGTTATAGTTATGCCCTTCTGCTTTAAAACTTGCTAATTATTCCTCATAACTATGGGATCAATTCCTTGGTTATAATTTGTCAGTCATTCACAAATTCCTTATCCCTGGAGTTGCTCCCTCCACTGACCACACAGCCTCCATATTTTTATCCTGACCTTATAGACTATAGCTACAAAATTCATGACTCCAGGGGCCAACCTTCTGGTGATGATGTCCTCAGAACTTAGCTTGAGTGCTCATTGGATGACAGGCACTAGGTATCTATCTAGCCTTTATTCAAATTCTTTCAAATAAGGTAGGTATAAACTTCAGGAATCTAGAGTCACTTCCAAGTCATGATACTGCATTAGAGCAGGATCCACATAATTCAATTTTACTTTTCTCCTCCCCAATACAAACCTTCTACTCCAGCTAGGCCCTTTTTATAACTGCACATATCTCTGAACACTTCATGCTCATTTTCATCTCTTTTCCTTTACTTCTGATCTCTCAGACTGTAATGCACTCTTCTCTCCATCCTTCAAGCCCATCTCAAGTCCTGTTTCCTTCATTTAACTGTCTCTATACTCTAGCCCAGAATGATATATATTTTTCCTCTGAACGTCCAAAACTGGTATCCAGAATTTTTCGATTGGGCTAATAAAATTATAAAATAAAATAAAATAATTGTCACCCTCAATACATGTCTATTTATTTATAAATCACATATAATTCTGTGCTAATGTTATATACATTATAAAGTATTTGCAAAAAAAATTAAGAATGAGATAAAAGAAAAATTAAATATTTTATTAAATAATTATTTTACTTATTAACAATACAAAACACCCCTTCCATAAAATATTTCAATGAGATCAATGTAATTGATTCAGATTATTTTTTTAACAACTTGGTTAAAAAATATGTGATGAAGCAATTCAGAGATTGATTTCTAAATAATTTATTTTCATATTTGCCTTAAATGAATTTCATAGCTAAAAAGTATACCTTACAAAGATACATGGAACCAAATGAATATGCACTAAATCATGATATTCATTTTTCAATCCCATCCAACGAAGATTTTTTTGTTGAAATTTAACTAGTAAATCTCCTTGTTCTCTGATATCAATTGATTGTTCTTGCAAACTAATTGAAAAATGTTACATTTCAATACTTTTAACAAATGGTTTCAAAACCACTGAAACTCTTTGTTTAGAATACTTTAAATAAGCTAAACTTTATCTTTTTAAGTTTTTTAAGTGTACAGACACAAGATTTTCATAGATGACACATTTACATCTCGGAGCACAATTTATACCTAGTTCAAGGTTTCTCATTAAAGATAGACACAAATTTGTATTTCAAATAATCTTGATAATTTCAGTGTTTTTTTGGCTCATACCTCATCAAATCTGACTAGATCTTCATTGTTTTCACCTTGTAATATGAGCCACAAAGAATAAGAAGAGAAGGGTCTCTTCTCTCAATTTCTTATTTTTCCACTGTTTTTATTACTTGACACTCAAGATTTCTCTGAAGGAATGTTTTAAAGCCACTCATCCATTTGGTAAGGGTTATTCTAGTAGAAACTAGATAATATACTCTGTAAATTCATTTCAGTGAATGATCTAGTGAAGGTTTCACTGTCAAACTTTCTGCAGTGGAGGAACTCCCTCTTTCCTCAATGTTCTTTGCATAGCATATGTAGTGGGTCACCATGCAACAAAATAACAAGGGAATATACTAAATATTAATAAATATACTAAATATTAATAAAGTTTAATTTCTTTTTAAAGATAAAAATATAAAGAGAAGTTCTAATAATTTTCTGTACCCCAACACATTGTTTTAGATGCATGTACCCCATTGGCCTAGAACATTTAGTCTCATTCCCTGTAGCACTTAATTATGAACAGATCATTGTTGATTATTATTATTATTATCATGATTATTGGTTTCTACGAGACTATGAACTCTTTAAGTTCGGACACTATGAATGCTTCTTTCTGTATATTAGCCAGTGTCTAACAAGAGTCTGGGAACAGAGTAAGTGCTTGATAAACACCTGGCCTTGATGGGTGATGGGATCAAAGGAGCACTGGGTTTGAAGTTAGAGGACCTGGGTCCAAATCCCAGTCACTTACTGCCCAAATGACTGTGGACAAGTCATTTAACCTCTCTGGGTCTCAGTTTTTGCATCTCTAAATTGGGGAAGGTAGAAGTTGGACTAGATGATCCTTGAAGTTATATCATCTTATGCATCAATAGAGATGTAGACAATAAAGTTGTTCACCAGTGAACTAGATTTTCTGGAGATTCATTAGGGTGAATAGGCTCACAGGACCCTCTCTAGGTTTGCCCTCAGTCATCAGTGATTACCCCCTTAAATTGTGATCAGAAAGAGGCAGTTTTCTGGAACAGGGGAGGAAAGGTAAAATGTTCAGTGTTTAAGAAAAAAACATCTATTTTCTGAAAAACAAATGTCCTTGGCCTCTTCCATGCACCAGCGTGGTGTGTCTCAGCTGCTTTGACTCCAACAGATATTTTTTCCTTGCCACTGATGTCAAGGGTTTGGCTTGTCAAGTTTTCTTTTTCTTTCCTTGCTGACAGTTCAGAATATTTAGGTCCTTTATTCTGCTTTCTACCAGTTGCCTGTTTTAGTAGTATGGTTTTGAGATCTGTGTCTACAGGTAGAATTGGGTATAATGGTAGTATGGTATAATAGAAGGCAGGCTAGAGTTGGAGTCCATCAGAGTTAAAAATCTCTTAACACTTAATGCCTCTTAACATTTAGCAGCTCTGTGGTAATCCCACAGTTTTAATCACACAAATACCAACAAGACATCAGATGTTTCTGAACCTCTGTTTCCTTATCTATAAAATGAAGGCATTATAATTGATGGTTTTGAAAGTTTCATACACCTCTAAATCTGTGATGTTATGAAAGCCTTGGGTTCTGACATCTGCTAAGTGACTGTGGATGAGTGATTTAACCTCTAAGAGGCACTGGTAATGAAGAAAAGAGAGAGATGGGCTTGAAGTCAGGAAGATGAGTTCAAATCCAGTCTAATACACTTTTTAGCTGCAGGACTCTGGGAAAGTCCCTTAACTTCTCATTACTTCAATTTTCTCAACTGTAGAATGGGGGTAATAGTATCTGTTGTGAGGACCAAATCAGATCCTATTGCTAAAAAGTGCTTAGAACAATGCCTGGCACATAATAGGCTGACTCTCTGTCTCTCACTCTGTCCCTCTCTCCCTCAGTACCTGCGTCCCTCTCTCCTTCTCACCCTCTTTCCCTTCATTCTTCCCTCCCCGCCCCCCCCCTCTTACTCTCTCTCTGTAGACATGTATGTATATGTCTAGTAGGATATCTGTGTGTATGTATATGTGTATATGTGTATATCTATATATCTACCCACATACACACACACACACACACACACACACACACAAATAAGTGTGTGTGTGTATGTGTGTACTTACCCCATCCCATGAGTCTGTTTCTTCATGCAAGATAAGGCTACTGAGAGTTTCACTACCTACTCCACAGGATATTGTATGGTTCAAATGGGATAATGTGTATCAAGTGCTACTTGAATATCTATATCTTTGTTGCTGTATGGGACAAGCACAGGATGACCATCTCTTCTAACTACTCTCCTCTGGTCATTATGGAGCCCTAGAGTTGCAAGTAACCTTGAGAACTCTTTGATTCCAGGCCCCTGCTTTGAATCCAAGATGGAGTTGGTAACCTAGAATATACATACAAGAAAAATGGCAAGCAACATTATTTTGAGTTGTGGACCAGGGCTAGCCTTTGGTAAAGTTGTAGATTAGGCAAAATTTATCCCTGGCTTCTTCCTATATCCTTCCTCTATCTTTGCACCAGAGCTTTCTCACTCCTCTTCACTTCCTGGTCTTCCAGAATTGCCTGTCTCATGCACCATTCTGCTCTCTGTTGGCTACTAATTAGTCCTACAAAGGCATTAACTGATAAAGCTCAGGGTATGCATTTACTGTATGGAAGCAGGAAACTCAGGAGATTTGTTTCCCTGACCACTGCCTCCTCATAATGGACAGCTGTTATGTTATCCCAACACAACCCTTTACTAATGAAGGAGGAAATAAATGAAGTCTTGGCATTCTGCCAGTGAAAGCTGGCTCCTGCCAGAGCACATCTAGAGCAGTTGGTCATTTATTTTCTTCTTAAAAATGATTAATTAGGGGTGGGGTTACATCTATCTTCATTCCTGGAAAAAGTCAGTAAATGAAGAGAGAGCCTAGATGTACTGTCTGTAAACTCAAAAGCAGAATTAACCTGGGATAACATGAGTTGACTAGGACCTAAACTGGACAAGTTCTTAGGTGTTATGTTAGTAAAGAATAAAAAACCATCAGACTAACTTGTGGTTATCAGAAAAAGTTCTCCTGGAGGAAGCAAGTTTTGAAGGAGATAAAGGACTTGATAGGTGAGAAGAGGACATGAGCAATGTACCAGAAGGGGAAATATTCATGTTGTAATCAGGAAATCACCATTCTAAGTGGAACAGAGGCAGCAATGTACAGTAGCAGAGCAATGGGTATTATATTATATTATGTTATATTATATTATATTATATTATATTATATTATATTATATTATATTATATTATATTATATTATATTAAAGAGATATATGGGGAGGGAGACAGTGAAGAGAGGTCAGGCTCTATGGTGAATTGGAAAGCACATTGTACTGCAAATCAGGCAACCTGGGGCTCTAGGTCAGACTCTGACATTGGCTTGCTATATGACCTTGAACAAGCTATTTCCTCTATCTAAGTCTCTGTTTACTCATCTGTAAAATGAAGGAACTGGATTAAATGATTTCTAAAATGTCCTTTACATATTAAATTCTCTGAGTTTTAGGGACAGAGTCTATTTGTTTTTTTATTTATCTAGTCAAGTATTTGTTATGTATACATGCTCAGAGACAGAAGGGAGATCAGAGGTCATCTAATCCATGGCTTCTTAACCTTTTTCCACTTGTGACCACTTCAGCACTTCTTAAGCTGTGGGTCACGACCCCCATGACCCACAGCTTAAGAAGTGCAGATCCAGATGGTATCTGACTCCTACAATATCCCCAACAAGCACCCTTCTAGCCTTTGCTTGAAAGATCACAATGGGAGAACCCACTTTTGTCTTTTGTCTGTTTTTTTTGTTTTTTTTTTTTTGCTTTTTTTCAGAGAGAGGAAGGCTGGGCAATTGCGGTTAAGTAATTTGCCCAAGGTCACATGGCTAGTGAGTGTTAAATGTCTGAGGACAGATTTGAACTCAGGTCCTCCTGACTTCAAGGCTGGTGCTCTATTCACTGTGCCACCTTGAATTGTTAACTTTCATTACACTTACCAAAATCTGCCCTTCTGCAATTTTTGCCTTCTTCCACCAAGTAAAACAAGTGTAGAGCATTTTTCAAATGACATGCCTTCAGATACTCAGACAGACAGCATGTCTTCCCTAAGTCTTCTTCATCCTAAATCTCTTCAGTGCCTTCAACAATCCCCCTGTGGTCTAGTCTTTAATTTTCTGCTATCCTATTCATCTTCTGGATATTCCCCAGCTTATTTACATTCCTTCTAAATATAGAAGCATGGCATTGTTGAAAGTCTACTAGACCTGATATTTATTACCTATATGACCTTCACCCCCTGGACCTCAGTTTCCTCATCTATAAAACAAAGGAGTTTTAGTAAATGGGCTCTTGATGTCCCTTCCAACTTTAAATCTTTGATGTTTCTACCAACCATTACTGCCCCTCTTTCTTTTTTTTTTTCAACCTGCTGTGGTCCACAAGTGCATTATAAAACCTTTCTATATTTGAATGGTCAGGTATTCAGTTATCCCTTAGTCTTCGCTAAATTCTTTTCATCCTTCTAACAGGAGATGCATTAGTATTTTTCTGCAACAATAGCTCCTGGTTCCACGTTTTGTTTGCCGCCTTAGATTTTAGGACAGTAGACATTTCTGCTGACCCCTTGGGTTTCCAGGATAGATTGCAGGAGCCTCCAGTTGTGACAGATACTTGTACTGAATAGAAATATAATCTGACTTTTCACAGCTATCTGGAAAATTCCTCAGTTTTCAAAGCATAAACCATTTACCCAAACAGTGTAAAGAGATTATGGTTTACTTTCTCTGCTGAATTATGCATGGTTTTCACATAGGTAAAGTACAATATTTTCTGTTTTATGCACACTTCCTAAGATGGAGGGGAGGGGGTGTGGAATCTATACTTTCCAAAAGCAATTCCTACTAAATCTTTGCTTGTTCTGGACAAAAGAAAAATTGTGAACTTAATCTATTCCCTCATTTTTTAATTTGTAATTCTGTATTTCTGTTCTTTATAGTGGTGGAAATGTTTTCTCTATCATCCAAGACTTCAAAAAGGAAGAAATGTAAATAAAATTACCCATGTTTAAATCACATCCGTTGTTCTGCATTCACTGTGACAGGTTCTGAGAATTAGGTTGACTAATTCCCCACAACAGGGAAAGAGTATTTGCTATTTAGTCTGATGATTTAGCAGCACATATGTCAAAAACATTTTAATCCAAGTTAAAGATGATTAAGAACCCTAGGTTTAAAGGAGGTTAGGATGTGGATGCCTCCAATTCATTGGTGATGTCAGAAGAAGTTAATTATGTATTTAAATAATGGAAGACTGAAGACAAGGTAGTGGATTTGAATTTTGGAATTTTGTTTCAACATTGCTTTGAAGCTTAATGGTTCAAAGTAAACATGTGTCTCAGAATCAGAATCAGAATCATTTCTTAACCCATTCTCATTCTCTCTATTCTCCTGTAATCCTCAACTTCATTCTGCCTGAAGAAGATCTTAAGTAACTGTGATTAAGAACTGGAGCCAAATATAGACCTGTTGGGGGTGGGGGTGGGGGTGGGGGTGGGGGGGCGGGAAATGAAGGTAAGAAGTAAGGAAGTATTGTGAAAGTTGCAAACGCATATCTCAAGTGCTACCTCCTATATTAGATTTTTCTTGATCCCTGTCCCCCTCTCCACTTATTAGCACTATCTCATAAAATTGTATTACTTTGTAAATAGAGGGAACCCCAGGCCTGCCTACAGTCTAACCCATTTGTGTGGGAGCAAGGGAAAGGAATGCAGCCTTCACTCTAACCCAGGCAGTCTCCTTACTGCTCATATATCCCATGAGGAGAAAGTGAGGTGGGGGTGGAGAGGGAGGGGAAAGTGGTATTTGCAGCTTCAGATGGTTTTATTTTACTTTTAGTAATAATAGCATTGAATGTAATAGTGGACATGTAAAGCCTTTCCCTCATAAAATCCAATGAGTTATAGAGAAAAAAAATTATGTACATTTTGCAGATGAGGAAACTGAAACTCAGTTAAGTGGCTTACTTAAGGCCACATACCTTCTCTTTTCCATCTAGTCCCTGCATAGTCAGATATTACTCATCTTTGAAGGCTCAACTTGAAAGTTCTATGTACTCCACAAAGAGGACCATGTCCCATCTTTCCTGTCTTAGAATTTTCATGTCACTCATTGTCCTACACATTTTTCTATTAACCTATATTTTCTGGTATTATTGGCTATTCATGGGTCCCTTCCTTGTAGCCAACTACATTAGATCCTCCTTGAGAGTACAGACTTTGTCTTATTCCTTTGTAACTTTTCAATAATTTAATGACTGATAAAGTTTAAGACATTTCTTGTTCCAGAGCTATCTCCATTTTCCTGGAGGACTGTCAGGATTAAAAACTCTTTCAGGGAAAAAGAGTCAAAGTTTCAACTTTTCTGCCTTCAAAAGCTAATGGAGGAATCCAATCCTTTCATTTGATGGATGAGGAAACTGAGGCTCAGAAATGTGGAATGACTCATCCAACGTGACACAGGGAGTAAGTGGCAGAGCCAGGATTTGGTCATCCAATTCTAAATTCAGCAGTTTTTCTTTCCAATTGAACTATTTCCTCTCTCAGGGAAACCATTTGAACAGTTACATTCATACCACACACACTGCCTAGTGTTAAGACCCGTTCTGCTCAGAAGGAGTTGTTTCCAGAGGCAGTGAGTTTGGAGTTTGCCCTCAACGAAGACCTTCAGGTAGAAGATGAGGAGCTGGATTGAGGAATATTGTCAGGGATGAGTCAAACAAATACTTATTCATATATGAGTTGCTTCAGATTATATCTGACATCCCTGCCAACTCAGATTCTCTGATTTTATGATTCTAATCTTAGAAAAGAATATTCCCGAGTAGGAATCCCTTATACATTTCAGCAAATAATAATCTCATATCTACTTGAGACCTCTAAAGATAATAGCTCAGACTACTAAAGGGCTTTACAAAGTATTTTCTCACAATGATATTGACAGTTGGGTTTCAAAGTTGATATAGCTCTGGACCTGGAGTCAGGAAGACCTGAGTTCAAATCCAGTCTCAGACACATGACAGTTGTATGATCCAGGGTAAGTTACTTAACCTCTCAGTTTCTTCATCTGTAAAATGGGGATAATTATAGCACCGATATTCCACGGCTGTTGTAAAGATAAAATGAGATATTTTTAAAGTACTTTGGAAACTTTATAATATCAAATAAATTATACTGTTACCATGCATGATCCTGTGAGATGAATAGTAGTACCCCCATTTTACAGATGAGAAAGTGGAGATTTGTCCATGAGTACAAAAATTAGAAAGTATAACTCTAAATGATGATTATAAATAAGAAAAAAACAGTTGTAACTTTAATAGTAGGGTAGCCAAGAGAGATATCTAGCAATCCAATTAAAAAGGAATGACCAAAAGCTTGTCCAACTCCCCAACAGCAAAGTATAAAGAGGGGGTCAGGTAAAGGAGGCATTCAGGAGTTTTCCTACAACCTCCTAACAAAATATAAAGAAATTCCTTGTGGGGGGCTAGGTGGTGCAGTGAATAGAGCACTGGCCCTGGAGTCAGGAGGACCTGCATTCAAATCCGGCCTAAGACACTTAAAACTTACTAGCCATGTGACGTTGGGCAAGTCACAACTCCTTTTGCCCCTCAAAAAAAAAAAAAGAAATTCCTTAATTTGAGAAGACCATAGGGCATTCATCATTAGATGAAAGCAACTGATAGAGTTGACTGAGAGAATCCGGCTTAGGTTTTCCCTTGTATCTCCTTCTGTTTTGAAACCACAATTTCTATAGACAACAGTGTGACCAACCATAGATTTCTTCAACCAGCATCCCCTGGAATGCCAGCTAAGCCTACAGAAGGGTCTTCTAGAAAACTGGATGATCCAGAGACATTGTCTAAAGGGGGGGGAGGGTTTGTTCCATTGATGTGAAAGCCCCTTACTTTTGTCACTCACACTCATAGATAATGTCTTAAAGTTACACAGCTTTTCCTTAAAGAAAACAACCCCTGTCATCCCGAGGGAAAATGACAAAAGGCAGAAATTAGAACTGTATTAGATGAGCTTTAAGCCCCATTTTGGCTCTAACGTTCTATGATTCTGTGAAATAAAATTTTACCAGAAAAATTGTTTTATCAGCTAAGTCATACATATTCATCCAAAGTAAAGCCAAGGTTTCCTAGGGGAAAAAAAAATGATGTGGATTTTAGTAAAAGTCAGTTCTCTGGCATGGATGAAACAGCAATTATAATTCAAGTCCTATTAATTCCCAGGAGTTTTCAAGGAGAGATTTAAGCATAAAAATTGGTGTCTTATGAAATTGGTCAGTCTTGAGATTCTGGTGTGAGATGTGGAAAACTGAATAAAAATATCTGGGACAGAACTGACAATAATTTGTGATTTGAAAAATTAGTCCCTTGAGGAAGAAAAATGATGATGGGACAAGAGATGGAGATTTACCCTTAAGCCCAATTCAGGCAGTAGGTTTCATGAAAGCCCACGTGAGTTATATAAAGTGATGTTATAATGTGTGTATATGTATGTATGTATGTGTGTGTGTGCATTACTCACTTTTCTATAGCATATTTTGAATATCATGAGATCTGATAGGACCATTTTAAAACTGAAGAAACAAGGGCCCATGGTGTGATGGAATGAATGAATAAAGTTTTTTTATTGTTTACCATGTGCAAAGCACACATAGATACAAATAGAAAAGACAGCCTCTGCTCTTGTGGAGCTCACATACTAATAGAAGAGA
The DNA here is from genome assembly GCA_028627135.1 of Pseudochirops cupreus. Classification (NCBI taxonomy): domain Eukaryota; kingdom Metazoa; phylum Chordata; class Mammalia; order Diprotodontia; family Pseudocheiridae; genus Pseudochirops; species Pseudochirops cupreus. The sequence continues at coordinate 229,118,561 of CM053582.1, forward strand.
GAACTCATATGGAAGGTTTCAGCTGCAAATCAAATGGAGAAGTCCCGTGGTCCTTAGGGTACAATAGCAAAAGATGGTAATGCCTGTTTGCAAATGTCATTTCCACTGATAATATATTGGTTTTTGATGTTGAACCATTTGACAGTGCCAAGGGCTTTGGTGACAAGAACTTTCTTTTTCTGGTCTTCAGTGGCTGTGTCTGTAGCACCTGGAGGAGCAGTTGCCAGGCTGCATCTCCACAGGAGCAGCTTCCCAGGATGATGGCCAAGGTCATCGGGCTAGAAATACTGTCATTCCCAGAGCTCTTGGGTTCAGGGTACTGGGCTGTCTCCATCAGGATCTGAGGGGAGATGTTGGTAGTGATCTGACTTGCCTGGTGCATGCTACCTTTGGTCTCCCTCAGTGCACTTGGCTGATTCAACTAGGCTAGCTTTCCTGCACTGTGGGTGGCAGATGGTTGGCGGGGGGTAGAGGTGACTGGCTCTTTCTCCACAGAAGATGATCCCCAGATGATAGTTGCGAGGGCTGGGCTAGAAGCAGGACCTGTGGTCTGGGAGGTGCTGCCACCCCAAGGGCCCTGTTGCCTACAGTAAGCACACAAGGGAGGCTGTTTCTTGGAAGACCTGATAGACCTGTCACACTTGCTTCATGAACCTGGGAAAATCCTTTTATTTCTCAGGGTGGCCTCAGTTCCCTATTTGCACTAAAGAGGATTATATTTGATTGTCTCTTCGGTCTCTTTCAGCTCATCCCAATTTAGTTACTAACAGAGCTGGGTCAGGAATCCAAGTTTCCTACCTGTACTAGGGGGTACAGTGGATAGAGTACTGAGTTTGAAGACAGGAAGACCTGAGTACTAGCTGTGTCACCCTGGGCAAATCACATAACCTCTGTTTCAGTTTCCTCAGCTGTAAAAGGGAGAACATAACAGTACCCACCTCCCAGAGTTATGAAGATCATATGAGATAATATTTGTAAAGTGCTCAGAACCATGACTGGTAGATAGTAGGCACTTAATAAATGTTTATTCTCTTCCCCTTCCCTAAATCCTGGTGTCTAATACTTGACTAAATTACTCATCCAAGAGGATCCAACAAGATGTCCCTAAGATCCACATATAGTAGAGGGAAGCTAGAAGCATTATACTTTTAATCAGTGTAAAGATATTGTGTTCCAAGTACAGTACTAGATTGTATATAAAAAAAGATAGTCCCCTGTCTTCTAAAGGCCAGTATTTTAAAAATTTTCTTAGATTAGTATATCAGCCCTGGAGATTTAGTCCCTGCTATAATCTTTATATCTATATCTATATCTATATATCTATATCTATATACATATACATATATATGTATATATATATATATGTATATATACTTTCTTTAATAATCATCTCAGAGATCTATTTTGGTGTTATTTTCAAGTGTTTTTACAGATATTTCCCTTATATGGGATGGAAGAGGTGGGAGGAAGGGGAAATTTTTGTGTGTCTGCAGGAAGTAATGTGTATATGTTTAAAAGGTTTTGTGCTCAGAATACTCAAATTCTCCAAATGTGACCCCTTAAATTGCATGATAGGACCGCCCCCCCCAAGATGATACAACTCCAGGTTCAAAGTCCTCTGTGAGTTCACATTCATTATAAAATCACAAATCATAAGCCCCAATTAATGTGTTGATCTTTAATAGTTAGCTAGATAAAATAATTCAAAGCAGAGACATTTAACGAAATTGCATTCTAAGAAAAGTAACAATAAAATATATCCTCCGTAAATCTCAGGTATACTCTTCTAAAATATATACTCTCAGAAGAAAAAGGATATGTGTCATGGAGGAGAGAGCACACACATAGGGAATACATGTGGCCAAAGTACATGCCTGGAAGGGAAACATATCTCCAATGCTACAGGGCCATTGATGTCCCCATGCATGACTCCCACTAGGCCTATTCCCTGTTGTTATCTGTTACATGCCATAGTGTCCATTGGATGCTCTTCTGATGGAAGTGGCAGTCATAGTAGACACTGCTCTTCTAGACCGATAGTTTCTGCTCAATGTGTTCTCCACTAGGGACATGACAGTTTCTTGTGCCTTTTAGCTTCTGGCATTAGGAATAAGAGCATTTCTTCCCCGTGAAAAAAATAAGTGGATTCTGTTGTGTTCTCTCAGTTCAAAGCTCTTTTACAGTGGCAACAATCCCTGACTCAGATGTAGGACCAGCAAAAAATCCAGTCTTCAGAAAAAACAACCACCTTTTTGGCTTTTTCCATTAAGGAGTGGTTGGTCATTTCTGTTAGTCTTGCCTATAAGACTTGTCATGCCCAACAAGAGATTCGTTGCCCCAGGAACCAAGCTCTTTTAGGACAAAAAGCAGATATATTCATAGGATATTCATCTTAGAGGGAGAAAGGACTTCAGAAATCATCTAGTTCAGTCTTCTCATTTTATAGGTGAGGAAACTGAATTCCACACTTTGAACTTGAACTTATAGGATGGAGGAAGGAAGGAAGGAAGGAAGGAAGGAAGGGAGGGAGGGAGGGAGGGAGGAAGGGAGAGAAGAAGGGAAAGAAAGAGGAAGGGAGGGAAAAGGGGATGCCAGTCAATCAAATTGTGAAACTAATTGAAGGGCAAAAGAAAACAAGGGCATCGCCTAGAGTATCTAGTTGAAAAACACTTACATTGTTACACTTTGAATGAGCTGGAGGCCTCAGATAATTCAGCTATACTCTGCGGCCAGGAACAGCTTTTTACTGCTGCCTAACATTTTAACACTAAACTGTAACCTTCCCACTGAGAAATTTATGAGCTCTCCTAGGGCCCAGGGATTTATGAGAGGGCTCTGCTTGGCGTCTTCCAGCAGCCTGAGGAGAGGGGTAGTTCATCCTGGAGATGGAGCATGACAAAGCTCTTGCTGTCTAACAGTGCATGCACAGAGAGACGGTCATTGTTCACTGGGAATGTTTCCACAAGGAACATTGCCAAGCCACTGTTCCTCCCCTGGCTGAACTGATTTGAAAGATTGTAAATGTGCGTAACCCGTGTTGCCTTTCCTCTTTGTAATCGTGGTGTCCGTAGACAGAGGCTCTAGTTTCTGCATCACGCGTCTGTTGGCCATTTTTATTTTTAATGATCTCCCTCCTTCTCTGTCCTCATCACTTTCTCCAAGAATTTTTGTCTGACTCCCAATTCCACCACTACATGTGTCTTTACCCTGTTTTCCTTGGGGACTTGGGAACTATATGGACTTCACCGCGTCACTTACTTGGTTTTCCATCTCTTTCTTGTATGTGTGACTTGTTTCTATAATTAAACTGTAACTAGACTGTCTTCTATAGACACGGGCCCAATCAGCATCTTTTTACGATAGTGTCCTTGATATATTACAAACCAACCCCTCCATGATGTTGCAGAAGCTCACAGTAGCATCAATTAGCCTGTTGCCTGATGCGTAAGTCATATGTTTGGTGATGATACAAACTGGTTTTTGAGAATCAATGACATTAACTCCCTTGAGTGGCAGTTATTCTGCTTACCATCACCACATTGTTTCTCTATAAATTCAGCTCTTCGAATTTTAACTGCCTTCCATAGCGTTATTTCACCTAGTTACATGATTTTGTAAGTGGGAGATGGAAAACGTTTGTAAGTGGTTGCAAATTGTCCTTTGTACAGGACTGAAGCCTGATAAATACTTATTGAAAGAAATAAAGAAGAATCAGACAAGAACCATATGATGTATATGTAAAATTTAAACATAAATTACAAAGAGAAACAAACTTCCACTAAAAAATTCTAGTTGCTTGAGTCCAAAAGACAGTCCTGGTCATAGTTGGACCATTTTCAGCATAATTAAGTAGAAAGAACACTGGATGAGAAATCAGAGATTGGGCTCTAGATCTAAGTTCTTGACTCCATTACTAAGTATCTATATGACCTTGGACAAGTCACCATTTGTCTCTTCAGGGAAGTATTTTCTGTCCTGTGAGATGAAAGGGTAGGACAAGATCAGATGTGTCAACCAATGAGGCCCATAACAGTATAGAGTGTGGTGTGAACCAGATTAAAATGTAATGCAAAATAAATAAAAGTACAATAAAACATAGATAACATTAACATGAGGTTTTCTAAGTTAATATGTGGTCCACAAGGATCACTGTGTATGATTTAGGGGTCCCCATTTCTATTTAAGTTTGATAAAACTGAACCAGAATCTACTCTAACATTTTCCCTCTAAATCCTTTTTGGAAAGAAAATACCATAGACTCCAGGTTGTGTCAGAGGATAACACTATGCTTTTCCTATGACTTAGGGATTTTTTGTCATTATGCATATTTTTCCCCAACTATAGTCCAGTTAATGGAAGATGAAATAGTGAGATATAGCTTTGAACACTAGTGCTACTGCTCCTGGCTGCCATATCAAATAGGTCTCTTTTTTCTTCTTTAATGTCATCTTCTGGTTACTCAATATATGAAAATCTGTATTATATTTTAAAGTTAGCTATCTACAAAATGAGAGCCTGTAGCTATAAATAAAATTTGTAAAAATATGTTTATATTGGTATTTCCAACTTAAAATTTATTTTGCTTTTACTTTAATTTATTTATGGGACTGGAGATGCACTTATAGTAAGACTGCTTCCCCACAAATCATACTAAAAGAGATTTAGATACATATCAGATAGATGCCCTGTATAATTTTTAATTATGATTAAGATAACTTTTTATTATTTCCCCCAGAAGAGACATGAATTTTGTATTTGCATGAAATGTTAATTGAATGTACTTTCCACCCCTTAAATCTGATATACCCTTTCATAAATAAATGTAGTTCTTCTGGGCAGTCAGTATTAGAGGGATGTTTACTGCTGTTGGACTGTCTGTAACCCAGGGGTCCCTTCTCCTGACACAAAGTTTCATGAAAAAGCAATAGTAGGGACCTTACACATAGTAACTTGGTTCTGAGATCACAGAAACAAAGATTTCTCATCTTTCCTTTGTCAGGATCCAATCTCCTACTTGTCTGCTCAAGCCTACTTCTTTCACTTCCAAAAAAAAAAAAAAAGATTTACAGAATGAGAAACAAGGACTAATTGAACTAAAAAGTTCCTGTTTTGATTATCTCCTCTTCTAACCAAGGAAGGTTCTGCTGGTGAAGATATATCTCTGTTTGTGTTTTTCCTACGTTAAATTTAAGACTTTTAAAGCCCCATGTTATTGACTTTGAAATATCAATGTGGCTGTCAATTGTTTGAGGACTACCATAATCCAGAGCATTAACTTGCCGACAAAAGTTCAAGCTCTTAACTCTGTGACTGTTTGGGGGAGTCAATTGATGAGATCTGCAGTGATAGAAAGATAGATAGATAGATAGATATACATATAGATATACATATAGATAGATATAGATATGAATATGCAGGTGATACTTTGGAGACCAGGAGAGAAGTAGGAGAAAAACAAAAGCTATGGAGTAGTATTTACCTGCTATGAGTGTGACTAGCACAGGAGACCACGTTTTATTTGAGTAACCTTTATCATGACCCAAATCTACTCCCATTGTTTTTCCCCCAAAACTCACCCATACCTGCTACTGCCCTTCTAGTCATCCAGGTTTGCAAGCTCAAAGTTATCCTTGACTCTTCCCTCTCTTTTCTTTTTCATATCCAGTTGGTTGCCTATAAAACATGTCTTGTATCCATTCCTTTCAGTCCATGTCTATGGCCCTCATCCTAGTTTAAGCTTTTCTTACTTTTCACAATAGTCCTTACAATTATTCTTCCTGGCTCCAAGCCTTTCCCCTCTTCAACCTATCCAAATTAATATTCCTAAAGCACAGATCTGGCCATTCTACTCCCCTACTGAAGAAGCTCTGGTGGCTTCCTTTTGCCTCGGGGATAAAATATAAAATCCTCCACTTGACTTTTAAAATGCTTATAATTTGACCCCATTCCCTTTCCCATCTTACGGCATGTTACTCTCCTTTATCCAGGCTGTATTCTGACCAAACTGACCTATTTGCTCTTCCATGTACAAAAAATTGTATCCCCTGTCTCCATGCCTGGAATGCACTCCTTCCTCATTTCCATCTTATAGAATCCTTAGCTTTTTTCACAATTCGTGTCAAGTGATATCTCCAATAGAAAGCCTACCATGGTGCCCTTTCCAGTTGCTGGTGACTCTGTTTCCCTCAGGAAGTTGTTTAATTTGTACACCCTTTGTATTTACTTATTTCTGCATAAGATGTCCCTTTCAATAGAATATAAGTACTTTGAGTGCAGATTGTTTTGTTTTCATCCTTTATATTCTCAGCAATCAGCATTTTGCCTGAACATGCAGTTGGTGCTTAATAAATGCTTGCTGAATTGAATAAAAAAATCATGGTTTTTTCAAATGAAAAACAACGGTAAACACACTTGTATTTCTCACTTACAATTTAATTAGAAAGCTTGTTTTTTAAGGGCTGTTTTCATTCCTAACAGTTATTTTTGCTTGATGCCAATATGAAAATAACTGCTGAGCAAACGTGCCTTGGTGGTAAAGGGAAGCAGCTGGAAGAGTGGGAGGTAGGGAAGACTAGCAAGGCTGAAAAATTGATAGCTGATAATTAGCTACCTGAATCACCTACAGGTGGTTATTTGAAAATTGATGCATTGAATCTGTTTATTTGAAACCAGTCTTTGTTCATTAGGTTTGCACCAAGCAATTATTTTCTAGGTTGGCATGAGCAATAATCCTTGTCCTTGCAAAATCCAGTGACCTTTTCCCAATCCTCATCCCTCTTGACCTCTCAGCAGCTTTTGACACTATCAGCCTCCTTCTTTCTCCTGAACACTTCCTTTGAAGGTTCTGACAGTGTTCTCTCATGATCAGAGATGCAACTAATTATTTTTTTCCACTTGGAGTAGGGTGAAAGTAGGGAGTAGGTAGGGTGAATGATAACACAAAGAGTCATGCAGAAGGGCAGCTGTGAGAACAGTGTAAGCGCTTGTTTGACTCAATGAACCAAAGGAGGGGGGGGGGAGGTGATCCATTGCTCTCCCCTCCATCCTCTCCCAGAAGCCTTTGACTCTGCTTTCATTTTCCCTTTCTCACAGCTTCCCCCTAAACTCCCCACTGGTGGAATGAGAGGCATAGTGAGAGTACTCTCTGGGCCAACTCAGTAAGGAAGCCTGCCCCACCCACTTCAGCTCCCCCCCCCCCAGTTATAGCTGGACTTCGGGGGTCTCCTAGCTGTCTATTATTTCATCAACTGCACATTCACCTCTATGTGACAAATCTTCTATTCTTTCTTAATTGACCACAACGCAGACCTCGGCTTTGTTCAAGCCCCCTATGTCTACACTGCCTCCTTTTCAGCAGAGCACCCCACCTTACTCTTTCCCAAACAACAACAAACTCACCTGTACCTAAAATACTTAAAATACAAATTCGAGATGTGCTTTTAAACACTATTTTCATTCCTAATGGTTATTATTATTTGACTGGTGTTATTTTGAAAGTGAGGGAAATGAGCAAAACCAAGAGAACACTGTATATGGTAACAGCACTATTGTTTTTAGAATGACTTTGAGTGAATAAGTCATTTTGACTCTTATACCCAAATTAACAGTAAAGGACATATGAAGAAAGACGCCATCTGCATCTAGAGAAAGAAGTGATAAATGGAAGAACGTATAGAATAATTTTACATATATACATATTTGTGTCTAATGGTAGCCATCTCTAGATTGGGGAGAGGGGAGAAAAAAAGAAATTTACATGATAACTTTACTATGTATTTAAAAGGAATAGCTAGTTTTATATAATATATTTGCAGTTTCATGTGCAATCATCTTTTTATTATGTTATAGAAATGCTTGTTTTATTCCATAAATTTTTTAAAATGATATTTTTAAAAAATTTAAAAAATCAGAAGAAAAATAGAAAATGACTTTGATGCATAAGCACTGGGTGGTAAGGGAAATGGAGAACTCTTCATTATAAATACACTCCCAATTCTGCACCTTCCAAATCACTTGTCATCCTCCTCCCCCACTTCTCTCTTTGTTGGCTACTTGGTCATCTCTTCTATTTGCCCCTTGATCCCATCCTATGCCATCTTCTCTGGGAACCTTCCCTGACAATCTCCTTCTCTCTCTAATCTTCAACCGGTCATGCATTGGCTCTTTTTCTGCTCCTTACAAACATGCCCCAAACTTCCCATCCTTAGAAGAAAAAAAAGACCATTTAATTTGAACCTTGCTCCAGCCATTGTCCCATATTTTCCCCTTTCACAGGTAGACTCCTGAAACAAGCCATCTATATTCACTGCTTCTACTTTCTCTCTTTACTCACTTCTCAACAACCTGGAATCTAACTTCTGACAATGACAACTCTTCTTGAACTTAATTGAATGAGGAAACTGAGGCTTTAAGTGACTTCCCTATGGCCACAAAGCTGTTCAGTGTGAGAGCTGTGATTTGAATCTATGTTCACTGGATTTAGGTCCACTGAAGACTTCTCTTCCCTAGGTTGTTAGTGGTCTCTTTATTGCTCAATCCCACTGCCTGAGGGCTTGCATTTATTGAAGCCTGCAGCTAAAGGAATGAAACTCTGACAGTGGAATTCTAGGAAGGATCAAGTATAGCCAGTAGGGGAAGTGTTTTTAAGTAAAGGATCCTGATGGGTTACATGGCTAAAATTATGCCATGTAACTTGTCTTCTTTGTAAGACTGATTCTCCTCATTCTAGTCATACACTAGTGATATTCCCTTTCCATATAGATCCTTACCTATAACATATGATGATAATGACAGATCACAGAGTATGCCTAAACTCTGGGATGTCCTATACCTTCATGTTATACCCTGGGGAAACCTAGTGTTCTCCGAGAAGACAAGTAAGAGAGAGGCTTAGATTTCAATTGCACTGAGGGGTAATTATAAAGTATGATCCCTACCAGCAGGAAATGGATTATAGCAAAAGACTTTAGTGTTCATCTAGTGCAGCTATCCTTATTTTTGTGGATATGAAAACCAAGGCCTAGAGATTAATGAATTCATTTGCTAATAAGTGAATTAGAACCCTGGTCCTTGACTCTAAATCCTACTCTTTGCCACTGTGCCAGGTTGCCTTCCTTGACATTTAACAGGTAAAGGATGTTTAAGCTAAAGGAATAGAGTTTTGACAGGGGAATATCAGGCTTAATCCATCAGATAGAGAATGTATTTGTGGGAGTATCAGGGCCTTCCTAGCTGAAATCCCATCATATGGGTAGCTACCTATTTAGCTTCAACACAAGGCCAGTCCTTAGAATGAGGGACAGAAAGAAATGGAATGCACAGACTATTGGTAAAAATCCTCAGCATCGAACAATTTACAGGAATACACTATACACATGCATAAACAAACATGAACCAATAGAAAACACTCTCCAGTCAACTGCTTATTGTGTTGCGGCTTGGTATGGACTATGTACATAAAGACTGAAAGAAAGCCACATACAAAATTAGTATGTTTTACTTTAAGCAAAAGCAATCTATGGGAAGTTTGATTTCCTCCAAGGATCCATTAAAGGGTGATTATGCTTTACTATGAGAGGTTTCTTTGCATTAGTAAAGGAATGACAGTGTGATTCTTTTCAACATGATCTCCCTAGATAAATTCCATTTTACACAGTTGATATAAAGAACTATGAAGTGAGAATCAAGACACCTGCGTTCTAATCTGAGCTTCACCATTTATTCATTGCATAACCTTGGGCAAATCACCTCACCTTTCTAGGTTTCTCTTTCCCTATTTGGAAGCTGGACTACATGCTTTTTAAAGATCTGTTCTGGGTCTTAACATTCTATGCATCTCTGATTCTGACATTTAGGAGCATAGAAATTGTGTAAAATAAGGACACTGGAGAGAAAGATCACCAGGGAGTGGGGTGGATGGGGTAGAGTGGGAGTATGGCTGGGGGAAGGTGGTATTTGATTCCTATACTCACTGACTCCTCCCCTGCTCTAGAGCATTCATATTCTTCTTGTCACCGTATCATGGAACACTCAGCCTCTTTCTTGTTTGGCAGAGACACTAGAAACCTGCATTTGCATTCTATACTGACTCTCATTACTCCATCTCATTACTCTAACGAATAGCTGTGACTAGGGAAAATGCCCAACTACCAAAGTTGTTCTGATTGTACAAACTGTTCCAGCTATAAATCTAAATCCAAATGGAGACAGATTTACTCAGGCAGATGTTATGGTTAAACAATTGGTTTGTGGCTCACTTGCGAACATGTCCGTGCAGAAAATGTGAGTTTTCTGAGAAGGCAATACTTTGTTCTAAGAATTAGAATATGTATGGCTGAGGAACTCTGGGTGAAGACCCATAACTGAGGTATAGGTCTGGTCACTGACTGATTATGTAATGTTCCCGAGGGTGAATTGTGATACTCAGCTTCTCCTTATGTCAAATGGAATATCTCCTCTCCTCCATAGCAAGGGTCCCAACCTTCCTTGTGTAACAGACCTATTTTACAGACTACTAAAGCCACTATGCAGAATATTGTTTTTGTGTAAAATAAGAAACCTCTAAATCTATATTTAGATTTGGAAAGTACCTTAGAGATCACTTAATCCACATCCAAATTTGTTTCCAACCCCCTCAATTTTAAAGATGATGAAACTGATGTCCAGAAGAGTTAAGTGACTTGATTGAAATCATAAAAGTACTCTGTCAGAGACTAGGAATTCAAATTCAGGTTCTCTGACTCCAAATCAGAGTTTTTTTTCCATTGGATCATGAAGTTATTGCTGTAAGTTATAAGGCAACATCAAGATAGCTTTGATGAAATGATTTCAGAGAAATATAAAGGGAGAAAGTGGAGTTGAAAACAATAATTCAGGAGCCCTCCTTCTTTAAATATAAATGAAAACATTTCCCTGCTTAGTGATAACCAAAAAAGAAAACCAAGGCCAGGGTCAGTTTATCAGTGTAGAATGACTCCTAGGTACTAAGAGTTAATCAGTGTCACCTTGGGAATTAAAAGCCATGTCTTCTGGGAAGGTTCTTCCAGAAAGTGATGGGGGAGGGGAAAAAATTACTGATAAAACCTATTGAGTTGAGGAAGAAATATGTTGCCAATAATGATGTTTTTTTTTTTGATCTTTGTCTTTGGATTCCTGGCAACTAGCACAGTAATTTGCACATGGTCAATATTTAATAAATGAATATTGAATGAATGAATAAAGAAGATCTTTATTTTCTTCTATTTTCTCTTCATTTAAGTTCCTTCATTCCATTCCTGCTGTCATGGAAAGAGTATATCTGGGTTCTTTTCTTGGCTTCAACAAGGAATCAAAAAAAAATCAACCAATAAACATTTATTGTAAGGGAAGTAGGATAGTGCAATGAAAAAAAAAAGCTATGTACTTTCTAGAAAACAGGGTTAAATGTTAACTAACTGGAAAGAAATTTGGAGATCTTCTAATCCAGACCCAATCCAGTCCCCTCATTTCGTAAATGAGGAAACCAAGGTCATGAGAGGAGAAATAACTTGTCCAGAGTCTCAAAGAGAGTGTCAGAATCAGAACTAAAAAGGACTCAAATCTCTACAGCCTGGTGGATATAAAAAAGTTTTGAAACATGAATGTAGTTATATACAAATTTAAAACATTGTTACTTTATTGACCAACTGTTGGCACTCAAGAAAATCAGTCCTTTGACTTTTGGAAGACAGACTGAGGTGGTTACAGGCTGAGAAAAAGACAGCTTTCAAACCCTCTAAAAGCTAAATTCTTTACTTTTCCCCAGGGCTCTCAAATTTGTTATTGTTCCCAAAAGGAAATAGATGTCCTAATTAGTACATTTCCTAGTTTTTCCAGCAAAGCCATGTTAAGGACGTTGCTTGGTTCAAGAAATACTTTGGTGTCTGCTACGGATAATAAGCCATGACCTGTGACCTAGCAACACAAAATCTAAAAATGATCAGGCAATCTGTCAGTATGCATGGGGCACATAAATAGCATTCTAGAGCTATGCAGACTGTGAGCCAGGTTTCATAAGATGTGATGGAATGCCTGGAAAACAGTGCTAGATGATCTATAAACATGTATTTTAGAGAGCTGTCCTAATAACCGCTTGGAATGCTTAATGAAATTGTTAATGTATTTCCACTAACCTCATTCAGAAAACCCAATTGCTCAAGAAAAGCCTGATTTAAAAAAAATCATCAGCATTCTACAGAAGGAGCAATTACCTTGGAGTCAGAGGGACAAGGTTCAAATCTTGCTTTTGATGTTTACTACCTTGAACAAGTCACTTCCTTGATCTTCTTAGATCTCAGTTTCCTCATGTGTATAATGAAGAAGTGAGATTAGATCATCTCTGACTTCCCTTCTTGCTCCCTCTCTATAATGAAAATCCAGTTAAGTTAGACATAATGTTTCTTCTTTCTTGGGAGGGTGTTGAGATTACTTTTTCATACAATTTCCATAGTGGAGAGAGAAGAAAAATCTATTTCACTTACTTTTAGGATTCCAATTTACGAATTACTTGAACCCCAAATCCATTTCTCTGGAGTGATGTTAGAACTGCTATCTTTCCAGTTGCCTAAACCATAATTAGGAATTTCTTAGTCTTTTCTTACTTCAGAGAGAGACAACTCTTTGAGTTTCCTTCAGAAGAGTGAGCTCATGATTTAATGGGCAAAGGGCCAGGGCTAATTAGGCCAAATGGGCACAGAAACTCAATCAGGGGAAAAAAAATCCCTCTTTAATTATTTTCTTCTTCAAACCTTGAAAGTAAAACAGAGAAAAAATTATTTTAATAATACAATCTGTAACATAAACTTAATTTTTGACCTTAAATCTAAGCAAATTTTTTTGGAGGAATAAAATTTGTTTTTGACATAACCTTTATCAAATTCTAAAAATAGAACAAAAGATTCTAAAAGCCTTTGTTGTAGCCTCCATTCCAAAGAGGGTTTTCCTCCACTCCCACCCCTAGTTATTGGTAATAGAATTGAGTCACAGTCTGAGCATGGCAGAAATCTATGCTTGACATCTGCTCAGGATTTGTATCAGTGCTGGGGGTTGTAACCATTGCATGATAAAAGAGTGTAGGAGTAGGCTTCCAGTGGCATCTGTTCTGTGGAGTTGTGTTTATATGGTGTATTATACAATTAAAATTCTTTGACATCTTTTATTTGTTCTCACAGCACCCGCTTTGAGGTAAGCAGGGTAAGACTAACTATCCTTATTTAGCCCAGGAGGTTCAGAGACATTGGCAGATATTCAGTCTTTTAAAAAAATTCAGTAAGTATTTTTAATAGTTCCCTTTTTAAAAAATACTTTTTATTTTAAACATTCTTTCTTTTTAAATTTTGAGTTCTAGATTATCTTTCTCCATCTTGCACCTCCCCCACCACTGAAAAGGAAATATACCAATTACACATGTGAAATCATGCAGAATGTATTTCCACATTAGCCATATCACAAACAAAAAAGTAAAAAAAAAATTAGGAAATTATACTTCAATTTCACTCAGAGGTCATCAGCTCTCTCTTTCTCTAGAGGTGGATAGCATTATTTCATCATGAGTCCCTTGGATGTGTCTTGGACCATTGTGTTAAGCATGGTAGCCAGGTCTTTCACAGATGATCACCATTACAACATTGCTGTTACTGTGTTCCATGGTCTCCCAGCTCTCTACTCTGCATCAGTTCATATAGATCCTACCATGTTTTTTTTCCCCTTAAACTACCCCCCCTCATTATTTCCTATAGCACAGTGGTTCTCAACCTGTGGGTTGTGACCCCTTTTGGGGTCGAACGACCCTTTCACAGGGGTTGCCTAAGACCATCAGAAAACACATATTTCCGACGGTCTTAGGAACCGAGACACTGCTCCTCTATCCGTCTCCAGGCGGGTCCGCATCCCATGCAGATATGCCCACACATGAGTATTAAAGGGTCACGGCATTAGGAAGGTTGAGAACCACTGCTATAGCACAATAATACTCCATCACAATCATATACCACAACCTGTTCAGCCATTCCCCAACTGACAGGCATCCCCTCCATTTCCAATTCTTTGCCAGTACAAAAAGAGGTGCTATGAATATTTTTGTACATAGAGGCCCCATTTTTCTCTGATTGATCACTCTCGGGTACAGATCTAATAGTGGTATTACTGGATCAAAGGATATGCATAGTTTCATGGCCCTTTGAACATAATTCCAGACTGTTCTTCAGAATGGTTGGGTTCACTACTCCACCAACAACTCATTAATGTATCTGGTTTTTTTTCCTCATCACTTCCAGCATTTGTCATTTTTAGTAAGTGTAAGGTGGTACCCTAGAGTTGTTCCAGTTTGCCTTCTCTAATCACTAGTGATTTAGAGTATTTTTTCATATGACTATACATAGCTTTGATTTCTTCTGAAAACTGCCTTTTCATATCTTTCAACCATTCATTCATCAATTGAAGAATTGCTCATTTTTATAAATTTGGCTCAGTTTATCATGTATTTGAGAAATGAGGCCCTCTTTGGAGAAATTTGCTATAAATGTTTTGATATTACTTCATTATGTATGATATTTCTTAACAAAATGTCGTTTCCCTGATTACCTGTCTTGATTAGGTCTACTTTTGCTTTCACTTTGTCTGAGATCATGATTGTTACCCCTGCCTTTTTTCACCCCACGTGAAGCATAATATATTCTACTGTAGCCCTTTATTTCAACTTTGTATATGTGTTTCTGTTTCAAGTGTGTCTCTTGCACACAGCATATTGTTGGATGATTCTAGTTTCTAAACCATACTGTTGTACACTTCTATTTTATGGGTAAGTTCATCCCATTCATGTTCAGTTATGATTAACTGTGTATTCTCTCCATCCTATTTGTTTCTATTTATTCTTCATTCTTTCTCTTTTCATCTTGTCTCTCCTCAAAAGTCTGTTTTGCTTCTGATCACTGCCTCCTTTAATCCACCCTCCCTTTTATCACCTCTTCTATATCTCTTATCCCCTTCCCCTCTTATTTCCCTTTTGAGTAAGATAGATTTTTATATTTCTGCACCCAATTGAGTGTGTGTTTGTGTGTATTCTTCCCTCTTTGAACCAATTCCAATGAGAATGAGGTTCAAGAACCTCTACCATCCCACCATTTCTCCCTCCACTTTTAAAACTCTTTTTCATGCACCTCTTTTATGAGAAAATTTTCCCCATTCTACGTTTCCTTTGCCTCTTCTCCTGGTGCATCTCTCTTTCTCACCCTATTTTTGGGGGGGAGAGATGATCCTAACATAATTGACTCATAGCCATTCTTCTATCTACGTAGACTCCTTTAACTATCCTAATAATGATAAAATTCTTGAGAGTTACATGAAGCATTTTCCCCTACAGGAATGTAAACAATTTAATTTTATTGAGTCTCTTATGATTAATTTTTTTAATATAATTCACTTGAGTCTTATGTTTGAATGTCAATTTTTCTATTCAGTTCTAGTCTTTTTTTTTTTAATCAGGAATGCTTGGAAGTCCTCCACTTTACTAAATGTTGGTTCCTTCCCTGACTCCCCTCCCAAAGGGTTACACTCAGTTTTGCTGGGTAGGTTATTCCTGGTTGTAATTCTAGCTCCTTTGTCTTTTAGAATGTCATATTCCAATTTGACAGGGAAGTTTCTAAATCTTATGTGATCCTGACTGTAGCTCCATGATATTTGAATTGCTTTTTTTGGGCTGCTTGCAAAATTTTCTCCTTGACTTGGGAGCTCTGGAATTTGGCTATGATATTCTTGGGAATTTTCATTTTGGGATCTTTTTCAGGAAGTGATCAGTGGATTCTTTCAATTACTATTCCACCTTCTGAATATAAGATATTGGGGCAGTTTTCCTTGATAATTTTTAAAAATATTATGAGAGTTTCTCTTTGATCATGCTTTTAAGCAGCCCAATAAATCATCTCTTCTTGATCTATTTTCCAGATCAGTTATTTTTCCCATGAGATATTTAACATTTTCATCTTTTTTTCATTCTTTTGACTTTGTTTTGTAGTTTCTTAATATCTCATGGAGTCATTGGCTTCCAGTTGCCCAATTCTAATTTTTAAGAAATTGTTTTCTTCAGTGAGATTTTGTACCTCCTTTTTCATTTGACCAATTTTTCTTTTCAAGGAGTTATTTTCTTTAGCATTTTTTGTGTCTCTTCTACCAAGCTGCAAATTATCTTTTCATAATTTTTCCTGAATCATACTCATTTCTTTTTCCCAATTTTTCCTCTTCCACTCTTATTGCTTTCTTTAACTCTTCCAGGAATTGTTATTGGATTTGGCTTCAATTAGCATTTTTCTTTAAGGCTTTGTTTGTAGTTCTTTCACATTGGCTTCTTCTGAGGTTATATCTTGGTCTTCTCTGCCACTGTAGTAGCTTTCTATAGTCAAGTGCTTTTTTGTTGTTGTTGTTTGCTCATTTCCCCAGTCTGTTTCTTCACTTTGAACTTTATATTAAAGTTTGGCTCTGCTCACCTGGGAGTGGGGAGGCACCATCCTAAGGCTTTTTTGTGCTTCTGTTTTCAGAACTAGGTCTGGGAGTCCACAAATTTCATGCTTCCATGGTAGTGTGATCCAGGATAAGTGTGGTCACTCCTCTCCTGGGCTTCATTCTGGTCTTTACACAGAAAAGGCCCCTGCTCCCCCACAGCCACAAACCCCCTGACTCCTCCTTGCTTTGAAACTGTGACCAATGCTCTTGCTCTCTTGTGGCCAATCCCCAGCACTTCTCTCTATCCTGGAACTGTGACCTATAACTGTGTAGGGGCAAAAGTGTCGGTTATACCCAGTGCCAACAAAGGGTCCCCTCTAATTTCTTTCTGACCAGTTGTCCAACCTCCTTAATCTGTCTGGGCTGAGGGCTCCTGAAGCTGCTCCCTACCACTGCTGGATTTTCAGTCTTATTACATATTACTCCTTCCACAAACTCCTTACTGTAGCTAAGCCTGAATGTTAGCTGTTGTGTGTTCATGACATTTTGTCTTCTACTTCTATGCCTTTGCATAGGTGGTCTCCCAAACTCCCTTCTTATCTCTTCCTTGCTGAATTCCCAGAGTCTTCAAAATACTAATTAGGTGTCACCTCCTTCATGATACTTTTCCTGATTCTTTCAATTTTGCTAGTATTCTCTACCTCTTGAATTACTTATTACTTTGTGTATTATTTGTACTTGCATCTCTGAGTGCCCAGGATCACCCAGTTATTAAGTGTCTAAGGCTGGATTTGAACTCACTTATTCCCAATTCCAAGTCCAGTGCTATATTCATTGTATGACCTAGCTGCTGCCCACTTGAGCACTACCTACCCTGAACTCAGAAACTTAAAAGCTTTGTGACTTTGGGTAAGTCATGTAATTGTTGTCTGCCTCAGTTTCCTCATCTGTAAAATGGGATTAATCAAAGTCCTAGGGTTGTAGTGAGGATAAAATGAGAGAATATTTGTAAAATGCTTTGCTAACCTTAAAACATGATTATCATTATTATTATATAGGACTAGAAAGCATAGTGAGATCCAGCTGAAACAAACAGCAGGAAACAATGCCTCTTCCTCAATTCTAAAGCAAGTACTCCTTCACCTCTGATACACAGAACAGAATGAGTTTTGTAAGTGCTGAATCATAACCATAATCATAACTTGGAAGATCACCAAACCAACCTCCATTACCTCCCCCCCCCACTTCCTTTTCAGAGAAGGATACTGAGCCACAGAGAAGTTAAGTGACTTGTCCAAGGCCATGCAGCCAGTAAAAGCCATCTGCCTTGGTTATGTTCCCTGGTGTACTTCTGTTTCCACTATCTACACTAGTAGAATTTAACCATTTCGAGTTAAGTCCAGTAATTAACAGTCTGATGTCCTTCCCTCTCCTCTGCTCCCCAACTAGGAGGATGAAGAGGGATGGAAAGTGATTAAATAGACATCTTAAAAGCTTTTCCCTTAACCTTTCAAAGAATTGTGATGCTATGAAATTCAGATGCTGATTGTTCCCTGATCATGGCTTGTCTAGCCCCACTTGTTTCTTTCAGGCCTGAATTGGGTTGCAAACCCTAAAATAATGCCAGTGAGGGAGCTAAGAGAGGCCAGAACTCCACCGCCTCAGCCAACCTTGACTTTGAAAGTGGACAAGCCACTTAATCTAATATAGTGATGGGGGAAGAGGTGAGTGGGGCTACTACCAGCAGCAGTTTCCTTCCAGGATCCCTTATCTTTGGTTTTTGGAGTCCAGACTCCTTGCTGGTCTGGCAACAAATGGGTTTACCATTCTCTAATCAGTTTTGGCAATAATTGCCATGTTTCTTTGTGATATTCCATAATTAAGCTAGTATAACTGCTCTTTGATAATTTATTTTCAGAGTTTCTAAAGTAAGTAGGACGGTATCATTGGGAAGATAAATGAGAGTCTAAGCTTCCCTACTTTTGTGGAGCAGGATGTCATGGAAAGAAGGAAAAATTGAGAAAGAATGAAGTTCAGAAAAGTCAATCAAGTGCATCTACACCCAACAAATATTTGGATATTTGGGAAAATTCAGCTGCTAAAGACACAAAGCCCTAGCATCTAGAAGACTGACTAAAGTTTTATCTTGATACTTCACCCTCACCTATGTGACAAAGTCTCTCTCTGTCTCTTTGTCTCTCTATGTCTCTCCTCTCTCTCTCTGACTCCGTCTGTCTCTCTGTCTCTGTCTCTCTTTCTCTTTCTCCTTCTCTGTGTCTGTGTGTATGACACTTCTAAGTTTGAGGAATTTTGTATATTTGCAATTTTAGATATTTGAAATCTATTTCAAGCCAAGCTGTTGCTCACAAATTATTCTTTATATTTCTAGGCCTGAACTGCTTGCTTAAAATGGTGAGGAGGAGGATGGAGATGGATGGTGTGTGACTACAGGGCTGACTTAAGGCGTTTTACACCTTGACAGACTATTATAATAGAGGAGTAGTAATCTGGTGGGTGTAGGTAGACAAGCAGTACTGGGAGAGCCCCTGCTTGAAAATGTCTCTGCTTTACTTTCTACCAATTAAAGATGTCTTGGGACTGAGAAGTTTCTTTTTTAAAAATGAAATCATCCCCTACCTGGGTCAATTCTTAGTCAGACCTTCATGTGAATAATCTTAAACCAATAACTATCTGAGATCACAGGGAAGAAGGTGTTTATTGTAAAGCAAGCCAGGATGGGATGGAAGAATTTAAAAAGCAGGAGGCCATTGGGTGTCTGGGAGGTGGCACGTGGTGGGCAATGAACGTGAAAAAAGAGGTAGGAAAAGGGTTCAGAAAGGGAACGGGAGGCAACAAATAGGCAACTAGTTGGGTGGTACAATGAATAAAGAGCCTGACCTGGAGTCAGTAAGACCTGAGTTCAAATTCGGCCTCAAACACTCACTTGCTGTGTGACCCTGGACAAGTCACTCAACTTCTACTGCCTCAATTTTCTCATCTGCAAAATGGGGATAATAATCTCAGGATTCTCATGAGGAACAAATGAGATAATGATTGTAAAGCACTTACCACAGTGCCAGGTATATAGCAGACATTATATAAATGCTATCATCATTATCATCATGATGTCAACTGTGATTTTTTTAGTCTATATGTGACAGTAAAAATGAGGTAATATTTATAAAGCACTTTGCAAATCTTGAAGTGTTATAAAATGCTAACTAGTATTATTATTTTTATTATTATTAGCTTTTCCTGTTTCATAGTTTTACCCAGGCCCTCACAGCAACTTGATATATGCTGGAATATTGTTTATGAAGGTTGTTTATGTCTGACTTAAAAAATCAGTGATGTACTCATTTGCAAACCCTCATGTTCCCTGGTGTACTTTTGTTTCCTCTATCTACACTAGTAGAATTTAACCATTTCGAGTTAAGCCCAGTAATTAGCAGTCTGATGTCCTTCCCTCTCCTCCCCTCCCCAACTAGGCGGATGAAGAGGGATGGAAAGTGATTAATAAAGCAGTTGGGTGTTGCTGTTCTTCCAAGGCACAAAGCCATGGACTCTGCCCTTCTCTCCTTTGAAAAATGGCCTGTGGTAATCATTGCCCATTTCAACTGCCTTAGAGGAACATAGAGGACAGAAAGTCATATTTAAAAAAAAAAAGAAGTGTCTCTCCAAACTTGAGGACTTACTTTGTGAGGCACAAACGGGAGGCACATCACTTGAACTCAGAGAGTCTGGGGAGATAACATATTATGAATTCACTCTGAACTGACATGGCGTGGGAAGCAGAGATCCACTGGAGCATCTGGGAGTGTGTAGTCTCAAAGTGAACCTGTAGAAATGCTTTGCATACTTGGTGGGGTTTTGTAAAATGACATAAAATTCATAATTTTCAATGCAAAATTTTTGACACAAAATTTGAACACAAAATGCATAACTTTCAAAATTCAACCAGAAACACCCTAGTTCCTAAGGAATGAATTTGCTGTAACCCTGTTAGTCTGGAATCCAGTAAAATCTCTTCTAAGTCCAGCTGTATAAAAACCGGTGCCATCTCCTGTAGGAGAGAGTCAAATAGCAGGGAATTGTTGCCCAGAGCAAACAAAAAATCCCTAACAAGAAGGATCCATGGAACCCTCCCAAGAATAAGTACAATGACAACAAGGTAGCATTCCTGTCCCAGACAGAAAGTATTTGCATTAGAACAGTACTGCATAAAGAGGAAAGAAGGTAATGAAAGAACAAGGATGACTAGGAAGGATAAAAAAAAGATTTATGTTAACTGGAAAAAAAAAATAAAAACAAGACTTAGGAAATACACACAGAATAAACCAATGAAGAAACAACACAGAGGAGAGGATCAATGAGGAATGCTATCAGGAAAAGAGTAATGTGTGGCAGATCATAAATGTGAAAGAGAAAACCCAGAGTTCATTCACCTCATTAGATCCCCACCTAGGGTAATAATTGGTTCTCTACAGGTCTCTGGAGAAGAGTGGGCCATTGGAAGGGGGTTTCCCTTGACTTTCTAAAGCTCTGATGCAAATCCTTTCTTATTCCTTTATTATGGAAGCAAAATTATCTTATATTTTAAGACCTTGTAAGCCTAAGTGCTTATAAGGGGGGAATGATGGCCATCTTCAGTGAAGTGGCAGTTACTAAAGTTGCCAAATTTGCCTGTGTGTGATAAGATAAAGGCTGGTCATGGGTATTAGACCCTTCGTGTCAAAATGGAACCTTTGATATGAGTTATAATAAGAATAACTCATTTACATAGTACTACAGGTTTATAAAGTTATTTTCCCAAAACATGTAACAGGTTGTACAAATGCTACTATCTATATTTAATAGATAAGCAAAAAAAGACCCGGAGAAGTTTAGTGATGTCTGTGGTTATATAGTTAATAATCTAGGGTTTAGACCTGGATTTCTGAAGAGGATAAGACACATGTACCTCATCTCCTCCTTGTCCCTCTACATTGAGAGTAATACAATATTCTAAAATGTCCTCCCATCCCACCCATGGACTGCTTTAGAATATAATCCCTACACCAATAGGAATATTGAGAGCTTGTTAGATCGGATTTTTCCTTTTCCTTCTTGTTCCTATTTCAGAATACAAAGCAACAGATGACAGATCTGAACTTACAATACTGAGTATGTTTTTTCTAGCTTCCTTTGCCTCTGATTACCTCCTTCCAGGGTTTAGCTGACCGTATTTTAGAATGCTTCTAACTGTTTGTAATTTTAGGTTCACCAAATGATATTCAAGGCAAATGGTGAAATGGTCTAAATGTAAGTCAAATGTAAGACATCGACAGGCTCCTTGTCTAGAGCTTTCTAATTCTTAAGAACTGTTTGACTTCTTCTTTGATTGATGTACTCTTTTCTCACCAATTGATCAATTAATTGTAGCATTGTGTTTTCCAGAGGCATAGTAGCATAGTCAATAGAGTACTGGACTTGGGAGTCAGGAAGCCTGAGTTTTTGTTAGCTGAGTAGTACCTGGTAGTGTTACTTAAATTCTCAGGGCAATTATCTGGGAGAGAGTTCCCACATCTACAGTTTCCAAGATGATGAAATCACAGATCTTTGAAACACTGATCGTGTATTCAGCCCTGTGCCAGGCACTGTGGAGACTGTAAGAGAAAGATATTCTCTCTGCCTTGGAATAATACCAATGCACATATGCCAGGAAATGAAACAATCAATAAGTCAGTCAATAATTTATTGTTAATTTATTGTTATCAACAGTTATTAAGTGCTTACTGCATGCCAGGCACTGTCCTAACCACTGATGATACAAAAAATTACTCTCCTCCAACCCCTTCCCCCCAAAAAAGTCCCAGCACTCAAAAATTTCCTTTAGGGAGAAACCATGTAAGTAGGTGAATACAAGATATTGTCAGAATAGATGGAAAATAATCCAGAAGGGAAAGTCACAAGCATCTGGGAAGTTTGGAAAGTCCTTCTGCCTAAAATGAGGTTTGAGCTGAGTCTTGAGAGAAGAAGCCAGGAGATTTGAAAGAAGCCAAAGGAACCAAGAGGCAGAGAGGAGGAGAAAGCATTCCAGACAAGGGCACCACTAATGCAAAAGCATGGAAATGGGAGATGAAGTATCTTTGAAGAAAAACAAATAGAGAAGCATAGGTAGATCTTGGAGTGCAAGGAGGGAATTAAAGTATAAGAAGACTTGAAAGACTGGAGAGGACAAGGTTATGAAGAGCTTTAAATACTAAACAGAGGAGTTTATAAAATAAAAGCCCATGTTGTCTTATACAATAAGAATCTTAACTCAGTCTGTTTACCATGTGATCAAAATGCTGCAAGTCGTTGGAAGGATGATGTAATAGGGAAGACTTCATGGAGGGGGTGTGGTTTAAGCCAAGCCTTGACAGAGAGGGGGATTTGGATGGTAGGCGAAGAGCAGAGATTATTGTGAGGGTGATCTCCACACAGTGATAACTTTCTTTGAGTCACTGGCTTCAGGGTTAGAGTGAGCTTGAGTAAAACACTCCTTCAAAGAAACCTAAAGAGTCAATGATATTCAAATCACCTTCATGGGAGATCATGCTTCTCCATCGTATGTCTGACCTGTACCAATGGGATCATACCGATAAACTATGTTGGGAAATAAGCAGATGGCAGCGATTAGACCATCTTCCCAGGCTATTAGCAAGTGCTCAGCAATGTGACTCAGTTTTGGTCAGAGAGAAACTGAAATAAAATTTAAGTATTTTGAATACAGGAGTTTCTGATAATCAGTATTTCTGTATTTGTCTAAAGCCTGTATCCAGGAGTGTTCTTTGTTTTAATGTGCTTATAAGTAAGGTTGAAAATTACTTATCACGGTTAGGAAAGGGACACAGGTAGTTGGTGAAAGGTTTGCAGGACTGATTTACTTGCCCTATTATGGAAAATAGAATAAAAAAATCTCCTTTTCCTCTGATGGTTTTGGAATAGTGGGGTATATTAGAATACATGTTGGTCTTAGTGTCAGAAGACCTGGGTTCAAGTCCTTACTCTGCCACTGATTAACTGTGTGGTCATGAAGGTGAGAGAGATGGGGAGAGGAGAAGGACAAAGAGCTTATTAAATGTCTACTGTGTTCCAGGTACAGTGTTAAGTCCTTTACAAAAATTTTCTCTTATTTGATCATGGATAAATCTCTTAACCTTTCTGAACCCCTGTATTCTCATCTATAAAGTGGGCATAAGAACACATACTATCTATCTTAAAGAGTTTGTCACATTCCAAAGAAATGATGTGCATCAAACAGCTTGAAAACTAAATCCCCTATAGATGGCAACTGTAATCATTCATTTCATGAGCTAGCATCATGCTCTGGGATAGATGGAAAACCAAAAAAAACAGTGGTATGACAGAGTTAAAGGAATTTTATATTTTTCTCTAGGAAATTAATCTTCATATTGTTCCTGCCCCTGCCATTTTTTATTTTTCAGTTGTTGATAGTAGCTATGTTTATAAATTCATTGTCCAAAGTTGGGGAAGTTTGTATAGGCAGTCTTTTTTTTGGGGGGGGAGGGGGGAAGGCAGCGCAATTGGGGTTAAGTGACTTGCCCAAGGTCACACAGCTAGTAAGTGTTAAGTGTCTGAGGCCGGATTTGAACTCAGGTCCTCCTGATTCCAAGGTCAGTGCTCTATTCACTGTGTTACCTAGTCACCCAGCAGTCTTCTTCTTACCCTAATAGTTATTTTATTTTAATGGTGGCTCTCTTCCCTAAATAGAGACTCAAGCCTATAACAACAATATTTCTTGAGACTGACAAAGCTTTCTAAAATGTTTGTGCTTCCACCTTTTCTTTCCAAACAGGGACTCTTTCATTTCCCTTTTCATTTCAACTCCCATTTTGATTGTTTCTTCTTTACTGTGAACTTAACAATCAGCAATCTTTTAATATTCTAACCATCCCTGAAGAGAACAGTTATATAAACAGACCATGAGGTTAAGAACAGATATTATGGAATAGAATCATGAAGTCTCAGAATTGGAAGGAACCTAGCTTGCCCAGTGTTCTGAAACTCAAAGTTCATGTTTGTTTTAGCTTTATAAAATAGAGCTCATGTATTTGCAGGACTGCTATCTAAATCTTTACTGCTCTGTCACAAAGACTTATTAATCAGGTTATAGATTTGAGGGGACAAAGGGACAGGGCAAAGGACTGTGTGGTATAACTTGGGGGTCTACAAAGCAATCGCGTGGGATACCCCTGATATAGTTCAATCCCCTGCCTGAAGGGTCAGTGGGAGAGGCATAATTCATCTGCTAATTGATCAGAGGTATATATCCCCACACAGATGGAAAATAGTCTCAATCACAATAATGTGGTGTTCATAAGTCAAATATGTATCATTTGGGCTTCTTTAAATGCCAATCTTTGGTTTATCCCCAGGGAGATTGGACTTCAAACATTTGGCCTGAGATAATAGAGTAAGTCATTTCCAATTCATTTAGCTTTTTTCCTTTTCTTTCTTTCTTTTTTTTTCTTCTTCTTCTGGCAGTCTGTAGTCAGATCCTAGGAAATGCTGTAAATGCTTCATGATGAGAATGAGAAGACAGTTTGCAATGGGAGTTTTGTCATTTCCCATTTGTGAGTGTGATATGTGTTCTGTTCAGAGTTGAAGCTAGGATGAATTTTCCACTCAGAGTTAAATTCCATTACTCCTTCCCCTATTCATCTTTTCTCACTTTCTTTAATGTCCTTTGTAAAACC
The DNA here is from genome assembly GCA_028627135.1 of Pseudochirops cupreus. Classification (NCBI taxonomy): domain Eukaryota; kingdom Metazoa; phylum Chordata; class Mammalia; order Diprotodontia; family Pseudocheiridae; genus Pseudochirops; species Pseudochirops cupreus. Next base: position 229,143,754 of record CM053582.1, read on the forward strand.
TTCCATCTCAATATCTTTGAACTGTTTTCACTGTAGATGCAAGAGCTCTTTGGGTTTCAGGAATGTGCTGAAAACTGTTCTCATATTGCCACTTTTTAGATGATCACTGAAGGTTTGGAAACTCTCTTCTGACTGAGATTACTGAGGAAGGGTCTTGTGAATAATGATTTCAACACTTCAAGAATCTGTGATTTCCTTAGTGTGAGAGTGTTGTAACCTCTAAAATTCAATTCAGTCCAACAAACATTTATTAAGGGCCTGCTATGTTCAAGGCTCTATACTTGGTGCTAAGATACAAGGCAAAAACAAATAGTTCCTACCCTCATGGAGCTCATGGGGAGAAGGGGAAGAAGATGTACATAGATAAACATAAATAAATATTATATATACATACATATATAATATAAATATAGATAAAATAAGAAGACATGAAATTTAAGGGGGGAAGAGTAGTACCGACTGGGGATATCATGAATGGCCCTGTGTAAGAGTGAACTTGAAATGAACCTTGATAGGGCTTCCAAGAGCTGGAGATGAGGAAGTAAAATATTCTGGGCAGGGGCGACAACGCATCCCATAGTGCACACAGATGCAGGGAATAGAACAGAGCCAGTGTGGCTATCCCATATAAAGCATGAGGGGAGGTAGTAATTGGTTAGCTTAGAAAGATAGGTTTGAACCAGATTTTGAAAGCTTTTAAATGCCAAACAAAGCAATTTGTATTTTATCCTAGAAATAGTAGGGAGCCCCCAAAGCTTCCAGAGCAGGAAAGTCATGGTGGGACCTACTAAATGATCTTTGGCAGCTGTTGTGGCCAAAAACTTAATCACACTGCAACCAACTTGGTGATGAATGTTAGGCTGTCCTTAGATGATAGTCATAGAGTGAATTGCTTAAGGGCATATTCTAAGCTTTTCCAGGTTGATATGACCTTCAAGAGAAGCATATAGTAGCTATCCCACAGCCTGCAGAACCCAAGTTCATCTGAGTTCTTGCCAAGATATGCTATCAGAGGAGGACTTTGGCAGAAAAAGTTATCTCCATTTAAAAAAAAATAACCTGTCCACAATATCCACTTTGAAACTAATATATTCATAAGGTAATTCAATGAACATTTCATTCTAATCATTGTGTTAGGTGTTGGAGATACAAATTAAAAACCAAAACAGTCCCTGTACTCAAGAAGCTTATATCCTACTTCAGGAACCACCAAGTACATGGAAAGCACACTAGGCATTGTGAATGTGTTTTTGGCAATGCCTGCCAACCTTCTGTAAGCTATAACTGACTCAGACATTTAAGAGAGGCAATGTTGTTCAGTGCATAGGGTGCTGACCTTGTAGCAAGAAAGACCTAGGTTTAAGTCCTGTGTCTGACACATACTGGCTGTGTTGATTGAGTATCTGTTTTACACACATACACACATGTATACATATGTATCTATGTATATGTATGTATATACATGTTTATGTGAAGATATATGTATATATGGAGAGAGAGAAAGAGAGAGAGTGTGAGTGTGTGTGTGTGTGTGTGTGTTAAGGACTAGAGAGACAAGGAAAGGTGAGGGGGGAAAATCAGTCTCTGCTGTCAAGGAGCTCGCAGTCTAATAGAGACAACACACAAATAAATATGTAGAAACAAGATAGACACAGGATAACTTGAAGATAATATCAGAGAGAAAGCACTGAGATTGAAGATGACCAGGAAATACTTCTTGAAGACTGTAGGACTTTAGCTCAGTTGAAGGAAGCTAGAATGAGGAATGAAAGCATTCCAGGCACAGAGAACATCCAGGGAAAAAAAAGATCAGGAATCAGAGGGCACAGTATTTTGTGGGTAGAAGAATGAGGAGACCAGAGTTATTGGATCTTAGAGTATGTGGGCAGGAGGGGTCTAGAAAGTAGGAAGGGCCCAGGCTTTAGAGACCTTCACAAGTCAAAAAGAAGATTTCATATTTTATCATGGAGGTAATAGGGAGCCATTGAATGAGGCAGGGGTGGGGACATATGACTTGGTCAGACCTGTACTTTAGGAAGATCCATTTGACTGCTGATTGGAGGCTGGACTGGAATTATGAGAAACTTGAGGCTGAAAGAACAACTAGAAGGCTGTTGACCATATATATGAACCTGGGCAGGTCATTTAAATTCTCCATGCTCTAGGCAACTAAGACTCTAAGCTGTAATAACCTGCATTGGCAGAAGAAATTTCCTCAACTGGAAGTCCCCTACCATGATGAAGTCACAAGACCAATCTCTACTCTATTCCAGTAAAACCATTGTTGTAGTTCCTGTCTACATAGCAATCAAATCATATTCCAGGTGTTCTACTTGCAATTCTTTTATGTATCCTTGTGTAAAATAATAATGGTTTATATTTGCTTAGTGCCTTATGGTTTTCAAAATACAAATATCGTATGAGGCAAAATAATAGGATTATAAGGACTTCAGAGGTCAAGGACCCTTTATTCAGCAGATGAGGAAACTAAGGCAAGGGAGGTCAAGTGATGTGGCTAAGGTGATACAGGCTAGCATACAAGGATGGTTTTTAATGGAGGTGCTCTGATTCCACGGTCAGTGGCATTTCCCATACATGGTAAAGGTGAGGGGCTCAGAGAGGCAAACTCACTTGGCCATAATCACACAATGGATAAGCTTCTGAGTTGTGTCAGACTCAGACCTTCTGACTCCAAGTCTAAGATTTTCTACTGTGTCAGCTATTCTTCTTTTATCCAGGAATCCCTCATGGTCTCATGGCAGCTTCAACTTTTCATCCTAATTGGCTAAACATAGACCAGACATGACTAATAGAGGCCATGGCACATAATCTTACCACCTACCTTTTTCTCTAACAAAATATATTGTTAGAATAACCAAGTATTAATAGCAACTATTCATTGATCACTGTGTTTATTGCAATTATGTTCATATACATTATAAACACATTAACAATGAGATTTACAGGAAAAAGTGCTTTTGTGGGTAGATTCTTATAGACGAAGAACATTTGATTCCACAGCCTCCTTGCTGTAGAGTTTAGGCATTTAACTTAAGTGCTGTACTAAGTGCTATACCTATGTAATATGTATGTATACAGTCATCATTTGCTGTTCTAAAATGGTAGCATGGTGGGGTTTACATTTACGATTGGTCATTCACTACTCAGCACCAGCCAATCAGACAGCACACCCTGGAATCTCAGGCCTGAGCAGCTGGAGGGAAGATTATTCTTCAACTTGCTTTGTAATTCTTTTTTTTTTAAATTTTATTAATTTATTTTTAGTTTTCAACGTTCCTTTTCATAAGATTTGAGTTCCAAATTTTCTCCCAGTCTCTCCTCTCCCCTCAACTCCAAGATGGCATGCATTCTGATTACCCCTTTCCCCAGTCTGCCCTCTCTTCCATCACCCTCCCCATCTGTTTGCTCTTACTTTCTAGTAGGACAAGATATATTTCTATACCCCACTGCCTGTACATCTTAATTCCCAGTTGCATGTAAAAAACCTTTTTTTCTAATATTTGTTTTTAAAAATTTGAATTCCAAATTCTCTCCCTTGTTTCTTCCCCACTCACCCTCATTGAGAAGGCATTGCTTTGAATTTCTTAATTAAATTCAGTACACATTTATCAAACACATACCTTATGCTAAGAATTTGATGTTTATTGAAGGAATCAACAAAATTTAGATCGAACCAATGTCCTTGACTTCCCAGAGGACAGCCTGGCTAAAATGTGACTAATATAGAGCATCTAACCAGTTAACTCACCACTTCTTATTTTTCAGTTTAAAACAAACAAACTAGGAGCTTGATGGTTAAAGTTTAATTCAGAATAATGAAGGAAGGAATGAAATTCAATTAGTAAAATTCAAATTACAGTATGTTTAAAAAGAAATATATTAATGATAAATAATTCACCATTACGCCATATTGGATAGTATTGTACCATAAACAGAAAATTCTGTGATATAAATTGCTATACTCCTTAATTTTTTAAGCCCGTTGTTTGATGTAGCTTTTGAATGTATACTAGGTTCCCCTTAATTCCTGAGTAAGACTCTGAAAATTCACAGAGGAAGAAAACATTTCAAACTTTTTTTTTTATTTGATCAAAATAACATCCATCATGTCTGGATGTAGAGCCAATTCTAAGCCATTAGGGTCTAAGTTAATGAGCTTTTACTGTACCTCAGATTCCAAATGAGTTCATTTAAGAAGAAAAACATATTATGGGGTATTTGGAGCCCAGAAGCAGCTTGCAGAATAATAGACATTAATTTGGGAACTATAAACTAAGTGTTGCTATTATCCATTTCATGTCACAGTGTACTTCCAAAAAGCACATTAAATTAAGTTCAGTCACCGCAGCTCTGACTCAGAAATGGCCCAGAGGAGACGCCAAACTCTTGCCCATTGCCCTCAAGACAATCTCATCAAATCCAGCAGCTTTGCTCCTACCTTTATTCACATTCTTTAGTCTGATTGGCTTCCTTGGGTAGCTCCTTCTTTGAGGAAGTGACTTAACCCTTTTTGTGTTGTTTGTTTCAATTCAGTTTCCTTAAAGAAAAGTAGCATTTCTGTTTCAAATTTGCTTGAGAAATAGAAACAGGGAGACTTGATTGATTCTTGGGACATGAGTGGGATCCTGAAGCCAGCCAACTGCTTTTTTCTTAGAATGGAAACAGTCATTTGGACTGAAGCTAGCTGACCTAACACAAGTGCCCTGCCCCACCCCACCTTTATCCTCCATGATCCCTCCAAGCATCAGATTAATCCTCTTAAAATCAATTTCTTTGCTCTTCTTCAATATTCAATAATCATTCTCATTCAGTTTACAGAATTTTTATGTAAATTAGGTAGACACAGAGTCTCTCTCAGCCTCAGTTTCCTTATCTGTAAAATGAAGGGTGTAAATTAGAAGATCTTTAAGATCTCTTCATCTCTAAAAATTAGGAACCTGTGGCCTTAGGTTATTTATTTTTACAAATAAGGAAATTAAGTTGCTCTTCAGTGCTTTGCCCATTGTCACAATGCTAACATTTAATAACTTCTAGAAATAGCTAAACACACATGTAGTTTATGTTTTTAAATGTATTTAGGGCATTACATCGAGGCTCCTGTTCAAACTTTTTCTTCATTTGGAACAAAGAATGTTCTCAAAGTCATTTCCAGATTATGAAGATGGGCGAGGGGGGAAGAATCAGCATAATGTGTTTCTGTTAGTGGTAAGTAGGTTAGAGTGTCCTGTCTCTTGTTTATCCTGTCTATTTAACTCATTATTGTTCATGGGTGAATGGAGAGAGCGATGTGAGGGACACAGCTAGAATCCCAATGCATATGGCAAGCAATACTGTTTCTGAGTCTAATTGATGTCGCTTTGTGGTTTAGGATGAGATGCTTGGCTTCTTTCCCATGTAGCTCTGCAGTGGTAACTGAAGAAGCACTTTAGTTCTTGGTGAAATGACTAATTTAGAAGCAGGGTATTGTTCCTCCTCTTCCTCCCATCTACCACCATACTTCTCAAACATACACTCATCTCCCATCCTTCTATATCTCTGTAATGATGCACTTCTGGGTAAAGTGTAATATTTAAGTTATCAGAGGGTAATGTACTCAAACCTATGTAAAATTCTATTTCACAGAATCAAAGGTTTCCAAGATGAGATACTCTTCCTAATAGATCTAGTTTGCCAGATGATTATTCTCTCAGGAATCTTCCAGTTCATTATCTTTCCCAGTCTAGATATCTAGAGGAAGGAAAGAAAACTCCTAATCTAATGATCTAATTGTTAAAACCTTGGCTATTGGACTCTGATGCTAAACCTTGCTGGGATTCTCACTTCACTGGCTGAGTACAAAAAGGAAACTGAGAAAGACACATCATTTCCCAGGGCTAACTGAACTCAGATTCACTGATACTTTCCCTTTGTTCTCTCAGAAGCTTGCCTCAGATTCCCACCTCTAGGGTAGCAATTTTGCCTGGGCACTTGTCTGAAAGAGTTAGCACTCTCACTTGTAATACTGTATCTTTTGGGGAGGATTTTTTCTAATCTGAAAAAAAGGATGTGTTATCTGTCTCCTTTCCGGGCCCCTGGTTTTCAATAAAGACCACTACCACTGAATCATCCCATTCAGATAAAAACTAGGTTATTTTTAAAAGACTCTAAAGGAAGAATTCTTCCCTTAATAAATTTATAATGGTGTAGCCTTTGGAGAGATTAATTCTAGTCTGGAAAAAGGTGAATTTGCCATTACTTGGTTCCAAGATTGCCATCCCCAGACAGAGCCATACTTAGAAACTGGCATGCCTGGGCAACTGTATCCAGGACAAAGCAGCTTGAAGCACTCCATCAGTTGAAGGGAATGAGCCAGAGCCACAGACCTGAGAGCACTGGCCACTGTTGAGGAACGTTTTGGGTGGCTCACTCCAGGCCACCATCTGAGTGCTTCCTACTTAAATAATCACTCCTGCTAAATATACTATTAAAGGACTAAAAATATTATCTGTGATCTCTAAATGTGGTAACTTGTGGCAAAACCCTGATCATTTCACTCTGATTAAATTTTCATCCTGTACTGTGTGCTTATTACTCCATGGTGTGACTTTACCTTTCCCTCCTCTTCCTAATAGCTGTTGGTCATTGAAGGCCAATCAGTATTCACCATATTCTGAAACCTTGAAATCTTTATATGTACATATAACAGAAATGGACTAATATATCAGAGCTCTGTCTCACAATCTCTAAAAAGCCCTTGCCACAAAAAGCTAACAGTATGAAATTGTTGTTCATCCTTCATTCTAGAAGAGGACTGATGACATCAAGAGGAGGATGCTTTGACACTGAAAGATACTGGAGTAGTTTGCCATTTTCTTCTCCAACTGGTTTTATGGATGAGGAAACTGACTCGAGCAAGGTTAAATGATTTGCCCAGGGTCACATAGCTAGTAAGTGTCTGAGACCAGATTTGAAGTCAGGTCTTTCTAACTCCAGGCCCAGTGCTTTATCCACTGAGCCACCTAGCTTCCCCTGAGAGTCTCCATCAAAGCAAAAATAAAGACTCCTGGGTGATTTTGGATTATAAAGATGAGTGCTCAAATATCTTGTCCATTCTCTTGCTTTCAGTACATGAATCATCCTGGAAGGATAAAAGCTATATTATTTTTAAAACCTTCAAGAAGGACTGTAGAATCACAGACTTAATGCATAAAGGAATTTTGCAGGTCATAGAACCCAAAACTTTAATTTTACAGATGAAGAAAATGAGGCACAGAGACTTTCCCAAGTGACCTTCCCAAAATCACACAAATTATTAAGTAGAAGAACTGGCTTTCAGAACCAGGACCTCTGACTCCAGATCCTGGACTCTTTCCCCCAAGAGGAAGCTCTTCTTTCCTCAGTATGTAATTATAATGTCGCCTACAAGTCAATTTCTTAACCTTTGTGTGTGATTGTCCCTGTCCCTTTCTTCACAAAGGCAAATCATCATGGCATTATTCCATTCAATTAGCAATATCAGGTTTGGAGTAGAAACCTGTTCTCCTTGCCTGAAATGTCCTTATTGTTTTCTTCTTTTTATCTAAATTTTCTATTCACCAACTAGGATTTCTTATCTCCCATGAATATTTCTCTGACATCTCTTGTTTGTAGTGCTTTATCCTTCTTTTATATAATATTTAATTATTTTTGTCACATACCTTAGAAATAATTATATTTGATTTATGCATTTATTCTATATCATCTCTATATTATTTCCAAATAATAACTTATGTATGTAATGCTTTTATATTTATACTTTGCTCACAATAGCCCTGTGTAGTACATAATGTATGTCGTATTATTCCCATTTTACAGACGGGGAAACTGAGGTTCTAAGGGATTTGAGATGTCTCATCACACAGTTACAAATGGTCAGAGGCAGAGTTTGAACCCAAGTCCCCTGTCTCCAAATCCATTATACTATGTTGCCTTTCACACTGCTTAATTGTTCCCGTAAGCTCATTTCAAGTTTGTGAATTTTTAGGGAATAGACACCATGTTTCCTGCTTTGCATTGTTCTCATCGCCCAGAATGGAGTTCTGAATTTAGTAGTCACTTAGTCACATCTTAATGAATTGAATTGAATAAGCTAAGTAGGATTTAGACCAAGGATAACATAAGGTTAGCATAGCCACATGCTATGTATTTAGGCTTTGAATGAGCAGTTTTCCACTCTTACCTTCCTAGAGAGCTGCTCTCTTCAACACAAAGACGCTCCTTCAATACTTAATTACTTCAGTGAGTACGACATCATTGATGTGGGCTCTTCTACAATGCAGAATGCAGCCCATATATACTTTCTCATCTTGGAGCATTCTTGTACATGTCTGTAATGGCAACCACATTGGCATACCCAGGATTTCTGCTAGCACAGGTTCTTAGATTGCTTTTCTAGGAAAGATAGCTGTTTAAGGGGTCAACAATCTTTTTAAATTACATTCACTAGTTCAGGGGGAAAGTCAGCAGCTTGAACTTCAGAGAAAATACAAGCAGAGGAATAGAGACCAATTGATAGGGCTCTGACTCCCTGAATCAATTATACACTTTACATACATCCCTGGATGGAGAGAAACTTTACATCTGACAATCAGGGACCTCTTAATGTACGGACACTCAGAATCTTGATGAGGGAATCACAAGATCCTTCTCATAAGTGAGCCCCCAAAGCAAAATACCAACTCTGAGTATATATACACTTCTCAGAGTCAGAAGGCATCACAACCCTTGTGACTCAGTGCCTAATTAGAAATTAGCAAAAGGTGTGAAAGCCTTCCTACAAGCAAGCTTCACTTAGTGGGCTCCATGTGAGGCCTATTAATGGGTGGGGAAGATCTTATATTCCATTAACATTAGAATGTCCTCTCATAAATCATTCATAGAGGAGACTTTTCTGTAGGTCTAATATTCTGTGGGTATAAGTGCAGTGCTAGGGATATCCATTGATAGTTATCTCTTGCTATCATCTACTCCTTTTCTATTTGTGTATTTCCAGAGGTGTAGCTAGGTGGTGCAATGAATAGAGTGCAGAACTTGGAGTCAGTATGACCTGAGTTCTAATCCTGCCTCAGACATTAACTGTATGACCCTGGGCAAGTTACTTAGCTTCCCTGTGGTATCTATGAAATGGGGACAATAACAGAACCTATGTCTTGGGAGTTGTCATGAAGATCAAATAATTTAAAATGTGTAGTTTTATATAAATCTTGAAGAGTTATATTGCTACTAGCAATCATGATGATGGTGATGATGATGATGTTTATATACTTCTTGTGCATGTATGTTATGGCATGATAACATGGTGCACACAATTTAGATCTACCATGCATCTTTCTGTTGCCTTTTGATTTGCTGGCAATTTCGGACCTCTGGTGAGTGTAGTGTTCTGCAATTCATAGTCATATGTTTCTTGGGTCCTAAAAATTCTTAAGAGTACTGAAAGGTGAATCACTGGAACAGAGCAGACATATAGTACACAACAGTAAATTATTATACTAAACTTGTGTTTTTGTCAAGTGTGAAGATATAAACTTTTAGGATAAGAATACACTAATTGGTTAAAAAAATTAGGAAGGGGCGGCTAGGTGGCCCCAGAGTTAGGAGGACCTAAGTTCAAATCTAGCCTCAGACACTTGACACACTTACTAGCCATGTGACTTTGGGCAGGTTACTTAACCCCAATTGCCCTCCAAAAAGCAAAAAAAATGAAATAAAATAAGGAAAACTGGGAAGCAGTATGGCAGAAATTGGATACAGAACAATATCTTACACCATCTACTAAGATATGGTCAAAATGGAACATAGTCTAGATTTAAAAGGAGATATAAGAAAATTAGAATTTAATTAATTTAATTGATTAATTAAATTAAATTTAAATTTAAATTAAAAAATTAGAACATGGATCATTTATGGATAGGAAAACTTGTGAATAAACAAGAGATAGAGAACATTGTGAGATATAAAATGGATAATTTTCATTACATTAAATTTTTTAAAAATTATACAATTGGGGCAGCTAGGTAGTACAGTGAATAGAGCACAGGCCCTGGAATCAGGAGGAACTTAGTTCAAATCCAGCCTCAGACACTTAACACTTACTAGCTGTGCGACCTTGGGCAAGTCACTTAACCCCAATTGCCCTGCCTTCCCCCTCAAAAACAAACAAACAAACAAAAAATGGCAGAGAGGTCAGGAAAAATGAGAATTGAGAAAAAAAATGTACAAATAAAATCAATGTAGCCAAGATTAGAAGGAAAGCAGAAAATTGGAGCTGGTAGATTTTCATAGACAGTTTTTTGGATAGTTTTCATATCTCAAATATATAAAGAACTTTCTCAGGTTTATAAGAATATGAGTCATTCCGCAATTGATAAATAGTTAAAAAACATGAACAGGCAGTTTTTCAATGAAGAAATCAAAACTATATGTAATCATGTAAAAATGCTCTAAAAATTGATTAGAGAAATGAAAATTAAAACAACTTTGAGATACCATTTCATACCTATCAGATTGGCTAAAATGGTAGAAGGAGAAAATGACATGTTGTAAAGGATGTGGGAAAATTGGGACACTAACACACTGTTGGTGAAACTGAACTGATCCAACTATTTTGGAGAGCGGTCTGGAATTATGCTCAAAGAATTATAAAAAACTATGTACACCCTTTGACCCAGCATCACCTCTATTAGGTCTGCTTCCCAAGGTGATCAGAGAACATTTATAGCAAATCTCTTTGTTGTGTCAAAGGACTGGAAGTTGAGGGGATGCCCATTAATTGGGGAACGGCTAAAAAAGTTGTAGTATATGATTGTGATGGAATGCTGCCATGCTGGAAGAAATTATTAGCTGGTTGATTTTAGAAAAACATGGGAAGATTTGCATGAAATAATGAAAAGTGAAATGAGCAGAACCAAGAGAACAATATATACAGTAATGGCAATTTGTTCAAAGAATAACTGTGAATGACCAAGTTATTTTGAATATTATAAACACTCAGATCAACTACAAAGTACCTATGAAGGATGATGCTTTCTACCTCCAAAGGAAAACACTAATTAGTGAACATATGCATAATATGATTTTGCATATGTTCATAAGTCTGTGTCAAATGGTAGTCTTCTCTACTGCATTGTGGGGAAGAAGGGAGGGAGACAGTTTAAAACTTAAAATGTAACAAAAATTATTTTTAAAAAAATACACATGATACAGAAGAGCTGTTAATGCCTTGTCAAAAAGGACAATTGGAGGATCCATATCTTAGGGTTATGTTTATGTTGTTGTTAAATCATTTTCGGTGGTTTCTGACTCTTTGTGACCCCCTTTGGGTTTTCTTGGAAAAGATACTAGAATAGTTTGCCATTTTCTTCTCAAGCTCATTTTACAGATGAGGAAACTGAAGCAAACAGGGTTAAATGATTTGCCCAAGGTCACACATTTAGTAAGTGGCTCAGGATTGAACTGAGGAAGGTGAGTCTTCCTGACTCCAGATTTGGCACTCTATCCACTGTACCACCTAACTGTGCTAGGCATTAGAGCAGTGGTTCTCAACCTTCCTAATGCCGCTACCCTTTAATACTGGTATGTGAGCATATCTGCATGTGGGCAGACTCGCCTGGAGATGGAGAGAGGAGCGGTCTCTCGGTTCCTAAGAGATATATGTTTTGGAAATATATGTTTTCTGATGGTCTTAGGTGACCCCTGTGAAAGGGTCGTTTGATCCCCAAAGGGGTCGTAACCCACAGGTTGAGAACTGCTGCATTAGAGGGACAGAGGAGGGGGAAGGGAAAGGCCTCCAGAAGGTTTGCTGTTCAGTTGCTTTGTTCATGTTCAAAAATTTATGACCTAATTTTAGGGTTTTCTTGGCAAAGATACTGGTTTGCCAATTCATTCTCCAGCTTACTTTACAAATCACAAACTGAGGCAAACCGGGTTAAGAGACTTGCCCAAGGTTCCGTAGCTAGTTAAGTGTCTGAGGTCACCTTTTAATTCCGGAAGTTGAATCTTCCTGACTCCAGGCCTGGTACTCTATCCATTGCTAGTGCTCTGTTTACATATTTATATCTATTTATATATTTAATATAAAGGATCACCAATTCTTAATCTAGGTGAGACACTATAAATTGATTATAAGTGATAGAACATGGAAAATGTGATGCAAATACAATCACTGAAGTAAAACATAAGTTGTACGAGTACAAAACTTATTTGTATAGGTCCACATGCAGTTTCATTTACTCATAACCAGTAATAACTTTAATCAAGGTAAAGCGTTTTACTTGAAACAAATGATAGGTTTTGAGAAATAAAAGTGTAACAAGAAAAATAAGTGATAGATTTGCTAATTCATCTTCTGTGCTCCTGCTGTGACACAGGTTTGTGGCCTTGAATCACGACCTGTACTTAAGCTACGGCTTTGAAACAGCCTCTATAATGTAGCTTCTTAAATTGAGGTGGAAAAGGAAGGACAATATGATGATGATTTCAATTTCTGTGAGACCAAAACAGTATTTAACCATTATTTTTTAGGCTAAATGCATGTGAATTATATATTTTGCTACTTCCTATTGTGATTCTCAGTATTCCTTTTTCAATTTCCAATTTTACTTTTCTGCCAATCACCTCCTTTTCCTTTGCATTACTTCTATGATTTATAAGGCTCTGAGTTTATAAATGCACTCTAAGGGCCATTTTTTTTCTCCATGCATTTGTCCGCTCCCCTCTGACAAATCTAGCAGAGGAGTCAAAGGACAATAGATTCCAACCTCACAATGAGTGTCTAAGAGATGTTCAAGCCGTAGGATAATGGAGGAAGTTACCCTTAGTGATATGCTGCCTCCAGTCCTGGTGTTTATTGAAGGGTGTTAAATGTGGCACTGAAGGTTTTGTTATAAATACTGTCAAATTATATCTAATCTGTTCACACCTGAATGAAAAGAGGGTAATTTGGTCTTGTTTCTCTGCCTCCTGAGAACACTTAAAGTAGAACAACAGAGACCTAAGTTTTTGTTTTTTAGGAGTTTGAGATATTAGGGGGGATGGATTTTGCAAATGTAATGACATTAATTATGTTAATAGGATACAGAGAGACAAAGATATTTCTATCAACCTGATTTTCCTCCCAGTTCAGATTTCCTCTGAAAAATCTCTTTGATGTAAGATGTTCCCACCAACTTAGAAAGGAATTTTCCTTCTGGTAGAGTGTGAAGAATGATGAAAATCTAACTCTTATACCTGAGAAAACTGAAAATATTACTTATTTTCCACCTCAGTCCTTGGAATAATCTGCTTTCATTTCTTATCTGAAGTAAAAGTGTGACTTTTTTTTGGTCTTTTTTGGAAGGGGGAAGGCAGGGCAGTTGTGGTTAAGTGATTTGCCCTAGATCACGAGCTAGTAAGTGTTAAGAGTCTGAGGTAGGATTTGAACTCAGGTCCTCCTGACTCCAGGACCAGTGCTCTATTCACTACACCACCTAGATGCCCCCAAAAATGTAACTTTTAAAAGTCAAAAAAATGACTGAAAATCAAGCACTAATCATTTGTACAAAATGAGTAAAGGTTATTCTGAATTAATGACAAATCTGGATAGCTAACTTTCTTTAGAGAAATCTATTTTCAGGAGTTTGTCTTAGATGATCTTTAAGATACCTTCCAGTATGACAGTGTGGTCCAATGGAAAGACCACTGGACTTGCAGTAAACAAACAAACAAACAAAAACCTGTATGTGAATCCCAGCCATATGTGTAATTTGAATCCCAGCAACTCACTTTAACCCTTCTAGCCTTCTTTTTTCTCTTTTGGAAAACCAGGGCTTGGACCATGTGACATCCTAGTTCTCCACCATCTCTAATCCAGTGAAAGACTCAGGGATGAGTGCGTTTGTTTTTATCGCACACCGGGCACTTGATCATTTACTATCCCATTTTAGAGTCGCTTGTGTGAGTTAACTCCCTTTTTAGTTTGTAAGCTCTGTGATGATAGAAACTGTTGTGTTCTCTCATTGTGGAGAGCATAGTTTCTTACCTCAGTATTTAAAACTGTGAAGTCTGTGGAGTTCTTCTCATAATGTTTTTAAATCTATAAAATACAGCAGATAACAGAGGAAATCATTTACATTGAAATGGTTATCAAAATGTATGCTTTTTAAAATAAGTTAATGGCTTCTAGGGGCAGCTAAGTGGCATAGTGAATAGAGCACCGGCCCTGGACTCAGGAGGACCTGGGTTCAAATGTGGCCTCAGACACTTAACACTTACTAGCCATGTGACCTTGGACAAGTCACTTAATCCCAACTGCCCCTTAAAAAAAAAGCAAAAAAAAAACCTGCTCCCAGGTTTAAGAACCCCTGTGCTATACATATACACGCATACATACATACACATACATACATATACACGCACATATATATGTATATGTATAAAAGGCAGTATTTGACAATACATCTCAGCCATCATAACTTACTCATCTAGGAAAAATCCTGACTCTAGCTGCTAACTTTTTCTTAGCTACTAAGCCAAGCCACATTAGCAACATTACTTGCTTGCTCCCGCCCCCATCGCTGACCAGTCAGTTACGGTCCTGCATGCTCCTCTGGTAAAGACTCCATGATTCAGCCCACCTCCTCAAGGCTTTAACTCCAATCTGTTACTAACTGATATTTATATAATCCTTCAGTTTTACAAAGCACTTTTCCCACAATAGCCTTGTGAGATATTGTAGGTCTTCTTTGGTCCATTTTATAGATGAGGTACATGAGATTCTAAGAAGTAAAATGACTTATTTACAGTTTCATAGCTAATCAAGGTCAGAAGATCATACATTTAGGGCTATAAAAGGGATTTTAGAGGTCAGTTGATCCAAACCCCTAATATTACAGATGAGGAACCTAAAACCCAGAGAAGTTAAGGGACATGGTCACATATGCAATAATGGCAGAGCAGGAATTTGAACTTGGAGCTCCTCATGTCAATTCCCATTCACTTTCTATTTTACTATACTACTTCACTAGGATTTGAACCCAGGTCTCCTGACTCCCAAGTTTAACACTCTTCCATCACACTATGTTATCTTAAGTTGTAGGCAGCTTGATCAAGCATTATTCTTGTCTATAGGAAAAAGGAGTTGTTTTCTCTCTAAACTTCTAGCCTTGTTCTCTGTCTCTGAATATTTTTTTTTCAAGGTCCTGCTGATTGACCAATTCCACCCCCTTCCCAGGGAATATTTCTGGATGTATGTCAGACACACTGAAGCAAATACACAAAATTCATCCATAGTTTGGTTCTACTCAACCACTATTGACTTGGTTTTCCATATGTGCTGGTCATATTTACCCATTCTTTTGAGGTACATTCTTTACTCACACATTATGCACCATTTATTCTCTCCTCAGTGCCTCTGATCATGCAACTCCAATTCAATTTAGTTGAACAAATATTCTTTGAGGACCTGCTTTCATCAGAATATTGGTCTAGATCAGAAGTTCATTACATTTTTTGTGTCACGAACACCTTTTCAGAATAATGTTTCTAAATATGAAGGTGAGGGGGCACACTCAAGATGGCAGCATAGAAGCAGCAAAACTTCACAGCTCCCCCCATAACCACCTCAAATACCTATAAAATATGACTCTAAACAAATCTTAGAACTCCAGAATGCACAAAAGGACAGAGAAACAAAGTTCCCACTGAAGGCAACCTGGCAAGCAGATGGCAAGGGGTATATCACAGCACGCTGGGAGCCCAGACCAGCACCACATGAACCTGCAGCTGTAGCCCAAGGGCAGCCAAGGACAAACCACAGCTGTAGCTTTCAGGAGAGCGGATTGTTGGCAGCTGTGGTGGTTTCCAGAGTTATCAACCCATTAGAGACAATGACAAAGGGAAAAGGTCAGTGGAACTCAGCTAAATTTAGGGGAGAGGATCCAACTGCCCCAGAGCTAGAAGTGGCTGAAGCGGCAGCCCTGCAGCCATCTCCACATGGCTGCTTCAGAGCTGGCAGCCTGCAGATTGCAGGGGGACCAAGTGATCATTCAGAGGCTAAGTGCTCTTGCCTTGAGCTGCCTGGATCATCCTGATCACCACAATCCTCGTGGTCTGGGTAGTGGTCCTGAGGTGCATTTTCAGTGAGCCAAAGCTGGTGGAGGCTGCAGGGTTGGTGGCCTCCTAATAGCTCTGGCAGCTGCAAAAACCCCAGCAATTTGGGACAGAGCTCTCCCCTCTGAAAGCAGAGTTCTACGGAGCTCAAAAGCTAATTAATTGACTGGCAACATGAGCAGGCAAAGGAAGCAAAGCAAACCCAGCAATCCAATGTTAGATTCCTTCTTTGGGGACAAAAAGGATCAAAGCATGGAACTGGAGGAAGACAACACAGTCAGAACTCCTGCACCAAAAGCTTCTAAGAAAAATGGAAACAGGTTACAGGCCATAGAGGAGCTTAAGAAGGATTTTGAAAACCAAATAAGAGAAGTGGAGGAAAAATTGGGAAGAGAAATGAGAATGATGCAAAAAAATCATGAAAAGAGAGTCAACAACCTGACTGAAGAAAATAACACCTTAAAAATAGATTAACTCAAATGGCAAAAGAGGCCCAAAAAGCCAATGAGAAGAATGCCTTAAAAAGTCGAATTTGCCAGATGGAAAAAGAATCTCAAAAGCTTGCTGAAGAGAATAATTCCTTCAGAATTAGAGTGGAGCAAATGGAAGCAAATGACTTTATGAGAAATCAAGATACTATTAAACAGATCCAAACAAATGAAAAAATAGAAGGCAATGTGAAATATCTCCTTGAAAAAACCAC
>CM053582.1:229161081-229228831 GCA_028627135.1 Pseudochirops cupreus
TTTTCCGCTCTGTAGGCCTTTCGCGGGACTGCTTATCTCCCCCTTTCACAATCCCCACTCACAGCTGCTGCTAATCTGCTCACCTGAGAGGCTCCTCCACTCCTCCCATCCAGCCGCCCCCAGGGCACAGCCACGGCTTCAGGGCAGGCTCGTTTCGGTTCGCAGTGCTGATATGGTTCCTCGTAGCTGAGCTGACTTTAGTGGGAGGTATCTTTGTGTGTTTTGGAGTTCTAGGATTGGTTTAGAGTCCTGTTTTATGAGTATTTTGGGGTGGCTATGTGAGAGCTGCAATATGTTGCTGCTGCTACGCCGCCATCTTGGCTCCGCCCCCCTGTTGTCAGTACTATTGACTGTTCATGGTCAATGGTAGAGCTTTTTCATGACCTAAAAAAATGAACAAGCAATTCTTCATTATTCACAGTAACAGGGGAAGGCTTTGGCATAGATTAACTCAAGTCAGAAATAAACAAGGAGAGTTGACAATTGAGTACCAATTCCCATAACTTATTAAGGTCTCCATGTAAGTAACCACTAACACTATTTGCATGTGAAAATGCAGCAATTGGCACTCATCTAATTCATTTTAAAAAATGGACCAGCTGGCAGCAATAACTTAGTTGTAGAAATGTGACAGAGACAAAAACAAACATTGCTTCTCTCAGGATTAAGGAAAAAAATCCGCTATCTGTAGGGCTAGTCATAAGGGAGGGCAATTGATAGCAGTAGAGACTGCACTTCATCCAGTTCAAAGTCTGTAGCCATCATAAAGTCAGGAAGGGAGTGTCTAGGAGGCTCAGTGAATAGAGCACTGGCCCTGGAGTCAGGAGGACCTGAGTTCAAATACCTCCTCAGACACTTAACACTTACTAGCCATCTGACCTTGGGCAAGTCACTTAACCCCAACTGCCCTGCCTTCTCCCTCCAAAAAGCAAAAAAAAAGTCAGGAAGTTTTGAGTAAGCACCTATCATGTGTTCTTCTCCCTCCCCTCCCCCGCCCTGTGCCAAGCGGGTAAGAAGAGGCACAAGGGATTGAAAGTATAGTTATGTTGATATTCTCAACTCACATAGAAATGAGAACTATACAAGATGAAATATGACAAAGCACTAAATCATTTGGTAAAAATTAAGTGTTTAATAGTAAAGAGAGACTACTACAGGCAAGGCTGTCTAGAAAAAAGTTTAAGAGAAGTGGTAGGCCTTGAAATTAGCATTGAAGGAAAGATGGGCATCATAGGATTTCAAAGGAATGGGGGAAAGCATTCTAAAATTGGGAAACACCATGAACAGAGGTGTGTTGGTTGAAATAATAACAACTCTGAATCCTAGTATTTGGGACAAATTCACTTAGGATGGGAAATACATAGAATAATCCAGTGGCAAGCACAGTTGCGTAGGAGTAGCCTATGTGCCTAGGATCTCCATACGGATTAGGAAAGAAGGCAAACACGCAAGAGATATTTGGGAGGAAAGTGGCCCCAGCAGAGGTTTCACTCTATGGCAGCACCAACCATTTAAGAATCACAACTTGAGATGCATGGATCGTGGTTGCCAAAGGAAGGAAGTACATCCCTTGCCTTTGAATAGTGATATTGTGGGGCAAAGCCCCACGTTTTCTCGACTAGCTAAAGCTGTGGGTAGAAATGTATATTTCATATGCAACTGAATGTGAGAAGACTGTAGCATAGGGTCCATCTGAGTGAGTTGTAAGCAAAAAGGTTGGTGAGATGGGGTTGGAGGAATCAAAGCATGAAGACTGCCTATAGCATCATATTCTTGGTTCAGTTCTTTCTGAAAGTGGTGAGTCTGAATTTCTCTTTTTCATGCCTATCTTTTGGTAGAAGTACTAATGAGCAGAAAGGTACCCAAAAGTGGGTAATGTCAAAGGACAGAGCCATAACTAACAATTCCAACATGTAGGATAAGCACCACAAAAATATGTCTGGTGTAAGCAGCATTAATTGTGTCCTCATATCAACTTCCAGACAGTCAAGTTGGCATGAGGGAGGGATGCCCTGGATCCTGTGTGGTAAAGCCCTCAAATACCCTAAATGCTGGGAGCATACTGTTGGACACAGCACCATTGTGAATGAAGTGTAATGGCAGGGCCAGATAGGGAACGACTTCACCTGTGATACAGCCTTGTGGGGAGGCAGTGGGCTATCTGGTAGCATCTTAATTTACCTAATTATTCTTGCTATTAAATACTAAAGTAAAATGTTTCTGCCTGCATAAAAGATACAATTGCTGTCGTCACTCTCTGAATTATACCACACTGGGGCAAAACCTGCCCTAGTCCTACCCTAACCCTAGTTATGGTTCTACCAAAAGGAGAAGGAAAATTTCCAATGAATGTATAAACCATCGAATGTATGACATCTAAAAAACTGATAATGGGCCACAGTATAACATCCCTGAATCCTACTAATGGAATTCCTGGAAGCTCTCTATGGCATGCTCTGCCACCAAAAATACTTTACCTTTGTCATTTCTATTCCCATCCCTATCTCTTTTCCATTATTTTTTCCAAGCCTGCCATCCTCAATAAACCAACTATCTCCAGCTAAGTCTGCACTTGAAAAGTTTCTCTCTGCAGACTGCTACTACAAAAAGAGACTATTGAAAGTTATTTTGGAGTTTGCTTAGTAATAGCTCACCTTGAAAAATAATAACAAGGTTAGAGAAGAAGGATGTTCTATTCAATTCCTTTGTAATTAAGAGAACTTTTCAACATCTCAGTAGTCTGCATAATTGAATTACACTGTTGATTAATTTTTTTCTTAAATTATTTTTCCTCTATCCATACACATTGTTTTTTCATAATACACTTCAGTATTTAATAAAGTGGAAAGATGCTGAGGGGAGACAGGAGAAGAGATATTGTTTATGTAGAAAAGCTCCATCATTGCTATTGATTGCAATGCCTTATTATTCTCCTCACAGACACTAGACCTAATAGAAATGGAAACGAAGAAACTTCCATGTTCCAAAAGGCTTTATTGGAAGAGAAAATAAACAAATATACAGAGACACGCAATAATTCTTGGTTGGCCATGACAACATTGCTTTCAGAGGAATGATTAACCTGCATTTTAAATAGGCAGCCCACGCTTTGCTGGCACTGGGAGTTATTAGATAGAAGCCATACATAATATATAATCGGCACTCAACCGCAAAGCCTCCCGTGGGCTCAATGGCCTGTCTGTGACATATTTAAATGAGGTTGAAAACAGGTTCATAATGGCTGAAGCTGACCCTTCTTTGGGCTTTGTAGGCCACTTATTATTCAAGGCTGATTGATCTAAATTGGATTATGCGAAGCCATTCTGTCCTCCCCCCCCCCCCCCCCCAGGCACAATGCCAATATACTGGTGTATGGAGAGCTACAAGTGTATAGGAAACATGTTGGAGTGGAGCAGGTCCTGTACAGAGTTTAAAAAGCCTTTCATTCATGTCTGCTTTCTGCCACTAACTAATTCTATTGCCTTGGGCAAGTCATATAACCTCTCTGAAACTTAGTTCCCTTAACGTATAAAATGGTGGCCATAATGCTTGCACTGTCTAGCTTACAGACCACAGACTATATAAATACAAGGTATTTACAAGCTATACAAATATGTTATAACTAATTATAATATGTATATAATACAAATTCAACACATTTATTAATTATAAGCTATATACAAGACACTAATTTTTGCTTTCACCATTCGATAAACATGAAGCGCCTACTTCTTGCAGAGTCCTGTGCTTGATGAGGAAGAAAGAATCAATACAGTTTAGTTAAAACATGGTTCCTACACTCCTAGACTTTTCAGCTTATTACTTGTGAATGATTTAATAACAGACCATAAGTATTCTACTGTGCTCCAAGGCACAATGCTTACTTCATTCAGTCAGTTAATAAATATTTATTGATTATGGAGGAGAAGCATAGTAAAAGGGATAAAGCCGATCTTAGAATCAGAAAGACCTGGGTCAAATCTTCTCTTTGATATTTATTGTTTGTGTGAAACTGGGCAACTCACTTAACCTCCCAGTGCTCTGGGTAACTCTTTTTGGCTGTAAGCTGCAGGGAAGATGCTGACCTGAAGAGTACTCATCATAGGTTCTCTGTATAGGTCAGACCCTATCACTATCATTTATTGCATTTGTAACAACATTTGACAAGACTTTGGCTGTCCGTGAAGACTGGGAGTTATGGTTCTTCCAGATTGTGGAGGGGAGGAAGCTCATGTGAGATCATTACTGAAGAGCATAAAAAGGGCGTTTTGAGAGGAAGGTGGAAAAGGGAAGGAGAGCCAAGAGATGTGGGGGAGAGAAGAGGGGAAGGAAGAAGGAAGAATGAGAGAGGGAACAAGAGAAGGAGGGAGGAAAGAAGAAAGGGGGAGGAATGGAAGGAGAGAGTGCTGCCTGAGATTTTCTGAGGTTAGAGCTCTTCACAACTCCTCTGAATATGAACGTCACCCATCTTCAGTCCTAATCTTGTGAGAGTTTCCTCTCCTCTTAATTTGGGAAGAACTACAACCCCCAGGGTCTTCTTTGTTCATAAGAAATATTTACTATGCTAAACTCCGTGAAGGTGAAAAGGGAAAGAGAATACACATAAGCACCGTATGGCACTAATAGCCACTCACCTGAATCTTTTCATCAAAATATATCAAGGTCTTAGAAGTCCCTGGCTTATCCTGGCATTAATGGTCATGTACTCCACTGGACATAAGCGCTGAGGAGGTACAGCCTTTCTTACGATTCTCAGGGATCCAGTGACTTTGGAGAGTGATAATTCATTATCTAGGTATGTGGATTTATCTCATCAAAGTTGTTCTTGAGCTCCCATCCTGATAAGAATATCACATCTAATTCTTGAGCTTTCTCATTTCCAATGAGCTTTATCCATATGACCTGGGCATAATAAAGCTGACTGCCCTCTGAGGCACACAAGCATGCTTGTAAAAGAGTATGCATGAAAAAAGTTTACCCTTAGTGTAAGCTTAGTATAGTAGTAATAGGAATAGTAAACTTAGTATAAACTTAATATAAAATTAATATAAGCATAATATAAAACCAATAAACAAATAAATCATAAAATACAGTATAATAAAATATCAGCCAACCCATCATACAACAGCAGTCTTTTCCAGATCCCCAAGAGTACCTGGATATAGGTCTGATCTGAAACTAAGAAGTCATTGTTGTTGTTCAGTCATTTCAATTGTGTCCAACTCTTTGTGACCCCATTTGGTGTTTTCTTGGCAAAGATACTGCAGTGATTTGCCATTTCCTTCTGCTGCTCATTTTACGGATGAGGAAACCGAGGAAAACAGGGTAAGTGACTTGCCCAAGGTCACAAAGCTGATCAATATCTGAGGTCATATCTTAACTCAGGTCTTTCTGACTCCAGGTCTGGCACTCTATAAACTACATCTTCTTATTGTCCCCAGTACTCTCCTCTCTGGTTACTTTCTCTTCACTTTTTAGAATCTGGAGAGAGTTAATACTCTGTAATTCCCAAATCAAGAGAGTTATGTTTTTCAGTTCTTACCAATATTTCTTAACAAGTCATTATTTTTACAGTGGCAGCATACAGTTCTAAATATTAATTGGTGAAATTCTAAATTGATTGCATTTAAGGCCACTATAGAGAAACCTTGATCAAAGTGTACCTTTTGCAGTTATAAACACATTTAAAACATATTACCCTGATGTTAATTATTAAGTGGGCAATTGCTGAAAACAGAATGCCATCAGAGAGCAGAGAATGGTACCCCTGAGTCTGCCCAAGAGATCTTGTGCCCAGTAGTTCACAGGGGGATTTAGGCATAAGGAGAAAAGAGTGTCATCCAAAAAAAAAATACTCATGGAAACCATGCTTAGGCTACCCCTGAAATCCCCAGCAACATTTAGAATTTAGAGGCTTCAGTATCTAGTGAATATGTTCCCCACATTAAGGCTAACATGGGGTTACACAGATAATTAGGGTTAGGATCTCAGATTCTAGGGAGAGAATAAATACTCCAAAAGCAATAAATTTCATGGATCTCCAACTTGTTTCCTTAAATAAGTCTGGGAAATAAATAATTAGTTTTTGTTCCTAATGGGCCACTTGATGCTTGAATGATAGTTTTAATAATATAGTCTTCACATGAAGAAATAGACATTTTGGACTCATGATCTCAGCTCCAAGCTGTGGTTCAAATGGAACTTAGAAGAGTCAGTGCTTCCCTAAGCCTTAGCTACCCAGTTACAGAGAAGGATTTGTGGCCTCAGGTAGTGCATCCTAGAGGAAAGTGGGTGGGATAGGTAACTATCTCCAACAAAGAAGAGCCTTGCTTGGCACCCTTCAGGCCTTGAGCATCCATCCCCAAAACTGCATCTTCCATCACTTCCTTTGACAACTCCTTCTCTTGCTCCCCAGACCAAAAGGCCCAGTGCTATGTAGGAGGGAAGTGAAGAGGGAGAGAAGCAAACATCTTGAAAGGCCTTGCTTTTATATTTTTTTTACCCAGGTTCCCATCTTCTATGTCAGTCTTGACTCTTCCCTCTCCCCTCTCCTTCACTTCCATATGGAGGAAATTGCCAAGACTTAACTATATGACCTCCAAAGCATCACTTCCATCTTTCTTTCTCTTTCTCTCCACTCACAAGATGATGAGTCAGTTAAGATCCTTATCACTTCACCCTTGGACTATTTCATTAGCCTCTTAATTGAGGACTTTTCTTCCAGTCTCTCCCTTCTTTATCCATCTTCAGCACAGAAACCAAATTAATATTCCTAACATACAAGTCTGATCATGTCACTTCCCTGTTCAAAAATCTCCAGTCAGCCCCTTGTTGCCTTTAGCATAAAATAAAGCACAAATGCCTTAGCCTGACATTTACAGTTCTCTACATCTGTCTCTCACTTATCTTTCTGGATTTATTTCACATTATTATCCTTTGTATACTTCAAGTTTCAGCTCTACTGGCCTGCTAGCTGTTTCCTGAACTCAGCATTTCATCTTCCTTTGTACATTTGCACAGACTGTCTTCCATACCTGGGATATGTTTCTCCTTACCTCTTGGCCTCTTAGAATCCCAGGCTGTGGTGCTACCTCCTTTGTGAGACCTGTCTTGATTCCTGTAATTACTAGTGCTCTCTCCCCCCTCAAAATGTCTTATTTTCATTTATTTTTGTACATTTACTATCCAGTCATAGAATGTAAGCTCCTTGAGGGGAGGTACCATTTTGCTTCTTTGTTCTTGTGTTCCCAGGACCCGGAACTCGGATCCTTTACACAAAGGATGTGCTTAATAAATGTTCATTAGTTTTGTTGTTGTTGTTGTTATGCATTTGATAAAAGTAATGAAAAGTCAAATAACGATATAACCAATTGACGCTAATACAAAACAGACGATATGTACCTGTCACCTGGCAAAATGAGCTAAATGGTAGGAAAAGGTACAGACAGTAAGTACTGTGAGTGCAGAGAAGTTAAAATGTTGGGTTAACTTTGATCAAGTATCATTGTCCCTACCCAGGACTATGGTATTGTGCTGCTATAGGCTAGAAGACTTTCATTTTCATTTTATACTTTGCTCATCTGTAAATTAGAAGTAATAATTCTTGTGCTGTCTGCTTCTCAGAATTATTATAAGAAAAACATTTGGAAAGCACTGTATTAATGTGAGCTGTGATTATCAATAATATGATGATGAGGTAATACTACTGAGGTCAATGTATCCTTGTGACAAGGAAGGCTGGAAGCTTTTGTGCTTAAACACCCTTGCAGTTACTAAGTCAGAAATGGTTTTAGGGCGCAGGATGTCAGCAGTGATGTGTATAAATGAAACCCTGCTTAGCCTCATCCTGGTACTTGAGGTCCCATTTAAACAACCCATAGCATATTAAATGGCTCACTCCTGTGTCTAATGGCTGTGTAAAACATAACCATTATTTGTTCTTGAGGACTTCAAGCAAAGAGAAGGTAGCTGACATTTTATATGAGGAACCAAGTGAACAAAGACATAGAGTCAGGATAGAACAGGTTGTGTTCAAAGGCTAGATCGCACAATGAGTAATATGAGGAAAAGCTGACAGAGGAGATTTGCACCAGACCAGAGAGGACATTGAATTAGGCAAAGAACTCGAACCTTATTTAGTGGGTAATAGGAAACCTCTGGAAATCTTTGAGTGAACCAGAGATACGAACAGATCTATTCAAAGGGAGACTATTCTGGAAACTGTATGAAGGATGGGCTAGAGGGGGAAAGCAAATAAAGGCAGGAAGACCTGTTAGGAGACTATTGCAATAGTCTAAGCAAACGACAAAGGATTCTAAGACAGTAGCATCGGGGATAGAGATGAGAGGATAGAGGTAACAGGTTACAAGAAAAAGAGCACTGGCTTTGTAGAGTCACCTGTGAAGCTTATTAACTGTATGACATTGGGCTACACAACTTCCCCAGGCCTCAATTTCCTCATATCTAAAGTAAGGGGGTTAGAAGAGATGACCTCTCAAATCCCTCCCAAAGAGCTTGACTTGCTTTTGTCTTTTCATCTCCAGTGCTTAGCATAAAATAAGCACTTAATAAATTTTTAATTCATTTGTTCATTCCATTCATTCTGTGATCCTATAAATGTGAGAGATGTAGAGGTGGAATTGTCAAGGCTTATTAATTGATTAAATATGAACAGTGAGACTGAAGGAAGAGTCAAAGATAACGGTGGGATATTGAAAAATGAGAAAGGAAGGGCTAGTGGCAGAAAAAATAATAAAGTGAAGTGAGAAGTGGAAGAAACAGAAGAAGTTCACAGAATGGAGACATGGGCTTGGAGCTCAGAACAGAGCTTAGAACTAGATAGATAGATGGATAGATAGACAGACAGACATACGGAAAGACAGGTAGATGATATAATATGAGATAATAGAGATCTGTGGAGAGATACGTGATAGAGATGATAGATGATTTGGATAGATACCTTGATACCTAGATAGAAATTGATTATATATGTATATGTGTGTAATCTCAATAGGCTCTGGTTTGTCTTTCATTCTCAAAGAGGACCATGACATCAGAGAGATGATGACATAACTTGCAATTGACTTTGATTTGAGTGAGGGAGGGCTGTGCAAAGTTACCAGCCTCATTTTCTTCTCCAGAGCCATCTGGGTCCAGCGGCCAGGTACCAATCAGCATGACTAGGGATGGCCCAGGATACAGTGGGAGACCTTGACCCTTTTAAGCTAAAGTCTTTCCAAGTTCTCACTTTGAGTAAAGCAATGCCCATTTAGTGAATAGGCCTCTTTAAGAAGTGAATCAAAGAATAGCCCCTTTAATTTAAAAAAAAAAATCACACTGGGAGGGGAAGACCCTCAGGGATCCTGGCCAAAAGAGAAACAGTTACTATTTACTTTCACTCTGAGCCAGGAGCGCAAAAAATAACCATTAAGTGGTGCTTGGGCACCACTTATCTGGCTACTGGACCCAGATGATTCTGGAGGAGGAAGTGAGGCTGGTGACCTTGCACACCCCTCCTTCACACAAATCAAATTCAGTTGCAAGTCATGTCATCATCTCCCTGATGAGGCCACGGTCCTCTCTGAGAAAGAAGGACAAACCACAACCCGTGAGTAGTCCAAGCCACCTGAAGGGCAACCCAGCTGACCAGTTCCAGTTGGATAGCTCAGTTTGTCCTCTCCTGTACTGTTCTGTCCTCTCCCCTTACCTAAAGGTTTTCTGCCAAAAGGGAGAGAAATTTTAATAGCTTAAAGCTACCTAGTTAATTTAGGATTAACTGACTAGATTTCTTTCTCAACAACCAAGCCTTAAATCCAACTCACTCTGAAATCTCAGTAGAGATAGCAGTTGAAGTATCATAGAATTGTGGTTTGTCCTTCGTTCTAAAAGAGGAAGATGATGCCATGACTTGCAAGTGAATTGGATTTAAGTGAGGGAGGGCTGTGCAAAGTCACCAGCCTCACTTTCTCCTTTGGAGTATCTGGGTCCAGGGACCAGATATAGATCAGGACAACTGGAGGTGGTCCTGTGTCATGGAATTAGATGAGATTGCCAAGGGGGAGAGTATGTAAAGACCAGAGGACTAGCCTTGAAGAACACTTCCCTTAGATAGTCAGAAAGATAAAAAGTTAGTGAAGGATAAAGTATAGTTAGAGAGAGAAGAGAAGATAAGGAAAGTGAAGTGCCTCTGACTCCAAGAAAGTGACTAGAAGGTAGGCAAAAGTATCAAATGCTTTAAGTAAGTTTAAGGAGGTTGAGGACTGACAAAAGGTCATTTAATGATTAGGAGCAATTAATTAGTAAGCATTAATTATTTGAGGTTGAATTTGAATTTGAGTTATAGAATCAGTCAGAGGTGTAAATTCGGTGTAAATGGTTCCTTTTTGTTATTTTTCAGTCAGTGTGTCTGACCCTTTGTAACCCCATTTAGGATTTTCTTGACAAAGATACTAGAGTGGTTTGCCATTTCCTTCTCCAGTTCATTTTACAGTTGAGGAAATTGAGGCAAGCAGAGTTAAATAATCTGTCCAGGATCATATAGCTAGTGTCTGGGGCCAGATGTGAACTCAGGTCCTCCTGACTTCAGGATTGGCATTCTATCCACTGTGTCTCCTAGCTTCTCCTAAACAATTCCTAGACACCTCTATTGAATCAGAGGCTTAAACTAGGTACAAATTTAATGAAAGTACATGACTCTGTACAAGAAATGTCTTGTGATTAGTTGAAGAGAGTTAGCCACTTCCTGTGGGACATGGACAAAACAACAAACCAGTCTGGAGTGCAGAATTCTAATAGCAGGCAGTTAGGGAGAATTTCTGCCTTCTACCCCACACCTGACCAGAATTTCAAAAAGCTGAAAGCTGTGGACTCCCTATTTGCACCAGGATCAAGAGCCTAGGGCAAACTAAACACATGATAAAAGCATTAGGTTAAGCGTTTTACAAAGGCCCTGCCAAAGCCTAGTAAAGAAAAACTCAGACCAAAGGGTAACTCATGAGGACTCCAGGAAAGGAGAAAAGCATACAAGAGAGAATAGGATCAAAGGCAGAGGCAGAGAAATTGGGCCAAAGGAAAGTTAGTGAATAGCTTCTCTTCTGTTGGTAGAAGGAAGGAAAATTCCTGCATTGGGTGATGATACTGAGTTTTCAGAAATGGAGAAAGGATGATGAGGAAACTTCCAACAGAGGGTTTCAATCTCCCCAGTGAAGTAAAATGCAAAGTTGTCAGTTTCAGGCGAGAGGCAATTGGGAATGTCTAGGACCGTAGGCTTAGAACTGGAAGGGACCTTTAGTGCCAAGTCCAGCACCTTCCTTCCGCCAATTAGGAAGCCATAGCATACAAAGAGTAAGTGACTTACTCAAAATCAGAATGAGCCCAGTCTTCCTGACTCCAATGCTATCTGTTTCCCAAGTCCAAATCATATCTGTTTCCTAACTCCTAAGTCCTATCTACTACACCATGGAGAAAAAGTGATGCTGAAGGATGCAGGTAGTGTTCCTATTGCCTCTTAAATGCTGAGCTAGTTCTCTGCCATTTGATATAAGACTGGGAATGGTTTGGAACAGAGAATAAGTTGTGGGAAGGGAGCTATAAAATGAGAGTAGAACTGCAGAATAGAATAGAGTAGGTATTAATCATGGAGGCAGTGAGTAGAGGGGTCAGTTAGTTTTTAGTAAGATTCATGTATGTGAATGTTACTTTAAGTTTCCAGGGGCTACTAAGTTTTGCTATTTCTTGCAGAATGGGGCTGCGCTAAAGACTAGTTCCTCGCTGCAAAGTGGACTGTGCCAGTATTTTCAGGTGAAAAAGCTATTATCAGTTCTCAAAATGGTTTTCTGTGCTGAAAATGAGCACCAAAATCTCAAAGTGGTGAAATAAATACTGTACTTGTCTTCGAAGTTCATGAACTTAAAGGGAAGACTAGTTTGACAGTTCTGGCAGTAAAAGTTAGCCACCTGAGTCAGTTTCTAGAGTTCATGTTTTTGCACTGTTGACAGGCTTTGTCGTTCCAACCCCCCTCCCAAAACAAACAAAAAAACCCATCAGTATATCCCATTAGTTTTTTAAAATTAATTTATTTAATTTTTAATTTATGGAATGAAGCAAGCATTTCCATATCATAGTACAATTTTAAAAATTGTACATGGAACTGCAAATCTATTATGTGCAACATACTATTCCTTTTAAATATATAATAAAGTTATCATATACATTTCTTTTTTTTTTAATTTCTTCTCTTTTGTCCCATTAGTTTTGTGATGAGCAATAGTAAGTGATTCTTTTCCCTGGAAACAGTAATAGTACAGTAAGCTGACCTCAATTGGATACTCAGGATTAATCTTTCTGCTCATAGTATGAATTATATATGATTTGAAAGGTACTAAGAAAGCCCCTCCTATCCCACCTCTAAAATATCTCCCTCTCATTACTAGAAATTTTCCTAAAGCTTTATATATTTCTTTGTACTTGCAAAGATATATTTCTTTGCACTGAACCATTGTCCTTGTTAAAATATGAATTCCAACTTTGCCACTAAATAACTTTTTGATTCAAGGTAAATGACTTAAGATTTCAGGCTTCAATTTCCCTGTCTGTCAAATAAGGATAATAGCTGCCCCTGTCTGGCTTACATATTTGTAATGCAAATCAAGTGAAAAAAAATGTCCACACAAATGCTCAGGACAGTTAAAAGCACTATGCTACGTACAGTTATTATTCCACCCAGGAGAAAAATCAAACCATAAGCTCTTCTCTCTCAGATCGAGAAAGCTAGCCTTAATTTCCATCTTGTTTTGTTCTCTTCTCTAAATTTTCCAATTGACTCACAGGTTCTCAGCCTTTGGGAGGCCAGACGCTAGCAGAACTGAGAAGATCTGAGTTAATCAGACAAGATTGTTGAGAGCAGAGAAGCTAAGTCTCAGAATGGGGTTAGTCTGAATTAATTTTGCCTCCAAGTAGGCTATTTTGGAATTAGCTGTGTGTGCTCTTTGGTCCAGGGGGATGTGTCACCTCGGGGACTCTGACATAAACTCTTAAACTTCCTTGTTCCTTGCTTTTAACTTTGTTGCCAGTTACTTTTGCCTGATTTTGCCTTCCGGTACACTGCTTTTTAACTATCTTGGAACTGCTTTTACCTAGAGGAATATTTGAATGTCTTTCTTAAAAGAAAAATGTTCATCTGAATCAACTTCTGGGTGATTCCTCACATATGGTACCCCAACTAGAATGTTATCTAACAGTCACAGGAAAAAAAATGTGACATTAATTTTCATTTTTGTTACATATGTTTCTTTCTCAAGGATCTGTGACTTCATCTCAGTGTGAATTACTTGAAATAGACATATTCTTACCTATAGTTTATATATATATATATATATGTATATATATATATATATATGTATATATACAGTTCTAGAAAGTTGCTTGAGGCACAGAAACTAAGTGATGTGTCAGTGGTCATGTAACTAGTAAATTTCCAAGGTAGAATTTAAAATCAAGTATTCTTGACCACCAATTCAGAACTCTATTCATAATTCCAAATTCACCCCTCTACTCATTACAACATATAGACCAGCCGTTCTCAACCTGTGGTTTATGTTCAGTTTAAATACATCCTGCATATCAGATATTTACATTATGATTCATAACAGTAGCAAAATTACCATTATGAAGTAGCAACAAAAATAATTTTATGGTTGGGGGTCACCACAACATGAGGAACTGTATTAAAGGGTCGCGACATTAGGAAGGTTGAGAACCACTGATATAGACTCTTATTACATGATTTAGTCTTATTTGTCAAATTATTGAATTCTAAACTCTCAAAAGAGTTCATTGTGGAGAAGCAAATGAGTACAAACCAGGCTATAGTCTCTCCTCCTAGGACGATTAGATTTCACTGGTAGTAATGGGAATTTCATAAAGACACTGGAGTTTATATAATTATAAAGATAGGGAGAAAGGGATATTAGAGGCCATCTAATCCAGCCCTTTTCTTTATAGAAAAGAAAACTCAGGCCCAGACAGCTTAAGTGATTTTTCCCAAGGTCACACAAGTAGCAAACATTGAAAGAGGTAAAATTGGAAACCAGATTCTCTTATGCTACAGCCAGTGCCAATTCCACAGTATTAAACTGTCTTGCCTCCTTTGGTTCTCTCAAGGTCTCTTCTGAGGTTCAGAAATAACTAATCTGCCTTAGCCTTTTTTAAAAAAAACCTTTCTCATTAATTGTTAAAATCTCAAGCCTAATAATTTCTTTTGTTTGTTTTTTATGTCATTGAAGCTATGGGACAGAAATGGCATGCTTGCCATTTAAATTATGACATTGAGGAAATATCTCATTTGATTGTCGCAACAACCCTTTGAGGTGGGTGCTGTCATAATCCCCAGTTTATAGCTGAGGAAACTGAGGCAAACAGAGGTTAAGTGACTTGCCCAGGGTCACATAGCTTATTGAGTCTCTAAGTCCATATTTGAACTCAGGTCTTCCTGATTCCAGGTCCAGCACTCCAACTGTGGCACCATCTACCTGGCATTATCTGCAGGATTTGCTTTTCTTCACTGAGTTGTTTTGCTTTCTCTAATTCTCTGATAGAAATTCCAATAGGACAGAAAATACATTCTAATTAAAAACATAAAACCTTGGCAGATTTCACCTCAAGCAAATGCTTTTGGGGTTTGGGGTTATATTTAGTATGTCCTATTCATCAAAATAAAATTAAACTCCAAAAAGAAAACCACCATATTTTTAATTTTTAAGCTCTTTAGCAGTTACAGCTAAATACATATATGTAAGAACCAGAATGGTAGAGAAGAAAAAGAATCCTAGATTTAGAAGAAGACGACAAAGAGGAAGATGAAGAAGAAGAAGAAAAAGATGATGATGATGATGATGAAGATAAAGATAAAGATGATCAAGTCTTGATTCTTACACGTTCACTTCATGTCTCCAGCCTATTTCTTCATCTGGTAAAACAAGAGTGGACTAATTGGTTTTTGAGGTTCCTTCCAATTCTAGATTCAGTACTCTATAGTCCTATGATGCCTCCATCCTCTTTCCCCTATTCTATAAAATGAGGAAGTTGAACTAGATGATTTCTAAGATTCTTTACAGAATTAATACTGCATGATATTCTATATGTATCAAACTGGTAGGCTCACTGAAAAACTAGGTGCTTCATTAAAAAAAAAGACAGTAAGGAAAGCTGTCAGACAGTAGTTTCCCCCTACCCCCTCCCATAGAGTAGAATAAATCACTTGTTTTCTCATTTATTACTAGTCTCAAAGGCACAAGGCTAGGCACAACTCTTGTTGCATTGAGCTGTATCGATAAGGTATCCAGAGGCAGTCAATCTTAACCATACTTCAAGGTAAAACAACCAATTGGTTCACTGTTCAACATCTGTGATATTGACAGATTCCTAAAGAAAACAGAGGGTTGTTTTCTTTGCTTTGCAAGAAAATCACAAACAGCAGGGGCATTGTTGGATTGAGTTTTCAAAATGTAGCTGTATCAAGTCATTCTTATATTTCCAAACTAAGAGTCACTTCATCAGGATTTACCTTGCCAAAGGTATCTATTTTCCATTAAGTGCAAATGACATTCACAGAAACCCATCTCTCAGTGTCAGAGATGACCTCTGGTAAAAAGACGTGCTTCTGGATGCTTTTTAACCCCCTTCCTCCCAACTTCATTCTCAGATAATCTTTAGGTTACATTTCTCCACATAATAACTCTGGTGACAACAGCATAAATTCAGGAAATTAACAACAGGAGAGCTCTTCTGTACTCTTCTTTTCACAAGTCTCTCCCATGGATGGGTCACTTTTACTTCTGGAAATACAGAAGAATCCCTGGAATAAAGTGTAGAGAGCAGTCTAAAGGACCAAGAATCATTGGATTTGGGTTCAAGGTTCAGTTCTGCCACAAATTAATGTGCAATTTTGGTAAAGTCACTTTACCTCTAAGGGCCTCAATTTTCTCGTCTGCCAAGTGGAGATTTGCCTCAAAGAGATTTCTGGAAGATCATTTGAGAAAAATGTATGAATGTTCTATGCAAATGTGAAAACTTATTATTAGTGACCCATTAAATTCAGCCCACACTTAAACATCTAATTTGCCACATAGCAGGGATATATGTATGTATGTATATGTATTTACACATATGCATATATATACATATATGTTTGTGTGTGTGAAAAACAATTCAATCTCTGCCTTCAAGGAGGATACGGTCCAGTAAGAGAATAAGACATATACAAGTAACTCTAATACAAATCAGAACATGGTAAGTATATAAAAATGTCAGGTTGAAAAAGATGAGGGACTGAAAAGTGGGATATTACTTCAAGCAAGAAAAAGCTGCATAAAAGAGTTTTTTCAGGTGTTCAGGGCATCCTTTCTCAGCAAGGAAAATACCCTCTGAATTTGCAAAGACATCTCTGGGGCCTGGAGAAGATCAGAGGAGAGATAGTGTTCCAGTTTTTCTAAAACATAGAGTATGTAAAGGATTAGGAGTTTGTAGTTTAGCCTGCAAGTGATGGTAAGATATTTAAAGCCTTTGAGCAAGGGATTAATGTAATGAGACTTGTACGTTAGGAAGATTACTGCAAATGACAAGCTTAGATGCTTGGGAGGATGGTGTTGCCATCAAAAGAGATAGAGAAATTAGAAGGAAGGACAGGTTTGGGGGAGAAAGAAGATGACAGTTTTGACCATTCAAGTTTGAAATGCCCATGGGACCTGTGAGTGCCAGATGGAAGTGTGATTGGAGGTCAGAAGAGAGGCCCCAGGGTAGAAGTAAAGATTAGGGAATCATCTCCACAGAGATGATAATTAAACTAATGGAGTAAATGAGAACACAAAGGCAGACAGTATGGAGTGTAGGAAGAGAAAAGAGAGGCAAAGGAGAGAACTATGGGGAATAACCACACTTAGGGGAAAGGAAAAGAAAGGAGTCTTTGACCTTGGGGTCAATACCTCCGTGGAATATTGTGCAGTAATGGGATTTCTGGGTCACAGGATATAAATGCCTTAGTAAATTTCCTCTCTTGGTTCCAAACTATTTACCAGAATAGACATTGGCTCCATCGCAGTGCATCAGTAAGATGGAAGTCACCTTTAATTATCACTAATGTGTTCTGCAAGGTCATCTGCTGGAGGTAAGAAGCAAAAAGATATAGTATCCTCAGGGGAAATCCACATTTCAAGTGATGGCACCCAATGAGAGGAAAAGATTACGGATGAAAACAAGTCTGTTAATGGAGGCAGGCAAATATTTGTTAAATTGTAATTGTTAAATTGTACCCAACATCATCACTACTTGGTCTGTACCACACACAAATCAAAGAAAGAGGAAAAGGACTCATGTGTACAAAAATATGTATAGTAGCTTTTTCAAGATGGGAAAGAACTGAGGGGATACCCATCAATTAGGGAATAACTGAACAACTCATGGTATAAGAATGGGATGAGATACTATTGTACTGTTAGAAATAATTAAAGGGATGGTTTCAGAGAAACCTGGGAAGATTTGTGAACCAATACAGTGAGAAGTGAAAAAAAACAAGAAAAAAAATTTATATGATAACAATAACATTATAAAGACAGATAACTTTCAAGAATTCTGGTTAATGCAATGACTACCTCTGATTCCAGAGGTCTCATGGTAAAAATATACCACCCATATCCTAAGAGAGAAGCGATGACCTCAGGGAAATTTTTTTTTATATGGTCACTGTGGGAATTTGTCTTGCTTGATTATGACTTCATGGTGGAGGTGAGCTTTAAAAGATGGGTAGAGTTTGACCCTCTAACTTAGTTTCTTTGAGACCATAGATAGGGAATGTATCTCTCTAGACCTCAGTTTTCTCCTTTGTAAAATGAAGGAATTGTACTAGAAGATCTCTGATATCTCTTCCAGCTCTAATCCCTAAGAAACCCCAATGTTCTTAACTAAATGAGATATTTGTAAAAAGCACTTAGCACAGCATCTGGCATGTAGTAAATGGCTAATACTTATTCCCTTAAAATAAAACAAACCTCCAATATGTTGTCAAAGAGCACAAAATTCCCAAAATGACTAGCTATAAAGGTGCGTGTGTGTTTGTGTGTGTATATGTGTGTTTATTCATTCCTGTGTCTGTACACATGTGCACACAGGGAATGGAAGAGCGAGGGAAAACTGAGTGAAGGAAGAATAGGCTATAATGAACCTGGCATGTGAATGGGGCAATGAGGATACTAGGTTTACTAAAATAGAATGTTCACATTGGCATAGCAAATAAAGTTGGGAGTAGATAGGACAAGGTTCGATTTTTGAAAGCCCTTGGAAACAAAGCAGAGGAGTTTAGGCTTCATGCAAAGGGGGAGGAAGAATCCCAGAAGGTTATTAAAGATGTGATAGAATGTGAGTTATCTCTAGCAGGAGAAGCACCAGCAGTGACTTCCAGTTCTTACCAGCAGGATTTAGTTTCCAAAGCTTTGAAAATACACCCCCCCCTCCAAAGAAAAGCTTTTCTTACTTCTTGGCAGAGGTGGGGGACTATGCTGCATATAATGACAGACTTTTTTGATATACTCGTTAGTTTTGTAAAACAATCTCTCTCTCCCTCCTCCTCTCTCCCCCTCCCCCTTTTTCTCTCTGGCTCTCCCTCTCTATCTCTCTGTCTGTCTGTCTGTCTGTCTCTCTCTCTCTCTCTCTCTCTCACACACACACACACACACACACACACACACACACACACACACACTTTTTTTTTTACTCTAGTATAAAAAATGGCTCCCTAGGAGGGAGATGAAGGAGTTATCAAGAAATATTGAAAATATAAAAACAGAGGACATTGAATAAAATTTATTTGAAAAAAATTAAAAGTGCCGGTTTATTAGTCAAACCAGGGTGTTGAAATTTCAACAAACTGAAGTAAACAGGAGCCAACTAATTGAGATCCTCAATTGAGCTGACTTAAAAAGTAGTAGAGAGAGGGCAGAGTAGTGGGTAGAGGATGGCCCTGGAAACCGGACTGGAGTTGAAGTCCTATCTCTGTCCCATGTGATCATGGGAAAGGTATCAATGTCCCAGGCAGCTAAGTCCATAGATTACAGATAAGATGCCATTCTGCACCAGTGAAGAAGAGTTTCCAAATGGCCACACTCTGATAAAATCACATGTCCAGTCCAAAGTAACAGTAACAACCACAGTAATAGTTGTTGCCGGCCCCTTGACATGCTACAAGAGTCTTAGTCAGCAAACAAATTCAGTAATGGTCACTGAACTGAGTGAGGCACAAAAGTGACCCAGACATTAGAAATATTTTCAACAAAGAGAAGTGAAACAAAAAGAGGAGTTTCTGATAAATCCTCAGCCTTCCAGGAAACTAAACCAATTGAACACCTTCATCCTTCCTCTCCCAAAGTATCCTGGTGAATTTAGGCTTTTCTGTAATTCTGACCAACTTCAAAGCTCCAGTCTCTGAAGGTCTTGAATGTGATTTGAAAAGCTCAGATCAATTATTATGATTTTCCTTCTTCTACTTACCTCTCACTAGTTAGGACCCCTATGGCTTCTCATCAATGCCACTGACTAATTAACTCTTGCCATTCAATGAATGATTGTCTTAGAAGAAACACATTAACACACCTTCTGAGGGATTTATATGGAAATGACTATGCAACTTTCCTGGAAACTGATGAATTGTATGAGCAGGGGCAAATAGCAGAGGGAAAGTTATTCTATACCCACTATTAACTTCTGCACAATTCCTTTCATGAAGTAGGCTATTTAGCACCTGGAGAAATCCTCCACTGAGTTGATTCAGGGAATCTGTATTTACTACCGAGTCTGGTTAAGTATCGAAAAAACTCATATAGCACAACAGCAAACAGGAGAGGGTTACCTTACTGTGCCTTTATTCAGGATAATTGGTTTTCTGATCTGTCTTCATGTCAAATCAATAATGACGTTAAAGACAAATTACTATATATATATTGTAGCCTTTCAGTGCTACTATGTACATGTATGTAACCACAGAAGAGGACATGAATTTATTTGAATAGTTCAGTTGGATCTATGATTTCATTAGTGTGGGAACTCTCTCCAGTGAGGGCCAACATTTGACTTTGTTGTGGTTGGTGAAGATGATTGGAGTCCTAGCTGGTTCTACAATGTGTTCTCCAGTCTAACCAGAAAAATTACTTTCCTGGTGGCTTCACAGTATTTGTGTAGCTATGAGAGGGATCCTTGGAAGAAAAATCTGTGGCCTTCAAGAAAAAGCAATAAGGAGCTAGCTTGGCTTATTTTTCCTTTCCTTTTTTTTTTCTTCCTTTCTCTTCTTGGTGGATGTCATCTCCAGTTAATTTACCTTAGGAATCATCTTCAGTGATAGAAACTAATTAAGGTTTTATGGAACAAGTGGATTTTGAAAGAGGTACTTGAAGGCAGTTTATTAGGTTGATAGAAAAGGAAGTATTTCAGAATGCAATAGAAGAAACTCGAGTAGGTAAATTAATAATCAGATGAAGGAAAAATAATTGGGGCATGGAGGGGACTAACTCGAAACTTTTCACTACTTGCACTCTCTCCTACCCACTTACCACATTATGCTCATTATTTCTTCTACTCCTTTGGTCAAATTGTTCCTCCAAAATGAGAATATTTTTCCCCTTCTCTCCAAATCTTGCTCATTCATCAAGAATGAGTTTAAATCGCATCCCTATGAGGCCTTTTTTGCCCTCAGTGACCTTCCTAATTTCTGATATACTACAGCACTCAGCATCTTTGCCACAGTCTAGTAGGACCTGTTTATATGTACCTCGTCAGGTTCTATGTTTCATGTAAGTAAAGGTTACCCAGTTGGACCATATGCCCCATGAGCTCAGGGTCTATATTTTCTGCCATTTCTTGGTTTAGCAAAGGACTCATCAGATGACCAGTAAAGATTTGTTGAATTGAAATGTGGCAAGGAACAAGGCTGATAGGGGTAATCTCTAGATGTTTGTATAGTATAGCCAACATTGACACCCAAGGCAGTGCTACTGTGATCCTTAGACTCTTCAGGAAATCTATAGCATGGTCCAGAGGTTGTATGGGATATCCATACACTTAGAAACACATTGAAGCTAAGTTCAGATTCTCAAACCATTTTTAGAATGGAATTGCATTCTATGCCTATAGCACCGCAGAAGCCCTACTCAAAGACCCCTGAAGATAAAAAAATGAAAATGTACTAATAAGTTGCATTCAGTTTGTATATGTATGTGGTGGTACACACAAAGTGGGAAGTCTTTATGAAGTAGATTTTTAGGGAACCAAACTAATGCCAAACATAGCTCACTATGTTTTATCAAACATCTAAATTGTGATTTGTGGGGTAATGTGATTCAACTCATGGCATAAATAAATTCTTATAATATTGAATGGTTACAGTGGTGCTTAAAGCAAGCCAACATGATAGATAAAATAGGCTGCAATCTCTGCGATATGATTTGTGAGGCACTGGGAAAACCACTCTGATCCAAAATGTCTTCGTCACTGCTGCCTGAGGTCCTGCCAGGTTCTACAGGTTCCAGCTTTAACTTTCAGTCTTTCCTTCTTTTGCTCCCTCAGTTTTATAATAATAAATCCTTAACATCTCAGTTTGAAATGGCTTATTAGACCCAGTGATAAGAAAGCTTGTTATTGTTGTTGTTGAATTGTTTTCAGTTGTGTACAACTCTTAGTGACCTCATTCGGGGTTTTCTTGGGAAAGATGCTGGAGTGATTTGTCATTTCCTCCTCCAACTCATTTTACATATGAGGAAACTGTGGCAAACTGGGTTGAGGGACTTGTCCAGGGTCACACAGCTACTAAGAGTCTGAGGCCAGATTTGAACACAGGAGGATGAGTCTTCCTGACTCTAGACCTTGCATTCTACCATCTTGCTGCCTCCAATATGAAATTTAAGGTACAATAAAAGTACTGGACAGCTGGAGTGGGATAGGGCACTGAAATTAGGGGAAAGGGTACACAAAAGTAAAGTTGGGGGGCTTAAAATAACAAAAATCTAAATAAAAATCTCACAAGTTCCTTTAAGGGTGGCCCTGGCAAGGTCCCATGGCATTTGTTGGAAGAGAATTACCTGTCTTCATTGGGGCTGAACAAAGCATTTAATTCTTGTTAGTTTCTATGATGTGTAGTCTCTATTTTCTCCTGACTCTGGCTCAGCTTCACTATAACAGCCGTCACAGGGAGGTGGGAAGATGGGGGTGGACTGACCTGAAGCCATTTTGACTGACTGTGCATTAATAGCTGCAGCTGCAATCTAGAAACACTTTTCTCACAAAGAGCTGGACTTACAATTGCCCTCTCACTGAGCTGGGAATGAATCAGTGTGGGTTGAAAGATAAATCCCTCAGAGTTGGATGGTGAATAGCAAGCTAACAGCACATTTATTACAAGGTGTGAATCACTTGCTTGACTTTTTTTTGTTCTTAGAACTTTGCCATTTTTCCCAAAACATATTCCAAAAATAGGGAACTTCAAGCCCAGTGAATGAGAAAAATATATATATAAATGGACCTGCTTTTAAGTATATTGTGATAAATAAGGGGAGAGGAATATAAAATCAGCACACAATGACAAATATATGTTATTGTTAGGTTGTGCTTGTACCAGGCAAGCATGTTTACCTGTCAGGCTCCTTATTTATGTTCCAGACTATTCAAAGGATCATAGATTTATAGTGGGACGAGACCTTAAAGTTCATCAGATCCATCCCCCTGGAAACTTAAACCCAGGAGAGTTCAGTGACTTTCCCAAAATCCAATTAGTAGTAAGTATAAGAGCAAAGAATTTGAACTCATGGTCTTAAAACCAAGCCCAGTGTTCTTTTCCCTATACCTCATTGCCTCCTGTCAACCAGACCGAACTGGTCTCTAACCCGTGGATGGCCAGAGTTGAACAGAGAAGGTTTAGAGACAGGACAGACAGGAATCAAACAGAAGTTTAATTTCAAAGTTAAGGAAACAACTTATAAGCAAGGACACATGTGCCAGGGCCCTGCCCTTAGTGGAGGGACCTGAGGCACTGTGGGGAAATTTCATTACTTATACCAATGGTAGCTCAGTGAGCTGTAGCCCAGACAATGAGGGTTAACATCAGCAATGTGACAGGTTTGATTCATGGCAGGGCCTCATGACTAGAACTTGTATAAGCTTGTCTGGTGCTTGTCCAAGCTCAGAGAACACCTGGTGTTGGTCAAAGTAATACAGTGATTATGTGATTTTACAAAGGGTGAACACAAAGGATCGTTGTTATGTCAAGCTCAGGGTAAAGGTTGCTTGCTGGGCTTTAGCTGTAGAAAACAGGGTGTCTCCCAATATCTTTACTTTTTCCCCTTTTGGCCAAAGGGAGGGGTCTGAAAGAACCCCTACCCTTCTGGTCAATAAAGGCAGGTATGAGCCGAGATACAGAGGCCAATTGGGCCAGAATGACATATTGTCCAAGGGGTTAGTTCCTTGAGGAAACCTATGCGGGAAGTATGTCCCAGGTATCATTGATA
Organism: Pseudochirops cupreus; assembly: GCA_028627135.1. Classification (NCBI taxonomy): domain Eukaryota; kingdom Metazoa; phylum Chordata; class Mammalia; order Diprotodontia; family Pseudocheiridae; genus Pseudochirops; species Pseudochirops cupreus. Next base: position 229,184,619 of record CM053582.1, read on the forward strand.
GTCATGGTTTGTTTGCAAGCAGAAAAGAGAGGGGTCCAAGAACATAGAGGGAGAAAATGCTAACACATGTTTAATTAGGGCCTTGGTGGTTGGGCATACAGCAAAAGGGAAGAAGAAAAAAAACAAACTAGGACAGTATACGCAGTCCTCATCCAGAAACTTGGGACAGCTATCTCATCTGGATATCGGCTGCTTCTGGGTCCATACTAGATGAATCTTGTGAGGTCCCTGGAAGATTCTGCAGTCTACTCAGGAGCCAGGGCTTTCTTCAAATGATCCAGAAGTCCACACCCACAAGTTTGGCAGCTATGGGAGTAGTCAGAAGGACCTTAGAAGACATATGGGTTGACAATTGTGAGAAAATTCCTCGTATCAATCTTTGGGTCTGAGTTTCTGGAGAGTATAACATAAGTCCTTAGTTAAAAGCACGTAGAGATGGTCCAGTTTCCCAGCCACATAGGGTTAGGTTTGCCTATATTAATAAACATCAAGTCTCCTCGTATTCTAAGAATGCATTAAAACAGCACATTTTGAGTCCCAGATGTCTCATGTAGTTATCTGGATGCCAGATATCTTTTCTTAACAATATGCTTTATTCTCAGAACAATTCTAAAAGGTGTTTACTTCTCTGGTTCTAAATCTAGAGGTTCCTAGATAATTCTGACTTAATATAATTTATTAAATTCGGTTCTTCAATTTTGAAACATCAGAGAATTTCAGTTTATATACCATTTGCTATTTCTATTCTTACTTAAATCCTGTACCTGATATAAGAATCTTTAAAAAAATTATGAGGTTCCAACCGTAAAATGAGTTCTTCTCCCTTTTACAATTATCAGACAGCTACTTTAAATTGATTTCACTTTCATTACCATTATCAATACAATTTATGTGTAAAATCCTTAATCCAATTTTGAGAACTTATTACTGAAACATACTGAAAGCCTGAATTTCCATGATAGATAAATTTGGAAGCCAATCACATAATCCTGTTGCTTTTTCAAAGTCGATTATTCCATTTATTTAAAAAACTTTTACATCTTCATCTTATTACTTTGTCTAATCATTTCTTCCTTAGGAGGATATTATCCCTATGTTATAATTTGATCACAAATCAATCTATTATTCAACAGATTTGGTATTGTACTTACAAACCTCTTGATTATAGAAATTTGCTAAAAAAGGAAAAAAGATGGAAATAGTTATATAATGGCATACATCATAACAGAGGGAAAAACTCCCCTAGCTCTGTTTGATTCCAGGCATGAGTCATATCTGACAGTCAATCATGTAGTTGCAAGGCATCAAAAGCAAGGCTTATGATTAACCAGGTGGGAAAATTTCCTTTTCAGAAAGGGAATAACACAATGGGGAAATAGAATCAGGAGGATTCTACCTTGGGCCATGTCAAAGTCATCTCCAAAACTTTTTCTCACAATTTAGCAGTTCCCTGATTGCAACACATGACATTTTCTATTTTTTTTACTTCATGACAATTCAGATAGATATCCCTGTAATCAAAACTCAAAACAATAGTAAATTACTTTCCAGGGAAGCTTTACCTTAAAAAGTAAAATTCCACTAACCACAACTTGAATATCTTGGCTTGAATATCTTTCCTGATGTTTTCTTAACAGTTCACATTTCATTTATATTTTACTAATAAATTTAAGCTACACATATTCAGGGGCTTCAAACAAATAGTAAATATCTGATGGTTGACTCATCATTGTTACGTTGAAACTATATCTTTAAACCATCCTATACACTTTCATAATAGCCAAGATTTTCACATGAAAATTTGCTGTTATAATAAAATTATTATTATCTGCTTTATTACAAAAGCTACCTCATTAAATACTTAATAGTTTTCAAGTATCTATTTTATCAAATGCCTAATTCATATGTAATAGCATCCAGATTAAAAAGTTGTTTTATCTAACAGCATTTCTATAACAATGGTCTCTCAAATTTCACAATATAAGAAAATTTAGAAATACAATAATAACATAAATAACGTGTATTCAAAACATGAAACAATACTTCAGATGACATAAATTGCATTTCAAAATTATCACATGTGAAAATTATTAATCTTATTACCTTTGATATTTTAAATGTATTTTAAAGTTATATGGTGTGGAACAATTGCATTCAATTAAAGAAATAATAATAATGTAGTGCTTAGCATATGCAAGTCACTGTGTTAAGCACTTTACAATCATTGTTTTAATCTGCACAACAACCCTGGGAGGTGGATACTATTATTATTTTTCTCTTTACAGATCAGGAAACAGGGATAAACAGAGATAAGAAAATGTGTCTAAGATTATTACACAACTAATAAATTTCTGCAACCAGAATGTAATTCAAGGTTTCCTACATTTTTCCAGCATTTTTTAAACACTTGTGTTTGGGAATCTGATCTGAGATGAGAAGGGTTAATAGAGTAAAGGAGAGAGGTTCTCTGAACTAGGGTGGTCACAGGACATCTTTGGTTCCATGGGTGAGAAACTTGTGTCCTTGAGGACACATGTGACCTTCTAGGTCCTTGAGTACAGCATTTTGACTGAGTACAAGTTTTACAGAACAAATCTTTTTATTAAGGGGATTTGTTCTGTGAAATTTGGCTTCAGTCAAAGGGCCATATTTGAGGGCCTATAGGGCCATATGTGACCTCGAGGCTGCAGGTTCCCATCCCCTGGTTTAAACAATTGTTTCTCTTTTCATAGTCAAAGAAGGGTTAATAAGAGGTGACTATAAGGTACAAACCATTTATAGGCTTTTTTTTCTTCCCCCCTGGGAGTACTTCCAAACTACCTACCTTCCTTCATTACCCTAAAACAATGAGGCTATTAACCTTGTCATTTACTTTTAACCTTTATAAAATTTAATGCTTGTTTTTCCTTAAAACAAATTCTACAGGGTGGTAGAAACTTACTAAGATAATTCAGAAAGGAGTGAGTTCCTGGAATTGCCCCCCAAGTCTGAGGAGTTCCCTGCCCTGCAATCTTAAAATGATTAATCTTCAAACTCCTTAATCTGCTAAAATGTTTTGAGTAGTTCCACAAACTTTGATTATCTGACTTTATTTCTATAATTCTAATATAGCCAAAGGAAAAAAGTGACTTGTGGATTTTTTTTCCTTTTTCTCTTTTCTTATAACCTAATCTCCCACAAAAAGCCTAAAGTGGGAGTTAGTCCTACTTACTGTGACATTTATTTCAAGTATGAAAGTTCTTTAATCTTCCCCAGTGTTCTTTGGCTACAGCCCTTAGAAGTTTTTCTGACTGAGCACATTTAAAATCTTTCAGGTAACAGAATCTCCACAGACATTTTACATGACACAGACATTTTACATTTTACAAAGACACACAAACAAAACAACAAGACAGATACAAAAAGACACAATTTAAACAAAGCACACAGTTACAGTCCATAGCTGGGCATGCATTTACCAGTTTAGCAGAGGCATGGAGCTAAACAAACACTCTCATAGGCTGTGAAGAGCAGGGTGGAGTGGAGATGAAGCAAAGCTGGAAGAGAGCAGGTATGAGCCTTCTGGTCTGTGGAAGCCAAAGCCAAACAAAGCAGGTAGGAACAGTTGGTTGGGAAAACAGAGTGTGCAGAAAGGACATCCTTACCAGATTGATTTGACACAGATCAGGTCACTAAAGGGCCCTGGATTTTTTATTAAGAGATCAACTTCATTATAAATCCTGGAACTCCTGAAATGTTAAAAGCATCCCTTTGTGACATTGAGAGATGTTCATGTTTTTTGTCCCCAAGAAGCTAAAATATTTACATAACTAAATGATTCCTCTTCCTAAAGTAAAATGTGAATCTTGTTTCTCTCCTATCTAAAAACTTACAGTCTACTAAGTCCAGGTTCTTTAATTTGCCATTAAACATTTCCTGATACTATAGCCTTAATCTATCAAACTATATTACTTATTCCCTGGACACTTTTCCTGTTTTTGCCTCTTTGCTTGTTTTTTTTTCCTATCTAAAAAGTTCTTTCCTTAAATATTACTTGGTAAAAATCTTATGAGTCCTGTAAGTCCATCTTAAATGTCTATTTTTCTATGAAACATTCCCTGACTCCCTCTACCCCAGCCAGAAGTAAACATTCTCTTCTCTGATCCTTCATGGGACTTTGTCTTCTAACACTTGCTACAGTTTGGTTGTGTTATAGTTACTGGTGTACACGCTGTATCTTATACTAGACTATAAGCTCTCTAAGGTAAATATGCTTTTTTCATCTTTGCAGTTTCCTACTGCCATTCAACAAGGCCTTAAACACAGTAAGGACTTATTAAATAAGGACCAAATTGAAACTGTAGAACTAGGGCCAAAAAAAGAAAATATCTATAGTGCGTGGACTTTGTTATCCATCATGGTTCTTTTTGACATATAGAACAGGAATGACATTTATTTAATTAAAAATCCACTTAATTTATATCCTATGTTTTGGAAAATTTGGATAATTTTAGATATCTGTGTATATGTATATATACACATGTGTATATGTTTATATGTACACACGTATGTCTACACACATATTATATATACACATATATAATTACAGAATAAGTATTGTGGCTCCCAGTCATTGTCCAAATATGTAAGCAGCTATTGAAGATGAATTGTCAGCTCTGCTGACACTGGAATCAGCTTTATTAGGTAACTAATTGAATAAAAATGGGGTTAGAGACACAAAACAAAGGGAAGAAAGAGAAAACAGTGAATAACTGTTCATTTGATTCCCTCTGGAATGAGCTTGTTTCCTGCTTCCTTGCTATTAATGAAAAGAAATCCAATTTGTTCTACATGGCAAAGTTTGTAATTTATACGCTTATTAATTCTTAGCTCTGGCTGGACCTTTTTGAGAACTATGATCTTTAAAGCATTTATTCTCCAAGTCAATCAAACTTCTACTGTAAACAAAACAGAGTAGATCTACCCTAAAATGCTCCTACAAAATTTCTCCCTGAGTAAAACAGGTCTTGAAGCATGGAAGTGATGAGGTCAAAAACTCAAGTAGAAACTGGGCTTGGACTTGGTTTGAGTGCAGGCCCTTCCCTGGACAGTCACTTAGCCTTAATGGGTCTTATTTTCCCCATCTGAATAATAGGAAAAGTAAGACAGACACTATAGGATCATTGTGAGGAAAAGCAATTTGTAAACAATAAATCCCATACAAATGTCAGTTAGTGTTATCATTTTTGTTCTTATCATTAGCAAACCCAATATGGTACCTCAGAAAGGTAGATGAATTTGGATACAGATGCCCTAGGTTTGAATCTTGGTCAAGCTCCTGAGCTTCTCTGGGCCTTGGTTTCCTCAACAATGATTTTGGATTCTACAGTTTTTAAAGTACCTTCCATCTCCAAACCAATGAGCCTATTACATTTATGATTCTGACCATTCAGCATCAATCACAAGCATTTTACTTGATAGTTGTGGTACAGTGTAACTGGATCTCAAATATGAGCTGAAATGCCTCATACCTAGCTAATAGACGTCTATCTACGTATAAAGGTAAGTCAGTTAGTTGTAAAGACTTTTCTTCATGACTCACCAGGCTCTTGATGGAAAATCCCCAGCTCTCACTCCTTTTTGGGTTAGGATAAATGAGACCCTTTAACCTTCATTTCTGCCACCAAAATAAAAACTCCCACCCTATCCCTCACCTAATCCCTCCCACATTGACACTTTTTATCCTCTGAGAAGAAATATGTCTTCACTTAATGAAAGTCAATAATTGTGGGTAAATGGTGAGAAGAACAAGTCCTGACTGTGTTCCTCTATTCACACACAAATTATAAAGCCTTCCTGTATTCCTGACATTCCCCCATTAGATCATCCGTTTAAAAAATTTATGTTTTAAGTTTCTAATATTGACTCCATTTAGCACCTTAGTGTAAATGTTTATATCAAATTATTTTCTATCCTGACCAGTGAATTTCAGAAACCTGGGAAAATGAGAGTGCTGATGTAAGTAGAAAGAAGGCAGGAGAATACAGGAACCTGGGGAACTGATGGGGGAAGGATTTATATAACTTTGCACATTGGGCATCAAGGGAATAATCCACAAACACTAGATTCCTAGTTGTGAGAGGGATCAGCAAGAGGAGGAGGGACATGGAAGGAGAACTTGGGCGGATGCAAAAGTCACACATTGTTGACAATGGTTAAGTCCTGTGGGAACCCAATTACCTACACCTCTTTCAAATTGAACTTGCTGCCTCTTTAAAATACCTCGCATCTTTTCACTTCTTACCTCAGATTTTCTTCATGTTCTACTTAAAGTAGTGAGGTATGGACTGTTAGAAAAACTGGTTTTTGAAATTTTAGGGGAAGAAGAGAGCTATCTCTTCACAAGCTTCACAGCTTTGTGCATCCTAGAAAGTTTGCATTGCTATCTAAATCTGTTAAACAAAAATACCAAAACTAGGAAATAATCAATCACAAAGATCATAGGATTGAGAGTTTGAAGGGACCTGAGTCCAACTTCCCCACTCAACCAATATTTATATCTCCATCCATTATCTACTATATTCAAGGCATTTTGTGAGGCAGTTAGGAGGTACAGAGAAGAATGAGTCTAGTAAAAGGCCTTACTCTCTGTCCCCTCCAATCCATATTTCATACTATTGTAATGCTCATCTTATTAAGTCACTCCTTTCCTCAAAAATCATCAGTTGTTACCAATTGCCTAGTGAAGAAAGTTGAAATTCCTTTGTCTTTCCATAATTGGTCACCACCTGGCCTTTTCTGTCTTTGCTCATAGACTCCCCTCCATATATTATTCATTCCCACAAAACTGAGGTGATCCCCACATAGCATGTGCCCTCTCCATTCCTGCCTCTGTGATCAAATTCCCTCCTTCTTCCTTTTCACCTCTGAAATTTTTTCCATCCTTTAGAATTTAGCTTAGATGTTCATTTTCCATGAAACCTCCCTTGATCTCCCTTTTCAAGAATGATCCCCGCTGCCCAAGACCTCTCAAAATACTTTGTTTTCTATTTCTCTGAATTTCTCCAATGCACTAAGAGTAGTAACTGTAGCGTAATGGATAGAAAGCTAGGAAAGCATGACACCTGCCCATGACGCCTACTGACTGTATAACCCTGGGCAAGTCACTTAATATCACAGTGCTCCCAGGCTACCGTCTAACACTAATTTACAGAATAAGTATCTCTCTGTAGCTGTAGATGGAGTTTCCTCACCAGGAGTTGCCTATGCTGATGAAATCCTAAGTCCAAAATGCTCTTATCATGTATTATTGTTTGTTGTAATTATCTTCTATAGTTAAATTAATTGAATAAGGCATTTTCTGTCCTCAAGGAACTTACAGTTTAATGGTAGAGACAACATATTTATCTTAGGAATTTAACATTAATATATGAAAACATACTTAATAAGACAGTTTGTTTATAGAAGGGCAGAGAAGGGAAGGATCACTACAGAAGGGAACTGACCAGAGTCTCCTTGGGGAGTTTTAATTTCAAGTGGGCCTCCAACAGGGGCAGCATGGAATTTGGATTTGGAATCAGGAACACTTGTATTCAATCTTGTCTCTGGCAGTAACTATGTGGCCATGGGCAAGTTCTTTTGTCTTCCTCAGACTTAGTTTCCTCATCTGTAAAATAGAGATAGTAATGACTACCTCACAGGGTCTTCATGAGGCTTAAATCAGATGATATATGTAAAGCATTTGGCAAACCTTAAAGCATTATATATGTCAGTGATCATGACTAGGCTAGAAGTATGATGAAGGATATGGGCATTCTGATGAGGAAGATGGTACCCTACATGGAAGAAAAATGTAAAAATATGTGGGAGAGTGGGGAAGAGACCATTTTAGCAAGAATAAAAGATCCAGATAATAAATATTTTTAATTGAACTAAATGTAGTACAGTGAGAGAGAAAGTTCAAGGGATAAAATGGGACCAGATTATAGAAGACTTTGAATGCCAAGTTAAAGAATCTCCAATGAAATTCCTTTTAAGGTAGTGGGCATGATGAAGAAATCTCCATGCTATACGTTGGTAGGAAGGGGAGACCAAGAGATGTATAGAATCTCATAGAATCTTTAGGAGTCAGAGAAATTATAAAATGATAATTTCTAGAAAGAGTCCTGGAAAAAAAAATCATGTGGACATATATTAGAACTAGCCAATCTAGTGTTTGCCTGCTGAGAACCCAATTTCCTTGAACCCTTGTCTAACATTAGTTAGTTCCACCATGTTTATCAATTAGCTTATGTTTGTGTGTGGAACAAGAATTACAATTATTACTTTTTGGTTATTACTTCTTATTACTGAAAATCTACTTAAAATTTGTTTCAGTCAATTTGGCCAAACTATAGGTGACAAAGAGCCAGGGGAGTTGAGAAGAGGTGACACAGATATTGCTGGGATCAGAGCAAGCAACATAATTATCAGACTTACAGGTTTGGGGACTGTGTGACTTCAGCATCTTTAGTGTCCCAGGGCAGTACATGAGGCAACTGGATATGCAGGGGGCTTATACTCTGGAGGAGAGCACCAGGTTTCTGGGAAAGGGACTTATATGAGGTTGCAGTTACTAAGCAGAAAATGTGGGTTCAGCAGTAAGCCCACCAATCAGGTAGCAAGAGGAACAAAAACAGGTTTGAGGAACAAGGCATTGGGATGTGGTTTGAGGACACTCATGCTAGGGAAATAGTCCATTTGTGAAAGTACATGTTTGGGAAAGAAAGCCTATTTAGGAAAGAGCCCATTTAGCACAAGGTATTGCCTTGAAGACCTTGCACAAATGTTGCTTCAAGGCACTCAGGGGTCAATTTTGCTCCTGCTAAAAGCTGGGCCCCTAGATCTAGTCTATAAACTATGGGTTTTATTTTTACTAGTTGAAAATATCACTAGTAAAATGACCTCTGGGTCACCATTTATCATCATTAGAATATTTATCAAGTACACTTGTTATTGTCATAATCATCATCACCTTTCCTATAACCAAAACAGAATTTGAGCCCTTATTTCAAATCTAGGTTATTTCATCTATACCTAGAGGTCATTTCCAACTCTAGATCTTTGTTCTAGGGGCATTGCCTTGGTCCAACCTCCTCATTTTATAGATGGGCAAATGTAAACCCATAGACCTTAAGTGACTTGACTAAGGATGCACAGGTACCTCAGGCAGGATTTGAGTCTTGACTCCAGATGTGCTCTCTTTTCCTCTATGGCAAGCTATCTCCCATAGTGCACTTTGTAGCTAATTCACCTCCTTCAAGATCCCCCTTGTATTTCTCTCTTGTGTTTATTTACTACTCTCTTTTTGGAGGAGGCCTCTTTTCTGCCCAAGTCTCGGACACCCAACCATCCCTAGGTTGTTGGTATATTTCCTACCAAGCAACACTTCTCATACCTTGGTGTCAAACTCTCAGTCTACAGGCAGAACCATTTTAAAATGTAATTTGGAAAAGTTTAACAAAACCAATAAAAATACAATAAAATGTGGATTACATTTGAAAACTGTTAATATACAGCTACCTGCAGATGGACTCCAATTTTATTTTAATTTGACCATTTTAGGACATTCATATCCTTGAATCCCACTCAGGTCCTTTCCCTTACCTCCAGTTGCTCAAGCCAGTTTAACTCCTTAACTTCCACAACACTCCTACGACTTAGTATAATGACTTATGGTGTTAGTTAATTCATTGCCATGGAAACTGAGTCAGCACTTAGAATCAGGGGTGGCTCCACTGATAGCTGTCCTCCAAGGCACTCATCTCCAAAAGCAAATCCACAAGGACATATACTCAGCTCTCTATCCATACACTTGTGCCTTCCAAGTGTGTTAAACTCCTCGTTTAATCCAGAAACCATAGTGTTCTCCATAGAAATATTCCCACCACAGGTGATGATTGGGCAGCCTGCAGATACCTTTTCTGCTATATGTAAGTATTTAAGATGCCTTCACACCTAGGAATACAACTGTCATTTACTCTGCCAACAACAAGTTTCAGGATTGCAATTATTCTCTTACCATTTGGTTAGCTATAGAAAAATAAACTGGGACATTAGCATATACTCCCCAACCTAAAGTTCCCTAGCCAACAGTGCCAGTAACAGAAAGCCCACCCACCAGTCTATGGTCTTCATACACATTGAGTTCTGGCATATGAATTACCATGAACTATGTGCTGGAAAAAGTTACTCATTTAGCTTTCCCATAAGTGTAAGAGTTATGGTACTTGGGTAGACCATATGTCTATATAGAGGCCTACTAACATGGTATGTGTCCAGGCCTATGATACATAAACCACTCTCCCTCCAAATACTTACATTATGTGTCTCAAGAATTCCACCAGACATAAGCCTTTTTAAGCACCAGCTCTGTTCTTTTGCAGAAGAGGATTTTATAGTGCCAAACCACATTCTGAAGTGGATTTTCTCTTTCATTCTTTCAGGGCCTATCCTTAGGGAATCACTGTAACTTCTTCCCATCCCACCATCTTCTGACCACTTGTCAATTTGAAGGGAAAGAAGCTGAAGACTTTTGCCAACAGTCTTCAAATTGTTACCAACACACATGGCAGCAGTCTAGCTCAATTTGCCTCCCCTGAGTAGTTTACCTTTCTGATTATGATCTTCAAGGTTCAGTTCCTAGTACACACAGGTTCCTGCTCACTCTACTATTGGACTTCATCCATTGGAAGAATCCTTTGTCCCTGACCTCCTTCTGATTAACTGGTTCCTCCCAGAAATTCCAAGTTAAGGAGGAGGATTATGTTAACCATGTCTTCATTCCTCTCAAGGATGCACTTTGGGCTCTCCTGGACTTTCTCTATAATGCCCCATAGTAGAAAGATACCCTCATTTCCCCCTGCCCTTTTCAGCTCCCTTTTATGTGTTGTCTTCCACCATTAGAATATAAGCTCCTTGAGGGCAGGAACTGGCTTTCTTTCTGTTTATATTTGCATTCACAGTGCCCAGAACATAGTAAGTGTTTAATATATGCTTCTTTCCTTGACATCTCGCCCAAATGATGGTGGCTGCTCAAATACTGGAAACTGCTTATTGATCTGCAAGTACTCTCAGAGTTTGGGTTTTGTTTTGGTGTTTCCTACCTCTTGTCTGACTCAATGATATAACAAACTTCCCACCAAACAAAAAGATCAAGACTCAGGGTCATAGAACTAGAACTTGGAGGATGCTCAGAGGACACCTGGGCCAATCACTGTTAATACTACCTCAGAACACCAGATGTGGTCATCTAAATCCATCAACACAAACTGCTTCCCACCTCCACAACAGGAAAATGTGTCAGCAGCATACATACATACATATATACATACATACGTACATAATAATGTGGTTCCGAGGCCAGCCTTGTTTCCACTCATTGAAAAGGCTGACGGGAATTTAAAAGTGTAGGCTCTAGGTAGGCAGATACCAAAACTTGAAAGGGGAAAAGGAAACAGTATGTGAGGTCAAATGGGGAAAATAGCATCCCAAACTTGGAAGATAAGATGAAAAGGAACACTGAAGTATTCCTGGAGGAGCTAGCAATTGACAGAGTTTTTAAAGAATTAGTAAAAGGAAGGATGATGAGAGGTCATTTGGTGTATTAAGGTATGGGAGTATGGGCTATATACAGGGGGCAGCAAGCAGTCAGTCTAGTTTAGCTAAAGTGTTGAAAAGGTAGATGTGAATAGCAAAAGATAAGCCTGGAAAAGTGTGACCTTTATTTAATAGGCAATGGAAAACAGTTGGTGGGTTTGGGAGAGCGACTTGACAAGATCAATACATTAGAAAGACAAATCTGGGAATGGTATGAAAGATGGATTGAGTCAGGGAGAGAGAGACTAGAGGTAAGAAAGGCTACTAGTCTAGGGGGTTGGAAATGAAAGCCTATCCTAGGATTGTCGCAGTGGAAATAGAGTGCAGGGGACAGATGGGAAAGGTTTTTTAAATAATTTTTTAAAATGAAGATGAACCTTCTCTCCCACTCATCCCCCCTTTCATTGAAAAAGAAAGAAAAACAAAACTCCCATTGCAAACATGTATAGTTAAGTAAAATTACTGCATTGGCATGTCTTTATGACTAGATATATATATGGGGAGAGAGAGAGAGAGAGAGAGAAAGAGAGAGAGAGAGAGAGGGAGAGAGAGATATGTGTGTGTGTGTGTGCATGCGTGTGTATATACATACACACATGGGAGAGACATGTATATGAATACATGAGAAAAATATGTATGTAGGTGTATACATGAGAGACATATTTATGTGTGAATACATATGAGAGAGACATATACATAGACATGTGTGTATGTGTTTGTATATATCTTGCTCCAAATTCTGAATTCATCACCTCCCTATCAGGAAGTGGGCAACCTGTTTAATAGTAAGCTCTCTGGAACTGTGGTTTGTCATTGTCTTGATCAGAGTGCCCAAGTCTTTAAAAGTTGTTTGTCTTTACAATATTGCTGTTATTGTGAAGACTGTTCTCTTTGTTCTGCTCATTTTATTCAGCACTAATTCAAACAAGTCTTCCTGTTTCAGAGAAATGATCCCTTTCATCATTACTTATAGCACAGTAGAATCCTATCACATTTGTATATCTTAACTTATTCAGTCATTCCTCAATGAATCACGGATGGAGTTGCATAACTTGGTAATAGATTCTTCCCATTTCCTCTCCTCTAATACCTAGTTAAAGATAATACCAATTTAACTGAGCAAACATACATTGAGCTCCTACTATATGCAAGATACTGTGCCTTTATATATTTGTATATAGCATATATATATTTATATATAACATATATGCCTCTATATATAAAACAGCTTAAAGTTTGCATAGTACTTCATGTACATTATCTGATTTAAGCCTCACAATAATGATGAGAGAATTCATCAAAGTCCTATGTGCTAGGTACTACAGATATTATTATCCCTATTTGAAAAAGGAGGAAGCTGAGATTTAGAAAAGTTGTGACTTGCTCATGGTTATACAGATAACCAGTGTCAGAGATGGAATTTCATCCCAAGTTTTCCTGACTCCCAAGTCCAGTGAACACAGTACCAAGACCATCTGAGAAATATGCATTCTACTTGGGGGATAGAGTATGTACACAAACATATATGATACAAAATTAAGGGGTGACAGAACTAACAATTTGAGGGTAAGGAGGTCAGAGAAGCCTTCATAGAGGAAATGGTACCTGAGTTGTGACTTGAAGGAAGAAAAGGTTTCATACTGTCAAAGGGGAAGGAATGTTTGGGGGACTAGGTACTACTAACAGAAATTATAAAGTAAGAAATATGAATAGGTTTAGTAGAAAAGGCATTAATGCATTTGGAGGCAATGCGGAAAGAGTGCTGGATTTGGAGAGAGAGGGTCTTCATTCAAATCCTGACCCTGTTTCATATGTGACTTTGAACAAGTTACTTAACTCCTCTGTGACTCACTTTCTCCACTGTAAAATGAGGGTGAGCCAGATGACCCCCAAGTTTCCTTGTAACTCTAAATCTAGCATCCAGTGATCCTGTAATAAACTCATATTAGGACATATTATCTTTCAGGTACTGCTCATACATCCAGGTAGAGCTGTCCTCTAGGCAGCTGAGGATCCAAGCCTAGTATTTAGGAGAAAGGCCAAAGTCATAAATAAAGACTTGTGCATCATCTGCTTAGAGATAATAGTTGAAACCGTGAAGAGTGAGTGAGATTGCCAGGAGAGATCATTTATTCATTCATTCATTCATTAAAAAGGGGGTAGAGGGCTAGCCCTAGAACCTTGGGCATTACTCATCTTAAGGGGATGGGAAGAAGATGAAAGTCTATCACAAGAGGAAGCAAAGAAAGAATTTGAAAAGTAGGCAGAGATCCAGAAGATAGCCAGGAAGCCGGAAGAGAAGAAATCACACCAAAAGCTCAGTGGCAAATGGTGTCCAGTCAATCAAGAAGCATTTGTTGAGCACCTGTGATATGCCAGGTACAGTGCTTAATACTAGGATTATAAAGAAAGGCAAAATAAAGTTCCTGTTCTCAAGAAACTCACAAAGAGATCAAGATTAGCCCCACTTGATTTGGAAACTAGGAGATCATTAATGGTCTTAGAGTATCTTCTTTTGAGTACTGAGGACAGAGACAATACTGTAAAGAATTGTGGAAAAAGTAGGTGGTCAGGGAATGGAGCCAACAAGTATAGACAGCTTTCAAGCACTGAACAACTTTTCCATCCTTCGCACCTGAAATATTATATTAATTCAATAAGTAACAAATTAAAGAGGACTTCTAGGTGGGCAAATGTGTTCCTCTATCATCTACCCAATTCCCTTTAGGCCCTATTTGAAAGCAGGAGATGGAGGCATTGCCTCTCATGCAGGCACTTGGCAGCCTTGGGAAGCTGTTTCTCAAAGGCCATCGATTTCAGAATCTTTGTAAACACCACTGCACACCTCTCACCTGAATCTCAGTCTTGCTTTTAGGATGTGTTTCCATGTTTATTGGAGATTCTGCATTCCCTCAAGGAGAGAATACCTACTTAATTCTGGTAAGCACATTACAGAGTGAATGAGTATAATTCCAAACTATTTTGTGAGACTTTAAAATTGGATTAGTTGACTTTTCTCAAGGGAACTGCTAAATTTGTTCAAATTCAACGCATGTTCATTTTTCTCAGCCTTCTACAGATCTACACTCCCCATGCCGATGAGTTAAATTCCTTAATCAGAATATGCCAAGTCATTAAATAATGACTAAAATTTCAGAAGCACAGTTTGTTTTCTTTTTTTTTATTTTATGAATGGCCTTCCCCATAGACACAAAAGAAGGACATTTATTGCTTGACAGCTGTGCATTACATGTGGGCAGCTAGGTGGCACAGCAGATAGGGTGCGCAGTCTGGAGTCAGGAAGACTCATCTTCCTGAGTTCAAATCTGGCCTCAAATACTTACTAGATGTGTGACCCTGGGCAAGTCACTTAATCCTGTTTGCCTCAATTTCCTCATCTATAAATTGAGCTGGAGAAGGAAATGGCAAATCACTCTAATATCTTTGCCAAGAAAACCCCAAATGGGGTCATGAAAAATCAGATGCCAATGAAAATGACTAAACAAAACATTACATTCCCCTATCCTGTCCACTCTCTACCCACCTGCTCTCCCCAGTTCATTTATAACATGGACACAAGAATAATTTTTTCTTTTTTAAGAAAAATATTGACTTTTATTGTGCTTTTACATCACCTTCATTTCCATATATATCCCTTCCTTCTCTTCTAGCTAGTGAGCCATTCCTTTAGAAAAAATTGAGGAAAAAAAATCTGTTCTGCAAAGACACCCCACAGATGAACTGAATCTAACAGTGTATACAATTTTTCACACCCATCATCCCCCACTTCTACAAAGAAGAGAAAGAAGGCATTTTTTCATCTTTTCTTTCAGGCCAATTTTTTTTTCATTGTAATTACTTAGAATTCGGTATCTTTTTTTTTCTTTCCATTTGTCATTGTCATTTTGTACACTGTTTTCCTGGTCCTTTTTACCTCTATCTGTACTGCTTCTTATATGTCTTCCCATGCTTGTCTGAATTCTTCATATTCCTCATTTTTACGGTTCACAAGTATTCCATTACATTCATGTACTAAAATTTGCTTAGCCATTCTCAAATCATTGGGTACCTGCTTTGCTTCCAGTTCTCTCCTACTTCAGAAAGTACTAATCCTATCCAATCCAAAAAAATATTAAGTACCTTCCATATACCAGGCACTCTGCTATGCACTGGGGATACAATTGATAAAAAAAAATGGAACAGTTCTTGCTCTTAAGTAGCTTACAATCTAAAGGGAGAAAAAAACACAAAAGAAGGCAGGAAAGCTGGGGGAAGGGAGATAGGAGTGCAGGACACCAGAGGGTATGCAGCATGGGTGCATCTTTGTTCATTTTGTTTCTTTGGAATTGAAACCAGGAAGGACAACAGATGCAAAATAAAGTGAGCTGAGAGTACTGTTTCTGCCCTCTGTAAATGAAGGCGTTGGGAGGAGTCTGGCCTTCTGCCCTCCAATCAGAGGCTAGAAGCAAGGTAGCGTCAATCAAGGCTTGAGTTAGCAGCATGTGGAAGGGGAATCTTTTTCAGTGGAGTTGAAGCCACAGGCAGCAGATGCAAAATGAAAAACTATTATAAATATGTTGGTATTTGGCGACCTTCCTGTTTTGTTTTTTTTTATCTCTTTGGGGTATATACCTAACAGTGGACAGTCTAAGGGTCTGTATATCTTAATCACTTTCTTATAATTCTGGAACATTTCCCAGAATGATTTAGCCAATTCACAACTTTGCCAGTGGGGTATTAGTGTCTCTGTCTTTCTACAGCCCCTCCAACATTGAGCGTTTCTGTCTTTTGTTGTCTTTACTGGTTTGCTGGGTGTGAAGTAAAACTTGGAATTATTCTGATGTATACATTTTTATTTTTAGGGATTTAGAGCAAATTTTTACATGGTCATTAATAGTTTATAATTCTTCTTTTGAGGATTGTTCATTCATAAAGTACAATTTGTTCCCTTAAAAAACACAAGATCCAGTATGGTGTTGTCCAACAGACATCATGGTATAGTGGAAAAAAAATAAACTCTGAGTGAGGAGATATCAGTTGGCTCAAATTCCAGCTCTGTCACTGTATGAAGAATAAATGACAATTAATTTCACATCTTTGTGCTTCAGTTTTCTCATCTGTAAAATAAGGAGGTTAATCTAGTTTTTCCCCTAAAATCCCTTCAAGTTCCAAGTGCCTGTCTATGACTGTCTGTTGCAAAACTGAAGCTTACCTTACATTTAAGCAAAAGAGACATTCATCCATAGGATTTACTGTGATCTCAGAAAGCCAGAAGAAAGCTTCTTCTCTACCTCCACGTCTCCATTCCCATATTTTACATAAGAAAAACATCCCTGTCTACTATGCTTACTGTTATCTCAAGAGACACAGAGTAAAGGGATAAACTACAAATATCCCTAAGAGGAGAAATACAATGGCAGAAATCAAGATGACTAATTGGTTTCAGATCATTTGTTGAAAAATTTATATAGAATAAGAAAGAGAGAAGTGGGGATACTAAGTGCCAGGGAATAGGGGATGGATGGGAAGATGGGACATGCAGTATGGAGAAAAATAGGAGAAGTGAATGGCAAAGGGGAAAATAGATGACAACATTGACCAATTTTATTGTTTTGATCAGGACTAGACTTCTGATAGATTGGGTTGATGTGTGCAGTGGGAAGGGCCAAACTTGAGTTGTCTGGGACTATGAGCTAGGCAGACCCACAGCATTAGTCAAAAGTTGGATAGATATTAGATTAAGAGAGTAAGACAGTGGGGATTTTCTTTGAGGGGTTAGCACCCAGAGATTTGAGTCCCAAAAGTGTATTTGAAATCAAGATATCAGTCTATAAAGAAAAGAATTTTTAAAAACTATAAAGGACATATGAAGAAAGATGCTATCTACATCCAGAGAAAGAACTGATAAATGCAAGTATGTATAGAATATTTTTTTACACACATACACACAG
Organism: Pseudochirops cupreus; assembly: GCA_028627135.1. Lineage (NCBI taxonomy): Eukaryota > Metazoa > Chordata > Mammalia > Diprotodontia > Pseudocheiridae > Pseudochirops > Pseudochirops cupreus. The sequence continues at coordinate 229,202,186 of CM053582.1, forward strand.
CTATGGGGGACAGAGAAAGGAAAAAAGGAAATTTACATGATAATTTTGTTGTATATTTGATAGTAGATTTGAGGTTTCATGTATAATCTTTTTTATTGTACTGTGTTATGAAAATGCTTATTTTATTACATAAATTAAAAAGAAAATGAAAAAAGAATAGGTAGGACACATTTTTTGTTGTTGTTGTTCAGTCATTTTCAGTCTAACCCTTCATGTCCCCATTTAGGGTTTTCATGGCAAAGATACTGAAGTGGTTTGCCATTTCCTTCTCCAGCTCATCTTGCAGATAAGGAAGCTGAAGCAAATAGGTTAATTGACTTGTCTAGGGTCACACAGTGTGTGTCTGAGGCCAGATTTGAATTCAAGAAGATGAATCTTCCTGACTCTAGACCCTTCATGTTATCCCTTGTGCCGCCTAGCTGCCCAAAGAAACAAATACCCTTAGCCAAAAATCCAAACTGAGTTCAACATCCATGGTGTTTATCCAAGTAGAGATGGGACAGGTGACTGATCTTTGAAAGATGGTCAAATTTCAGGCAGGTAGGTTGTCACTGGACATCAGAGGATATCAGTCATAGAACCCAGTTACTAGGGAATGGCTATCAAAGGTTGAAACACAAGAACGGTAGATATGACATGATACTGAAACTGTCTGAGTTACTAACATAGGGTTAGTCTATATATGCTCCCTACCTTGGATATAGTTGATTTTACAGCCTGAGACAAAGGTAAGTGCAGTTTGTAGTTTAGTGACAATAGCTTCAAAGGTTAGAGGGATAGATGAATAAAAAGCCAAGTAAATAATTATGGTCTCCATTCAAAGGACAGTACCTTGTTGGTAATTGTTTTTTGGTTTTTTTTCACCAGCTTCCTCATCAAATCAATGAGTAGTTTTAAAATACTTGGACCCCAAGGAGGAGAAGGAGTGAGAAATTGTGAGGGGAAGGTGGAAAGAAGGTTAAAATGGATGGGGATAAGTCATATTTGTGGGGTTTTTTTTGTCCTTTAAAGATCAATTTTATTGATGCCTTATGTTTTTACAGTCATCAGTTCTGTATATACTACTATTGCCCCCATCCCTAGGAATTGGACCTTCCCTTATAGCAAAGAAAAAAAAATGTTAAGTGAAAACAACTGATATTATAACTGACAATGTACACAACATCCTATCCTTGCAGTCCTCCATCTTTCTGCTGAGAAGATGAAGATAACTTTCATTATCCGTTTTCCCAAACCATTATTGTTTATTCAGTTATTCAAAATTGAGCTTCCATTTAGTGATCTCTTCACAGACATTGTAGTCAACTGTGAGTTTTGTTCTGGTTCTCTTTATTTCACTCCATATTATTTCATAAAAATCTTACCGTCTTTCTCTGAATTCCTTATATTCATTCTTTCTTACCACAGAGAAATATCCCATTGTAGACCAGAATTTGTTCAACCATTCCCCCATTCAAAAAGCACCCTGATTTGTTTCCAGTTCTTTACTATCACAGAAAGACAAGCTATGAGTTTGCTGGTATATTTATTGTTTTTCACATGGAATTCTAGTTAGTCTTTGTTTCTATGTAAAGCATAATCACAGCTAAGGTGGTAAACTGGAGAATGGTTCATAGGCTATGGAAAAATTCCATTCCAGAGTTTTATATTTATGGGAAAAGAGACTGGAAATGTCTGCTTTATACTGTTCATTCTGGCAATGCTGTGCCTATATCCAAGGTTGTTTTTTTTTTTAGCGCAAGAGAATGAAAAGTTAATTTTACCAATGTTGGACCCCATCCTATACTCTAAGACAAAGGTTCTTAACCTTTTTGGTCTCTTTTGACTCCTTTGGAAATCTATTAAAGGTTCTAGACTCCCTTTTTTAAAATTCATAATTGAAGGAAATGTTATATCTCAGAGGTTAGTGAAAATAAATATTTTTCTACCTAAATTTGGAGATCCCCTCAACTCAGTTCACAGACCCTGTTGCAAGTCTGTGGACCCAGGTTAAAAGCATCTGCTCTTGGATCAATACTGTCCAAAGGTGGAGAGGATGCAAGGAACTTTAGGGTCAATGGTTCTTTGTTTCAGCATGAAGTCTCCCTTGCAGCCTGCTTTGACTTTTAACTCTGGTGCCAGTCACTGGGCTCTTGCATTTTATCTCTGTGACCAAAACCTTGCTTTTGTCTCCCAATGTAAGTGAGCATCTGGGCTCCTACCTTATCACTCCATGCCTCAGTTCTTGCTTCTGTTTCATTTCAAAGATCACCGTTCCTCCAAAGCTGGGGTCTTGTTCTTTCTGTCATGTTCTTTCAGTTATTTAAAATACTTGCACAATATCCCCTAAGTCCTCCCGACCTTTTGTCTAGGTAAGCGTCACTTACTGGTAGATTTCCCTGAGACTGACAGCTCTGTTTGGTTGGACCTCAGGCCATTAGTTACAACTAAATCCCCTGGTTCTTAATTTTCTCTCTCCATCTTCTCACAAGACCTTGTGTTTACTTCTCTACTTGCTGTTTCGTGCTCCCCAGCTACACCTCCACTAGAATATAAATTCCTTGAGTAATGAGACTATTTTGATTTTTTGTCTTTGTATTTCTGAGACCCAACCCAAGTTCTTACACATAGTAAGCTTGATAAATATTTGTGGATTGACTGTCTGTGATTTCATTACTGTGGAGGATTCCCTAGTGAGGAAAAACTTGATCTCCCAATGCAGACAACTTAGAGTTTTTGTGAGCTACCAGGGTATTTGGATGGCTTTGGATCATAGAATGAGAGCTGGAAGGGCTCTCAAAGGTCATCTAGTACAACCACCTCATTTTACAGATGAGGAAACTGAGGCCCAAAGAAGCTAAATGGTTGGAGATACATGACAGAGCAATGCTTTGAACTCAGTTGTTCTGACTCCAGAACAAGGTTCTTTCCGTTGTACATGCTTCTTGGGATGTCTTGGTTATGGGGTCATATAGCTAATATATTTCAGAAGCAAGAGTGGAAACCAGATCTCCCTGACTCTAACACACTCTATGTACAAGTATTTAATAAATAGTTGTTGGATTGCATCAGATCTCAGTGGTACCAACTACTTGCTTAGACTTTGTTCTCTTACCTAGCTCTTAGAAAACCCTGATTTGTCCTGTCCTCATGAGATGTGCCTGATTTCTCAGTCCCCATCCTCTCCAGTTTGACCCATTATGCCACTGACTGAACCCACTTGTCATAAATGTTTCCTTTGAAATCTGTTCTCTGTCCCTTTCAGCATAATATCCTTCTCAGTTTTTTTTTTCTCTCTCTCTGGAAGATGAGTAATGTAATGAGTGCAGCACTGTGACTTTCATAGCCACATGGACATTTTACTTGTAAGCTCTGTTTACCCAGAATAGGAAAACCATGACCTTTGGCCCCTTCTATAATCACCAAGACCATTCCAACCATTTATCTTGATCTGCCTTGCTATTGTTCTTTAACCATCATTAGAGTCATCTAATTAGAGATAATCCAATTAAGATCTTTCCTCCTTTGTGTTGTTCTAAGGAAATTGAACTCTGGTTACTTTTCCCTCCCCACCCCTGCAGTGCTTGTATGTCTCCCCAACACTCCTAGATTCATGGCAGACATTTATTTTTAATAAGAAAACCAAGAGTTTCATTAAGATGTGTTTTTGAGATCTCCTCCAGGTTGCTATTCAGTTTGTGCTAGTTTTGTTAACAGCTAATTGGTTTCAGATCACTAAGTCGTCGTTTGTTTATACGTTGAGATGGCAGCTACATACAAATAAATAATTTTCTTCCTTGCTGAGAGGATGTAATCAACATATTGTGACCTTTTCACATAACTGTCTAGTGTAGGATATAGTACTTTGCAAGCTGACTGTGAGCACTATGTACTTGACCTACTCCATAATGATGGCATATGGGTGAATATGGTCCTGTCAAGTCTCTTTTCTTTCTATTCTTGACTCTCCCCACCCCTCTAAACGAGAAATTTATTTTGATGGTCCCAGAAAAGCATTCAGTATAAGACTGGAATTAGATAAAATAGAATCCCAGAGGTGCAAAAGACCTTATCAATCAGATTGGTCAAATTCTCTCACTTTACAGGTGGGAAATAAAGACCCAGAGGGATGAGGTGACTTTTCCAGAAGCCAGAGTGAAACTGAAATCACAGAATTGTTAATCCAGTGTTTTTGCCACCGTATGGACCTCTTTTCTTTTCATCCATATTGAACTGTGACCTTCAGTTTAAATGAGTTTAGATTTTTTAAAAATTCATCAATATTTTTATTTTTATATCACATTCATTTTGGAATTTATTCTCCCTCACTCCCTGCCCTACCCCAAGTCTTATATCAAAGAAGAAAAAAAGCAATTCGACAAAACTAACACATGAGTGATGTCTGATAGTATGTGAAAATGTTCCATATACATGAGCCCACCTTTTTTTTTTTTTTGGTGCTAACCTTGGGGGATTCTAATAACATAGCATTCAGTTGTTGCTTTTCTTCTTTTCCGCCTCTTCCTCTGCCTCCTCCTCTTCCTTCTCCTCCTTTTCCTTCTTCTTCTGTTCCTCCTCCTTCTTCCCTCTTAAATTACTATAGTCATTGAGAATATGATTCTCCTGGCTCTGCTTATTTCAATCTCCATCAGTTCAAAAAGATTCAATTTTGAATCAAGAGTATGAAATAAAATTGCGATATCATTGTTAAAGTAATGAAAAATGGCGGTTGATGTTTATTATTCTCTTAAATGTATTTCTGCTATTGGCCACACTGTGTTCACATTTTCAAAAGCAACAGGAAAAAGAAAATCTGCCTTTGAACAATCAACTCTAAAGTGAATGCTGTAAAAAAAAATCTCTATTAACAGACTTGGTCTCAAACAACCCCAATAACATTGCAACTAATTGGGGACAAGGATAAAATTAAAGATTTCATGGGGACAGAACCAGCACATTTTGTCTGCATAAGTTAAAGAGTTTAACAGCTACTACTTGTAAGAATGAGAAAAAAATTCTGTGTTCCCTTTGTAGGCAGAGGGAAAAACATTCCAAGGTGACATTTTTAGCAATAGGGTTATTTGTTAGCTTGTCCCCAAAGGGCTTTGTCCTAATTCTGGGCAGTTCTCGTTTTGGATCATTGAGTATCCTTTCTCTCTGAACAGAGAGGAAATAGATATTCTAGGTGGCAGTGAAAAGAACATGGGGGGGGGTGGTGGAAACCAATCAGGTGTTTAGAAAACAGCACTATCTTGAATTATATACCAAATTACTGAAAAGATGTGATGAGGAAGGAGGAATACTGATGGCTGTCTGAAGGTATTGTCATCTGGAGTTCTTAGAAGAAATGCAGCTTGGACAGTGAAGCTACAGACTTAGGAACCTGTCGATTCCAGTGGTGATCAGTTTGAAATTGACCAGGAATCCTTTACAAATATCCAGAATCACTGCACCAATGTTGGCTTATTATTGATGGAGAATATATGGCATCATAGGCTCAACTTATCTCCAAAAATGCCTCCAATCTCTCCACAGCCAAGGATGCTAGAGAGAAACCACTGTGTTCTTCAGACTTAGAGGTGTGTGATACTCTTTTTTTCTGTTGAAAGATCTTAATAACTACATCAGTATATGGTGAACGTGAACATTCTCCAACATCTATCTGGGTTTGTATCCTTTCCAGTTTCTTTACCCCATCTCCCCAAACAAAAGCTACCACATCTCTCTGTTGGGAGAGGTACAAGCAGGTTGGACCTGAGTGCCTTGCAAAGTGACCTCTTACTGTCGTTGAATAAATTAGGAAGCTTTGTGTATAAATATTTCTAATATTGGAATGGACTCTCAGATGGAACCAATACCATTATGAGAGGGTTAGAAGCATGGGATAAATTATATGGCACCTACCCATTCTTGAAGAAGATACTTTTCTCATCATTCTGTTCCAACCTCTCTGACAGCCCCTCGGGATCCTTTGCTGGATCATCATCCATATCATACCCTCTAATTGTAGGTGTTCCCAAGCTCTGTTCTAGTCCTGTCTGTCTGTCTATCTCTCTCTGTCTCTCCTCTCTCTATCTCTCTCTGTCTTTCTGGTGCTCTCTCTCTTTCTCTTTTTCTCTCCCTCTCTCTTTCTCTCCCTCTCTCTCTCTCTCTCTCTCTCTCTCTCTCTCTCTCTCTCTCTCTCTCTCTCTCTCATGCATAAGTTGATGACTTAAAGATCCACATATCCAGTCCTGCTTAATCTTTTTCCTGACGTCCAGTCACACATCAACAACAGCCTATCGAATATTTAGACCTGGATGTCTGACAGGTATCTCAAACTCAACTTAAAGAGAACTCACTAGCTTTCCCTTCAAAATCACCCTCTTTTGAACTTCCTTGTTACTGTCAAGGTTATTGTCATTCTTCCAGTAACCCAGATTTGAAACCTTGGTGCCATCCTCCACTCACTTTCTCTCATACTACATATCCAATAATCTGTCAAATCTTGCCTCCTCTGCCTCCCCAACATATCTCTCACACCCATGCTCTTTGTTCTAGTCATATAGCCACTGCCTTAATTCCAATCCTCATCACCTCTCACCTAGACTACTACACATAACTGGATGCCATGTCTCAGGTCTCACTCTTGCCTTGTTGTGTGAAGAATGGACTCCACATAGGCACCAAAGTGATTTTCCTGAAATGCTGTTATGACTCTGCCATTCTCCTGCTCAGTGAGCTCTGAAGGTTCCCTCTTACCTCCAGGGTTAACTATAAACTCTTTTTTCTGTCTCTTAAAGTCCTTTATAACCTAGCCTCCAACTGCCTTAATATGCTTTACTTCCCTTCATGCCCATCTCAGTCCAGTCAAACTGAACTTCCTACGGATGCTGATAAATGGTATTTCCTCTCATCTCTCTCATGTCTTAGCGTGGGCCATTCCCCGTGTTTGGAATGTACTCCCTGCTCACCTCTGCCTCTTAGAATCCATGTTTTCCTTCAAGACTTATCTTAGACAATTTTTCTCACCACCCCCCCAGTCACTGATGCCTCCCTAAAACTGTTTATCTATTTTGTATCTACGTGTCTCTTCTAACTAAGAAATGAGTATCTCAGTGCATTCTTAAGCAGGATAACTATGAATTGTCATTCTATGAAAACAACATTTGTTTGTTTTATTTCCTATGCTTCTTGTGGGCAAAAACTGTTCCGCTTTGGGCTATTACCTAGAACAGTGACTGATGTGTAGCAGGTAGCTGAATCAATGTGGTTGACTGATTGATTGCCTTACACACACTAAAGTAGGGTTCAATGACTAGTAAGGTAGGCCTCCAGGTTGAAAAGATTAACAATTCAATTTTTTTTTTCAGTACAAAAGTTTTGTGGATTAAATGCCTCCTGCATTCAAGCCAATTTGCCTGGTATTGTGGTACAAAGATGAATCTTCCCTTCTACCTCTAAGTCCTACAGTTTTATGAAAAATTCCATCTTTGCCCTCAAGACCCATGCAGTCTTCTACTGTAGCTTGGTGGTACCATAGGGCCTGGAATCAGGAAGACCTGAGTTCAAAATGTAGCCTTAGACACTTACTAGCTGTGAGGTCCTGGGCAAGTCACTTAACCTCTGTTTGTCAAAGTTTCTTCATCTGTAAAATGAGAATAATAATAGTGCCTCCCTCCCAGAGTTATGAGAATCAAGTGAGATAATAATTGCAAAATGTTTAGTATAGTACCTGGCAACATAGTAAGCACTTTATCAATGTTATTTATTATATACTTATTTATAGATTTATAATTTTATATATACTTGATATTTATAATTTTATATACAGATATACTTTATATATAATTAACACATAAATATAAATTTACTTATAAATGTTATTTATTAAAATGTTAACTGTTTTGTCATCATCATCATCATTATTTATTTATTTTTGCTTTTTTGGAGGGAGGAAGGCAGGGCAATTGGGGTTGTGACTTGCCCAAGGTCACACGGCTAGTAAATGTTAAGTGTCTGAGGCCGGATTTGAACTCAGGTCCTCCTGACTCCAGGGCCGATGCTCTATTCACTGTGCCACTTAGTCACCCTCTGTCATTATTATTATTATAGAAAAGGAAGTAGTGTGGGGAGAGAGTTTGAGGCATGTTTAGGAATAGAAGTAGAGAGGGGTAGCCTGCTCTTTTTGTATTAGCATTAAGGTACAGGTATATAGGTATATAGAAATGCTCATCTAGGTATATAGAAAATGCTCCTCCCAAACTTCAGGCCTGACTGAAGAATCAGAGAATTAAGGGATGCAAAGATCCTGGTTTCTGCTTCTCAGCCTCTTAGTATAGGATTGGTGAGACCCATCAAATCATCATCAGGCTTCCAGCTTTAATGCTCTAATTAATCCTTCCAGTTTCTATGCTCTAAGCATAGGATCAATTCGGAAGACAAATTATTTCCCATCATTTAATTAATATCCACTTAAGCCTTTTGTAGTGGAAAGAACACAGTGAACTTTCCCAGCTCTCCCATTGACTAGCTATATGACCCTAGGATAGGTTGTTCCCCATCTGTGAGTCTCATTTTTCTCATCCATCGAAGGATTTAGCTACTCCATCAATGAAATAATGCATATGGGAGTCCTTTAGATATCACTGCTGATATTTATATAGGGCTTTCAGATTTAGAAGGAATTTTAGCTATTTTCTCTCACTTTAGCCTCACAACAATCTGGGGAGGGAGATAGTCCAAGTTTTAGAATTCTGTTTTTCAGGTGTAGAAACTAAGAATGAGAGAGATTAAGGGTAATTACCCATAGTCAGACGACTAGTAAATACCCAAGGGAGGATTTGACTAGAAGTCTGATATCTAAGTCCAGTACTCATTCCACTATAATAAGTACTTCCTTGGGGAAAAAAAAAAATTAAGCACACTTGCATAGTGCTTTAAGGTTTACAAAGCATTTTCTTCCCAACAACCTTGCGAAGTAGGCGTTGCTAATATTATTATGCTTTTTTTTTACAGATTAGGAAAATCACATTTTTTACAAATGAGGAAACCAAGGCACAGATAATTGAAGTCAAGCTTGCCTAGTTAGAAAGTGGCAGAGATGGGATTCAAACCTCTAGTCTAAGACATTGTATGCTTTTTACTTTATCACACTGGTTTTGGTTTTTAGAAAGTTATTACAAGTGATTATTAATAATCATACAGTTATTTTTGTTATTCACATCATTAAATTATATTCCTAATGATTCATGATAGTGTTATTATTAATAATATCATTGATTTGTATGGGTTACCATGGCCCATGATCAAGACAATCTATAGATCCCAAGGCAATAGATTCCAGTTTCATTTTCTAAATTATTTAATAGAAAAGAGCACAGATTTCTTCAGAACTGCAATACAGACAAGTGTGTCTTAATAAACACAGATGTCTGTATAACAAGACGTGGACATAGACCGTCTATCTAGCTCTTTTCTTTGTTTGCATGTATAATAGCTGAAAGATCAGAAAGAACTTTTAATGGTGACAATGAAATATAATCTAAGCGGGTTTCCATCACTTGGGGCATGACTGAACAAATTATGATATTTGCCTATGATGAAAGACATGATGAAAGGGACGATTTCTGAGAAATATGTGAAATGATAAAAATTTAAGTGAGCAGAACCTGGTGAAAAATTTATGCCAATACAACCAAACAGCTTAAAGAATTAAGACAAACAACTAAAAGAATTAAAAACACTGATCAATGCTATGAGCATCTAAGGATGCCAGAGGTCTCATGACGATCCCAAGGTAGATAATTTTAGACATGACCAATGCCTGAATTTGCTTTTCTTGGCTATAGTAGGAAGAGGGTAAAAGAATAAGCATCTATAGAGTGCCTATTATGTGCCAAGCACTTTAAAAATCTTAACTCACATATATTTTTATAAGAGTTTAGAATTTTTTTTGGCTTTTTTTAATAAAGGGGGGGAGTAGAAGGAGAAAAGGTAGATCTTCAGTAATTGGAAAAATAAATTTAATTTTTTTTTTTAGTAAGAGAACCAGAAGAAAGGAAGAAGGAACAAAGGAAGGGAGGAAAGGCTAACCTTCTGTGGTTACATTCATTTGATTATGGTTGGGAACCTCCTTCCTTATATTAATCAGAAGATAAGGGTTTCAAACGGAAGAGAAGAGGGATAGAGCTAAAATGGACAGATGAGAGATCAGGGAGTGATAAGAGCAAGACAGTTTTTGTTTAAGAAGCCTATACCTCTGAGTAACAGGGATTTGCAGAAAATAATTTGCTAGACACTGGTGGATTTTTTTTCTTTCTCTCTTCACCTCTTCCCATTCATTCCCAAAACTTGGTCACCTGAATTTTCCCAAGGTCTCTAATTCCTAATTACAGCTCTCTCTTTCCATCTCTTGGGGACAGCAGAGGGAAAGCACTGAAAGTAGATCCAGAGGTTGCAGACAAAGGAGGATGGGATGCCAAAGATGTTTCCTGCTCCCCATTATGTCCTTGAGACCTAGGATCTCTATCATATAACACCTAATTCCGTGTCAGGTAACTCTGCAGTAGCTTTTGGAAAGATTCATTGAATTATCCAAGTTAGGAAATTTATAAAACTATGAAAAATGCTAGACGAGGCCTGTTACAAAAATCCAATTAGGAACAACACCTGCAATTTCACAGTCAATAATGAAACCCATAATCAGTGAAAGTTGTATACCAAAAGGATTTGCTCAGAAAAAAAAATTACTTCAGAAATAATTAATGACTCCTGAGAAGTCAAACAGGCTGCTCCAAATTAAAGCGTGGCTAAATAATCAATGTTAATGGGATATTATTGTATTTGCTGTTTCAATTTGTAAGCAAATTATTGAAATATTTGTTAGTACATACGGGTGGTTTAATCCATGGTAGGGCAACATCAATCATTTCCAAATATTTGGCCTAGTATTCTTCCTCTTTTAAGGTCCCATGTCTATGAAGTAGTCTTTCATTTTGTGAAAGGAATATTGGAATAAAAGGTACTGAGCAACATCTGAGACTTCATAGTCTAGCTATGTGATTGTATGCATAAAAGACTTTTTTGAATACTGCAAATTTAGCTGTGAGTTTCGTCTCAGTGAACTCACTAGGAATAGTTGATTTTTGAATAACCTGCAATGCCATGGGTGCCTTGCATGTACTTGCAGATACTGAATAAATAGTTGTTAACTTGAATCAAACATGTATTCACTCCAATTAAACAAAAATTTTATAATGATAAGAATGTAATGGTAATAGATAGAAAACATTTACATAGTGTTTTAAGGTATGCAAAGTACTTTATAAATATCTCATTTGATCCTCAGAGCAACCTTGGGATGCAAGTCCTATTGATGTAAAAATTCTACAAATGAGGACCCTGAGGCAGAGAGAAGTTATGAGACTCACCTAGAGTCAGATAGCTAGTTAAGTGTTTGAAACTGGATTCACATGCAGATCTTCTTGACTCCAAGTCCAATGCTCTATCCACTTCACCTGCTATGCACCAAGTATTGCTAGGTGCCAGAGTTGCAAAGATAAAAATAAAAAGTTTCTGCCCTCAAGAAGCTTACATTCTAGGGACAAGGAGGAGTATAACTAATGCAAAATAAGGAAATATTGGTCACCTGAGGAGAGACAGAGTAATAATAGCTTGAGGGGGATCAGAAAAAGCTGCATGGATAGAACCTGATCTGAGCCTTGAAGGAAGATAAGAATTCTGAGAGCTCAAGAGGAAGGAAATACAACTGAGGCATAGGGACTGGCTGGTACAGTGGAGCTTGGAGATGGAACATGTTGCTTCTTGGGGCTTATTGAATGTCACATTTGGGAAACAACTAGCCAGCCTATATCTCTTATATACCAAACATTGTGCTAGATAGAATGGGAGGAATACATGAGACATAGAAGAGACCAGCCCTCTGGAAGCATATAATACACCTGAAGAGATGACTAAATCCATGAATTAATTAGGAAAAAAAGTGTTATCCTATGTTAGGTCGGGTGTGAAACAGTGACCATCCATGGAGCACTTCTTCATAAAGGACATGCACAACCAGAGGCTGGCTCAGGTAGGTGGGGGTCCCTCTTCCACTAAGAGGTCCAACTTCAGACTCCTAAAACCAGGTTTAGCCCCCGGAAAGTCTGGCTCTTCAGAGGGTAGTTGGGTTCTGCTCATACTCTAGCTCCAGAGTAGAATGCTAAGGAACCCAGGAGCACCCACCCTCTCCAACTCATAGCAACACCCATCATAGGACTGGTATTCAATTCCGTGTTGGTCAACAAACATCATTTAAACATCTGCTATGTGCCAGAACTATACTAAGCACTGGGGATACAAAAACAGGCAAAAGACAGTCCCAGCCCTCAAGGAGTTCACAGTCTAATAGAGGAGACAACATGCAAATGTGTGCAGACTATATACAGGATAAAAAGGTAATAGCTAAGAGGTAGAAGGCCAGTAGTCATTTTCTCATCAGTTTCAGGGAAGCAATTGTCCTTTCGTATGAGACACGAGTCTAAATGGATAGATTCCAGAAGGTAACAGAAGTTTTGTTGTTGTTATTTCTTTGTCTGTTGGTTTGTTAAGCCATGGCCTTACTGATAAAGGAAGTAATAAAATTTCCTAAGGCATTGTTTTTCTCATGTCACTCCCCTGTTCATGAATCTGAAATGGCTCTTCATTGCCTATTGAATAAACTCTTCTGTATAGCTCTACCCTCCACCCCCAAAGTCGTCATCCAACTTCTTCCCAACCTCTATTCTCTAATGAATGGATGTCTTATCCTCCAGCTCCCATAAGTTTTTCTTCCCATCCCCTCTGCTCGTATCCTCTTCATTCCTTTGTCCAAGCCTTTGCTTATGTTGGTCACACACACACACACACACACACACACACACACACTCCCTTAGAATATTCTCCCCCAGTCTTTATTTCTCTCTAAAATCTGTCCATCATCCATCAGTGCCTGGATAAAGTCTCAATTCTTCCATAAAACCTTCTCTGCCTACTCCAGCCCACACTGATCTCTCTCTTCCCTCAACTCTTGAAGCATGTATTATCTGTGCCACCCTTTCTGGCAGTTAATTATATACCATCATGTATTGTTAACAAGACTTTTGTGCATGTAAGCTCTTCAAGGGCAGGGACTCTATGTCTTAGATTTCTTTTGTATCCTTTCCAGTACTTAACAGAGTGCCTTAAATATAGTAGGCACTCAGTAAGTACTTATTGGTTGACTGACTGACTGGCTGATTGACTGATGGCCTTATCCATTACACAGTGGTATCTGGTGATATGTGATTAGAAGCCATCATTTTTCTGGTACAGAATAATATTCAAACATGTCACTGCATTTGCGAAGTTAGGGTTTCATTTCAACTCGTGGAGATAATGCCAAATTGTGATACAGCACAACTTTGGAAGAGATGCCTGGAATTAATCTTCCTGAACTATTGAAAGTTTCAGACTCGCAGGGAATGCAAACTAAAGTCTGCCATGGAGTAATGCTTTGTTGGCTGTCATGTAGTTTGATTGGAAAATTGTATCATTTTAAAGACAATTCAGCGAAATAAAGAAAATCAGTTCTTACTGTTATGTGGAGTCATAATAGACTGAACTATTAAAGAGATTGTTCCATTTGAGAGTTACGTTGGTAACTTGATTAGTGAATCTTTGGGGGAGGAAGTTTTTAAAATAGATTTTTATTGATATATTTTGTTTTAACATTACTTACATTTCCCTGTTTCCCTTCTCCTAGTCCCAGTGAGTCATACCTGGTAACAAAGGCCTTTTTTTTTTTTACAATAAAAAGGAGAAATAAGAGAGCAAAATTCAGCAAACCTGGTCAACACAGGGAGGAAAAAAAAACCAATGACATTTTATGTAGTGTTCTACATCTGTAGAATCACTACCTCTGAAAAGAAGGTAGGGAAGCAGGGAAGTGTCATGAAGTGTCTTGAGTCATATTAAAAAACACCCCCAAATGTTTAAATATAATTGACACTTATGTAGGATTTTTCTAATTTGCATATCCTCATATACATTTTCATGTGGGAGTCTCTATGGTGGGGAAGAGGAGAGGAAAGGTAAAAAGGAGTGGGGAAAGAAATTTATGTGATAACTTTATTATATATTTAAAAGGAATAGGAAGGTATACATAATAGACTTGCAGTTTCATGTCGTGCAATCATCTTTTTATTATATTATGTTATATAAATGCTTGTTTTATTCCATAAATTGAAAATAAAATTTAAAAACAACAAGAATGCTCTGTCCCATAAGGCAGGAACTAAGCTAATTATTATTATCCTCATTGTATAGATAAGGAACTGAAACTCACAGAGGTTAAGGGGTTTGCCCTCAGTCACTAAGATAGTGTCAAAGATAGGGTATCTCCCCATTTGGAGTCCAGTGCTCCGTGTCACACTGGATTTGTCTTGGGTGGCCCATTTGGCTCAGCTATACACAGACTTATGCTTTCTTTTAGAAATCAAGTTTTAAAACTGCCAAGTAGGGGTAGAGTAGTTAATAGATCATCTTAAACAGCTCAGTATAAACCAGTCTTTACCTCCTGCTTAAAAGTCTGGAGAATTGGAAAAGACTTTAGGGAAACAGACATCTGCTTGCTGCAGCCCAGCCTGCAGTCTCCTCAAGCCTCACCTAGTGCTATCTGCTGCTCTGAGCACCTTGGCCAGCACCTCTGCCTATGTGGGGTAGCTAGGGGGCACCATAGTGCATAGATCACTGGGTCTGGTATCAGGAAGACTCATTTTCCTGAGTACAAATATGACCTCAGATACTAGCTGTGTGACCCTGGGCAAGTCACTTAACCCTGTTTACCTTAGTTTCCTCATCTCTAAAATGAGCTGGAAAAGGAAATGGTAAACCATTTCAGTATCTCTTCCAAGAAAACCCTAACTAGGGTCATGAAGAGCTGGACATGAGACTGAAAATAACTGAACAAAAACAATAAAAGATTTGTAGTGAAGCCTACATCGGGGAAAGAGGAGTAGCATAGGAGAGCACGGGGCCTAGAGACAGGATACAAACTGAGGTTTGTATCCCATCTCAGACATTTACTAACAGGGGAAAGTCATTTCTGAGCCTCAGACTCCTCAGTTATAAAGTGGTCATCATCATCCTCTTCATAATAAATAGCTACTAGCATTCGTATAGCATCTCACATGTTATCTCATTTGATCCTCAACAACTTTTTAAGGCAGATACTATTATTATCCCCATTGCACAGATAAAGGAACTGAGGCTAAAGGAGCATAAGTGATTTGCCCAGGATCACCTCACTACGTTAGTGTCTGAGGCAGGATTGAAACTCAGACCT
This sequence comes from Pseudochirops cupreus, assembly GCA_028627135.1. Classification (NCBI taxonomy): domain Eukaryota; kingdom Metazoa; phylum Chordata; class Mammalia; order Diprotodontia; family Pseudocheiridae; genus Pseudochirops; species Pseudochirops cupreus. Next base: position 229,217,508 of record CM053582.1, read on the forward strand.
TCCTGATATCAACTCCAACCAACGCTGTGTCCCATATGCCATTTTCTTGCCTTTAAAAACTTTAATTGCTTACCTAATTGAGTGGTTGTGAGGAAAATGCTTTGCAACCTTAAAGCATGATGTAAAAGTGAGTTGATAGGATGTAGGGAGTATTTTGTATTACTCAGTATACTAGAGTTTTGTTTTTTAATGTTAAATATTTAAACTCATTATGATGCATATCAAATATTTTCAGCACATCTGATGCAATTATACTTACTAGTTGGTTAATATTTTGATAGCATAAACCCTCTTTTTTCTGACAACCTAGAATATTTTATATTTGAGAATTTTAAAGCAGCGGTTTACCTTTCCAAGTAAGAACTCATTTTAAGGCCCATATGAGAGGAGATATATTATAAGCATTAGTTAATTGCAAAGCAAACCAACAAACTGCATAATGGCTAAAGCCTGCTACAAATTCATTTAACATTTCTAAGTGAATTTATACAGGATGTCCCCAAAGTCTTAGTGTAGTTAAGTTAAGCTAATAAGGCTTACAACTGCACTAAGAATTGAAATACCCTGTATTTTACTGATTATAACAGGAGCTGTATACATTTGAAAAATAGTAAGATAGTATTACAAGAAAAAAAATTTAGTTGGTCTACAGAAGATTATTTTTGCTTATTTTTGTATTCTTATATAGATTCTCAGTGGAAGGAATATGATTTCTCTGTCCTCAATTTCTCTACCTGCAAAACTATTCAGCTGGACTAGGTAGCCACTAAAGTCCTTTCCAGCTGGGTTGTGGTTTGTCCTTTCTAGAAGAGGACCATGACATCAGGGAGATGATGACATGACTTGCAATTGACTTTGATTTGAGTGAGGAAGGGCTGTGAAAAGTCACCAGCCTCACTTTCTCCTCCAGAGCCATCTGGCTCCAGTGGTGAGATATCAATCAGGACTAATGCAGACTGCCCAGGATGTATGGAGAGACCTTGGCCCTTTTAAGCTAAGGTCTCTACAGGTTCTCACTTTAAATGAGGGAACACCCATTCAGTGAATAGGCCTCTTTAAGAAGTGAGTCAAGGGATATCCCCTTTAATCCAAAACCTGCCCCAAAACTCAAACTGGGAGAAGACCCTCAGTGTTGCTGGCCAAAAGAGAAATAGTTACTATTTCCATTCACTCCGAGCCTGGAATGCCCCCAAAATAACCATTAAGTGGTGCTTGGACAGGGACCTATTATTGTTTAATCTAAGATATCCAGAGTGAATTGAGTTTAAGACTTGATCTTTGAGAAAGAAATCTAGCCAGTAAACTCCAAGTTAATGAGGTAGCTTTTGGTCCTCAAAATTTACCCTTCTTTGGGCAGATCACCCTCAGGTAAGGGGAGAGGAGAAGAGAGGAGAGGATGAGTTGAGGAGAGGACAAGTTGAGTTGCCCAACTGGAACTGGCCAACTGGGCTGCTGTTCAGCCAACTCAGACTACTCATAGATTGTGGTTTGTCCTTTGTTCTTGAAGAGGACCATGACATCAGAAAATGATGACATGACTTCATTCAAACAAGGAATGAAGGACCTCTACATATTTGGAATCTCGACTTCTTAGGCATTGGGGAATAGGGGAAAGAGCAATAGATTACCAAGTCCAAAAATGTGAGTTCTAGCCTTGGCTTGATCATTAACTTTCTAGGTGACCTTGGACAAGTCATGCAATGAATAGGTTGGGCATCTGCCATGCATCCAGCCCTGTCCTAAGTGATCTGGAGGATAAAAGAAGAGAAAAACAGCACAAGTTGAAGGTGGTGAATGAGGTCCTGGCTAAAGGAACTGCACCTATGATTTCATTAATTAACAGAACTCTTACTGAGGAAACTCTCTACTCATACAGACTGGCATCTTTTCTACAATTTAAAAATCATGGGAAATTGCCCACAGCAATAAAAGATGGGTGAATTGCCTAGAGTCACAAGGCTTGTATACATCAGAAGCAGGACTTGAACTGAGGTCTTCCTGAATCCAAGGTCTCCTCTCTATCCACCAAACTAGGATGACTTTATTCCATTTATATGCTTGCTAAATGTATATTGAATGGTATAACAGAAGAGCCAAGAGAGAGTAATGTTTAATCTAAAGGACTTAAACTCCAGGGGTAGAATTTCAGGCATTGTAACAAGCTGATGGGGGAGGTATTTTTATAGGTGATCTCAACACATCTCAAATCACACCACAAAGGTAACTGTCTGGCCTGTGAATGCATAAAACTGTCCCTAGAGAAGGTCATATATAAACATGAAAGGTGATATTTTGCAAGCAGTCCATCAGAGGGAAAAATATGAACTCTCCTTCTAGGAATCTGCAATATCAGAATAATAAAGGACTCCTGTGTGTCTCTGCTCCAGATATTAGGCACTTTGTTCTCTTCTAGGCATGCCCCAGGCATATCTCTCTGAGGTACTCTTAGAGGTGAGACAGCCTCTAAAATTACCCCCTTCTAGAACACGCAGCTTCTCCAGCTGCAAACACCTCATTGCTGTTGCCTTCTCGGTTTACCTGCTCTGTATTCCTAGCCGTACCTGAGCAGCGGGTTCCAGTGTCAAAAACAAATAGCCTTGTAAGAACAGTTCACATCCAGATTAGCTTAGAACATGGACTAGGACCATATCATGACCTTAGTAGTACCTTTCTACGGTGCACCAAACTGTAATTAAACATCAGGTGATGACTCCTTAAGGTAAGGCAGCAGGTTGGAATGAAAGGAGGTTTCACCTTGCCCTCATTAGCTCTTCTAGTGGCCCCTTTTCTCAGCCTGTGTGCTCCTCTGCCAGATGGTGCCAACTTCTTGGCATTTTGGAAAGAAGGCTGGACTTGGAGTTAAGGAGACCTCGGTTCAAATCTCACCTTTAATCCTTAAAAGCATTGTGGCTACACACAAAGCACTTCAAGATTTCTGAGCCTTAGTTTCTTCATCTTTTAAACGGGAATAATACTTGTAGTTAAACTTCCAGGGTGATTGTAAGGAAAAAATGAAATATAATATATAAAGCATTTTTCAGAAACAAATACAAATTTTAAAGATAGATATATACATTATATACATTCACTTTATATACATATACATGTGTATATACACGTTGTTGCATTTACTTTTGTTTTCAAAGAGGACCATGACATCAGGGAGATAAAGACATAACTTGCAGTTGACTTTGATTTGAGTGAGGGAGGGCTGTGCAAGGTCACCAGCCTCACTTTATCCTCTAGAGCCACCTGGATCCAGTGACCAGATATTCAGCAGGATGACTGGAGACCCAGGATATAGTGAGAGACCCTTGCCCTTTTAGGCTAAGGCCTATGTATGTGTGTGTGTGTGTGTATGTATGTACATATGTATCTTTGCCAAGAAAACTCCAAATGGAATTATGAAGAGTCTGACATGGCTGAACAACAACATATATCTTTATTTCTGTGTAGATATGTGTGTATATGCATATCCACACACATGTGTATACATATATGTGTATGTGTTATATAATGCCCTAAAGGTCTTAATGCAATATTAAGTTAGTAAAGCTTAAAACTGCACTAAACCTTTTGGAAAATCCTCTATGTAGATAGATAGATAGATAGACAGACAGACAGATAGATGGATGGATCTGAAGATGGATGGATGCATAGATAGATAGATAGATAGATAGATAGATAGATAGATAGATAGACATATATGCACATATATATAGACATCCATATGTCTAACATATATAGGCATGCATATGTATATCACACACATATATAATCATCTACATGTATATCTGTGTCTACATGTGTATATAATCTATATATCTTGATGTATTTATTTACCTACTAGGCCCTGGGTTCCCTGTGAGTTATGGGGTGAAGGATTGGCTTTAAAACTATTCCCAGAAATATTTTCAGGTCAGGGAGGTATGTCAGTGACATATTAGACAAGACAGAGTAATAAAAAGGAGAAGTTTGTACACTGCATTAAAGGTCACTGCTTCCCTTCATTTGTGTATATGTGGAAACTACCAGACCCTAGAACTGCAGGCCCTCCAGAATTCAAACCAGAGTGTCCACAAGGTCAACAACTGAACAGTGTGAACATAATCTTTTTTTAAATTTGTCCCTCATAGGAACTATTGTTGCAGAATGTGTGCTTCTGTTTTCATTTATTTTCACACTTAAAATTATTTGTCAGATATCTAGTTGGAGGGAGTGAGAATGTAGTGTCATAGTTTCTGTGTCCAATTCTCCATCTGTCGAGATGAGGATGATACTTCCCTCTTAATATCCAAGCCATAGTTATAAAAGCTCAGTGAGATTTCCAAGGACGAAGCGAGTTAGAGTGTGCTGCTGGAACTACCAAATCAAAAAATAAATCTCCTATTTACAAACCAGCAATCCTGCTAGCCAAACTCCTGGCTAAGAATCACATTTTGTCTTGGTGGTCCAAGTTATGACCATCTTCACATTTAGCACATAGTTTTGTCTTCATGTAAAAACTGAACAAATGCAGCAAAACAAAGAACTAGAATTCACCCTGAAACAAACCAAATACATTATGTGAATTCAAGTCAATGGAGAAGAAAAACAGCAAAGCACATGCTGGGTTGGTTTTCCTTAATGATCCTATCCATGTTCCTGTTTGAATGGGATGTTAATAGAGTCATAAATATGTGTAATTCTTTTCCTCATGCGCTGTTTGTTAAGGACATTGTGGGGTGGAGTTCTGATATAAAAATGGAGAATGGTGCTGACTAAAAAGTGAAAAGGAGGAGAGCAGAAGACTTAGTTCTGTACCACTGTTAGAATTCAAACCAGATAGATAGATAGACATATATGTGTGTGTGCCTGTGCATATATGTATGTATGAATGGTGTATATTATACCATATTAAACATGTCATATATCATAGGTGGAAAAAGAAAGAGAGTATACTCACTCTGTGCATGACATTGTGTTAGGAAGCTGAGAAAAACAAAGATACAAAGACAAACAAGGCAGGTCCTCAGTTCAGGGAGTTGGGCTCCCCTTTCCCTAGCTACCTTTGAAATGATTTATGATAGTTACTACAGATTCTTTTTTCAATGTTCATAGGCAGATAAAAGAGTAAGAATCACGATCTAGGTCATAGTTCCACTTTTAACCAGAGTTTTCTGGCTAGCATTGGCATTCAACCTTTCTGAAGGAATACAGATACCAACCCCACTCATCTCAAAGGGCTAATACTTGTGAGTGGTGATGGGGGCAGTTGAGGAGGGGGGATAAGATGTTTCAGTACTAGATAGCTTTATGATCCCATCAGTAGGATGAGAAGGCATGAAAAAGGTAACTCTTCCTATTCTCACATTGTTGTTGTGTGTCCTTTGTTCTCGAAGAGGACCACGACGTCAGGGAGGTAATGCCATGACTTGCAAGTAAATTGGATTTAAGTGAGGGAGGGCTGGGCAAAGTCACCAGCCTCACTTTTTCCTCCAAAACCATTAGCTCAATGCCCAGCGCATATTAGATATTTAATAAATACTTGTTCCTTTGCACAGGAGGTTGTAAAAGCTATTTCAACCAAGTAGTTTGCAAAGAAGTTTCTCTCATTGCATTCTTGCAGAAGAAGCTGTCCTTTTCTTACATTGGTAGCCTCCTCCTTTTTGTTCCCAGGTCCATCAAGACAGATGTATAGGAGTGCTCTGCATTCTCATCTCTACTGTCTTTTACCCTAGAGCTTTGGCAAGGCCTGGTTTGGATTTGCTCTCACTGTCTTGGATTTCTGTTTCAGGCAATTACTGGCTAGCATATTTAAATGGGTTTTTTCTGCCCATTGTAAATAGATTTTCTGGTCTTTCCCAATGTCTATTGTTTCCTCCCTTATTGTCCCCTGTATCTTTTCAGTTCTATGATTTAAAGGGAAAAGAAAGAGAATTCACCCTAAAGTTATATCTCTATATCTAGATTACCTTGATTACTTATATATTGTTAGTAGCTACCTTGAGTATTCTGTTGCATGAATTACCCATCTGGAAAATCATTGTGGAGTCACAAATTCATACAAAGCCAATGGAAGTGTTTCAAGGGCAGCAGAAAACAAAGAGGAAAAGAAAGGAGTGTAGCCTTTACCTCTGGGCCAGTGGTGGTAACCAAACAGAGTCCTCTCCAAATCCACTTTGGAGCTGGTGGTGTAGGCCAAATGATGCAGCCAGAGGCACATACTTTCAGGAGGATCCAGAGCCAGATGGTATTCTCATGGTCCATTTTCAGTGGGGGTATAGTCGCAGCTGGTGTTATTTTCTACCGTCTGTCTGTAGCTGTCACACCTAGGTTTGGGTTAGTATTACCTTGCTTGCTTTGTTTTATCTATTTAGTTTCATTTCATGTAGGGGTTGAGGGTCAAGTCAGAGGTGGGTTGGCAGGCAGTCCCTTGAGGCCTTGCTATAGAAAACTACTTTGTCAAAAGATAAAGGGACAGGAGACAGCCCAGGGAAGGATCTGAGAGGACCATCTGGCTTTCAAAACATCAAGAAAAAAGGATTGTAGACACAGTACTACAATGGTCCAAAAAGTCAATCAAAACCCAGTGAGGAGCAGACAGTTTATGAGAATAGAAAACCCAGAGACAGCACTGTGAGGACAATGACGACAGTAAATTTCACTAAACATCAGCTATGATTCTAAGCACTGTGTTCCATACTAGTGGAATTACAAAGTTTGAATAAGGTGTGTCCCCCTGCCTTCATGAGGCTTTTAGTCTAGTAGGAAAAAAAAGACAAATACTGATAAGGCCAATACACAGTATTATATTATAAGTACAGTAGAGAAGGTACAAACATGCAGTCAGACTAACCAGATTAAAAGTAATTGGGAAATATTTAACAAAATAAAAATATAATTCAATATAGATAATGTTAATTTGTGGTTTTCTAAATCAGTACGGTAGCAGGATACATTTCTATTTTAGTTTGACACTTCTAGAGTAGAGGATTGCAAAATAAAATGCTTTGTGAAGTCCAAGAGTAAAAGATTGCTGCTCAATGACTGATTAAAGAAGACTTCCTGGAGGAGGTGGCATTATATTCAGGTTTTAAAGAATGGACAAGAATTCAGCAGATAAAGAAAAGTTTGTTGATATACACTTGCTTTGCTGCTGTCTATGCTCTACGTAAGCATGATTTTTACACGATTTCTAGCCTGGTAGAAACCAGGACACCAGGAGATCCCTGAAGTGTTTGTGCTTGTTGGAAGAGCCATTGTCAGGATAATGTTTTCATTGACTAATCATAGTAATAATTCAATTCAACTTCCATCTCTCACAATCCCTCCTTCTTTTGAAGCATCAGCTCAAATACCATCTCCTGCAAAAAGGCTTTTTCTGATTCAGCCAGTTTTTAGTGCTCTGGCCCACATACCATATTACCTTATATTTACTTATCTGTATACCGGATTTTCCTCTCAATATCAATATCTCAGTATCAATATAAACTCCTTGAGGGCAGAGACTGTCTTGTTATTGTGATTGTATCATCTTTGCCTAGCACAATACATGTCACCTAGACAAGTGCTTGTTGGATGAATGAATAAAATGGTGTTCAGCATGTCCTGTGTTCAGAGCACTGTGCAAAATGCAGTAAAGGGTACAAAGATAAATGACTTCAATCTTTTCCTCATGGAATGTAAAATCCGATATGATAATCATCAGCAACCCCTCATAATTTTCAAAAATGCTTTCTTATCCCACTGGTCATCTTGATCATTGAGACAACCCTTCAAATTATGAGGACAGGTATTTCTCTGATTGTGTGTTTAAGGCCAGATTCAAGAAGTTAAGTGACTTGCCCAGTTTTCAGAGTTCAGAGAAGTAAGAGAGGATTTGTTGTTGAGTCATTTTTCAGTCATGTCCAACTTTCTGTGGCTCCATTTGGGGTTTTCTAGGCACAGATACTGGAATGGTTTTCATTTCCTTCTCCAGCTCATTTTACAGAGAAGGAAACTGAGGCAAACAACTCAGGGTCACACAATTAGGAAGTGTCTGAGGCCAGATTTGAACTCATGAAAGATGAATTCCTGACTCCAGGTCCAGCGCTATCTTTCCTAGCTGCCCTAACAGAGTACGCACTTAGACTCAGATCTTTTGCCCCACCTACTTCACCACAATATGCTTTCCTTTGAATACAAAGGTACCAGTACCGTTCTGCTGTCAGTAGCAGAGTGTGCTTTGGCCAGACTGAGAATAGGCCATATAGCTATTGTTTCTAAAAGATGACTGAATGTTGAACAGGTTGCTATCATTTTGCATTCCCAGATTAACTACGAGATATTCCTCTTATCATTGAAAAGACTCAGAAGTGGGACTGTTACTAATTTATTACAAAATGTCTGACTGTTAGCTGTGACTTGGTGATTATACTCTGAAGGTATTTCCACTTACTAAATTCACATTTGAATAAGGAAATTTTATTTTTCTACCTCATTATTTCTTCAGGGTCTCCAGGACTAAGTAGTCACCATAACCTTTGCCAATTAAAACTAGCCTTGCTTTAATCTCTTTTTAAATGTATTAAGCTCTGACTGGTCTCATCAGGCCTATATTTTTAACATCAGGACAAAAGTTATGTTAAACAATAACATAGAACGTAGTGAGTAGGAGGTTTGTTGGAGCAATACTCATGCTGAGGACTAACCTTACCTATCCTTCAGTCATGAAGCTTCCCTGACTCCCACCCTAATAGAGCTTCCTTTCTCCTCCAAACACACAGAATTTAGCATATAGTTATATGTAATTTTGTGTCATTAGCTGTACTTTCATATGTGTGGCCCTCATTTCCTCATATTAATTGGAAGTTCCCTGAGGACAAGGACAGTGTTATTGGCCGTCTCACAGGTGCTCAACCTGTAGTGGCTGCTCCCTGAGGACTTGTTGATTAATTAATTACTTAGAAACACTTTTTGTAAGACTCATTCATTCAACAATAATCTATTTAGTACATTCTTACAAAAAACCTTCTTGGACAAAGTCTGTATTTGTGTTTATTCATATCTTATCGTCCAAGTCCAAACAGAAGAGTGTCCCAGTTGGCCTGGGAAAGTTTGTGTCTCACGCAGTTTTAACAGATGTATTAAAACAAGTGAAATGAGGGAGAAGACATCTTTATCCCACGAATAGGTTATGTAAACAAGAAGTGAGAAACCATGGGGGTGAGTGCCATAGAAACACAGTCTACAGAGCTCTTCGGGGTTGCAGATGTATCAAGGAAACACAGAAGATTTGTGTAAATAGTTAATATCTCTAGTAAAATAAAGAGGATTGGTAGACATCCTCATTAAAAAAAGATTTTACTGTGATTACAGAAGCATTGAAGAGAAAGAGCTGCTAATACCAGAATATATTTTGTTTTTTTTTTTTATGTTTTGTCTTTTTTGGAGGGGGTGGGGTGGAGAGGCAGGGCAGTTGGGGTTGTGATTTGCCCAAGGTCACACAACTAGTAAGTGTTAAGTGTCTGAGGTTGGATTTATACTCATATCCTCCTGATTCCAGGGCTGGTGCTCTATTCACTGCTCCACTTAGCTGCCCCCCACCAGAATATATTTTGATGAGATGTGCCAGACAGCAGAGGAGTATGTGGTAGGGTGTAGGCTGGATTGAGCTTGAGTCTTAAGAAATATGTGGCTGCAATCAGTTACAGTGCAAAACTCTCTGGACTTGTAGTCTTAAATGACCTGGTTTTAAATACTGTTTCTGATATTTACTGTGAACAAATCACTCTGATTCAGTTTTCTTATCTATAAAATGGGGACAGTGGTTATCTGCCTCACAGGCATGCTGTGAAAATCAAATGAAATAATGTACATAAAACATTATGTATATGTAAATTATGATTCTTTTTGGAGGGGGGAAGGCAAGGCAATTGGGGTTAAGTGACTTGCTTAAGGTCACACAGCTAGTAAGCGTGTCAAGTATCCAAGGCCAGATTTGAACTCAGGTCCTCCTGACTCCAGGGCTGGTGCTGTATTCACTGCACCACCTAGCTGCCCAAGTTATTATTATTAAGAATGCCAAGGAGGACATGAGAAAATCTTTCCTTCATTGCCATCAGGTCAGACCTATTAAGGAGCCACATAGATATATTTGTCTGCCTTCACATTTTTACACGGTGTATAATTTTTACCAAATTGCCAGAGCTAAATCATCTTGTTTTATTGAGTGACCTGGGCCCCAAACTATCTCCCTCACTTCCTGTCATGGTACCTAAAATGCCGCCACTGTGGTCCCATTCCTTCAGTTCAAGTATATTAATCCTCTCTATGTGCAAAGTACTATGGACACAATGACAAAAACCAGAAATAGTTTGTTCCCTCATGGAGCTACAGATAAATGAATTTAAAATACACACCATTTAATTACAGGGAGTTAGAGGAAACACTAACCATTTACCATTATCATCTTCTCTCAACGTCTCAAAAACCCTTAATATCATCCCCCCTATTTGTTCTTCTCTGTCTCTCTGTCTCTCTCTGCCTATCTTATGGGTCCTTCCCTATTGCCTACCAAGATACTAAGTCTTACTTACATACCCAACATACTCATCCTTAAAAACACTCATTGCACCTTACTATCCCCTTAAAATGATCATTCTCTAAGTTCTCCTTGATTTCACCTCCCAGCTTATAGAAAAAGTTGTTTAAAGTCACTGCATGGGGTGGGGGGGGAGTGCAGAGTCAAGATGGGGGCTAAAAACAGGAGAAGTCCATGGCTCCCACCGTAACTGCCTCAAATACCTATAAAATATGACTCTAAACAAATTTTAGAGCTCCAGAACTCATAAAATGACAGAGAAACCAGGCTCCCACTGAAGGTAGCCCGGCAGACAGATGGAAAGGGCTCATTGCGGCACATTGGGAGCAGAGCCCAGCCTCATGCTATTTTAGCCCCAGGCCATCCAGGAGAAGCCCCGGCTGGAGCTTTCAGGAGAGCGGATCACCAGCAGCTTTGGTGATTTCCAGAATTACCAACCCATAAGAGCCAAGGACAAAGGGAAAAGGTCAGTGAAACTCAGCTAAATTTGGGGGAGAGGGTCCTGATGACTACCTCCAGAGCTAGAAGCAGCGGCCCTGCAGCCAGCTCCACGTGGCTGCTTCAGAAGTTCCCAGCCTGCAGATTGCAAGGGGGACAAGTGATCATTCAGAGGCTAAATGCTCTTGCCTTGAGCTGCCTGGATCAGGATCATGGTCTTGGGTGGTGGTCTTGAGGTGTTTGATCAGTGAGTCAAAGCTGGAGGGGGCTGCAGAGATGGCAGTGGCCTCCTAATAGCTCCAGCAGCTGTGAAAACCCCAGC
>CM053582.1:229229331-229263825 GCA_028627135.1 Pseudochirops cupreus
GATTAAAGTAAGATTGTTAACCCATTTTGAGTTGCTTTCCTTTAGAAAAGCAGATCTAAGAACCTGTGCTAGCAGCCACCCTGGGTGTGCTGGGGTGCTTGCTGATACAAGGGCACAGGATCAATTGAGTAGGAAGGGATAATATTTTAAAACATGAAATTAAGAGGTGAGAGAAGAATAGAATGAGAGGAGACAGGGAGAGACAGAATTGTGTCAATCATTTCATATAGAAGAGGCAAGGGATAACTGTTACATTGGAGGGGAAGAACAGGAAGGCAAAAAGGGAATGGGTCAACCTTACTCTCATTGAATGTGGCTTAGGGAAGGAATGACAAACACTCTAAAATGGGTATCTTGCCTTGCAGGAGAGTAGGGGGGAAGTCGATGAGAGGGGGGATGATGGAGGAGAGGGCAGGTTGGAGGGGAGGGTTGTTAGAAGCACAAACTTCTATAAAGGGACAGGGACAAAGTAGAGAATAGAACATGGGGAGGGTAGGCCAGAAAGGAGGGAAATATCATCAGTGTTACACAATATGCCCAGGTGTAACTACACATGTACAGCCTATATTGAATTACTTGTCTTTCCAGTGGGTGTGAGTGACAAGGGAGGAAGAGAAAGAATCTAGAATTTAAAGTTCTAAAATCATGTTTAAAAAATATATTATTATTATTATTATTATTATTATTATTATTTACATGCAACTGGGAAATAAGATATACAGGCACTGGGATAGGGAGATCCATCTTGCTCTACCAGAAAGTCAGAGGTGTGATGGGGGAGGATATATGAGAGAGTAGATTGGGAGGGGGGTTATACAGTGGGATCACTGTTTTGGGGGTGTGGGTACGGGAAAGATGGGGAGAAAATTTGTAACTCAAAATCTTCTGGAAATCAGTGGTGTAAACTAAAAACAAACAAAAGTTAATTACCAAAAAAATTAAAATTAAATAAAATTAAAAACAATAAAGTCACTGCCTCTACTTCCCTTCCTCTTCACTCACTTTTCATCTCTTTACAATCTTATGGAGTCAAATGAAACTTCTCCCTCCAGTGTAATCAGTGATCTCCTAATTGCCAGTTTGATGATCTCTGCTTTGTCTTTTATCCTTCATGACCTCTCTGTAGCATTTTATACCTTCTCCTCATAAATCTTTCTCCTTTTGACCACCTTCTCTTCTAGGAACTCTCTCTTCAAGCTCCTCATAATGTTGCATTCTCTTTCATCTCCTACCCGTCTGATAACTTCTCGGTCTCCTTTTCTTATTCACCACCCATACATATCATGCACTCTAATTGTGGATATATCCTAAAGTTTTATCCTAGTCCCTCCTCTTATTCTCATTCTGTCTCCCTCAGTAACTCAATTAACTCCAAGGGTTTAATTATCATCTCCATGCTGTTTTCTCCCAAGCCTAGTTTTTCTGCTGACTTACAGTCCCACATCTCCAACTGCCTATTGGATGCCTCCGACCTGATTTCCTAGACATAACTCAAATTCACCATGTCGAAACAGAAATTCATTGTCCTTTCCCTAAAATCTACCCCTCTTCTAAACTTCCCAAACCTAGGTCCACACTGTTGCTTTTATCTTTAATTCATCACTCTTCCTTACTCCACATATTCAACCAGGTGCCAAATCTTACCACTTTTACTTCTGGCTTCCAATCAATCAATCCATCAATCAGCAAACATTTAGTAAGCACCTCTTATGTGCCAGGCACTGTTAAACACTTGATCTCCTGCTCTCTACTCATAGGATCACTGCTCTACTTCAGGGCCTCATTACAACTCAACTAGGCTATTGGCAATGGCTCCTAATTGGTCTCGCTGCCATGAGTCTCACTCCATTCTAAACCACAGCTGCTGAAGAGATTTTCCTAAACTCAAATCTGTCTTAGTCCTCTATTCTACAAACTCCGAAGGCTTCCTGTTTCCTTTTCTCCCTTTAAGGTTACACAAATTTCTGTTTTCCACTTAAACTATTTCATGGCTTGGCCCCAACCAACCTTCCATCATTGTTGTAGCTGATTACCTATTCCCTTGTTCTGTAATTCAGCTAGACTTTCCTTATGGCTGTTCCTCACACCTGAGACTAGATCTCTCATTTTTGTGTCTTTGTACTGGCTGTAACTTCACCCTCCCCAAGCCTGAAATCCACCTCCTCCTCCCCTCTGCATCTTCAAATCCCATATTTGCCTCAAAATGCAGCTCAAATACCACTCTTTACATAAAATCTTTCTTTATCTTCCCAGCTGCTAGTGTTACCTACCTCCCTTCCCCCTGAAAAAAAAAAGTTTGCACTTACTTTGAACATATGTATGTTACTGTGCTCTTCCAAACTGCGCAATATAAGCTTCTTAAGGGGAAGAACAATTTAATTCTGGTCTTTGTATTTCCAGTGCCTGGCATATAGGCCAGTAATAAGTGCTTGTTTACTGCTTAACTGATCGGGAAACTTTTCAATTTTCCCAGAGTCCTCTTGTATAGTACAATGTACTTCTGAGCATAACAGCTTAAACCATTACCAGTTCACACCTTAGTGGGTGTTTGTTGACGCCAGCTGAGAGCAAGGGGTTGACAGGAATAGTTAACAGGATTAGTGTCTGGTTGAAGGAGCTGAGTCTCCAAGAAAAGGGGCTCACAAAAGGGAAATAGAGCAAAGCCCAGAGTATACCTTACTGACTTCATCATTTTGCTGATGGGCCAGAAATCACCTTTTTCCTCCTTCTTTCTATTCTGTAATGGTACCTCCCCTAGGAACCTCACAGAGAAGGCAAATTCAAATGGGATGAGATAACGTGCTTAGTAAACCATGAAGTGTAATAAAAATGTAAGGTAAATTGAGACCTGTTTTTCTTTCAGTGCCTCTTATAATTGCTATATTCATGTGTACATGTTTCTTTGAATTATGTTTGTGCATTTCATTATGAGCTCTGTGCAGAAGAGACCAGGCCTAACCTAGGAGGGGTTAGTGTCATGTAGTGGAGAGAGAGTGCAGAAATGGAAGTGGTAAGAATGGTATTGGCTCAGGTTTTGCTGCTAATGAGCTCTGTGACCTCAGGTACAAGTCCTTGTAACTTTCTGTACCTCAGTTTTCTTAGCTACAAGATCTCTAAAGTCCTTTCCAGATAAAATATTTTTTAAAATATATGTACTTCAAACTTCAAATAATGATGGCGCTCTATCCACTATGCCACACTGCCTCAAACTGTTCACTAACTGCCTTGGTGCCATTTGACCACCTCTGACTAATACTTCAAACCCATTAAAAACATAAATTAGAGATTCAAATCTCTAAGGAGCTAGTGGAAATGTCAGAGACTTTTTGTAAAGGAAAGTCATACACTTGTGGTTGACCTTTACCATCCTGATTGGTAGTCATATATAGTATGATTTGTGGGGTTCCAGGAAGGCCCCTTACCTAAGCATATCCCCTCTTCTAGAGATTACTATATCAGAAATTTCCCCATTAGTGATTCCTTCCTTTGTCTTAAATACTACCCTTTTCCTGCTCCCTCTTTTAATATGCAAATACTTCAGGGAACAGTGCATGGGATAGAGACCACGACCAGATCTTCAAAATCAGAGTCTTGAGTCAGAGATCATAAAAGATCTTTATTCTTTCTCATGAGAAAGGGCATAGCCCTCATCACTCAAGGGGCATCAGCCAGGGAGTGCAAATTGTGGAAGCTCACAGGCTTCTATTATCCTAATGCTTACTGGCCCACTCCCCTTGTCTGATCTCACCATTGGTGGGTGAGGTGGGCTCATGGTCTCTTCAAGAGTAGCTAGCTAATATTTGAAAAGCAATCTCAATCCTTCATTACCGTAATTATTCATGAATTAGTATCCTATCAGAGGATGGTGTTTTCCAATCCCTCATTATGCACCAAGTTTGGGGACAGCCAATGAGAGTTATAGTTGACAATCCTTTATTATCATAATTATTCATTTGACCCTTCTACCCAATCAGAGGGAAACATCCTTCAATCCCCTACTTGTGCGTATCTACATACCAAATTTGGGGGGCAACCAATGAGAAGAAGGCTAGTGTTGTTTCCTTTAAGTTTTATTACCTCATTCTGGGGCCTTTGAAAACTTAACCCTTTGTTATTTCTCACAAGAGCAAAGTATTAAGTTCTCAATAACTCAGTAATTTATCATTGGTTCTCTCTCTGGAAAAGCCTTGACAACAAGTGAACAGTGGATAATTGAAGGGTGAAGTCATTGAAAGTGGAGAAAGGTCAGGAAAAGGAAATGAGGGATGAGAGTGTGAAGACCACCTTTGGTATGAACAAGTCCTAGTTATAGGTGCAGCTTGGGTAGGAAAATAGGATAAATTCGAGATCCATTTGAAGAATGGACATTGACCTTCTGGAAAACCCTCTTTGATCTATACACGTTCCTGTGACATCCACAATCATCGAATTTTAAAACACTACTTGAATATAACAACAACAAAACCCTCCTCCCCTCAACTCCATCCTTTCCACAAGCATGCAACATTATATGTAATATCAATCTTTTTCTATAAGCAGCTTGGTTGAACTTGTTTCCCTTACTTTTCATCCTCTCTTTTTTATTTTTTATTATAAAAGATGACTTTTTGGTAGGGAGTCTGGACAGGAATAGAGAGAAAAATGTAGGTGATATAAAAACAAAAGATCTAGTAGAAAAATCTAAATGTAAAATCTAAAAATCTTTTAAAAATTGAAATACCAATGAAAAAATTAAAAGGGCAGCATCTTATACATAGTGTGGATAAGGACTTGGCCTGTGATTTTACAAGTACAAAGGGCTCCCAGGTGAGGAAACTCCTTAAACAAATGAGTCTTTCTCTTAGAGAGTAGCCATTTTTACAGGGCTTCTTAAACTTTGCCATTCCTGACCCCTTTTCCATTTAGGCAGTGGTCATTGGCATTGTGTGACCTGAGGGCATGTGCGTTGCAAAGTGCCCATACTTTGTGTTCAGAACCAAAGCTGCAGTGAAATTGCAACACAGACAAGTGCTGCCAGAAACACCTCGGATTCATTACATATTTGGTTTTTAATTAATTTTTTATTGTTGCACATTCAGAAACCTTTTTCTGTTGCCAAATTTTTTGAAACCTTATATTGGTTCTCGACCCACAGGAGCCCTGGTAGAATATTGGGAGGTAGGTTGACATGCCCAGAGTCATACAGCCACTACTTAGCAGAAGCATGGCCTGAACCTTAGTCTTCCTGACTGACCCTTCAGCTACTAAACACACTACCTCTCATAGCATATACACTGGAATCTTTTTAAATTATTATTATTTTTCAGTAGATCCTCAAATCCACCATTTCAAAAATTCACACAAACCACTTATAGCAAACACCACCACATCCATCCCCAATAAAATGAAATAAGATTATTTACAGTAATAAAACAGACATCTCCTGAAGATAATCTTGTGCTCAACCACTAACACATAAGGCAGTATGATTAAAGGGATATGTGCAAAGTGCACAGGAGAGAAAGAAAAAGCCCACTGCTGAGTCCATGCTGGAAGAAGCCAGGACAAATTCTCAGGAGAACAAGAGAGTGAAGTTTCACAGTCAGAAGTCCTAATTAACAGGCATCTAATCAAGCAGAAATGCTTTACCAAACAGTGGGATGCTGCCTTATGGCATTGCTCACACCCATGAATTTGTGGGAATGATAACAACAGGAATAATAATAACCCTGTACATTTGCAGAGTCTAGTATACTTTTCAAAGTGCTTTCACATACATTATCTCCTTTTATCCTCAGAACCAACCCAACAAATTTGACAGGGCAAACATTATTATCTCTATTTGACAGATGAGCAAACTGGTTCCCCCAGTTCACTGGAATTGTGGAAAGAATATAGTGAATTAGCTGTGAATCCTAGGCTTCAAATCCAGGGCTTGGATTCCTCAACATGGATCCTCTCAAAAACACTACAGAAGAGTACAGTTTGGTTATGAGTCATAGGAGGCAAGAGAAGGGACTAGTGAGATCCTGATAAAAGGGGGAGAGGAAAGAAAGGTTGCAACTGACTTCCCCTTTCAACATCCTTATTAATTCTATTCTGAGATAGACAGTTAAAAGGTGAAGCATCACTTTCTTGATCCTGGCACAAGCCTAGAAAAGGCATAGACCTACCTTCATCTCATTCTTCTCAGAACCCTTTAAATCTGAGCAGTATTTGTATCTTTTAAATCCTTTGTATTCCCCACAGTGCCTAGGATAGGACTAAACAGGGGTTAGATATTATATTCCCCTTTGTCTGTACAAATACTGTCTATCATTCATAACCACATTCATATCTCATCTCCTCCAGGAAGCTTTCCAGGATGCCCCAGGTTCAAATGTCTCTTTGTAATTTCCTTCAGTTCTTAATGATTTAGCCCTGAAGTGTATATTGTCTCATATTTTATTCCGGTTGTTCTTTATTCTTGTTGCTGAGGGCAGGACCTTGGGCTATACTTCTCTTGTATCTCCCATAATGTAAGAGTGGACATAGTAAAACATGAGATCATAGAATGCCTAGAGATTTGGCCAAGAGAATCAGAAGTAGAAGAGCCCTCAGTGATTATCTGAGTCCAAACCTCTCCTTTCGAGGATGAGGAAACTGAGGCTTAGACACTTGAAATTTAAGATTACAGAGAAGCTCAGACAACCAAGGTCTGCCATCTGCTTAGTTCAGAGCTAGGGATCTGACCAAATCCTTTTAACTTCCCACTCAGCCATTCCATAAATTATCAAATTGAAATATTTCCCCAATGTTTGATTATTGATGTATTCTTTCATTCAATTCATATTAGTGGAGGTGCATGCTAGGAAGAAGAGGGAGGGAGCTCCTGAAAGTCACTCTGGGCACAAAGATTGCTAGCAATGCTGAAGATCATTTTCGGCTGTCTAGGTATAAACTCTAATTGATGCAGATGGCCAAACCCAAAGCATTATTTACTCTTTCTTAAAGCACCAGCCCTTAGAGTAAATGCAGTACCAGCACAATTGATAAAATTGTACTTCTCATTCTAATGGCATCAATCAATCAACTAGCATTTATTAAGTGTCTACTATATGCCAGCTAGATAATTGCTCAGTTGTTTTTCAGCTGTGTCTGACTCTTTGTGACCCTATTTGCAGTTTTCTTGATAAAAGTGGTTTGCTACTTCCTTCTCTAATCTTATTTTACAGATGAGAAAACTGAGGTAAACAAGGTTGAGTGACTTGTTCAGGGTCACACAGCTAGGAAGTATCTGAGACTGGATTCAAACTCATGAAGATGAGTCTTTTTGTTTCCAAGCCCAGTGCTATGTCTTCTACACCCTATGCTTCTGATAGTGAATGTGGAGAGAGAGAGAGAGACAGAGACAGAGAGACAGAGAGAGAGAGAGAGGGAGAGTGTGTGTGTGTGTGTGTGTGTGTGTAGTTCTTGTGTTCTTCAGGTTGTTGTTGTTGTTCCCTACATCCTAAACAAAGGCTGTACTTGTCTCTCCATTGTTACGGCTCTTCATAGAGTGTCCCCTTGTTGCCCTCCCCTCCTGGTGCATGCTTTATGCACAACTCTAAAAAAAGGACCTTATTTTGCTAGTCACTGAACTATAACCCGTACCGGGAAGAGAAGATTGTGCTTTGGTTTGGAAATATATGTGACAACCACCTTGAATTCAAAAGGAAATTTAACCCAACCTCATAAAAATAAAACTCTTTTCATTGATTTTGCAGGTCAGCTTATATTTATGGGGTTAAATTCAGAGCTTTGATTGATGTCCTCTGTTTTGACTCATTCTATTCACGGCACAGCCCCAATGAATAGGACCCTGAGAATCTATGATGCATTGGCCTTACAGGGCAAATATCCCTTTATTTCTAATGAACACTGAAGAAAGCAGCTTATATGACTGCACTCACCGTAAACCATTAAACAGTAGTAATTTAATGTTACCCAACAGGCAAAACTAAACCCATTGTCCTTTTTATTCTTGTTATTTTTTTTTTAAAGAATGGCCTTGTTTCTTCAATTCCATTTTACTTGTAGTGATGTAACTGAATGCCATGGCACCTTTATTTTTCACGTCTGAAAAGCTGAGTTAAGCATGGCCATACAAAGTCAGCTGCCATGAGAGTAAATTATGGCCTTTGCAGAACAAGATCCATGTTTTTGGAACAGTTGTTTTGTTTCTTATCCTGGGAGATTGTTCAGTAAAGAGCATACCTGCTGTGTATCCCTGTTGCTGAACTTGGTACAGCAAAGAAGGCAATCCTAGCCCAGCCATGAAACACGAAGTATAGTAATCACCACTCACCCTATTTCTAAAGCACTTTATTCACGACAACCCTTTGAGGTAGGTAGTATAAACATTATGATCATTATTTTATGGAGGAGGATTCTAAGGCTCCATAAGGTTGTGACTAACCCATGATTAACTCCCCTTTTTACTCTCCGTTCCAATTAAATTGACTTGCTGGTTGTTCTCTAAATAGGAAACTCTATCTCCTACCTCCGTATCTTTGTACAAATGGTCCCCATGTCTGATAGGTACACTTGTTAACTTTGGTTTTATTCTGTATAAATTTTATATGCACTTGTTTTCCCATATTAGAATGTAGGCTCCTTATAAGCAGGGATTGTTTCACTCTTTATATTCCTGTTCCTGAGAAGATAGGTGGTGCAGTTGATAGAGAATCCTCTTCTTCCTGAGTTCAAATCCAGCCTCAGACACTTACAGAAGGGGTCATGAAGAATCAAACGAGGCTGAACAACAGCTATTCCTACCACAGCTTCTGGTGTGCAATAGGCATTCAGTAATACTTGTTGACTGATTCAGCTTCATTCACTTATTAGCTGTGTAACCTCAGATAAGACATTTAACTTTTCTGGGCCAGAGTTTCCTGCTGTGTAAAATGAGGGGGCTAAATTCAGTGACCTTTGATGTCCTTTACATCATCAGATCTATAATTTTATTTTACTTTAGCCACTAAAGGGGAGGTAATGAAGGTTTTAGAGCAAGGAAATGACATAATCGGGAATATGCCTTAGAAAGCTTGGAGAGTGGGGGGGGGGGCGGGGGGGCGGGGGCTAGGTGGTGCAGTGAATAGAGCACCAGCCCTGGAGTCAGGGGGACCCGAGTTCAGATCCAACCTCAGACACTTGACCCACTTACTAGCCGTGTGACCTTGGGCAAGTTACTTAACCCCAATTGCCCTGCCTTCTCTCTCCAAAAAAAAGAAAAAAAAAGCTTGGGGAAGATGGTTTGGAGAAAGCAGAGACTGGAGATAGGGGGATTGCCTTAGAAAGCTATTACCATAGTTGAAGTGATAGGTGAGAGAATCTGCTTTTGGGTAGTGGCCATGTGAATGGTAAGAAAGGGATGCATGTGTGAGATGTCATGGTGATGAAGGGATGAGTCATTGAAGGTCTTAGAATCTTACCATGACTGAATGTTAGGTGGTGCCCTCAACAGGAATACAGAAGTTTGTAAAAGGGGTAGATTTCCCTTTCCCCTTTTCCAAATATAAAGGAGCTCAGCATGGGGTGCATGTGTGAGGCAGACGGCAGGGTGAATTTGAGGTCAGTTTCACAGAGACATGGATGACGAGGAGTGCAAGCATGGGTCATTTGCAATGTGGTTTGTAGGATCATAGATTTACACCTAAAAGGAATCTTACAGGTCAGTTTGTCCCAAAACTTCTCCTTCAGTAGGAAACTGAGGCTCAGAAAGATTAGGTAACTGTTTCCTTTGGATGCTTTGAGTTTGAGATGTATTGACTAGAGATCCAGGTGTAGAGAGATGACTTCCAGGTAGCTGGTGATGTTAAACTCAAGTTCTGGTGAGAGATTAGGATGACATGTGTCAATTCTGGAATCATGTTCTTAGAGGTGACTCTCAAACGCATGGGAGCAGTTGAGAGCATCTTGAGAGAGTAGAGAAAAGAAAGAGGGCCTAGGACTGGATGTGAGGAGTATCCAGAGGCAGCTGGGGGGAGCAGGGCTTACAGGGCCAGGACTGGAGTCAGGAAGGCCTGAGTTAAAATCTAGTCTCTGAATTCTTCCTAGGTGTGTGACCCTGGGCAAGTCTCTTAACCTCTGTTTGCCTCAGTTCCCTCAACCGTAAAGTAAAGTAGGGGTAATAATAGCACCTACCTCACAGGGTTGTTGTAAGAATCAAATGAGATAATAATCGTAAAGCATTTAGAACAATACCTGAACATAGTCAATGCCACGTAAATATTAACTATTATTATAAGAACTTAGAAGACACGAGATCTTATCCTTTGAACCAATCTGTGAAGTAGTTGATGTTGCTGTTGTTAATCCCATTCTGCAAATGAGGCAAACAGAGGCTCAGAATGCCTTGTTTGTCATCACACATCCAGTAAGTGGCAGAACTCCTGATCCCAAAGCCACTCTTTCCACTGTGCCACACCGATTCTCGTTTCTGGGAGCCTAGTCTGGGAGCTCCTTGGGAGAGCTGAGCATGTCTCCCCCTTCTCTTGTACGTCCCAGCATGGGTAGCACAGGACTGAGCTGTCAGTCCCAGATGCTAATTGACTGAGTGACTGCAACTATATTCACCTCAGAGCAGTTAGCCAAATAATTGCTCTCTCAAGGTGCTTCATGAAGGTGCTGGCAATCACCAAGCTGTGCGAAGGGGAGAAAAGAGATCATTTAATTAGAACACAGAAGAAAGTCATTATATATGGGTCAGCCTAATATTAATGCTATGTGCATTATCTATATCTGTATTGGCTTCTTGCTGAGGAAGAAATGTTAGCCTCAGCAAAAAGAAATTCCGTGTCTCATTTGTGAGCCAGGATTGTTGACAAGTTAGGAGAGTCTCGTGTAGCATCTCATCAAAAACCTGCCAGATCTAATAGAATAGTCAGCCTGAGACGTTGCTTTTCCACCAGAATATCCAAGCTGGAGCTAGGCATAGTAGTGGCTAGGTGTTACTGGAGTCACAGCCTGAGAGCCCTGCAATTGAAGGCAGAGATCTGGGATAATTGCAATTATCTTCTACCTAAATTAGTGGATGAGATGCAAACTGGATCAACTAGTATTCATTAGACTTTGAAGTAACCACAGTATTAGATATTGCTTGAGGGAATCTGACTGGGCTGCTTATCTCATTTTACACTATCAGCATTATAGATTTAGAGTTAGAAGAGACCTTAGAGGTCACCAAGTCCAGCTTACTATTTTACAGATGAAGAAACTGAGGCCCAGAGAGGTTACTGAGGTCACAGAATAAGGATCCCAGATCCCTTGACTCCAAAGATAGCATTCTTTCTAAATTCATTACTATCTTCCCAATAGGGACTAAAGGTTATAGGGTCAGTCCCCTTACAAATCCTCTGAAGAATTCATAGAAAAAAAAAACAATTGCCCACTCTTTTGTTCACAAAAGAGACTAGGAAAAAGGATGTAGGTGGCATGGTGCAATAGATCCCAAATAATGCAAAACCAATTTATTTTTTTAAAAATATATTGTTGGGGCAGCTGGGTGGTGCAGTGAATAGAGCACTGGCCCTGGAGTCAGGGGGTCCTGAGTTCAAATTCAGCTTGAGACACTTAATGTTACTAGCTGTGTGACCTTTGGCAAGTCACTTAAACCTAACTGCCCTACCTTCCCCCTTCCAAAAAAAAGCAAAAAAATAAATAAATTTTATATATATATATATATATATATAGAGAGAGAGAGAGAGAGAGAGAGAGAGAGAGAGAGTTGTACTGATTATTAAAAGTATCTTCAACTATGATGATCAAAACATAAGAAAACCACTTTCAAAATATCAAAGCATACAAGTCTTAAGTCTGGAGAAAAATAATTCTTTGCAAGACTTTTCTAGCTACATTCTTAATTTTCTGTGACTACATGGGCATAACAGAAAAAAAGGAAAAAACTCAGAAAAACAGAAAAGGAAAAGAAACTCAGTGACCTTGGTGATTTCATGGAGAGAAAAAAATAACATGACATCATGCTTCCAGCTACTTCAGCTCTATGCAAGAGACTATTTAACATATATGTAAGCTAAGAAGAGGGTCCTGAGTTTTCAAATATCTGTCACGAAGTCCTTACACTCAAAGTATGCATTTTACTCTTTTAGCTATAACTCCAAGCTTCATTGGCTGTCATTTAACATAAAATTCTGAACAACCTTGGTTATCTGATTTAGAAGCAGAAAATCAGAAGGGGGCTGGAAATATGAGATGAGGAGATTAAGAGGCAGGCACAGTGACAGCAGGAGAAATGACAGTTGACAACCTGAAATCGATGGAGTAGATACACGGCACCAACGTATATTACCTTGGCGTATAATGGGTACTCATTGAGATGACCATGAGTCATTAAAAAAAGATAAAATTGTGTTCAGTCTGCTCTGTTTAAGAAGCCATGGAAGTGTGTAATATGTATTAGAATGATTCCCATCAAAAATGGTGAAAACAAGCTTAGGATTTGTAGGGATAAGCTTCAGGTATATGGAAGCATCATGGCACAGTGGAAAGAGCCCGGACCTGGAATCAGAGAAACTTAGTTCTGATACAACCTGGCTGACCTTGGACCAATCATTTAACTACTCTGAGCAGTTTCCTTACTTGAAAAATGAGGGATTTTTATATGCTCTATATGGCCATTGAGATCCCTTACAAATCTAGTTCTACAATCCTATAATCTGAGAGATTCACTTCATCCATATTATCCACCCAGCCGATAAACTTTTTTAAGTCCCTTAGAAACTGTGAGATGGAGTACTATGGGAGTTGCCAAGACAGTATTTGGCCCCAGCTTTCTGGAAGCTTATTCTCTTGCAGAACCTGATAACATTAGGCAAGTAAGGTGTCATTACACTTGTGTCACTTAACAACAAGCTTCCTGTGATTCCTCAGATAGGATAACAAAGCTATTGATATTCTGGAAGTTTCTATCATTGGTCATAAGATCATAAATTTTGGACTGAATGAGATTTTAAAGGTCAGCTATACTGACCTTTTACAAATAAAGAAACTGAGGCTTAGAGAGGTTTAAGTAGCTTGACCAACATCACACAAAGGAAGAAGTGGGTAACAGCCAAAAACCAATATGCCTGTCTTTCTACACCCTCTAACATTAACTCTTCCTATTTTTGTCATCTTTGCCAATTTCTATGCAAATCTTTGATCCTAAAACCCCATAAAACTTTCTAGCCCTTTGAACTTATCGATCTGAGGAACTCTGTCAAAAAGTTGCGATTAAAGCCATATTTCAAGAGATTGAGAAATGAGGGGGAGGAGAGAAAACTAAGGGGAAAGTATTGATATAGATGAATGACTGCAAGTGATTTTTTAAAAAAGATTGTTATGGATGTTAATTAAAGGCTGTAGGATATGAATTTGAAGATGTTGAGAACCAAAGGAATAAGTCTATAGCCTTTTATTCCTGACGGATAAATTCTAAGGTGCCTGGAATGTGCTGATGGGTACATTTTAAAGGGTACCAGCTCCTTTCATTTAACCTGAATATAAAACTCTATAAACCCCAATGTTATATCTATCTCTCATCTTGGCAGAGATTGTCAGCTCCTGGTTGGATATCATATGTGGCCTCCCAGGATCTGGACAAAAGGGACCTAAGTGACTGTGTCACAGATTGGCATATGAGCTAGGGGCATCTTTTTTTAAAAAAAAACCATGAATAACTTAGACATAATTTAGTTCCTTGTGTGTGTAAACATTGGCTCTATTCCTTGAAATCCCTAACTGAACCTTAAGACATATTTAAATTTATTTTCTAAAGTTCTCTTCCAAGAAGCCTAGCTTTTCTAACTCCAAACTTTTAAAGAAAGAAAATGTATCAGAAAGAAGGCTATGAAGATGCTGGTAGTTAAAGGTCCATTTGATGTAAATTAATCAGTCAACACAAGCTCCTTTTTCAAAAGAAAAAAAAGAATAAAGTTGATCAGCCATTGGATGGAAAAAAAATCTGACTGGAAAAGATAAACTTGGAGATTAAGAATACTGATGTAGAGATATAGTACATATCTATAATCCTCCTCCATAAGCCGAGTGAATCAGAACAGCAGTTTCTTCAACGAGCTAAGCAATAGGGAAAGTCTGACTAGTTAGAAAATAAGCAAGCTGAGCTCTTTTCATTCATTCATTCACTCAACAAATATTTACTAAGAACTGTGTCTATACCTCTGAGCTAGAAGAAATGGTCAATGTGTATTTCTTCTTAGAAATTAAAGTTGATATGTATACATATATGAAAGAATTATATAACAAAAAAAATAGAGAATGGACTGTGCCAAATTGAGTGATATAAATAGTAAGTTGAAGGAAGAGAGAGATTACTGTGGGAAGACCAGCCAGGTAAAAACCTCATGAAGGAGTCGTGACAGGAGCTAGACTTTGAAAAATGAGTAGAGATAAATACACAGAGAAATAGAAGACATTCTAAGCAGGGGAGAGCAAGTGAGCAAATGTATATCATTTTTATAGATGGTATATGGTAATGATAGAAAAAGATCTAGATGAGTACTCATTAGAAGTAATGGTACTTAGATGAGACTTCACAAGGGATCAGACAGACCAGTAAGGTAAGCAATCAGTTCAGGGTCTAACAATACATCTGGAGGCAGAAACATAGATAATAGAGTTGCCACTGGAACTTCAGGTACAGCTGAAGCTTTCTTGTGTTTGTCCTTTGTTTTCAAAGAGGACCATGGCATCAGGGAAATGATGATATGGCTTTGATTTGAACCATCTGGATTCAGTGACTGATATTCATCAGGATGACTGGAGACTACCTAGGACAAAATGGGAGACCCTGGCCCTTTATAGGCTAAGACCTTTTCAGGTACTCACTTAGAATGAGGTAATGCCCATTCAGTGAATAGATCTCTTTAAGAAGTGAATCAGGGGATGGCCCCTTTAATTAGAAAAAATAAAAAAAAAACCTCAAGCTGGGAGGGGAAGACCCTCAAGGTTGCTGTTCCAAAGAGAAACAGTTACCTTTGACATTCACTCTAAGCCAGGAGGGCCCAAAATACAGCCTTTAAGTGAAGCTTGGGCAAGGACCTATTGTTGTCCAATCTATGAGCTTCAAAGTGAACATGGTTTAAGGTTTTGGAAAGAGAGGAAGGAAGGAAGGAAGGAAGGAAGGAAGGAAGGAAGGAAGGAAGGAAGGAAATGAAGAAGGAGGGAGGAAGTGAGGGAGGGAGGGAGAGAGGGAAGAAAGGAATCTAGTCAAACACCTAGTTAAGTGGGCAGCTTCTGGCTATCAAAGTTTACCTTCCTTTGGAGAAGAGGAGAGGGAGAGAACGAGTCGAGTTACCCAACTAGCTGGGTCCCCATTCAGACAGCTCTATCTACTCACATGTTGTGTTTGTCCTTCATTTTAGAAGAGGATCAGGGGAATGATGACATGAATTGCAGTTGACTTTGATTTGAGTGAGGGAGAGCTGTACAAGGTCACCAGCCTCATTTTCTCCTCTAGCACAGTTGAACCTCTCTAGTGTAGAGCTGAAGGGGAAAGTTACTTTATGGACTTAGTACACCCAGTTCTACCAAATTCACTTCTAATTGTCACAGAGATGCCTTTATAGCAGCTTACTTATATTGCCAAGGGTCATAAGGTTTTATAGAAAATGGGCAGGTTCTTAGGTCTATCTGATTAATTTGATTGTGTCTTGTTTTAAATTTATTATTTATTTTTAACATTCATTCTTTTTAAATTCTGAGTTTCAAATTTCCTCCCTCCTTCCCATATTTCCAGATTTTTCTCCAGAATGATTGGACCAGATGACTGCTCTACCTACAGTTCTTTAATGTACCTATTTTCTCTCATCCCCTCTAGTATCTGTCATTTCTAATAGGTGTAAGGTGGTACCCTAGAATTGTCCCAATTTGCCTTCTCTAATCAACAGTGATTTAGAGCACATGTGACCATAGTTTTGGTTTTTTTCCTCTGTAAACTGTCTTCCATGTTCCTTGACCATTCATCAACTGGGGAACTGTTCTCATTTTTTATAGATTTGACTCAGTTCCCCATATATTTGAGAAATGAGGCCCTCATCAAAGAAATTTGTTATAATTTTTATATTACTTCATTGTCAGTGGTACCTTTTAGAAAATGTAGTTTCCCTAATCATCTCTTTTAATTAGATCTGGTTTTGCTTTTGCTTTGTCTGAAATCCTGCCTTTTTAACTTCAGCCAAAGCATAATAGATTCTGCTCTAGCCCTTTGTTTTAACTTTGTGTGTGTCTTTCTGTTTCAAGTGTGTCTCTTGGAAACATCATATTGTTGGATTCTGGCTTCTAATCCATTTTACTATCCCCTTCTTTTCTATGGGTAACCTCATCCCATTCACATTCAGTTATGATTACTAATTGTGTATTTCCTTTCATTCCATTTGCTTTTGTTTATCCTTCTCTGTCTCTTTTTATCCTGTCCCTTTTCAAAGGTCTGTTTTGCT
This sequence comes from Pseudochirops cupreus, assembly GCA_028627135.1. Taxonomy (NCBI): domain Eukaryota; kingdom Metazoa; phylum Chordata; class Mammalia; order Diprotodontia; family Pseudocheiridae; genus Pseudochirops; species Pseudochirops cupreus. Next base: position 229,245,786 of record CM053582.1, read on the forward strand.
TCTGATGGCTGGCTCCTTTAATACTCCCTCTCTTTTATCTTACCCCCCATATCTCTTATCCACTTCCCCTCTTATTTTTCTAATAAGATTGATTTCTTTACCCGACTGTGTATGTGTATATGTTATTCTTCCCTCTTTGAACCAATTAAGATGAGAGTGAGGTTCAAGTATTGCCTACCACCACTCCCATTTTCCTCTCCACTGTAAAAGCTCTTCCTTGAACACCTCTTTTATGAAAGTAATTTTTTCCCCATTCTACCTCTTCATTCCCTCTTTCCCAGTGCAATCCTCTTTCTCACCCCTTCATTTTTTATTTTATTTTGCAGATCATCACAACATAATAAGCTTACATCTATGCCCTCTTTTCTTTGCAGACTCCTAACTGCCCTACTAATGATAAGTTCTTAGGACTTATATGTATCATCTTCCCATATAGGAATGTAAACAGTCCAACTTTATTGATTCTCTTATGCTTACTCTTTCATGTTTACCCTTTTATGTTTCTCTTGAGTCTTGTGTTTGAATATCAAATTTTCAATTCAGCTCTGATCTTTTCATCAGGGGTACTTGAAAGTCCTTTATTTCATTAAATATCCATTTTTCTCTGTAAAGAATTCTACCTGGTTTTACTGGGTAGGTTATTATTGCTTATAATCTAGATCAGTGCTTCTCAACCTTCCTAATGCCTATCTGCATGTGGGCAGACCTGCTTGGAGATGGATAGAGGAGCGGTGTCTCACTTCCTAAGACCATCAGAAATATGTGTTTTCCCATGGTCTTAGGCAACCCCTGTGACCCCTGTGAAAGGGTCATTCAACCCCTAAAGGGGTCGCGACGCACAGGTTGAGAACCACTGATCTAGATCCTTTGCCTTCAGGGATATTATATTCTAAATCCTCCCCTCCTTAAGGAAGATGCTGTGGCTACATGATATTTGAATTATTTCTTTCTGTCTGCTTGCAATATTTTCTCCTTGATTGAGAACTCTGAAATTTGGCTATAATATTCCTGGGAGTTTTCATTTTGGGATCTCTTTCAGGAGATGATTGGTAGATTCTTTCAACTTCTGTTCTACATTCTAGTTCTAGGATATCAGGGCAGTTTTCATTGATAATTTCTTGAAATATACTATCTAAACTTTTTTTTATTGTGGCTTTCAGGTAGTCCAATAATTCTTAAACTATCTCTCCTCAATTTCTTTGCCAGGTCAGTTGTATTTCTGATGGGATATTCACATTTTTTGCTAATTTTTTTTCATTCTTTTAACTTTGTTTTGTTATTTATAGATGTCTCATGGAATCAAAGCTTCCAATTGCCTAATTTAATTTTTGATGAATTATTTTCTTCACTGAACTTTTTTTTACCTTTTTTTCTCCATTTGGTCAATTCTGCTTTTAAGAAGTTGTTTTCTTAAACGAGTTTTTGTGCCTCTTTTACCATGAGGTTAATTTGTTTTTGAAGGTGTTTTTGTATTTTTTTTGTTTCTTTTACCAAGCAGTTAATTTTATTTTCATAATTTTCTTGTATCACTCTCATTTCTTTTCCCAATTTCTCCTCTACCACTCTTATCTCTTTAGCTCTTTCAAGAATTCTTGTTGGGCTTGGGTCCAATTAACATTAAAGGGTTTTGTGTTTTTGTTTTTGCTTGGTTTCCTCATATTTCCAATCTTTTTTCTTAACTTTGAACTTTATGTTAAACTTGGGTTCTGCTCACCTGGGGATGGGGAGACACTGTCCCAAGCTTCAGAGCTAGTTCTAGGGATCTGCGAATTTTTGATATTTCCAAGGTGGTATGATCTGGGGACAGATGTGGTCACGTCTCTCTTTGCTCTGATGTTTATCCAGGAAGGACCCCTGCTCTCCTGTAGTTAAAATTACCAGTGCTCCTCTTGATCCTGAAACTGTGACCAGGTCTCCTAATTTCCTGTAGCCACAAGCACTTGTGTTCCTGTCACCTATGGAACTGCAACCCAGAACTACTTATTGGCAACAGAGTTGCCATTTAGTGCCAGCTGCATCCAGTGTCAACAAAGGGTCCCCTGTAATCTCTTTCCGACTAAATCATCCAATCCCCTTACTATCTCTGAGCCGAGATCTCCCAAAGCTACTACAGCTGTTGCATGTGCCTCCAAGGTTCACCACTGGTACTGCCATTGCTCCAGGCTTGGCTCCCACTCCAGTGTCACAGACCTGTCCTGCCAAACACTTAAGTTGTCTTAAGCTGGAACAGTGATTCTCCCTTACTTTTTGTTGATTCTGCAGCTTAAAACTTTGATTTGAAGATTTATTTAAAGTTATTTGGAGGAAAACGTTGAAAGAGGTCACCGGGGTTGTTTGTCTGTACTCCACCATCTTGGTTCCCTATCTGATTGATTTTTAATGTAAATGTAAGAAACACATTGATCTTGGTTATGGAGCTTTGGCTCAGCTGTATATGGCGTACAGACCATGGAAGATTTCATGAAATGGGAAGGAAAATGGCTATTCCTAGTTTCTAGATCAGTCATTTTGACACATTTGAGTCTTATACATCTCAGCCCATAGTTTCCATATTTTTTTTTAGATTATCATACTGGAATATAAAGTATGAGTTCAGAAATACTTTGAAGAGATATACTAGCTAGCATGTCTAGGTAAATAAGAAAGATTATGGAAATAAGAGATTCCTTTGCTGGGGAGAACTAACTGTAGAAGAAAGCTGGATAAAGCTTCTGAAAGCCTGGGGTCATGCATATGTCCTGGAAGGAATTTAGACTAGTCAAATACAGATCCAGGATGAACTAAAGAAGATGATTTATTCATGCTGAGAGAAACTAGGTTTCAACTAGGGAGGAATGGTCATAGTTAAGAGTTAATCATTAGGGACAGCTAGGTGGTGCAGTGAATGGAGCACCGGCCCTAGAGTTAGGAAAACCTGAGTTCAAATCCAGCCTCAGACACTTAACACTTAACTAGCTATGTGACCTTGGGCAAGTCACTTAACCCCAACTGCCATGCTCTCCAAAAAAGCAAAAAAAAATCATTTAAGTACCTAGGAAGTTGCATTTCTTTAAATCTTACTCTAATTGAAGGATATTTAAATAGATTATAATTCCAGATAATGCTTATGCTCAGTAGTTTTAATATAAAGTTTTATTTTCATTTTTAATTGGAAAAACTGGGAAACCTAGTTATGTAAAATTCCAGGAACATAATCAAGTAACAGTGGCAGTATTTACCCTAACTGCAGTATCGATGGGGAAATAAATAAGCCTCCTGAGCCTTGTCCTCAAAAACCCAAATCTATAAAAGGTTAGCAAATGTCACATCTCTGGTTTTTTTTTGTTTGCTTGCTTGTTGTTTTTTGTTAAAAACATATGTTCAATACACAGGAAATACTATTATAATTGCACTAGGGATGTTCAGTCCATAATGAAATCCTACAGTAAAAAAGAATCTTGCCCCCTCTACACACTATTATAGAAGTCTGGATTTATAAATTCATATTAAGTAAGACCTTCTCAGATTAGAATATTGTTACTGAATTTCCCTCATCATTATAGTCAGAGCTTAAGGCTTAAAGGGGCAGTTTAGCAGAAGGAGAATAGGAAAGCATGTAACCTTGACCACCTTGAAAACCCACAGATTGACTAAACCCTGTAACAGACAATAATCACCTCAAACAATCTATTACTTTGGACTGCTTACTATGAACAGGTGTAGCAGAATCACAGACCAAAAGTTCCCCTGATAACACAGGTTCAGCTGAGAAAAGACCCATTGCCAAAATAACAGATATCAAGACTTTCATCTTTACTTCAAGAAGGGCTCTGATTTGCCAGCCTTTGGGAGCTGATAATGTGTTATACACTAAAATCTGAATGTCCCCTCCACAAAAAGAAAAAAAAACTCTCCAGTTTTTAATATGAACGTTCCCAAATAGTGTGTAAATCATGCCTCAAAGAATCAGAAGGTGAACCAGCTGCCAAAATAATTGGTCGTTAGCAGTCACAGAGACAATGAGTATGATGTAGACTTGGAGTATTTCTAAGTCACAACTCAGCTGTCTTTGAACTAACACTAACAGCTTCATTAACTAAGGGGGAGGGGGGTTGGAAAAAGACACAGCCTAGGAGAATACATAGCAGCTCCAAATCGATAGCAATCAGTTTGTCTTTATAGAAGGGCTATTTGCTCAGCCATTGTTCTGTCTACCCAGACTTCTAAGCCTGATCTCATGAATTTAGGACTTCTTTGGGGTCTATCATTTAATGCGGGAGGCTCTAAAGAGAAATAAGAAATAACGAGTTACAGTCATTGTTGCCTTTTGCCATAATGTCTTCTAGGTCTATATATGAAAAGGGAATGTGCCCAGTATAGTCTGCAGCCCCTTCAAATCTGAAATGGAAATGGAATTCATCTTAAGCACAGATAGAGTAGATAGGACCTGTAGAAAGGCAACTTGGTACTGTAGAAAAGAACATGGATTTGGAGAGTAGAGAGTTTAAATGGTGAAGAAAAGGGAGCAGGATACCTTCAGTTGTGGCAGTTCTTCCTGCTATCTAGCCAACCCAGATTTTATCAGTGTTACTATATGAAAACAAGATCCGGTGCACAACTACCCCTTGAAGGACTAAAGATAAGCATCCTACACAAGGCAATGGAAAAATACATGATGAGAGTGAGGAAGCTACTACATATAACTAGTGAAGATCTCAAAGAATAGGGATAAAGGGAATCATCAAGGAATTGAAGGACGGGCCAGAAAGACACACTGGAAAGGCACACTGGCCACATAGTCGACAGGTAAGAATCCAGAGTGCTCCAACAGTACCCATGGGAAATTGAAAGGGAGGATGGCTTCCAGTTTATTGAATGCCTTCTGTGGGGCAAAGTTTCAGAAGCATATGGACAAGAGTCATACAGGGTAGATAGAGATCAGCTTCATTGGAAGGAACTCCCAAGTCAATGAGATCACAGAACCAGTTGAATATTTGAGATTGTAGTCACTTGGTTATTTGGGCTTTCATAAAGTGTTCTTGTTGTTTTAAGAAAATAATTTCCACAGTCTTCCATCTGTCACTGTCTTCCCAAATCCACCATTAAAACTTGATTCCTTTGGATAAAGCATTGGCCTAAGAACCTTTCAAAGATATGAATATCCCTGGAAGCAAAAACTTCTCTCTTCTGTAGTGCTTCAGCATAAACTAGTTTATCAGAAAAGTCCTCCCTGACAAGAAGGCTAACAGTATGAGTCTACGGGGGTGCCTAGGGCACAGTTGTGAAAAAGGCATGGAAAAGGGGAGTGGGGCAGCATCTTCAGCAAATGTGTTGACTTAACAATTTCACCAAAGGTTCAGCCTCAGGTTATCATTTAATATAGCTATGCAATCTGTTTCAAAGTTGACATGATCCCACCCTCCTTGAACTATCACCGGGACAGATTTGCACAAAAAAATCTTTTTAACACATTTTTAAAATTAAATTAGAAAAATACCATTTTTCTCTTTCTCTTTTTTATTGGTAATTTTTTGTATACTCATTAGTTTTGCCTCAGGGAGAATATGGAAATACAAAGAAACTAAAGAAATTAAAATTTTCCAGTTCAGACTTGCCCCCAGGGATAAAGGGAGCTCAGAGCTACATGTTAGACTTGAGATGCTTGGCCAAACCTGTGAGCACATCATTAAAAGGCTTGGATGGAACTATATTGGTTTAAACAATAAATCTTACACTATGGAAGCTCCTCACTCATCTCAGATCTTTAGTCCTCAGAATTGAGGAAATAAAGTCCCTGAATTCCACATTCTATGCCATTCCAACAAAAGTGTGTCACTGGCAGGTGATATAACAGGGCAGGTTGGTGGTGCAGCAGATACAGTGTCAGGGCCTGAAATCAGGAAGACTCATCTTCCCGAGTTCAAATCTGGCCTTAGACATATTAGCTATATGACTGTGGGAAAGTCAATTAACCCTGTTTACCTCAGTTTCCTCATCTGTAAAATGAGCTGGAGAAGGAAATGGCAAAGCACTCCAGTGTTTTTGCCAAGAAAACCCCAAATGGGATCAGGAAGAGTTGGACACAACTGAACATACGGCAGGTGATATGAGTCACTGGATACTTTGTCCTGGTTGTGTGTGTAGCCTCTGAGCCTATCCTTTAGTCTGGCTTGGCTAACTAATCACTTAACTCTTCTATTTGGTAAATCCAGGGCTTTCTTCTCTTCCTCTCCGTGGACATTTTGGAGAATATGAATAATAGTTGGGTTGTCTTTGCCCTTGGCCCTTTTCACCACATTCCAACAAGAAAAAGGTAGTGTATGTATGAAAAGGCTTGATGTAGGAGGAAGGCCATAGAGTTAGATGGGAGTTAGTGATAGACATAGTAGTTAGACAGAGTCAGTCCAGGGGTGGTATGGTTTATAAGACATAATAAAAGTAATAATAATAGTAATAAAATAGCATTTATAAAGCTCTTCAAGATTTATTAAGCACTTCACCAATATTCATCTCATTTAATCTACACAATAACCTTGGGACCTGGGTGCAATCATTATTATCATTTTACAGATGAAGAAACTGAAGTCGAGGTTAAGTAACATACTCAGGGTCACACAGCTAGAGTCTGCTGCTAAATTTGAACTCAGATCTTCCTGAGTTCAGGTCCAGCACTCTGTCCTCTGTTCCCCCAGCTGCTACCTGCACTGATACTACTCATCTTGATTTCTTGGCCTGAAATTCCTACCTGCATGGTCTATTACTTTGTCCTTTACAGCGAAGGCATTGGTGGTATCTCTAAAAAGACTCTGTTCACCTGCATAATATCTAGGAGAGAGAACCTTTGGGATTAGTCCTCTTCAACTGACACAGCAATTTGGAGATTATAAACTCCAAGAAGGCTAGAACTAAGTCTTATTTTATGCTTAAAAAATTCCCTCAACACCTAATGAGGTGTTTAATAAATGTTAAATTATAGGAATTAGACTAGTTCATCACCTCACCTTGGAAAGCATAGAGCAGGTCGCCAAGGGGACAAAACACTGGATGGGTACCTATAGACCTATAGAGGTCTATAAAATGGGACATTGATTGCCCAGGTTAGGGAGACCAAATTGACACACCACCATAGGTGGCTCTGAGTATAGGCTCTCAGAATGAGTTCCATTCAGACAGGGATGTCTGAATGTTCCCCAGCAATTAATACAGTGCTCTAAACATAGTAACCACTCAATGTTTGTTTATTCAATTGAATTTTTAAAATTATTGAAACCTCCTCTTAAGGTCCATACTGTTAGCCTTCTTGTCAGGGAGGACTTTTCTGATAAACTAGTTTATACTGAAGCACTACAGAAGAGAGAAATGAAATCTAGTTCTCTGGCTCTGGGATTACCCACTCCTTCACAACTGTTACATAGAATCCTTAGTTTTCTTCAAAACTGTTAAGATGTTAAGATGCCACTTTTTAAACTGGGGTTTTCATAGTTCCACTAGTTTAATGGTTCTCAAACTCTTAAAAATCTTTGAGGACCCCAAATGGCATTTTGAGGGGCAATGGAAAAGGATCTATATAGTGATATTGACCATGTTAGAAATAAAAACTGATCATCCAAAATATTTATTATTAATTCATATAAAATAATGAATTTATTACATATTGACATGAATAATATATTTTAATGAAAATAACTCTTTTTCCAAACCTGAATGACTTGGTGAGAGGGGTGGCATCATTTTATTTATTTTTACAAGTCTCTTTATTATTTGGCTTATTAGAAGATAACAGGGTTCTCTTATCTTTTTCTATATTCAATCTTTTGTCATATATTGTTTTGGTTAAAGTGTACGAAGAAAATCTGGCCTTTGTAGGGAAAAGAGGAACCCCAATTATTTTGTGACATCTTGATGTACTAAAATGTAGAAGTCCTCCTACCATCTGGTGCTATAGTATTAGAAAGTACCCAGCCCTTGTGAAAGGGACAGTATAAAATGGATGGTCTCATCTACTGTTCTAATAACTACTTGCTGCCTTTGGATGAATGACCCTGCAGTTTTATCTAAAAGGACCAATTTCACAACTGTAAAAGGATTTGGTCTCACCTCCTTGTCTCCAGTCCTTGCACAGGGAATGTTTTCCTAGTCTGATAATATATCCTTCCACTTGCGTCCTAAATACTCACCTTTTCTCCCTTGACTGATTCCCTTTATTCTCTACTCCTGTTTCTTAAAAAATCTTTTACCTTTGTATATCTTAAATTGACATAAAATGCTGTTGATTAGTTATATACTCTGAATAAGCCTGAAAGATTATAAAAGCCAAATCCGTACTCCCAGAATCTGAATTTACTGTCTTCAGGAGCAGTGTTCCCTAGCATGCTGATAAGTTATTTTGAGTTTGATTTCCTATCATTGACCTAGAACCTTTGGACTCCTTTTGATGGTCATGACTCTCCCAAGATTTCAGTATAATTATCTGAAAGGCCTTACGTAGATATCTAATTGAAAAAGGGAAGAACATTTTCATAGGCAAATAATAGCTTAGTATTATTATGAAAATAATTTTGACCTTGTAGACCCCCTGAAAGAGTCTTGGGAACTCCCAGGGGTCCTCATACTACGCTTTGAGAATAATTGTTCTAGTTAGTGTTGTCTCCCTCTTGCAAATCCTTTGAGTGACTTTGTATTTCCTTATCTGTGTTCATGCTATATCCTTTCCCACACCCTATGTAATGTGAGTTCCTTGAGGGCAGGAATTGCTTTGGCATTATTTTTTTTCTTTACATCCCAGCATCTGGTAAAGTGTCCATCACATAGGAGGCTTAATAAATATTTAATGAACTGAATTGAATTGGACTTATTGCAAATAGGCCAGTGTTTGAGTGAGAGGTACTTCCTCACACAAAGCCATGAATGAACATGAATGAACCAATGGAGGGGAACAGCAAAACCATTGGTCTGGAAGATCAAGCATCCAGCCTCAGCTCTATTTGTCACAAATTTGGAATTTACAGGGCCTGAGATTCCTCATCCATCAAATTGGCGTAATGATCCCTTCCCTCTCTGAGGCAGAAGTTCTAATGAAGACCAAAATAAATAGGCAGTAAGCACTTTGAAAAATATTAAGAGCAATGCATATGTGTGTTACAATTAGCATTTGAAATCTAATGACATTCAGTAATGATGTTTCACTCATATATTCATCAGTCCTTTATTATATGCACACCTCTGTGCTGCATTTTCTGGGGAACACAGGAGAAACAGAATATATTGTCCTTGATCTTGAGGAGACTACACTGTTGTTGCTCTAAGAATATTAATAGATTATGGCTATAGAACACTTTACAATTTGCAAAGTCCTTTGTCCATAACAAACCTGTGGAGTAACTGCCGTGATAATTATTATCCCCATTTCACAGAGGAGGGAACTGAGGACCAGAAAGCTTAAATGACTTGTCTACTGGGCAGAACTAGAGATAGAACCCATGTTTTCTGACTTTTTTCCATTATGTGTGTTTTATGCTACTGCCTCTCACTTATGATGTGGAATACATGATGGATGGATGAATGGATGGATGGGTGGATGGATGGATGGATGGGTGGGTGGATGGGAGAAAGAAAGAAACAAACAAAGAAAAAAGATTTTATTAAGTCCTTACTACGTTGTTGTGTTTGCTGTTCATCCTATTTTGCAAGAGGACCAATGACATGAGGAGGTTGAAATCTTGACTTGAGAATGCCTTGGGTTTAAGTGAGGCAAAGCTGCGCAAGTTGTCAGCCTTGCTCTGTCCTCCAAAGTCATAGGAGTCCAGTGTACAGTGTACATAGGAGTCCAGGAGTGCAGCACGTATAGGGGTATATCAGCCAGGGAAGGGAGTTTTAGTCTGGAAAGTTACAAAGTTGATGAGTGGAATACTAGAACAGTCCATTAATACATGCTTTCCAAAGACAAGGGGAGTAGGTCTGATTACAATTCTCAGAGAAAGAGTTGGAAGGAGGGCAGAGTGTGCTGCAGGCAAGAGTGAAGATGAAGAAGCCTGCATGGTCCTAGGAAGTTCAGAGCTGAATGAGATCACTTCTCCCAGGCACAGCTTCCAATGGTGCTGCTTGGAGACTAGAGCAACAACAGCGACAAAAAGTGTTTAGAACTGAAAAGAGCCAGGGTGAAAGACCAAACCCAAATAGTGGGATTGTAATATCAATTCTTTTGTGCCTGAAAGTGAAGTTCTGTGTCGTTTTCATATTAAAAACCCGAGGCAGCAACAAAGAGGTTATGCTTGCAATTTCCTGATTCCTCTTGGTTACTTCAAAATGACCAATTCATTTTCATGAGTTAGAAAGAACCAAAAAAAATAAAATAAAATGCTGTAGACTATAGTTGCTCTGTTTGGATAAATATCGTTAGACTTTCCCCCTTCAAAGCATTCACTTTTTATTTTTGTGGAATAATCATAGATTATATTTATATGATACTTTGCTATATACAAGCATCCAATATTATGCTATAAGTATTTCATATGATGGCATGAAAGTGTGTGTATTATATATACATATATGTGCACATATATTATATATATGCACCTATATACACATATATGCACATATATGTATACACACATATAAATATATATGATAAGATCAAGACCTAGAAGGGTCTTTAGTAATTTTAAAATTGAGGAGAGATGCATTGTCTGAGATCACTTAGCTAGTAAATGACAGAGTTGGGACTCAGACCTAGGTCTTCTGAATACCAGTGCAGTGATCTTTCCTGTATACAAATTGCTTCAGTTGAATCAATCATTTTTGCCTGTAAGTGTTCTGTTACTACACTTAAAAACAAACAAAAAAATTAATAAAACATTTTTGGCAAGAACCAACTGAGCTCAGGCAAGAGCAAGCTTGAAATGGACATTGCACATCACTCCTTGGGGTTCCATTTCAGAACAAGAGCAATTGAAAAAGTGGCATTTCATGTAACTGCCTGAGGGTCTACAGTGTATGTAAAATAGGAAGAGCAGAAAGGGGAAAATAGATTTGGCAGTACAGTTTCTGCTGCTGGGGAAGCACATGCAAGAAGGCTATCTATGTGTACTCAGATGAAAAGTTTGGGGAAGTCACTAATTAAAGATTCATCCCTTTTTCTTATCTAAAGGCATTATTTACCCTCAGGCCCTCCAGGCAGCAAATTTTTCTGTATAGTCAGATATTTTAAACTCAGCACTTCATAAAGTTTCAAATCATTCAACAAGACTTTGAGAATGTCTGAGAAATGCACTAGGTACTCTGCTAGATACAAAGGTGATCGAGACATAAGCCCTGCTTTCACAGAGCTCTCAAGCTAATAGAAAAGATACTGATAGGCAGTGAAGTTTTGCTGGAAATATAACATTTAATTTGCATTTCTAAAAATCTGTACCAGTAAAACACAGTTCTTGTATATAATCTTCAATTCTTTATTTTGATATAATCAAGTTCATTGATGCCACTTGTTTATTAGTTCAAAATAAAAAGGGAAATAAAAGAAAAATAGAAGTGAGAGACACAACTGAAAAGAGAGAGAAGATTTGTGGAAAACCTTGGGAGCTAAGCTAAAGAGATATGACATGATTCAAGGGTCAGTGGAAAAGACACTGAAAGCTTCTGATCAAGGGATTGACATGATCAGATCTGTGAATTGGAAATTTCACTCTGGCAATAGTGCATAAGAAGAACTGAACGAAGGAGATGCTGAACACCAAAAAAATATTTGTGAACTATTGTAGTGATCCAAATGAGATACATGAGAATCTGAATTGGGGCAGGAATTAGTTATAAATAGAGCAAAAGAAATGGATGTGAGCTATATTGTAGATATGCTCTCAACAGTAATCAGTTTTCCAGATGACTGGTCTCCCATTTCTGCATGCTTTTTCCTTTCAGTAGTACTAGTAACCTCATGTTCTCCCCTCACTTCTGAAAATCCAGGCTTAGAAAGGCTATGACATGGAGGTGTCAGTGATTCTGTAAGCCATCCCAGGGGGATTTGCATTTTTCAAGAATTTTTAAATTTAGGTGGAATTTCAAGGAACTGCAGTGCATAGGTATACACCAAATAGAGATATAGAGCAAATATAGTTTTGAGTTATAGGTTTTTCATAAAGTCTTTTGAAATCATTTCATAACACATAGCTTGTTGCCTTCTCTATCAGCCTATCTCTATCTTTCTCATGTCATATTTAAAAAGTCTGTGTGGGGGGGTACTTCTGCTGTATATTTTTCTGCAGATAAATCATTTCAGGTCATTTGTCAGTAGAATGAGGCTGTACTTCTGGCATAAATTCTATACACATGGTCTTATATGGGGTTAAGGCCAAGTCTTCCAACCATTTTTGCTTAAGCCTCTGGGGTCCCAGGTGAACTCATATCTCTGGAGCAGAAAAGATTAAGCAGGTAGCCTGTTGGGAAGTTTAAGACCCTTCCTTATTCTTTGATTTAGATCTATATCAACTTAATATATGTACCTTATTTCCTGAGTTCTCCCACTGCTGGGTGGCCTGCTGCTATTTTAATTTACAGTTCGGTATGTATTTCTGCTGTTTTCTAAACAGAGAATGTGGTTGTTTTATGATCTCTTAAATGTTCTTCATTGAAGGAGGGAAAATGTGGTTTTTGGATGTCTAATACATATCATATAAGCCTCTTCTATTAGGAGGAAATTGAAATATGTTGCATTCTCCAATGGTTTTGCTGGCTAATCCCACAACTGCTGGGCCCCATTAGAATTCTGGCCTGGCAGCCGGAAGCTACCTGCTACCTTGGACAGCGATGATGACAGGAGGAGAGCCATAGAAAGGAAGGGGGAGTGTCAGTGGAAAGCAGGAAAAGACAGAGAAGAGTTTAAGTAGATAAGCCGTCTTTGCTTCCCGGGCAGCAAGTGATTTGTGGAAATCACATCCCTTCTCTAGTTTTGTTTCCTCACCTCTAAAATAAGGGAGGTGAACTGGAAGTTTTCAGAAGCTTTTTCTAGCTATATCATCACGTGCCTCTGTGGAATTTATGTATCCTAAGACATTTTTGGTCCAGGTTTTGTATGTAATAAAAGAGGGAAAGGCACTGAATGCTTCAATAGAGTTAAGAAGATCCATAATAGGTCCTTAAAAATTGTACTAGAGACTGTGAAAAAGCAAATAGAATGTGTTTAAATGAATTGTAATATGTCTAAATTGGAAGGGATCTTAGTGAGTATAGAGATCAAATCCCTTATTATGCAATTAAGGAAACTAAGATATAGAGAGATAAAATGACTTAACTAGTCATACAGCCAGTAGAAGGTAGAGTACTAGAGCTCAAGTCTCTTAATTCTTCAACTAATGTTTATTGAAGGGGACTTAGAGCTAACTGAGCATAGTGAAGTCTAAATTCTTGAACACTTTGCAAAGAACCTCAGTTAAAATATATAGTGATAAATATCTAATAAGATATAGTCATGTGGAAGACAAAATCATATATAATTAATAAATTAACATATGTGTATGGCAAGTGGATGATATTAAAATGTCTTAAAACAATTAATTCTCTTAAATATTTCTAGATAGTTATTGCTCGTACTAAATGCTAAGCTCCCTGAGGATAGAAACTGCATTTTAGCTTTATATTTCCTCCAAAACCTGGTATAGTGCTATAAAAGAAGAGATACTATAATAAATATTTGCTGAGCTGAATATTACAAGGACTGGAATTTATTAATACCATGAAAAACCAAATAAATTTTGGCATCAATTGACGTACCTGGTTCTTCTGTTAAGAAACTTGAATGAGTCCATCAGAATAGTCCTTAAATCATTAATTTGCTCAAAAAAATACTTTTCTTTAATTAGATAACAAAGGTAAATTTCATCCTGACCTATGTGTTAATTAGCACAGATTGTGATTAGATAAGGTCCTACTGTATGAAGCCTTGAGGTATTTTTAAAATCATGTGGTACAATACTCTCCCTCCATAACACACAGGGGAAGAGAGACAGAGACAGAGACAGAGAGACAGACAGAGACAGAGACAGAGAGACAGAGACAGACAGAGACAGAGAGAGAAAGAGAGACAGGAACAGAGAGATAGAGAGAGTGTGTGTGTTTTCACTCTCCCCTATAAATATAGGTGGTTTCTTTTGACCAACTCCATAAAAGACCTTACTTTAGTTTCAGGGTCATCAGATAGTCTCATGGGCAAATGTCAGTGAAAACAATCACGTTTTGAAATTTGCCAAAATGTTGTTCCCCTTTATACTGCCTGGTGTCTGCAGTGACTTCTAATGATGCTGAGTTAGCAGGCATATAAATCAGCTTCAGGACTTGTCACTATCATAGTAAAAGTGAAGGAGACTTTCAAGTGAACCATTCTCCTTGATGCTGAAAGATAAACAAGGAGTAAATCTTGATGAAGGGGAAGGTCATTGCCCAGTCACCTAAAGAGAACCACTAAGCAGTTCTTGGGGTCAGTTTATCCTGTGATCCAAACTGCCTCCGTTCCTTTCAGAGGTGTTCCCACCCCTCCTGGAAGGGCTTTTTCTCAGGGGAGCCAGGAATGTATCAAAATCAGTGGAAGTCATGCAACATTTTCTGTGAGTATAAGTTAATGTGTTTCTGTCCAACCATACCAGGTACACTGTACTAAGAGTTACTGCCTCAGTGCACAAATAAAAGGAAGAAGGCAGAGGAAAAGAACATTGGAGAGGAAAGAGGGAACATGAGTTCTCAGAACTGGAGCCTGGGTACAGGTGACTAATTGCTTTTCTTTAAATCCAACCTGATATTAAAGGCAAAGTTCAGGCTGAGCATTTGGCTGGCTAATTAATCTAGAGGGAACTTAGCTGAAGAGCATACTGCTTTATTTATTCAGTGTAATGGCACAAGAAAAAGGAAAACCTTAAATCATTAATTGTCATATTATTGTGTTCCTGGACCTGAGATATAAGCTTACATTGTGAAACAGAAACCATTTAAGTTAAGGATGCCCCAAAGAGAATACAATTTCTTAAAAGAAGGTGACAACATTTTACGTCTTTAAAAGTAGAATAGATTTTCATATATATATATATTGTATATTGATAGGTAGTTCTGCATGTTGGTTAGGGAGAAGACTCTCCAGTCTGAGATAACATAGTATAATGGGGAGAGCACTAGACCTGGATATAATAGACCTGGATTCAACCACTAGTTAGACAAATAAACTTAGGCAAGTGACTTTATCTCTAGCTGTTTCTTCATCTATAAAATGAACTAGATAATCACTAAGGTCCCTTTTGGTCTAACAGTCTCTTATTTTATGACTCTGAGGTTACTCGCTATGCTTGAATTCCATGCTACTGATAGGCATGGAAAAGAATAATAGAAAACTAGAGATATCAACAATCCTTTTGTATCATTGGATTTTATTGTAATATTATTTGGCTCCCAGTAACTTACCCCCTTCCATCCCTTCCACCAAATGTTTCTTCCATCTCTGGTCTCAGACCTTCTGAGGAAAGGGATTAAAGAGAAAGGAAGCCAGCAAACTCTCAAATATACCAAAATTACTTTTCCAATTCATTGATTATCCAACAATATTAATGATGACTTTCTGAGTAGCTCGCCTTAAGCTAGTCACTGTGGGGGATAGGGAAGAGAGAGATCAGTGATATTAATAACTCATATTCATATAGCACTTTAAAGTTTAGATATTTTCTTTGTGACAGTGCTGAGAGATTGGTAGAATCATGATACAAAGCTGAAAGGGATCTTAAACACCAACTGCTTCTTTTAATAAATGAAGATACTTAAACCCAGAGATCTAAGTGACTTGCTCAAGGTAATACACAGAATAAATCATATAACCAATATTAAAAATCCATACTTTGACTCCAAATACAACAGTCTTTCAATTCTTCAATGCAGTAATATTTTTTATCTCCATTTTACAGATGAGTAAATTGAGGCTCAGAAATGTGAAATAACTCAAAGAGATTTATCAAGACTCCAAGTCAAGAATTATTTCCACTGAACCATGCTCAGGTCTCAAGACCTCATCCCAGTTGGCCTCAAGGAGCTTATATTTTAGGTGGTAAAACAAGACAAACTCACAACTGAAACAGCACAGTGTACAATTAAGTGTTAATCTACATGCTAGTCCTGTTCAGAGCCACAGGAGGCCAAAGTAGCGAGAACTCTCTCTATGCTGACACAGAGAAAGTTTCATTAAGAAGTGGGTCTTGAGTTGGATTTTCTAGCCACATGGGATTTCAACAAACAGAAAGAAATATTGTTCCTTCTGGCTGTTTCCTTGACGAGTGGAATCTGACCCAGCAGGTAGTCAGCTAAGGAAAAGAAGAACCTCAACTCAGGCAGTCTTGATTCCTATTAACAGCTGCGTTAAAAGGCCTAATCCAATAGATTGAAATGATGGGTTAAAATAGCCTGGAGTCTTTAACTCTTATTTTCAGGTCTCCTTTCTGCGAGAATCTGCCCAGTAGTCACTGTTGAAGAGAAGTGACAGATTGTAATCATGAAAAAATGCACCTAAGGGGTGGCTAGTTGGTGCAGTAAGAGAGCACTGGCACTGGAGTCAGGAGGACCCAACTTTAAATGTGGCCTCAGACACTTAACACAAAAACTAGCTGTGTGACCTTGGGCAAGTCATTTAACCCCAATTGCCCCCAAAAAAGCAAAAAAGAAAAAAGAAAAAGAAAAAATGCACCCACTTAAGAAACTTTGGAGATCAGGAAATATTATAATTATATCATTTGCATGAGAAAAAAAAATAGACCTAGACTGAAATAGGGAAGGATAAGAAGGGTGTTGAATCAGGCTCTACAACTTCTTTGGCTTTGAGAAAGTAACGTACTTTCTATTGACATCAGTTTCCTCATGAGCAAAATGAAAAGGTTATTCTAGATAACCTCTAAGATTGCTTCTAGCTCTATGTCCAATTGATTTTATACTATCTCTGCAATTGTTGAAAAGATGTCCCATTCACTCTCTCTACCCCACAAACCCATTTTTGTTTCCTTTCATCCTAACTTTGAAACAAAAGTTATTTTTGCTTAGGGTTAAAACTACCCTGGTACTATGGATAAAGCACCAGGCCTGGAGTCAGGAAGGCATCTTTCTGAGTTCAAAATCTGTCTTCAGATACTTACTAGCTGT
The DNA here is from genome assembly GCA_028627135.1 of Pseudochirops cupreus. Taxonomy (NCBI): domain Eukaryota; kingdom Metazoa; phylum Chordata; class Mammalia; order Diprotodontia; family Pseudocheiridae; genus Pseudochirops; species Pseudochirops cupreus. The sequence continues at coordinate 229,262,916 of CM053582.1, forward strand.
ATGACCCTGGACAAGTCACTTAACCCTGTTTGCCTTAGTTTCCTCATCTGTAAAATGAGCCGGAGAAGGAAATGGCAAACCACTCCAATATTGTTGCCAAGAAAACTCCAAATGAGGTCAAGAAAAGTCAGACATGACTGAAAAAATGAGTGAAGAGAAAAAACTATTGTAGGTCTTCTCCATCATAGTTAACATTGGCAGGGGGAAATAATAAAGACATTATCTTATGAATATTCTTAAAGGCTATTGCCTGGAGGTGATTGGTTTAGGTTTTCTTTGGTTTATTTTGTCATCCTCATTAGTTCTGGGGCCCTCTTTATTCTCATTCACAATGTGATTATGATGGAATACTATGGTACTCTAAGAAGTGAGGAGCAAGATGCTCTCAGAAAAACCTGGAAAGACTTTTATGGACTGATGCAAAGTGAACAAAATAAAAAGTAACAGCAATATGGTAAGGTGATCAGCTGCGAATGACAGCTATTCTCAGCAATACAATGCGAAGACAACTCTGAAGTACTTATGATAAAGAATACTGTCTATTCCCAGACAGAGAGCTGACAGTGTCTGAATACCAGTTGAAACACACTTCTCAAAAAATTTGTTTTGCTTGAGTTTTTTCTATATTTTCTTTCACAACATGACTATATTGTATATGTTTTGCATGGCTACACATGTATGTGTAATTGCTTGCCTTCTCAATGGGGGGGAAGGAATGGAGAGAATTTAGAACTGTATCGGCAAGTACCCCAGCACACCCGGGGCGGCTGCCAGCACAGGTTCTTAGATCTGCTTTTCTAAAGGAAAGCAACTCAAAATGGGCTAACAATCTTACTTTAATTAATCAAATACCATTTACCTAGTTCAGGGGAAAAAGTCAGCGCCCTGAACTTCAGAGAATACAAACAGA
>CM053582.1:229264325-229274806 GCA_028627135.1 Pseudochirops cupreus
TAGATTAGGAAGACTGAGAGGGTAATTGACCTAATCTTCACACCCAAGTTAGCCCAAGGCATCATTATGAAGTAGTGTCACATATGTTTTTAGAACCTTTCAGTCCTGGAAGGGCAATGAAAAGAGTGCTGGATTCGGAATCAGAGGGACTAGGTTCATATCTTCCTTTGTCATTCCATTATTACTTGTGTGACCTTGGGCAAGTCAATCAACCTCTCAGAGCCTCAGTTTCCTCATGTAAAATGAGGGGTTAAGACTAAATGGCCTCTAAGGTTCCTTCCAGTTCTAAAACTATGATCTTATGAAACTTTCATTGCCCTCCTCCTTTTTGGCCACAGGCCCTACTTCTGTCACCATCAGTATAGGCCAATGGTGCCCTCATTATAGTGACCCAAATAGAGTTGCACTTTTTTTGGCCAGTACCTCCTACTTTGAATTTGTGTCTTTGTGTCATCAAAAATGTAATTATCCTGTGCCCCTCCTCCTCATAGACCCCTTATGTTACTGTCTGTATAGTCAAATCAACAGATTCGCGAAAATAAATGATAATGCCTTCATCCCTGAAGGAGTTAGTCAAAGTTGGTTCCATGAAAACCAAAGGCAAGGAGAAATAGACTGCAGTCAATTGTGACATCAAAATCTCTAGTACTCATAGTAGCCCACAAGTTGATCATTCGCCAAGGTGGTACTGTAGCTTCTCTAAAAAATATGTCAATTATGAGAATGACTAACACAAGCAAAGCACGTAAGAACCATGGCCATACTACTGGAACCTTGAGAAGCTATTATCTCAGTCATTGTTTTGTCTTCATTTTCTAAATTTCTTAAGTGTTTTAAGACTGTTCTTTCTTTGGATTGGTTTCTCTTCATTTTTAAAAAAAATTTCATTCAAAAACTTTATTTCTAGTTTATTAGTTCCCTTGGACTTTTAGGTCATACTGACAGGAGACAGTAATGTAATTTAAGTAGGCTGAATTGCAAATGTGGAGGTTGGAGGTTAGTTTTTTTTATTTTTGTTTTTATTTCCAAGTCCTCTAATGGCAGTTTAAGCACCTACTTATTTCCAAGTGAATGGTGGTCCAATTGGTTGTAGCAATGGCCTTCAGTTAGAATATCTTTAGGCACATATAATTAAAAGAGTTCAAATATTAAAGAACTATCTGGAATAGAACTTTTAAGTAAAATAGCTGTTGTTTAGACAAATACATACAACTAGGGACAAAATTTAAATAAATAGAAACCTTAGCCCTTAGTACTCTAGCAAAATAGTTTGTTATCAATCTCAATTTAATTAAATTTGTTTGGAAGCTTATTTTGTCACATTTCCTAGAGTCAGGGCCTTTCCTAGGTCATCTGTGTGTGGTTGCATACACACCCATACGCAATAGTACATATATGTATGTATATGTGTATATATGAATATGTATGTATGTATACATAATCTAGAGAGAGCAAAGGAGGGGGAGAGAGACAAAGAGAGATCAAAAAATCATTGATTTGATCTCCCTATGCTAAATAGCTTGCTTATCCTTCAGCTAAGAAGCTAAACACTATTCCTCTCTAGCTGCCATCACTGTTAACTCCTACTCTACCACAAGTGAAAACTGTGGAATCAACTTTGATTAGATCTTTCAGAGATGAAAGCAGCATTTTTATTATTTTTGTTAATCTGTCAATCAGATAATATAGCCAATAACCTTCCTTTATCAGTTGCTGTTCATCTCTCACTATGTAGGTATTCATATACATGATAAATAAAGTCTCAACCTGAGCTTTTCCTATCCAGTACTCACATTCTTTGATCTGCCCTCTCCCTCTTCCACAAGGGAGGAGAGGATAAGATTTCAGAAAGTTTCTGCATTTCCTTATTCTTTCTTATCTCTCTAAAAATCATATGAAATTTATCCATCTTCTAAACAAGTTATGACTCTATTAATAAATGAGGTGACAACTTCTGCTTCTTTTTAAACTGAGTTTCCTCTCCTGTGTAACAAATAGCTAATTAGCATTGAAAGGGTGTATTTAACCAAATTCTGCATTCTGTAGTCCTAACCACTAAGCAACCATTTAAAAAATGCTTTCCTAGATTCTTCTCTAGAAGGGAGTAAATCCTTTCCCCTTCATTAAGCATTTTTAAAACTTGTTTTAAAGCAAAGAGTGGTTTCCTCATAGAATCATTTAGGGAGACAGTTTGGTTTAAAACTTAATTTTGGTGCTTATCTACCTGGTAACAATAGGGAAAAAAGTAGGCGCAAATGAATTATTTGTAAAAATAAAGAACCTTCCCACTGAGAGAAGCATCATGGTATAGTAGAGAGTTTGTATGCTTGAAACAAAGGAGATCTGTCTTGGCATCCTTCCCCTGACCTACGTGGGTGAAGTCCCTTATCCTTTCAATGCCCTGGCAACTCTAAAATTTTGAGTTTCAGAAAAGCCAGTCAGCTTGGAAGACAGGGCTTCCCAGGCATCAATGAAATAAGGAATCAAGAGCAGAAAGCAAAGGAAAGCGTCTGCATGATGAAAACAGAGGTCTGTTGTTCCAGGTGAGCACGTGCTAAGAGGCAAGGGATGTTTCTTGCCTTCTTAGGGAGTGCTTAAAAGTAATGCTTAGAACTGAAACTTGATCACTGTGTTTACGAAGTCATCGTTTGCACCTTTACAAAGGGTTACTCTGGCGAGTCTGCTTTGTCTGTAGAGATGTAGTACCTGCTGATTTGGCTTCATAGTCCAAAAAAGACAAATTCAAGCGTATGGGATGTCTTAACAATAACACAATAAAAATAGCATCTCCCATTTACTATGTGCCAGGGCTGTGCTAAGTACTTTGAAACTATCTTATTTGATCCTAGGAGGCAGGTGCTTTTGTTACCCGCACTGTAGAGATGAGGAAACTGAGGCAGATAGAGGGTTAAGTGACATGCCCAGAGTCACACAGCCAGTGTCTGAGGCTGGATTTGAACTCAGTTATTCCTGAGTATAGGCACAGTGCTCTATCCATTGAGTCCCCTGTGTACTCTAACATTTAGATTGTACCGGCTATGTGTTAGGCACTGACTGCTAAGCGTTTTACAATTATTACCTTATTTGATTATCAAAATAGCCCTAGGAGGCAGGTGCTGTTATTATCCCCACTTTATAGATGAGTACACTGAAAGAGAAGTTAAATGACTTGACCAAGGTCACTTAACTAGTTAAGTGTCTGAGACTGGATTTGAACTCAGGTCTTCCTAACTTCAGACCCAGTTCTCTATCCAGTGTGCCACCTATCTGGCTGTTGTGTGTGGTATGGTGTAGTGTGGTTTGGTGTGTGTGTGTGTGTGTGTGTGTGTGTGTGTGTGTGTGTGTGTGTGTGTGTGAAAGCCTATTGGAATATCTTTTTCTTTCTTTTTCACAGAAGCATTGACTTGGTGCAGTAGATAGAGCAATAGAGCCTGGAGTCAGGAAGACCTGAGTCCAGATCTTACCTCACACTTCCTAGCAGTGTGACCCCGCAGGTCACTTAGCAGCGCTCTCTCTCTCAGTTTCACCAACGGTAAACTAGGAATAATAATAGCATCTATCTCATTGGGCTGCTGTGAGGATTAAATAAAGTAGTATTTGTTGGTACTTTATCAGATACTGAAACAGTAGTAGGTGTTTAATAAATGCTTGTTGCCTCCCTTCTTTCCTTTTTTTGTCAGACATGCAATTTCACCAGCTTTGGAAGCCCCTAATAAGGAAATTCCCCAAACTGATAATCGTTAACTGTTCTGCAATTTATATTCTCTTAGTGTACCCAACACCCAGGATTACATATTATGTGTCAAAGGCAGGATCTGGACTCATTTTGTCCTTGCTCAATATCATTTGGACTTCTGACACAATCAATTACTCCATGCTGTTTCTCTTTAATATCTGTTGTTTCTATAGAATCTATGATTTCATTATGGAGAATTCCCATAGAGGAAGAACCTTTAACCAAAGCTGATTAGGAACTGGTAGGCAATTTGTAGTCCTGGAATGCTGGGTGGGAATACTGAGAAGTTGTGATTTTCCCAAGGTCACACAACCAATACATCTGAGGGAGGACTGAAGCCAAATCTTTGACTCCAAGGCCAGCATGCTATCCACACTGCCCCATATTGCCTCTTCAATGAGATCATGGAAGTCTTTCTGCTGAGAGTGATAAATATGCAGTCCTCATGTGAGCCTCCCATGAACACATGGAAATGAGCTGGCCAATTGATAAACAGCTCCAACAGGAGGTTGACCATAAACCACAAAAAAAGACTTTCCCTGACATGCCACCTGTGCATAGCCAACCCTTGCTCACCTTTTAGTGACCTTAGGTTCATTAACATATAATTAGCATTGTGGTTCCCCTACCCCAACCCCTGAAATTTCAAAATTGCATGCACACTGGGTTCTTTTTGTCACTTCAAGAGATGGCTTGCCTGCCAGTCCTAGGTACTCTTGGTTTATAAAGGAACCACTTCTGCCCGGGTTAAACTGCTGCCTCCCTTCAGGAGAAGAGCCTGGTGGGTGCATTACCCCAATAAATGCCTTTGCTTAGTTTGGAGACAGTCTGAATCTGAATTCTTTCAACAGAACACAATGGATGCCCATAACCTCAACATCTTCTCTTGGGTATCTTAAAGGACTTAACTGTGTATCTGTGTATTTTTTTCAGTTTTAAAAATATTTTAGGACTATTATATAGGAACCACCACAGTCTGTCATTTTTTTTTAATTCACTAAGCACTTATTAATTAGGAATCTTGGCTAATAAATTTCTACCATCCCCAGAGAAATTGTGCTTTGTGCTATGTCTTAGTAATTAGCATATATAAGAGCTAAAGGTAGGGTTTTTTCTTTTAATATGAATTTCCACAGAATCCACATCGGTCTTTTATTGGAATCCCACCTCTTCTGTCACTTCTGTCCTGGAACAAAAGCATTAAGAAAGAACTGGATGTGACTATCTGGAGAGTTTTCATTTCTCTCAGTTGGCAAAAATAGCTGTTTAAATGATTATGATTTTCTCAACTTTGTCATTAAGTTTCTTTGTCTAAAGTACTGCATACCTTAGTATTTTTAAAATAAGTCCAGAGGCCTTGGGTGAGTTTTCAGAGAACCCTGCTCTCCCCTACCCCTGCCAACATAATCATGTTACAGGTTAATGTTAGTGACCAGGCCCAATCACTTTTCCATTCCAAATAGAGTGAGTTTGTCACTTGGGCTGATTAATTTCATTTCATTTAAAATCCGTTTCAAGTTAACTGTTTTCTCTTGCCCTAGTACTCATAATTGTGGAATGATTTGCAAGGCAATTCATAAAACTTGCCTTTAAAATACTCCTTTCCTCCATTCTCCATTCTTCCTTGCTCCTGTGGTATCTCCTCTTTTCCCCTTAGGTAGTTAGTGCCCTCTCATTTCCATCACCCCTCTTATCCCTCTCTTCCAAGAAAACCCATTCATGAGAGCTTGTGTTATCAGTCTTGCCCCTGGCTCCTCTGATCTGATAGATGAGTTTTCACTTTAGCATGCTAGAGCCCAGGCCTCTGTGCCGCTTCCTGCTGATGTCTATACCATGCCTTCTGGTCTTCTCTCCTCCTCTTCTCCCTTCCACCAGAACCTTGGTCTCTCCCTGGATTATATGATCCTACGAGGGACCTTATTCCCTGTTGGTTCTGTGGTTTCTGTGTAGTGCAGAGGTCCTTTAACATAGAATCCACTAACTTGTTTTTTAAACTGCTTTGAAAAGTATATTTCAAAATAACTGATTTCCTTCATAATTCTATGTATTTTATTTTATGCATTTAAAAATAGTATATTGAGGAAGAGTTCATAGGTTTTGCCAGTCTGTCAAAGGGACCTATGACACAAAAAGTTAAATAACCCTTCATACCACCAAATTCTGTCACAATGACTTAATTTACAGTGACGATCTGTCCTGAGATTTTTGGTTGTGTGGTATACCTCATTTTAAAGAATAAACATGTTTCTGGACAGTTCGAAATAATATTGTTGTTATTTTTTTTTCAAATAAGATATTGTATTAATTTTATCAATATCTTTTGTGGGTTTTTTTAATCATCCCTCCCCTTCCTTACCCAATTAGTCATCCCATATGATGAAAAGGGAATAATAGCAGTTCAAGGAGATCAACCCACCTATTAACTACATTTGACAGTGTATACATAGTAGCTAATTATGATTGTGAAGTAATGCAGTGATTCATTTTGTGAAGTGAGCAGTCCTTTTAAAACATGAGTAATCCATTGTTGTGAAATAAAAGAGAAGAAAGGAAAAAACCTATGTGGGAAATAATAACTTCAAGGCAAAGAGACAAGAGAAAACTGGGGGTCTGGAGCCTAGAGAAATGAAGTCTGTAAGAATTTGAAAATGTATAGTAGAGAGTTCAAAATAGGGCAAAGAATGAAGAAATGCATTGTATAATTGCTTCCCATTTCATAGACTTTATTCTTCAATAGGACACCTCAAATAAATATGATTATTCTTAACCCTTATAGTGTAATGGGAATTTTGGATTTATGATTTGCTTTTATTCCTCATGCAATCTTTGGTTAACTCAAAGCCTGTCTTCTGTTAATATTAACCTCACCTGGACAAAACCTATCCCATGGGAAGTGAAAATTTATTAAGGCCCTAAACATTCCTTTGATAAGAAACCAGAGGAAGATTATCAACTGAATCTGACTCTTTGACTACATGTATATCTTCCCCTTTGATTACCCTATTTGTGAACCTTCTAAACATGGCTTAATCTATAACCCAACTTAGTTTACCTGTAAAGTGTTTCACAAAGTTTGTTTCCTTACGGGAAGTATTACTGTTTGTTCAAATTTTATGGCACTAAAAGAACTATACTATTATTGATGTAAATTTTCTTTAATTTTTACGTCCCAAGAAAAATGTACAAGACTACAATATGTAAAATATCTATTTCTCTGTTACACTGATATAATTTTGCCTATCAGAAGCCTGGTTAGAATCTATAGCATCAATGCAATATTTACGGTGCCCATGGTTACTATAAACATACCTGCATGGTGCTCAAACACAAAATATAACAGACTCTCCATATAGAAGACAGAAGCAAAACATTTATTTAAACACCAGAAAACTGCATCCCCAAACCAATAAGCCGATTCTATCATAGTGGCAAAGAAGTTAATAAATCACAACAGCACAGAAAGTCACAGCATCCTTTAGCCTTCCCACAAACCATCATAAGACCAATATTTACTCACAAGCTTATCTGTCTCCCTCAGGAGCATCCTCTTCTCTCAACAGTCTAGCTTGCTCTGACTCCCAGCTTCCTGTGGGCTCTGCTCCACCCTTCAGCCAACTCTTCCTATCACAGGATCCATGTGACTACATTCAGTCTATTCGGGGGCAGAGTATATTTTCAAAGCAGAGAAGGTCTTGAAATTCCCATTACAATTATAGAATCCCAATAATTGTTCAGATTTTCTCTGAGGCCTGAACCTATGTTTGAACATGACAATATAACCTAGATTTTTACTTCCATAATTTCTGCATTGTGGTAAATATACTTTAGTAGCAGTTACCTTGGAAGCTTTTGGTGTGGGAGTTCTGACTGTGTTGTCCTCCTCCTGTTCCATGTTTTGATCCTTTCTGTCCCCAAAGAAGGAATCCAAAGTTCAGTTGCTGTTCTTACTTTGCTTCCTTTTCCTACTCATGCTGCCAGTCACTTACTTGATTTTTTAGCTCTGTGGAACTCTGCTTCCAGAGGGGAAGGCTCTGACCCAAATCATTGGGGTTTTCCCAGCTGCTGGAGCTATTAGGAGGCTGCCATCTTTTTGCAGCTCCCACCAGCTTTGGCTCACTGAAAATGCACCCCAGAATCACCACCCCAGATGATGTCACAGAGGAGATATCTCTCCTATAACAATAATGATGTGGTAGGAGCCGTCAAAGACAAAAGCAAAAAGTTTACATTAGGGTAGCTCAAGAAACACCTCCTCTAATAAATTTTTCCTCACTATTTCTTGTTAAGTTTTCCTACCTCTTGCTGAAACTTTCCATAGAACTTTATATGTGCCATTATTGATCAATGGGTAATTATTAAGGGTATAAGTAGCCAGAATGTAAACAGAGAACTACCACCAAAGTTAGGCCTTGATTGTATCAGAGGCAGTGGTACTGGGGTCATGTTATGATTCACACAAAGGGCAAGATTAGCAAAGATCCCAGCCTACCTTATATTCCACCCAATCAATGAAATAAACATTTTTTAAGCACCTACTATGTACCATACTCTATTGGAGAAAGGTGCATTTACAGAAACCCAGCTCTAAGAAGTAACAGATTGTAAGCCTAGGCAAGGCACTTCCGTACCTCTGGTCTCACCAAGATTATAATTCCATGAAGAATTGTCTTTCTGCAGTGGTAGAGGGACTTCCTCAACAGGAGTTCCCTGCATCAATCAAATCACAAGTCTGGATGCCTCCAATGCCCCCAGATAAAATCTGGCTAAAAACACTGAGCTCTTGGTACTTAAGGTTTAGCTGGGAAATGGACTGTTTCTTTCTGTTCCTTTTATTTGTACTTCCTAGAACTCCCCAGGCTTTCTGGAATCACTGTGAAGAAATACAGTAAATCCTGCACAGCTTCTTTCAAATAATTTTCAAATAGCACAGCTTCGGATAACAATTATCCTGTAAACAAGGACACATTTAGCCTATTTAAGAATAAAGTACCACTTTAGTCAATGCATTTGCATTCAAACAATGGATATGCTAATTAACACATTAATAGGTAATATTCTTACCTATTCATTAAAGCCTTTACCAGAATCTCAAAGACTCATCAGCTAGCCTCCTTGGTTCCTGTCTGCTGTGTTCTGTGCATAGTTAGGAAGTAATTACTTGGTAAAAAAAAATAGTAGAAGACTAAATACTTCCTGATAAAGATGTGGGAATCCCTGACTTCTATATTTTCCTCCTTTCAGATTTTTCATTGAGTCAAATAAAAGAAGCATATTAGGAATACTTACCTTTCTTTGTTTCCCTAGTGTGTTGCACATTGCCTGACATATAGTAAGCACTTAAAAAATACTTGTTGACTTGACTTTAAATTACTTTGAAACTAATATTTTTTATCTTTTTTGTGTCATGAACCCCTTGGAAAGTCTGATGGGACTAAGGGTACTCTTTTCAAAATTTTTAAAAATTCATAATTGAAGGAAATATTAGTTTCAGTTGGAGAGTACTCAAAATGAAGATGTAATTTTTCCCCATCCAAGTGGTCAAATCCCTTGAAATCTGACTCTGGACTCAGTATAAAAACCATTATTTTAAAAGGATCTGAAATAATCCAGTTTAGAGGTCAGGAAGAGAATAAGATAAATGGACTATTCTTGCTTGATATAATTTCAGGCCACCAGGAATCTAATCCAGCAAATATTTAATAAGTATCTACTATGTGCAAGAAACTATTGTAGGCACTAGAGATGCAAAGCCAAGGGAAAGAACAGTCACTACCTTCAGGAAACTTATATAAAGTTAACTGGGCCTGGAATCAAGAAATCCTGAGAGACTGGGGTGGGGGAGGGGGGGCAGGGCAGAGCCAAGATGGCGGCATAGAAGCAGCAAGCTTTCACAGCTCCCACATAACCACCTCAAATACCCATAAAATATGACTCTAAACAAATTTTAGAGCCCCAAAACTCACAAAAATATAGAAAAACATTTCTCCCGCTGAAGGCAGCTCAGCAGGGAGGGCTTATCACAGCACACTGGGAGCCAACACCAGCCAAGCCTGAAACCACAGCTTGGCCCCAAGACAGCCAGGAAGAGCCACAGCTGGAGCCTTCAGGAGAATCGATCAGCAGCAGCTGTGGCAGTTTCCAGAATTACCAAGCCATAAGAAACAAGGACAAAGTGAAAGGTCGGTGGAACTCAGCTAAATTTGGGGGAGAAAAGCACTCTGGCCACACTGCCTCCAGGGCAAGGAAGCAGCAGAAGCAGTGGCCCTGCAGCTGCCTCCATGTGGCTGCTTCAGAGCTCCCAGCCTGCAGACTGCAGGGGTGCCAAGTGATCATTCAGAGGCTAAGCGCGCTTGTGTTGAGCGGCCTGGATCTGGATCATGGTCTTGGGTGATGGTCCTGGGGTTCATTTTTCAGTGAGTCAAAGCAGCCTCCCAATAGCTCTAGCAGCTGGGAAAACCCCGGTAATTTGGGACAGAGCTTTCCCCTCTGGAAGCAGAGTTCCACAGAGCTAAAAAATCAAGTAATTGACTGGTGGCATGAGCAGGAAAAGGAAGCAAAGTAAGAACAGCAACCAAACTTTGGATTCCTTCTTTGGGGACAGAAAGGATCAAAACATGGAACAGGAGGAGGACAATATAGTCAGAACTCCCACACCAAAATCTTCCAAGAAACATGAAGACTGCCTACAAGCCATAGAGCAGATTAAGAAGGATTTTGAAAACAAATAAGAGAAGTGGAGGAAAAA
>CM053582.1:229274906-229308825 GCA_028627135.1 Pseudochirops cupreus
TTTATGAGAAATCAAGATACTATTAAACAAATCCAAACAAATGAAAAAACAGAAGGCAATGTGAAATATCTCCTTGGAAAAACCACTGACCTGGAAAACAGATCCTGGAGAGACAATTTAAAAATTATTGGACTACCTGAAAGCCATGATCAAAAAAAGAACTTAGAAAGCATCCTTCAAGAAATTCTCAAGGAAAAATGCCCTGATATTTTAGAACCAGAGGGCAAAATAGAACTTGAAAGAATTCACCAATCCCTCTTGAAAAAGATCCCCAAAAGAAAATTCCTAGGAATGTTATAGCCAGGTTCCAGAGTCCCCAGATCAAGGAGAAAATATTACAGGCTGCCAAAAGGAAGCAATTTAAATACTGTGGAAACACAATCAGGATAACCCAGGATTTGGCAGCTTCTACATTGAAGGATCAAAGGGCCTGTAATATGATATTCTGGAGATCAAGGGAACTAGGATTAAAACCAAGAATCACCTATCCAGCAAAACTGAGTATAATGTTCCAGGGGAAAATATGATCATTCAGTTAGGTGGAAGACTTTCAAGCATTCTTGCTGAAAAAACCAGAACTGAAAAGAAAATTTGACACTCAAATACAAGAAGCATGAGAAGGTAAACATGGAAAAGAAATCATAAGGAACTTATCAAAGTTGAACTATTTACATGCCAGCATGGAAAAACGATCATTGTAACTTATGAAATTTTTCTCAGTATGAGGATAAGTGAAGGGAATACAAATGTATATATACGTATACATACACATATGTCTATATAAGAGGGTTTATATATGAGTATGAACACATATCTGAGTATGTGTATATATGAATACATAGAGGGCAGAGGATCAATTGAATAGGAAAGGACAATACTCTAAAAGGTAAAATTCTGAGTTGGGAGAGAAATAGAATGAGAGGAGACAGGGAGAGACAGAATGGGGTTAATCATCTCATATAGAAGAAGCAAGAGATAATTGTTACAATGGAAGGAAGAACAGGGAGGCAAAAGGGAAAGGGTCAACCTTTCTGTCATTGAATTTGGCTTACGGAAGGAAAGACATAAACTCTAAACTGGGTATCTTGCCACACAGGAGAGTAAGGGGGATGGGGATGAGGGGTGGGATGATGGAGGGGAGGGTGAGGGGAAGGGTTGCTGGAAGTACATACTTCTGTAAAGGGACAGGGACAGGGACAGGTTAGAGAATAGAACAAAGGGAGGGGCGGGATAGGAAGGAGGGACATATAATCAGTCTGTCACAATATGCCCACTGTGGAGATGTTCTGCATAATTACACATGTACAGTGTGTATTTAATTTCCTGTCCTTCCATTGGGGTGGGTGATGAGGGAGGAAGGGAAAGAATCTGGAATTTAAAGTTCTATAATCAAATGTTAAAAAATATATATGTATATCTATATGTGTGTGTGTGTGTATATGTATGTGTATATATATATCTATATATATAGATATATAGATATAGATATATAATTATTAACTACATCCAACTGGGAATTAAGATATATGGGCACTGTGGTAGGGAGATCCATCCTGCCCTACTGGAAAGTCAGAGGGGCAAGGGGGAGGACATAGGAGAGACCAGATTGGGGGAGGGGTTATACAGTAGGATGGCTGTTTTGAGGTGCTGGGTAGGGGAAAGATGGGGAGAAAATTTGTAACTCAAAATCTCGTGGAAATGAATGATGTAAACAAGAAAATAAATTAACTTATTTATTTAAAAAAAGAAATCCTGAGTTCAAATTTGGCTTCAGATACTTTTTAGCTGAGTGATCCTGGGCAAATCATTTAACATTTCTTTGCCTCACTTTTTCATCTGCAAAATGGGATAATAATAGAACCCACCTCCCAGGGTGGTTGTGAGAATCAAATAAAATGATAATTGTAAAACATTCAGACCAGTGTCTGGCGCATAGTAGGTGCTATATAAATTTCAGCTGTTGTTATTTTACTGTGGAGGTGTAACATAAAAATGGAAAAGTATATACCTGATTATTGGAGGAGGAGGAGGAGGAGGAGGAGGAGGAGGAAGAGGAAAAGAGAGAACCAGTAGGACCTAAGGGGATGGGAGAACTACTTAAGAAACAGATGGGCCACATTCACAGTTTTATGAGTAAAGCATAGTAATAATAATAATAATAATAATAACAAATAATAGTAATAGCTAGGACTTATATAGCACTTTAAGGTTTATGAAACACTACAGATATTTTCTCATTCTCTCATTTGATCTTCACAAAAACATTGGTTGGTATAAGCTATGATTATCCCCATTTTGCAGATGAGGTAACAGAACTTGCCCAAAGGCTATGTCTGAGGCAGAATTCAAACCCTCAATATTTTCCTGACTTCAAGTTCAACGCTCCACCAAATTGTCTCATTAAATTGAAAGTAGAGGAATAAAGTCATATCACAACTGAAGTGAGTGTGAAAGTGGAAGAAAGAAAAGCCTTGCCTTTGATATAGGAAGTCACCCTGTATCCTTCCAAACTGTTGTTTTCCCATTCGAATGTCCATGGGTGAAAGTCAGGGCCAAACGATTTCTGCCACCATGGAAGACCACTGTGATTCAGATGAGAAAATCGAGTTTGCCTCATTAATCTTTATGGGCAGAGGAGCTCTGATACAACAGGCAAGCTGCCTTTGTGCAGCTGACAAAAATCCAGGTGGAAAAGAAGTACACCCAGCTTCCTTTCTCCTTTCTCTGTCATCTCCTATTGCTCCATCCCTTGAATTTACAGTTCCCTGGGGGAGGGGGACAAATTAAATCAGGGAGTTGTTTTCTTTATTTACTCGCTAGTAAACTAGCTTATGGTCTCCTTCTTTTTTTTTTTAATTGATGCCATTTATTCTATAGAATATGATTGCCAAACCAGAGCTAGGGCAAGAACATGACTTTCCAAAACCTTTGGGGTTTTCCCACAGTCTGTACACTGTGGTGTGTCATTTGTTTTCTTTCTCCTTTTAATTAATCTTAGCTACCTTCACTGCATCTTTGCTCATTAATAATTTGCCTAATAGGAAATTTGGGCCCAGGTACCCTTTAACATAACACAGTTTCTTTAAGCAGTGAGACAGAGGGACAGACACAGAGACAGAGAGAGACAGAAAAAGTGAAAAGGAAAGAGAATAGTATAAACTAAGCATTTAAACCTGTTATCTTGCACTGACCCTGGACATCAGTTCAAAACCAGACTCAAGACACTTGTTGTGTGACCCTGGGCAAGTCACTTAACCCTAAATGCCTAATTTTTAAAAAAAGCTGTTATTTTGAAGCTTACCTATGACTTGGTAAAGTTGTACTGAAGTTTGGAAAGTAAGGGCTAATCTGGACAGCGGGGGAAGCTTTTAGTTGTCTCTCTCCATCTGCTGTTAAGAATTCTTTCATCATTTGCTCATTCATTCAACAAACATCGATTAAGCACCTACTTAGTCTCAGGTACCATATTGGGAATACTCCAAGGAAACAGGGTCAGCCTTCAGGAAGCTTGCATTCTATTGGGGGGAGATAATCTGTACATAGATAAGTAAATACAAAATATATGATAAGTAGGTATGAGGAGAGGGAGGGAACTAACAACTAGGGGGATCAAGAAATCCTCCTGTTGGAGGTAGCAGAAGGAAGTCAGTGATTCTAAGCAGCAGGTGCCATTCTAGAAGATGAGGAGGGAGTGTCCAGATATAGGAGACAGCCTACAAAGGCATAGAGACAGGTGATAGACATCACTACTGTACTTTGAGTGTTATATAGGCATGTACTTATGATATTTGTAGAGCCTGAGAATGTTTGAGTTTGAAGATTAAGACAGGTAGGACTGCCATTTAGATACACTGCCAATAGGCAAAAAGGAGGGTATGTGGATAGCTATTATAACCCTTTCCTCAATCTGTGTTTCCCCCTTTTCCTTGTCCTCTTAAAGAGTGCTCTGTCCTCCCATTATAAATATAGTTCTTGGGTAAGGATTTTATGGCACTTGGATGTGAGTTATAAGAACTGGATTCTGTTTATAAGATTATTGATTTAGATCTAAAAGGGACCTTAAAGACCAACTGGTCTACATAATTTTCCACATAAAGAAACTCAGGGTTTTGAGAAATTAAGTGACTTGTCCAAAGTCACACAAATAATGATTTGAACCAGGTCTTCTAATTCCAAAGTCCATGTTTTTTCCTGGATATGGCACACCTTAGTATGAATGAATTTGGTACTGGCTTCTTCCTACCAGTATACTCTGTATAATTGTGTGGTAATTTTTTTCATGTGTCTTACACAGAGTAAACAATAAATCATAAGATAATCCTATAGTAAGAAAAAAGGAGGCTAGATCAGGCTAGAGTCTACTATCCAGGATCTGCCTTTTCACTCAGCCTACAGACCTCCCAAAATAAAAAGATCATGACCCTGAGAGACAATTATTTGGATTTCCATCCCTGTTTGGCTTTTGAAGTCCTGCATAACCTAGCTAGCCTCCTTCTAGCCTTCCAGTCTTATTATGCCTTACTCTCCACCATGTTCTCTTTGCTTTATTGACACTAGCCTCCTAGTTATTCCACAAATGATATATTCTATCTCTTGGCTCTGGGCATTATCTCTGGCTGTCCCCCTATGCTTGGAATGCTCTCCCTCCTCACCTCTGCCAACTGCCTTCCTTGACTTTTTTAAGTACCAACTATAATCCCTTTTTATAGGAAGCTTTTCCCAAACTCTTTTAATTCTAGTGCTTTCCCTCTGTTAACTACTTCCTATTTATCCTGTATATAGCTTCTTTGTATTGGTAATCATTAAATACCATTTTTGGCCCTCAATAAGATACAAAGCCTGAACTAATCAATCAGACTGCTCTGCCTAAAAATGCCCTTTCCTGTGTCAGTAACTTGAAAGACTAGATAAAGTCAACAATAGGTATTCTCATTTATGACAAGATGCCTGCAATCAGAATATTCTCTTTCCTTGGGGACATACTCCCTATGGGGGGAAAAACTCAGGTATCCTGGGATCCAGCTAACACTACTTTGTCAATTATCTTGTAAACATATGGAGACCATAAATCTGAAGGACACAGGCATCCTGGGATTGTCCTAAAGCATATAAAAACTTTTGTCATTTTTTTTATCAGACAGCCAGACTTTAGGTTTTGACTCCTTGTACATACAAGCTTGCTATCTTCAGCTAGCTTTAAGGGAATAAACAATATGAATTTACATATCACCTAGCCTGTTTGCCTTCTTTAACGAAACTTTTAGGTTGACAGTGTATATTTGTTTCAATGTTATCACCACCCCCTTTAGATGATGGACTCCTTGAGAGCATTTAATAAATGTTTACTGATTGGTTGTTCCAATGCCTCTCACGTTACTTTGGCTTGGATTTTCAATAGACCCCTACCTTTTCAGTGGTTGTATGGTTCAGCATTTTCTGGGCTATCCCTCTTACTTGGAATGTTCTCCCTTCCCATCTCCATCACAGCCTTTCCTGCCTTCCTTTAAGTACCAACTCCAATACCACATTCTACCAAAAGCCTTTCTCAACCCCTTTTAAATCTTGTTGCTTTCCTCTGTCAATTAGCTCCTATTTATCTTGCATATAGCTTCTTTTTATTTTTTTCCCATTGTCCACTGTAAGCTCCTTGAGGGCAGGAACTCTCTTTTGCCTCTTTTTATATCCCAATCATTTAGCACAATGCCCACCATATAGTAGGCACCTAATAAATATTTATGGATTGGTTGTTCTAATTTCCACTCACATTGATTTGAGTTGGATTTTCAATAACCCTCTAGCTTTTGGCTAGAAGGTCCAACATAAGCGCCACACTCATTAAAAACACTGGCATGAGATCAATTCAGATTTTTGTTGTTTTGGATAGTAGCTAAGATTTTATTTGAACAAGAAATTCCCTCTGCTAAGGCAAATCACCACTGGCTTCATGGTTTCAAGGCTCAGAACTTGCCCAGGGACACTTAGACAGAGTGTGTCAAAGAGAACTCAGACTCCAGAATCCAGACTCTGAAACCATCTCTCTAACTACCATACAATGTGACTTTTCCAGCTCTGAATTTTTAGCTTCACCCATGAAAAACAAGATTCTAGGCTAGAGGGAGCTGGCTTTGAGTGTGGCTTCTCCCTCTGCTCCTCATACCCTCCCTTTCCCCAAGTTGCACTTTGGTTTCAGTATACTGTGTCCTCAGCACTCCCCTTTCAGAGCAAAACTGCCTGTGGGTCTAGGTGACAGAACATTCATGCCAGAGATGAAAGAAGATGAAAGGAGCCTAAATAGAGAATGGTTTACAAGACCCCTCTCTTAGTTTGCTCACTGATCTCCAGTGACAGACAAATCAGACATCAGCAACAGCAGCCTAGAGATCAAAACCAGGGGAGAACTCAGCAGAGAACTAATGAGTCAAGGAAGGGGCACCGCTCACATGGACCTAATATCTTATGTGTCTCTGTACCCATAATCCCAATGCTCAGCAGGTCACCTCAGAAATATAGACCACAAAGGAAATGGGGATTTATGTAAACACCAAACAACACACAGTGCTGAAACTCATTTACTTTAGGAGCCAGCTGGAGAGCCTTCATCTGTCAAATCCGCATGAAAACCCCCAGACATTGTTCTGTGATTTCATACCATATTAGAGTTGGAAGGAAGGAAGTTGGAACTAAGTGATCATCTAACCCATTCCTCATGTTGGATTCTCTTTTTTTTTAAACCCTTAATAACTTGGCCCCTACTCCCTTCCACATACTCTGTAATCTAGTGACACTGTCTTTCTTGCTCTTCCTGCCACATGAAATGCCATCTCTAATTCCAAGCACTTTCACTGTCTTTCCCCCATACCTGGAGTTTTCTCCCTCCTCATCTCTGCCTCCTTCAGGTCTCAGCCTAAAGTCCCACCTGCTATAAGAATTTTTTCCTACTCTTCCATTATCTTAATGCTTTCCTTCTGAGATTACCTCCAATTTATTCTGTGTATACCTTGTTTCTTATGTAGCTTTTGCATGTTGTTCCTTGAGAGACTGTTCTTTAGAGCTCCTTGAGAGCAAGAACTGTGATTTTTTTTTTGTATCTCTTGTATTTCTATTGTATTCTATTCTATTTCTTGTATTCTATTCTATTTCTCTTGTATCCCTAACACTTAGCACAGTATGCAGCACACAGGTAGCGTAATGACTTGAAACATATGAGAAAACTGAGGTTATATGAGTTGTTGACATTCATAGATTTAGAGCTGACAGGGACCTTAAGGGCTATCTTGTCCAACTCCTTCATTTTACAGATGATAAAACAGGCCCAAGGAGGCTTAGTGACTTACCCAAGGTCACACAGGTGGTAGGTGGCAGAGCTGGAATTTAAACTGAGGTCCTCTGACTTGACTTGAAATCTAGCACTTTTTCCCATTATATCATGGGTCAGACATTATCTCGTATAAGAGCAAGAATTTTAACCCAAGTCACCTGACTACCAGTCCACTGTTTTTCTACTCTATCATATTGACTCTTTATTGAATTACAGAAGGACTATTGTGCAGGAAGTAAGAATTCTGTTGTTCCTATTAATAATCATTAAACTGTGGAATAAAGGAATATTAAGCTCCACACAAAGCTAAAAGAACTGAGAATCCATATTCCCTTTCCCAAATCAAACCAACAATGAGAGCAGTAGATCAAGGACCTATGATTTCTTAGGTCTAGGAACTCTCTTCCCCAAAGCAGGTAATGGTCCATCTGTGACTTGAGCCATCGAGAGGTTCAGTGATTTGCCAAGAGTCACAACATAGTAAGTGTCAGAGGCAGCATTTGAATTTGAATCAAAATTCTTTTAATTTTTATCAATTTCTGTACCTTAACATAAAACAAATTGTTTTTTCTTTATAATGCTGTTGTCTTTGCATAAATTGTTCTCCATGTCCTGAGTCTGATCACTTGATTCTGCATTATTCTCTGAAATCATCTCTTATGACAGAATTATATTCTCTTCCATTCATATGCCATAATATATTCTATCACTGACCAATTGATAGGCACCCCTTTAGATTACAGTTCTTTTCTTGTGCCTTTGTTAACCCTCCCTTTCAAAATCAAGCAAATTACTTTTCTTGGAACTATTCACTCCTGAGTATTCTCCTTCCTCATAACAACCCCTCCCCATCCCTATTTATTTACCTATTGAGTTTGATATATTTTTATATTAAACTGTGTATATGTTGAACCCAGGTATTCCTGACTCCAGGCCAGAAGTTTGCCCACTGTTCCATGCTACCTCTTTATCAGATTGAATTTTCATCAATCAAATATTTATTGAATTATTACTATGTGTTTGTTTGAAATTACACACACACACACACACAATGACTCAATAACGTAAGTAAAAAACCACACATGCAAGCAAAAAACAAATCCAAAGTGGATGTTGTGGTATTATATACAACATACATGACCTCAAAGAAGAAATATGAGATTCAAGTTTTAGATAGATTCTAACCTGCTTTGAGGATGAGAGGTCCTAGACCTAAGGAATCATAGGTCCTTGATCTATTGACTTCATTATTGGTTTAATTTGGGAAAGGGAATATAATTTCCCAATTTTATTCCACATTGTTGAATCATGATTAATAGTAGTATTATTGTTGGTGGAGCTGTGAATCAGTAAAGCCACTATGGAAAGCAATTTGGATTTACGCAAATAAAGTGACTGTGATATCCATACCCATTTGACTTAGAGATTCCACTCCTAGATCTACACCCCAAGGAGATCATAGATAAGAAGAGAGTTCTTTGTAAAGTTTGTAAAGCAAAATATTTATAGCAGCATTGATTGTAGTAGCAAAGAACTGAAAATACAGTATGTGCTCAGGGGACTAGGGAATAGCAAAACAAGCTGTGGTACATTAATGTAATAGAATATTAGTTTGCTGTTAGAAACAGTGAATGTGATGGTATTAAGAGAAACAAGGAAAGCTCTACATGAACTGATGCAGATTGAAATAAGCAGAGACAAGAAAAAAGACATGCACAATGACTCAATAATGTAAATTGAAAAAAATCACACAAAATATCCGAAGTGAATGTTACAATATTATATACAATATATATAACCTCAAAGAGCTATGAGATGATATCCCCACACTACTCACACTTTTCCTTTGCAGAGATAGAAGGTCCACAGGTGTGCAACATTGCATGTTTTCAGACTTTTCCCGATCTCTCTCTCTCTCTTTCTCTCTCTCTCTCTCTCTCTCTCACACACACACACATACACACACACACACACACACACACACACACACACACCACGGAGTATTTTGTGGAAAGGAGAAGGAGAGTTACTAGGAGAAAATCTGATGATGTAAAAATAAAGGATATTAATAAAAATACCTAAAAATAGGAAACATAAAACAAACAAAAAAAGAGGATATTTTCATATGCTCTGTTCTATGCCAGGTTCTATGGATAATAAAGGGACAGGAAAAAAGCTCTGTTCCCTGCCCTTAAGGAGTTTATAAATTCATTGAAGAGGCAAGACTAACACAAAATAATTAGAGAGCAGTATAAGGCACTATATAATTAAGTGCTGAAGTAAATTAAGTGCTAAATGTTGGTGTTCAGAGAAGAGGTATATAATAAATTGCAAAGGTTTTATGAAAGAAGCTAGACTTTAGGGCATGGGTAGGAGGTGAATAAACAGAATCATAGGACTGTAGAATAAGAGCTGTAAGAAACCTTAAAAGGACATTTTTTCAAATCCCATATTTTGTGGATTCAAGTGAAGTGACTAACCCAAGGTCACATAGGAACTGAGTGACAAAGCTGGGATTTCAAGGAGCAGAAAATCATTGAGCAGTTGAGTGGCATTTCAAGGTAGTGTTTTAGCAAGGACAATCTGGCACAGGAGTGAAAGATGGCATTGGATGGAGAGGAGACCACTTAAAAAGTTATTGCATTGTCTCTAAGCAAGAGACAATGGGAACATAGACTAGAATGGTAGCCTTGGGAATGGAAATGAAAGGAGGCATACATGAGGTGTTTTGAAGGATTGAAAGGACTTGGTGTCTGATTGGATATGTTTCTGTGTGTGCCAGTTGGGTTATACTGAGATCAGGGAAAAGAGAGCAGTCAGGCCATGAACCCCGGATTTGAATGTGAGCTGTGTAGGCAGGAACTCAGCAGGTGGTTTAGCCTGAGGGTTTGTTAAAATGTGTCTGTTTATAAAGTAGCTGGAAGCCAAGGATCAGACACCTGTTTTCCATTCCCCACCCCTCATGAATGTTCCTTGTCAGTGACAATCACCATCACTGTCTCTATTCAAGAAAGCCGTACCTGGAGATTGGCAGCTACAGACCTTGGACAAGAGCTGAGAACAGCAGTCTGGGAAGCAATGATGGAAACTACCTGGTCAGCTTCGAATGACTAGTGTTTTATGGTCCCTGGAAACTCTTTCCTAGCTCCATTCAAAGAAAAAAAAAAGATGTGGAATGAGAAGAATGGCCCCAGTGTGATAATAAAATCTTATAACTGGAAAGAGCCTTAGAGGTTATCTAGTCCATCCTCCCACCCAATGCAATAATCCTTGCTGTGGAATCCCTGATGGACGGCCATCTGGCCTCTACTTGATATCTCCATTGATAAGAAACTCATTGCTTCCCTAGACAACCAATTCCATTGTTGGATAGTTCAAGGGGAAAAAAAAAACCTCTTTATTCTGTTGAACCCAAATATATGTCCTCGCCCTTTCCCTGTAACTTCCACCCTTTGGTCCGTTTGCTCTCTTTAAGCAACACAGATATTATCTCCTTTTTCATAGAATACCGTCAGATATTTGAAGACTTAACCATGTCTTACCCTACCTCATTTTTGTCTATTTTGATCAAGTGGTCTCAACAATTTTTATCATTCCTCATAATGCATGGTTTCCAAACTCCTCACCATCCTAGCTACTTTTCTCTTAATATGCTGTGATCAGTCAATAACTCCCTTATCACAAGAGGACCAGAAATGAAAAAAAAGTGCTACTCCAGTTGGGGTATGACTAGCACAGGACATAGTCATTTCAGTTGATCTGGACAATATACAATGTACTATATTCAAATAACCCATATACAAGGACTCTTTGGTATGGCATAGGATTGAAAAGCAACACTAAGCATTTAGTAGATTCCAGGCACTGTGCTGAGAGGCAAATACATGCAAGCAAGACAGTCACCGTTTGGGGGTGAGTAGGTAGCACAGTGAATAGAGCATTGGCCCTGGAATCAGGCATACCTGAGATCAAATCCGGCCTCAAACACTTAATTATTAGCTGTGTCATCTTGGGCAAGTCACTTAACCCCAATTGCCCTGCCTTCCCCGCTCCAAAAAGCAAAAAAAAAAAAAAAAAAGACAGTCACTGCTCTCAAAAAGTTTATGTTCTACTGGGGTAAGCAACAGATCCAGAATAGTGACACAATGGGAAGAGTATTTTGATTTTGTACTTTTCTCAGAGGCAGAGTAGAAAAAAAAGATGGAGAAAAGGGAGGCTAGTGGAGACTGCTATGCAGGAGTATGGCGTGATGAATATGTCAGTAAAAAGTGGAGAAGGGCTCAGACGACATTTGGTAAATGCTCATCAGTCAGACAACCAGGAACCAAGACAGGAGGCTGGAGATGATGCCTCTTTGAGATGTGATCTCTTTCTGAATGGTTAAATTCAAGACCAACCAAATTCACTTCTATGAAATTTATTAATTGAGAAACCTAGTAAATTTCTGTGTAACATGGCCAAAAAAAAATGCTTAATATCTTAAGGATTCCGACAGTGCATTAGCCAAACAGTATCAGGAACTGCAAAATTAATTGGAAAAGCTCTTCTTTCTGTTATAAAATGAATGCAAATTGTAAGATTTTTTTTTTATTCACAGGCAGGGTTAATCTATGTTTGATCTGAAATCACAGCAAAGAAGTGGGTTGAATACCAAATGAGAGAACATAGTTTCCTCAAACTCTGTGTTTTCAAGAACTAGACTAGACTATTTGGCTTCCCCTGCAACAGATAGCATGAGGCCTAAATAACATTTTCATCAGATGCTGTGTAAACATCCACTTAGAGCCAAAACAAAAACAAAAACAAAATTTCTTGGAATTAGAGTTTAATGCCGTGCACAGCCCGCCCTGAGACCAAATTTTCTCATATATAAAATGGGAGTATTGAACTAGATGACCCCTGAGGTCACTCTTAAATTGCAGTGTATAATCCTTTGATCCTTGACTATTGTTACGAATGAATAAAACATCTTAATTTGAATGAAAAGAAATGGAAAAAATTCACAGTAAATGTGTGTAAAAGTGGTGCTGTCAGATAGAACACTGTACCTGAAGCCAGGGAGACTCTTTCCTGAGTTCAGATCTGGCCTCAGAACCTAACTGTCTGACCTTGACCAAGTCACTGATCCCTGTTCGCTTCAGTTTCCTTATCTGTAAAATGAGCTGGAGAAGGAAATGGCAAACTACTCTAGTATCTTTGCCAAGAAAACTGCAAATGGGGTCACAAAGAGTCAGATATGACTGAAATGACTAGACAACAGCAACATAATCTATGTAAAATATAAGTATTTTAGGAAATTACATGATTTTTCAGGGCATCCTTATATATTTTTTTCCTTTAAAAAAGATATCTAAAAGGGGTATGTATATGGCCAAGGCAACATTCATAGCACTGATGGAGACTATGCATATGCTGACGTAGTTCTGAATCAGAAAATATAAAGACTCTCCATGTGGAAGACAGAAGCAAAACATTTATTCAGACACCAGAAAGCCAAATCCCAACACCAAAAAACCAAATCCATCATAACAACAAAGAAATTAATACACCTTATCACTGCAGGAAGAAATACCACCCCAAAGCCTGCTCAGCCCTTCCCACAAGCAAACGCTCAAAATCCTAGCTGTCTACTTGCCTGTGTTCTCTGTCCCCTCCATGCTAACTGCTCTGACTCCCAGTTTCCTCTCAGCTCTGCTCCACCCTTCCTACTCTTTCCTTCAGCAAACTCCTCACATCACAGGCTCCATGCGATTACATTCTACCTATTAAGGGGCAGGGAAGATCTTCAAATTCCCATTACCATTACGGTATGATGTATTGAATGCTTATATCTACACAATCACCTTGATTAGTAATAAGAAAGGATTCATTTTAATATTCTTAATGTAAATGTTTTCTAAGAAGACATTGATTATTGGCTGTTACTTGCTAAAATAAGAATTAGGTCAGCAAGTCAGCAGTCAGGAAGGAGGTAGGACTAAGTAGAAAATGAAAGATCACGACAGATACAATTTTAGGAGGAGCTTCCAAAGAGAATTAAAGAACACGGTACTAATTCATCTAGCTAGTCAAGAAATGTGGCACCTGAAGGAATCATTGCAGAGACCTGTTGTACCTGTGTGTGCTATGATTGTGTTCCTGCTTAAGGCATTTACCAATTATGTGTGCTACAAGTGCCAACTGGACTTCCTACAAGAGGACAAGGTGAAAGGTCTTGAAAAACACCACTCTACCCTCAGGTTTATTAGAGAAGACAAAATGTTCTTTGACAGGGTGGAAGGTTAAGCCAAGAACGAGGTTAGAAAGAGGGCACACAAGAAACTCCAGGTCAAGAAGTGGGTATGCATAAGAATATGACATGCGAAAAGGGAGGAAAGAAGGAAGGGAGGAATGAAGGAACGAAGGAAAGAGAAAGAAAGAAAAGAAAGAAAGAAAGAAAGAAAGAGATAGAGAATCTATCAGTGGATTTACAAATGCAATATCCATAATAGTATGGGTGCTGTTAGACATTCTGAGGAAGGAGTTGCATTGCATTCTCCCTGGAACACCAAGGAAGATTCACAGGGTATATGGATCCTAGGACTATCTGCATTAATCTTTTTGTGACGTGGAACCATTTTGCTACTTGAAAAACCTTTGAACCCCTTCTCAGAATCACATTTTTAAAGACATAAAATAAGATGTAAGGATTTCAAAGGAAAACAATTATTTTAAAGTAGTTATCAAAATGTTTAAAATAAAAAAGTCATGGACCCCATATTAAGAACTCCTTTTCCAAAAAAAAATGCAAGGGATTTAAGTAAGGATTTTTCATCTGGACCATGTTTGTATGTTTCTGTAGAAATAGTGTAGTGAAAATAGATTTAAAAGACTGTTAAATCTCTATTCTGTCTGCATTTTTTCCAAAAAAGTCCTTCTGGCTATCATCTAGGACGGGTTTGAGGGGAGACACAGCATCACAGCTAGTGATTGTAAGTGTAAGGAATACACAGTGGATAGAGAGCTAGGCCAGGAATTAAGAAGACTTATCTTCCTGAGTTGAAATCTGACCTCAGACACTTTCTAGCTGTGTGACCCTGGGCAAGTCACTTAACTCTGTTTGCTTCAGTTTCCTCATCTATAAAAGGAGCTGAGAAGGAATTGGCAAATCACTCCAGTGTCTTTGCCACAAAAACCCTAAATGGGTTTTTGAACAAAAACAGCATCACAGACTTAGAGTTGAAAGAGATTTTAGAGGCCATTGAGTCCAATCCCCTTGTCTTGAAAATGAGGAAACTGGGGTCCAGAGAGATTAAGGGACTTATTACCATTTAGACACAATGTCTAGAGCAGAATTTGAACTCAGGAGTGTTACATAACCAAATCATTTCTGTGGATTAAGATACAGAGACAGTAGGGGTCTTTTGTATTCCTTTCCTGGCATGTTGAATTAATTTAGGAATGGTTTAGAGTCATTTCACGTGTTTTTCTTTCTAGATAATCATTAACTTGTTAACCAAACCCATTAACAGAAGTGAATAACTTAGATGAAGATTTCAGGGACAATAGCAGGCTGTTAGGGGGACATGATTTTGAAAAGGAGAGCAGATGCTCTCAAATCATACCATGCAGGGTAGCTACTGACTCCCTGAAACACTCCCCAGGTCAGTGTTCCCCATGGAGCTGGGCAGATGCCTGGTGGGAGAAGCAGTAAAAAGGGAAAAGAAGAGAAGATCAATTATACAGCCAGGCCAGCACCTGGGTCGATAATAAAACCTCATCTCTGTGCAGAAAACATAACGATCTATTAATAGACCACAGGCAAACTTACACAGCAGATAGGCAAGAGAATGAGACAGCCCTTGCCAAACTGAGAGCAAATGTGCAGTCCAGTCACTGCTGACTCTTTGTGCCCTATGGCAGAGGGAGAACAGAACCATTTCTACTGTTTGTCTGAGCAACAGGGGTCCCAAGTGAAGGAGGCAGAGAATGAGGGAAAAACCCATGCTTTGACTTACAATGTGACTTTGTTAACTTGAGGGAATGGGATGTGATGGAGAGCCTTAAATCCAGATTCCAGGCCCCCAATATGATCTGTCTAGGGCTGTATGGTCCACTAAAATTCTTAGGTCTATAACTTCCACCTTCAGCTGCTAGAACAATGCCCCCAAAAGTTAAGGGTAGGTGTATGGGAAAATTTAAGGAAATAATATGGTGCTTTATCAATATGAAAAGAAGACAATTCTTTACACGAAAATGATAATTTATGAAATGGGGCCAGGCACCCCCAATTCTTTGGGTGACCACCAGGAAAGCCCAACAAGGCAGTAGGAAGCAGAACTGCATTCATACTTTAATAAGGCACAGAGGGTACAGAGTCAAGTGACAAAAGTGGCACAGAAGCAGATGGCATGGAGATGGAGGGATGGTAAAGGGACGTGGATAGCATGAGGAAGGGGAGGAGCTGTATCAGCAATGCAATATTCACAATGCCTACAGCAACTATAAGTATGCTGATATGGTTATTAATCACAAAATGTGACAGGCTCTCTACATGGGAAATATAGCTAGAGCATTTATTCAAATACCAGAAAACTGAGTCCCAAAACCAGAAAGTCAAAGCCCACACAGTAGTTATGAAGTTGGCACATGTAGTTAAAGTAGTAAACACCCACATTCTCAAGCCTTCAAAACAGGACAGGCTACCTTAGGCAAAGATCCTCCTCTCCTCACTCACGACAACTGCTCAGCGTCCAGGCAGCTTGCTCCCAGCAGCTCCAGCCCCTCTGCAGTTCCTGTCCCTGGCAGTCCTCAGCAGGATTCCTTAGCAGAGAGTCTTGCTGGCTCAAAGAAAAAGGAGTTCACGCCCCAGCCACAGCAGCTGCTGCTGCCACTGCTTCCAGTCACTACCCCATGGACTCTAGCTTGGATCCGGCTTTCTCTTGCTCCACCCCTTCCTGCTACGTCTGCAAGTTCAAGGGGCATGGAAGATCTTCAAATCCCAGTATCATTACAGGAGCAGAGGCAGAAACTATCATTCGTGTTACCATGGATAAGAGTTAGAAGCACGGTGCTTCTAGAGTGCTGGCCCTAGAGTCAGGAGGACCTGAGTTCAAATCCAGGCCTCAGACACTTGACACATTTACTAGCCATGTGACCTTGGGCAAGTCATTCAACCCCAATTGCCCTGCTCTCCCCTTTCCAAAAAAAAAGGCAATAAATAAAATAAATAAATAAATAGAGTTAGAAGCACTAAATAGCATAGTCCCAGATAAAGGTGGAAGAAGGTTCAGAGGGCAGCAGTTTGAGGTCTCTTCATACAGAGCAGTGGTTCTCAACCTTCCTAATGCCACGACCCTTTAATACTTGTATGTGGGCATATCTGCATGGGGGCGGACCTGCCAGGAGATGGATAGAGGAGCTGTGTCTCAGTTCCTAAGACCATCATAAATACGTGTTTTCTGATGTTCTTAGGCAACTCCTGTGACCCCTGTGAAAGGGTCATTCATCCCCCAAAGGGGTCACAGCCCACAGGCTGAGAACCGCTGAATAGAGCTTTTGTTTTTGTTTTTGTTCTGAAAATAGACTCGCTCTTATCTTCACCCTTGGGTTTAGTTCATTAATATCTCCAAATCATTTCAAGGATGTCATAGTAAAACTTTAAAGTTAACATGTCCACATCATTTCAAAATTATCAGCACCATTTGAAGTTCTGCTGGTCTGCAACTGTGGAAGTCTAGAATTTGTCTGGGATTTGCGCATCACAGGACCAAAAGGCTCTGATTCCAGTGCCTAAATTTTGCTCATTCAACACTTATTACTAGGATGTGAATTTTGGCTAAACGTTCCTAGGTCTTCAACTGATTCTCATATGATATGGATTCAAGGTCCTTCATTATCCTGCTTGCCCTTCTGAGCACTTGCTAGCTTATCAATGCCTTTCCTATAATGGGCCTCCCAGAAACGAACATGATATTCCAGATGATAGTAAGACTATTAGTTCCCCATTCCAGAAAACAATATGTCCTCTCTTAATGTAAACCAAGATCACATCAGCTCTTTTGGCCATCACATCACACTGTTAGCTTATAACCAAATCATTGCTGTAGATTAATAGGCAGAGAAGGTGGGGGTCTTTTGTATTCCTTTCCCTCCATGTTAAATTAGTTTAGGATAGGTATACAGTCATTTCATGTGTTTTTCTTCCTAAATAATTGTTAACTTGTTAACCAGAGATTTCGGTGTATTAACAGAAATGAATAACTTGGGAGATGAAGATTTCAGTGACTGTGACAGGCTTGTGGTCTACTAAAATCTCCAGAATTTTTTTCAGGGCTATTGCTGTCTAACTGTGCCTTCCCAGTCTTATACTTGTAAGGTTGGTGGTTTTTTGTGCCAAAAGTGTAAAACTTTACATTTATTATTATTGAATTGAATGCTATTAGATTCAGCCCAATCCTCTAGTCTAAGATCTTTTTCTGATTGCAACTCTACAATCTAGTATGTCAGCTACTCTTCTCAGCTTTGTGCCATCTACAAATTTAGTGAACATGCCATCTATGCCTTTATCTAAGGCACTGATAAATGTTGAAGAGGCATAGGACTGAGCATAGATTCCTGGGATATTCCACTGGAGATCTCCTGCCATGTTGACATTGAGCCATTACAAACTACTCTTTGAATCTGGCCATCCAACCAATCCTTAATCTATTTAATTTTATTATCATTTAGTCTACATCTCCACACTTTCTTAATGAGAATAGATGAAATGGTTTATTGAAAGCTTCGATGAAACTTAGGTAAACTATCTTTACAACATTCTTTTTATTTACTAATTTGACAATCCTTTGGGGGGGAGGAAGGCAATTAGGTTATTCAGGTTATTCAGGCTCTTTGAAAACAACCTTTCCCTTTCTAGAGGTTTACTTTGATGAGATGGTAAAAGGGTCAGATAACTTGTCAGAAAGAGATTACAGGGGACCCTTTGCTAGCACTGGGTACAACTGGCACTGATTGGCAGATGATCTCCAAAAAAAAAAAAGAAGAAGAAGAGAAAAGAAGGGGTGAGAAAGAGAGATGCCCTGGGGGAGGAAAAGAAGAGAAAGATAGAAGGGGAAAATTTTCCCCACATTAAAAAGGCACACAGGAAGAGCTGTTATAGTTGAGAGAGAAATGAGGGGGTGGCAGGCAATGCTTGAGCCTCACTGTCATAAGAATTGGCTCAAATGCACACATTCAGATGAGTATAGAAATGTATCTTACCCAGTAGGGAAATAGGAGGGAAAGGAGGAGAGAGATATGGGGAGGGGGATTGTGATGAAAGATAGGATAGATTAGTGGAAGCAGTGATCAGAATCAAAACAGACTTTTGAGGAAGGACTGAATAAAAAGAGAGAAAAAAGGATAAGCTATATAAAATAGGATGAAGGGAAACAGACACTTAGTAATCGTAACTGTGAATGTGAATGGAATGAGGTCACCCATAAAACAGAAGTGAATAGCAGAATGGATTAGAAGCCAGAACCCAATAAGATGATGTTAACAAGAAACACACAAAACAGAAAGATTTACAGTTAAAATAAAGGGTGGAACAGAAGCTATTTTGCTGCAGCTATAGTGAAAAAAGCAGGAGTAGCAATTACGATCTCAAACAACACAAAGGCAAAAATAGACCTAATTAAAATAAGTAATCAGGGAAACTCCATTTTGCTAAGAGTTACTATAGTCAATGAAGTAATATTTTAAAATTTTTAGAGGAAGTTTCACTGATAAAGGCCTCTTTTCTCAAATATATAGAGAACTGAGTCAAATTTAAGAAATAAGAATCTTTCCCCAATTGATGAATTGTCAAGGGATGTAGACATGCAGTTTTCAGAAGAAGAAATCAAAGTTATCTCTAGTCATATGACAAAAATGCTCTAAATTACTCTTAATTAGTTAAGGGTAAATTGGAACAACTCTGGGGTTCCACCTCACGCCTATCAGAAGTGACAGACACTGGAGGAGATGAAGGGAAATAGATATTCTAATAAAATGTTGGTAGAGTTGTGAACTAATCCAACCATTCTTGAAAATACTTTGGAACTATACAAAAAGGGCTATAAAACTGTGCATATTCTTTGACTCAGCAATGCCACAACTAGGTCTGTATTCCAAAGAGATCAAAGGAAAAGGATTTTAAGTGTACAAAATATATTTATAGCACCTCTTTTCATGGTGACAGAGAGTTGGAAATTGAGGGCATGCTCATTAATTGGGGAATGGAATATTTTTGTGCTATAAGAAATGACAAGGAGATGGTTTCAGGAAAAAAAAAACAGCAAGATCTATATAAGCTGATGCAAATTGAAGTGAAAACTGAGAGATCATTGTGTTCAGTGAGAGCAATGTTATAATGATGAGGAAATATGAAAGATTTGGCTACTCTGATCAATAAAATGATCCAAGACAATTCTAAAGAACTCATGATGAAAAAGTGCTATCTACTTCCAGAAAGAGAGCTTATGAATTCTGAGTGCAAATTGAAGTATGATTTTCTCATCTTTTTTTTTGCTTTTTTTGTAATATGGTTAATATGGAAAAATTTTAAATGAATATATATATGCATATATATATATATATATGTAAAATTGACATCATTTTGCTTTCCTTCTTAGTGGGTGAGAGAGGAGTGGGAAGAAGGAAGAGAATTTGGAACTCAAAATTTAAAAAGAATATAATGTTAAAAATAAATCAATCAATCATAAATTGACTTTTTCCAAAAAAGATTTCACATGCCCAGTTTTCCTATGTGATAAAAAATTCTGTACTTTGAAGTCTGACCCACATGACCTTCCTATTTTCTTTCTCTCTTTAGAAGCCTTTCCTTTTATGATCCTTCTCACAGGTGGGTTCTCAAGAAACATCCAGAGCCGTATGGTGTTTTGTTTTTTTTTTCAAATTAAATTGGAAATCAAATACGATTCCAAGGATAAAATGCTAGGCAGAGTCTGAAATGATATGCAGGTGCCCTTTCAGGAAAGCCAGAGGTATTGATTGGGAACGGCAGTTCTTGCATTAATATATTTCTGCTGCTCTTGTGACTGACCACATTCTCTTGTCCTTTAAAGAAATTTGGGTCCTGACTGAGTCCACATCCTTTGCATTATCAAGGATGCATCATATTTTTGGATGAGTTATCCAGTGACTTCAATAATCAGATCAAAAATCTCTAAAAGGAAATCCTTATAGATAGGATGGGGAAGTGATAGAGGGAGTTGGTGTTTAGCCCAAACTGAAATATGTCCTAGGTGACAAAGGTGTGAACTATCCTCCTTTAATCAGCTCTAGGTCAAATAGGGTGTGAACTAGAAATAGCAGATATGCCCAGTGAGGCTACAGTGAATACAGGAGGCTTTGGGATCCCTATACAGATGCTAAGAGTTATTACCATATATCTAGATATATAGCAGCATATCCTTACCTCAGATGACCTTGCTCTAGGAAAGCTTAATGGAAGAACACTCCCATTAGAATGAATGTATGTGAAGAGGGTTGGGAGAGGGGGTAGAAGAGATGGAGAGGGTTAAATTTTGAGGAGTTCTCCGTTTTTCAAATGGAGTTACCTCCAATTTATTTTTATTTCGTTTTGTTTTTATTGTTTATCTTTTTATTTTTACATCATAGGGTCTTCTCTGTATAGCACCTTACCTGTGGAATACTATTCAATCCTTCTGCGTAATAAAGAAAAGGAAAAAAAAAAAGAAAATGATGCAATCACTTGCATCTGACATTCTCCCTCCCATGGTCTCCTCCCTCTGTGCTGAGAGAAGGGAGCTATATTTCATGGTCTATTCTCTGGGACCAAGACTGGTCATTATAATTACTCCTAGTTTGTACTCTTTTCTGAGTTCTTTTCACTTACATCACTGTAGTCGTTATGGAGACTGTGCTCCTTTACTTGACACAGGTCACACAACTTTTCCCATTCTTGTCTCAATTCCCAACAGTCATCATTCTTTACTGCCCTACATTTTACTCACCCATCTCACATAATTACCAATTGTTTTCAGATTTTTTTTAATTGGTTCATAGCTGTTCAACGCCAACAAGGTATTCATGTGCCTATTTTTCCTACAGCCCCTTTGACACTGTCCTCTTTGCTAAAATGCTAAATGTAAAGTGCCATCTTAGAGTTATTTTACTTTGCCTTTTTCCTATCATTATTGATCCTAAACCTTTTATATGATCAGTGATTATTTGTAATTCCTCTTCTGAAAACTGTTCTTCTTTAGCAACTTATCTTTTGGGAAATGGCTCTTTGTGTCAATTGTGTCAAAATATATTTGTGTCAATTATCTATACATCTTTGATATCAAAATTCTTTCAATAATATTGGATTCAAAACCAGGCTTCTTTAAAGAGAATAGTCCTCATACAGCTAAAATATAATTTACAGAAGACTTACTTACAAACAGTGTTAGGTTATAAAGAGTTGGCATGATACAGTGATTAGAAAGCTGGCTTCAAAAGCCCTGAGTTCAAGTTCTGACTTGGACATACACTGGACTTATGTTTGGGCAAGCTACAGCTTCTCTGTGCTCTGGGCAGCTCTTTAAGACTATAAGTACAGAGCTGACCTACATTGGTAGAAGCAACTTCCTCCCCTGAGAGTTCCCTATTGCAATGAGATCACAAGTCCAGACCATTGGGTTACAATCAATAAATCACAAACATAATCAATAAATAACTTTTCTGAACTCCCTATTCCTGTTGCTGTTCCTTGTATATGACATCCCATTTCAGGTCTCCCTGCCTTTGCACAGGTGATGCACCATGTCTGGAATGCATTCCTTCTTCACCCTCATCTCTTAGAATCCCTACCTGCCTTCAACTTAGGAGACACGTCCTACAAAAGGCCTTTCCTAATTCCCCACTTGATAGTTCTCTTTCCCAATTGATATGACTTCATGTTATTTCCTATATGTTTTAGATTTACTTGTATCTATATCTCCTCAACAGAAGCAGGGTCTGTGAGGACAGGTACTTATTTTTGCATTTTTTATATCCCTAGTTCTTTGCAGAATGCCTGACACAGTGCAACATGTGTTTAATAAATGCTTGTTAATGTGACTTAACACTCATTTGTATGTTTAGCACGTTGAACCTAGTAGATACTTAATATTTGTGGAATTGAACCAAATATTACTGAGCCCTAACTGCATTTAAGATACAGATAGTTCTTGCTTTACTGAAATTCAACTTTACATAAAGCAATCCAAAAGAAATCTGCATTCCAAAACAACACCTATGTTAACTTTACTGTACAGTACTATGCACTTTCTCTCTCTCTGTCTGGCTCTGTCTCTGTCTCTGTCTCTCTCTCTCTCTCACACACACACACACACACACACACACACAGAATTCAGGTGAAAACAGAATAGACCACAAAAACACCATTATCTTCTGTATGGGAGGTGGGGATGGGAGCTTGGGTTGAGACCTCCTGGCAAAAGAGGAGACCTTTGCTCTGCCCACCCCACTCTGGGTCAGGGCCTGCTTGTCTGCCTTCCATGAATCTGCTCTCAGGTTCCATGTTTCACCCATCCTCTCCTGTCTGTGTCTGCCCCTCCTGCTCTCCCTTCTCTTTCTCAGCCTTGATATGTCCTTGAACTGTGTGCCAGCCCCTTCCCTCCACTAGCACATGGTCCCCTTCCTACCTCTCTTTCTCTCTTCCCCACTTCCACGGGGCAAATTCACATTACATTAAAATTGCTTTAAGTAGAGGTCTGTGGAAAAGCCCCCTTAACACCTACCTAAAATGAGAACTGTCTGTGTTATGTAGTATAGAAGCAGGGGAATGCTGAAGCCCATTCCTACATGAGCTGCTTGTTAAATTTTCAGGGTGTACTTTTACATTACAGAAATCAGCAAGGCTACAAATCAGGGTCTGCTCTTTTGTTTGGTTGATTATCTACACTTAGGAAATTAGTGGAAGAAAATGTTAATAATGCAGATTAAACTTAAATGTATATTGTGGTAGGGGCAGCTAGGTGGCATAGGGCTATCTGCCCTGAGGACCTGAATTCAAACTAGGCCTCAGACACTTACTAGCTATGTAATCTTGGGCAAGTCACTTAACACAGATTGCCTCAGTTGTTTTTTTCTGGAGAGTCAATTAAACATTTACCAATATATCCCAAGAAGAAGTATATATGAGGCACAGACCTTACCATGATGAAGATTACATTGTTGGTGCGAAGATGCCATGGACATATAGAAAGATCATAAACTATACATGGTAGTATGTGCTATATACCAAAGAAGAAGTGCTATAAGATATCAGAGGAGGGACAGATGACTGTGGGTTTATCTGGTCAGGGGGGCACTCCTAGCAAAGCAAGGTATGAGCTGGGGGTTGAGCTGTGAATGGGATTTCACTAGGCAAAGGGAAGTTCCTCCTGTTGGCTTCCAGGGATAGAGGGAAGAAATGGTAAAATCCAGGACATGGGAAAATACAAGACATGTTGGAGTCAAGCAAATAGACCATATTTGTCAAACAAAATGACTTATGCCTCCTCCCAAGTCTGTCATTAATTCCATATAAATCTGTCCACCTTTTCAGAGAAAGATTTGACTCCTCTAGGCCCCTCTTTCCACTTCCTTCTCTTTTGGAACAGAAGAGAAGGGCTACTTGGGTCACTCTTTAAATCTCCTTCACCTTTTAACCTCAACTTTGTCCAGAACCTCACTTCGCCTGTCTAGATTTCTTTTTTTTTTCTCATCTGTAAAATGAGGATGAGAGGATATCTAAGGGCCTTGAAAGCTCTCCACCCTGTGAATCTATGACTTTGTCTTTACTAAGGCTTGAATGCCAAGTACCCCCAACTCCAGCCATTTTTCTTCTTTCCTACCTTCTTTTTCATCTACCTCACAGATCCCTCACAAGTTGAATTCTTCCAACCTTCAACATTCCCTTATTTTTAAGAGCACGTAATTATTTTCAAAGCATTTTAACATCAGACCGTTCCTGTGACACAGCATTAATCAGACCATTTTACTAACAAGGAAATTAAGGCCCAGAGAGGTTCAATGGCTTGATCATAGTTACACAGCTAGCAAGTAAATATTAGAAGTGAACCCAGGCTTTACTGACTCTAGGTTCAACATTCTATCCACTAAACCACCCTGCCTGAATGGAAGCTGTTATTAGCTTCTAGGTAAAACAACACACACATTCTTCTTCTTCTTCTTCTTCTTCTTCTTCTTATTATTATTATTATTAATTATTATATGTAGACACAGTATAAATATTCACCTGTAATGGAAAAACTTCATACTTTTTTCTTCCTGGAGTTTTTCTGAGAGTTGGGAAACTGGGTTACTAATGCATGAGGACCTGATGAGGTCTATTATTAAAAGGAGACAAGAAAGTATTTTTTTTTTCCCCAAGCAAATGGGTACATTCTTCCCTCAACATTCAGTAAATCAGATATAAATACCCATGTGGAAAAGATGCCAAATCTGAACCAATCACTTTAATTACTTTATCTATCATCCACTGAAATGAAATCTAAACAGCATCAAGGCAGAAGATGGGATTTGTTCCAGAGATTAATCAATTATACCTTCTTGCTGTATGAGAATGTTTCAATAGCACAGGAAGCAATCATTCAAATATAAAAGGTTGTACATTAAAATCTACTTACTTAAGAAGTTCTTTGGAAGGAGCCTTCACTTCTCAAATTTTGGTTTTATATTAATTGTATTTTATTTTTATAATTATTTTCTTTCCATAATTTTCTCACTTTCCAATTATAGAATCAGCAATTGTGCAAGTGGACCAAGAATAAAAAGAGAACGTTTTTTGATGAGACCCTATTTGAGGTTTTCTTGGCAAAGATACTGGAGTGATTTTCTATTTCCTTTTGAGGCCTATTTACAGATGAGGAAAGTGGGGCAAACAGAGTTGAATGATATGCCCAGGGTCATACGGCTAGTAAGTGTCTGAGTCCAGATTTGAGCTCAGGAAGGTAAGTCTTCCTGACTCCAGACCTGACACTCTATCCACCAGGCCACTTAATTTTTCTACTACATTAAGGGAAATCAGTACATCACCAATGAGTTGGAAGCACTAAGAACTCATTAGTCCTGAAGAAGGTGACCAACATGTAAAGGATTCTGAGTTTATGCCTCATGAAGATTGGTTGAAAGAAGTAGAGAGGTTTAGTCTGGGGAAGAGATTGAGATGGAGACAGTGATAACGTTCTTCAAACATACAAAAGATTATTCTGTGGAAGAAGGAATGGACTTGTTCTCCTTGGCCCTGGAGGGAAGAACAAGAAGCAATAATTGGTATTTGCAAATTTCTAATCTGGACACTTGTAATCTAAACAGACACTTACTAGTTGTGTGATCCTGGGCAAGTCACTTACATGGTTTATCTCAGTTTCCTTATCTGTGAAATGAGCTGGAGAAATGTAAAGGCAAACCACTCCAGTATCCTTGCCAAGAAAACCCCAAATGGGATCGTGAAGAATCAAACAAGACTGAAAATTACTAAACAACAAAATTGCCCCATTGATAGGCACTCCTCAGCTTCCGGTTTTTTGCTATAACAAAGCTACTATAAATATTTTTTATGTTTATATTTAGGTCTTTATCCCCTTTCTCTGATCTCTTTGAGGAATAGGCATACAAGGATCATTAGGTCAAAGGACATGTACAGTTTAGTGTCATAGGGGCATAGTTCCCCAGATGGCAATTTACAGCCCCTCCAATGGCACATTAATGTTCCTGTTCCTTGCAGTCCCTTCAAAAATTATTATTTTGGTTTTTTGTCATCTTTTTCCAACATGATGGGTGTGAAGTAGAACTTTGGCATTTCTTTAATTTGTGTTTTTCCAATTACTAATCATTTGGAGCATTTTTTTCAGTTGTCTATTTGTACTCATTTTTTCATGAGCAAAAGCTTTTCTTCGGCCCCTTCAAACTGTCATATGTTCACATACACGTGAGTCATCATTTTGCATTTTTCCCCAGGTGATTTGAGTCTTTATATTTATGCCATAACTTATTTTCCATGCAAATTGCTCAAATCCCATCAGAGCTATTTATTTATGCACATAGTTTGATCTTTTTAGATTAAGGATTTTTTTTCTACTCCTTGTAGTTATCAAAAATATTCATCTAAAATAGTGGCAGAATCTTTCATCATTTGAGAGTAAATATAACTTTTTCTTTATGTATATATTAAGTTACATCCTATATCCTGTCTTTATTCCTTTTTTACAAGTGGTTCCCCATGTCTAGAATATTCTTCCTCAACTCTGCCACTTAAAATCCCTGGTTTCATTAAGGCTATAGGCTATAAAGGCTCATAAAAACATATATTTAGAGTTGAAATGGACCTTAGAAGCCACTAATCAAACCCCCTCATTTTACATGTGAAAAAAAAAAAGGGCAGGGAGAAGTTACAAGACTTGCCTGAGTTGCACAGCTACTTAAATGTCTATGGCAAGACTTAAACCCATATCTTTCAACCCCAATCTGACTCAAAGTCCAGTGGCCTATGGTCCACACAAGTATGTGACCATAGACAAGCCTTTTTCAGTTACCTGTACTATAAAAATGGGGATAATAATAGAACCTACCTCCCAGGGTTAATGTGAAGATTGAAAGAGATAACTTTTTTAGAGTGTTTAGCACAGTGTCTGGCACATATTAGTCACCTAAAAAATGCTTGTTTTCATCCACCTTTCACAACACCTGGCACATAGTAGGTACCTAAGAAGAGGTTGGTTTCCTGACTCCCTTCCATAGTAGAAAAGGGAACCCTGACTCAAAATTGTCTCTATGGCCTATGCTGCCAACACCAAAGGTATTGATCTGTGACATGAGTAAATAGTTGATTTTGTCAATCATCTTTGGTGTGACATTACTCTGGGTAAATGTTGGAATTTCAGGAAATAAAATGATTCAATTTCCATGCTTTTATTATTTCTTGTACATAAATTTTATCTACCTCAATAACTGCTTTAAGCATAAAGTTTTCTTGGGCTACACTATGAGAAGGAGTTGCGTGTTTCTCAACTCTATGTTTTTAGTTGTCATTTAGAATCATCCTTATTTGGCTGCTTCCTTTCTTTCCCTAGATGAATTAATTTTATTCCTGCAGAAACTTTTCAATTTCATCTATTTTATTTTTTGTAATTACCCCTATCTCTTGGTTTGGTTGAGAATAGATCTCCTACCCATAGCTGTAAAAGGTATATGATCTGATTCCCTTTTGAAATTTTTATGATATGATCTTTAATATTAAGGTCAATTTGAATTATCTTGACTTATTTGAATTATTAATTCAATTATATTGAATTATTTGAATTATTATTGAAATATCCATTTGAATTTATTGTGGAATATAGTGGAAGGTGTTAGTCTAAGCCTAATTCCTGCCAGAGTGCTTTCCAGCTTCTCAGCAGGTTTTATCAAATTCAGAGTTCTTTCCTAAGTAATTTATGCCTTTTATTGAACAGTTATTGAGTTCCATTGTTTCTGAATCTCCCGTGTCCAGTCTGTTCTATTGATCTTCTCTCTTTGTTAACCAATGGCAAATAGTTTTGATGACTGCTGCTTTATAATACTAAGTATGAGCAACATATGTGAGTGTAGACAGTCATACCCTTTACTTCTTTTTCAATTCTCTCATACTCCCAGGACAGTCAGAGCAGGCTTCCCATGTATCTCAACATTTCCTATTATATATTTGTTTTAGGGTTTAGTGTCCATGATTTATAGACTTGGGGGATTCTATCTTAAGTCAGGACATCATCATCATCAATAAGGGATGCATTTCTTTTCATTCTAAGCAACACTAGCTGTCTTTAATGGGAAACAATAAAATCCTATTACAGGTGATAGGCATTCTGACCCAAATGTTGAAAAGGTGCCAAAAAGGCAATCTTCTGACAGTCCCTGCCAGCATTACTGTGAGACAGGGGTGCCTGTCTAAAATGTTTGCTTTGGGGACCAGAACCAGGGACTCGGGTCACTCAGAGAAGTCATTTCACATACATCTAAGACCGACTCTAAGGTGCTTGGATATGATTATTTCCCTTGCCCTGAAAAGAGATGGGGAGAAAACTCCAACTGGTGTTTGAGTCCATTCTGTTTACTGAGCATTACCTTGCCTACATCAATTTTGGGTTTAGGTTAAGGGGGAAGTTTACTGAGATAAAAGAAACTGCTGCATAATTGGTAACAGCTGAAACACACATAGCAAGGGTCAGAAGCTGCTGAGGAACAAATACCAATCTCCTTGGCAAGCAAATTTTCCTGAGGCTTTTATAAGATGTTGCCCTTACTTTGAGCATCCTGGCTCCTAGCATGTGACATATCACAATTACACATCTAAATCTTCCTTCTAGTGTCAGAATTACAGCTCTCTGTCAGAGGTAACACCAACGTGTTTTCTTCCACTCATTTAGTAATAGGCGACATTTATATAGCCCTTTAAGGTTTGCAAAGCATTTTCCATACATTATCTATTTTAGGAGCATAGATTCAGAGCTTTAAAGGGCTATAGAGACTGTTCAGTCCAACCCTTTATGAGGAAACTTGCCCAAGTAGCAGAGCAGACCTGGGATTCAAACCCGTCCTCTGTCTCCAAATACAGTGTAATTTTCTTTGCACCATCTCATAGAAATCAATGAGGTAAGTACTATAGACATCATTATCCTGTTTTATAGGAATTTGGTAGAAAACTGAAGCTAAGGGACATTGTGACTTACTTGTGTTCACATAGCTGGCAGATGTCAGAAGTTAGTATTCAACCCCATGTCTTCTTAACTCCAAGTACAGCATTCTAAATGATCAGGTAAACTTTCTTTCTAGGAAGGTCTACCTACTTTTTTTCATTATGTGAATTATAAAATCATAAATTTAGAGGAAAATTATCTTAGAAATCAACCCCTCATTTTACAGGTGAGATCACTGAGGAAGCACTTTATCTTATTAGTGGCTTACAGAAACAAAGTGAAGTAGGTTCTAGGAGTTGTAATGTTAAAGGGAGTTGAATATCTTCCCTGCCCATTAATAGGCCTTACATGGAACCCAACAGGAGAAGCTTGATAAGGGGAGGTTTGTTTTTTCCAGGAAGGCCCACACCTTTTGTTAGTTTGTAATTAGGCAGTGGGTCAGGAGGGTTGTGATGCCATCTGACCCTGAAGGTGTGTGTGTGTGTGTGTGTGTGTGTGTGTGTGTGTGTGTGTGTGTGTGTGTGTGTGTACTTTGAGGTTAGCATTTTGCTTTGGGGCCTACTCATGGGAAGAGTGTTTGTGTGATGCAACCAGATGACACTCTGGGTGGCCATTAAGGAGCCTCCTGACTTTGAAAATCCAGATGTTGGTGCTTCTCTCTGTGGTAACTATATATGTATATAATGGTCAGACAGTTCGATCTGTCTGTTGATCTGTGATGTATGTATTATTTGGTGAGATGGTTAGAAGCCCTGTCTGTTGGTCTTTATGCTAGTATTTCTGCTTGTAATTTCTGTTTGTATTTTCTCTAAAGTTCAGGGTGCTGAATGTAATTAAAAAAGATTGTTGACCCCTTAAACAGCTATCTTTACTAGTAAAGCAGATCTAAGAACCTGTGCTAGCAGCCATCCTGGGTATGCCAGTGTGGTTACTGCTACAGAAGTACTATAAACTGGGGAGATTTTACATATTAGGAAACAGAGGTTCAGATCATTTAAGTCGCTTGTCTAGGGTCATAAAGGTAGCCAGTGGAAAAGTATGGATTTGAGCTTAGGTCCTCTGACTCTACCTTCTTCATTCTTTCCACTATAGTATGTTGTTTACTAACTATGTATAATAGGATTATAGATATAGAGTTGGAAATAAAGATTATCTGTTCTAACCCTTCGATTTGTCAAATGAGAAAGCTGAGGCACAAAGAAATCAAGTAAGCTGTGCAGAGACCAATGAGGTAGAGTCTGAAGCTGGGTTCTCTGTGCCCGAAGCTAGGACTTGTTACATGAGCCCACCCTCACTGCTTCTCTTACTGGTTAAAGGGGAGTAAACACTGCACTGGATTTTTCTTTCATGTGTGTAATTCTCAAAAAAAAGCTGTTACTCTTTGGAAGTCTTTTTTATTTTGAAAAGTCTGCTTATAGAAAGCAACACCTTTTGCTGTATTTCTGGTTAAAAAAACACTTTCTGAGGGAGTTTTCACACATAGTTTTCAGAGGTTAGAAGTTGCAAGGGCAACACAGTGACACTGGGCTTGCTGGTGTATAAAAATAGCCAGTTGGTATATATCTTACAGGAGCCAATATAGATACCTAGCAGGGAGACAAGTTATGAGACGAGGCCATTGGCAATAAAGGGTCCCAGGATAGCAGATGGTGTTGAAATTATTCTTGAAAAAGAAGAGGGATTTGGCTTATGGCTGTGGCATGCAGTTCCAAGTTGTACAAAAAAAAAGTAGGGAGAGAAATCTGAGAGAGTTTTCTTGCTTGCTAAAATCAAAACAAATTTGGTGGCAGTGGACAATGAATGATAAAGAATTAGGAAGAAGAGAAGAATGGAAGGCATAGATATAGAAGAAAGGACTAGAGAATAGGTCAGGGGTTATTAAATCTGGTTTTTTTTTAATTTGCTTTTTGGAGGGGGGAAGGTAGAGCAGTTGGGGTTAAGTGACTTGCCCAAAGCCACATGGCTAGTTTTTGTGTTAAGCATCTGAGTTCAGATTTGAACTCAGGTCCTCCTGACTATAGGGCCTGTGCTCTATTCACTGCACCACCTAGCCAACCCCTATTAAATCTTTTTTTATTTGTTTCATATAACCCTTTACCAGTCTAGTGAAACCTAAGGATCCCTTCTCAGAATAATGCTTTTAAACACATAAAATAAAATACACAGAATTGTAAAGGAAACCAATTCTACTGAAAGACAGTTCTCAAAATATTTTTTTTGAAAACGAATTCAAGGACAGCCACATGGGGAGACACCTGTGTGTAATCCCTGCCGCTAGGGACCCTGGGGCTGGATTGTTTGAGCTTGGGACCTCTAAACTAATGTAGAGTTAAGTGAATCAGGTGTCTACCCTAAATATAGAACAAATATGAGGCCCTCCCAGGAATAAGGAGACACCAAACTAAGGATGGACAAACTAACCAAGGTCAGAAATATAGCAGGTCAAAGCTTCTGTGCTGATCACTGGTGGGATTGAGCCCATGAATGGCTCATGTATGTCCAGTCTGGGTGAAACAGTGGAGACTCAGCCTCAAAAAATATAAAATAAAATAAAATAAATATATATATTCAAAAACCCTAGAAGAAAAGTAATGGTGTGCTCCCACTTGGTTGGTCAGATGCATTGATGTGGCTTTGCTTTTTGATTAAACGTGAGTGAGGCAAGTTGGGGAGCAGAGCTGGCACTCCGGAAAATTTGGAAGTTGACCGTTGCATAGTACAAACAGTTTACCTCATCATGGAAGTTGTGCTTAACTTTTGAATATAGACTACACAGCCACAGTAACTAGTTAATGGTTTCCTTAGAGCTGCATTTGTCTTTGTTCAGGAAAAAGAGAGGAAACCAGGGAGGAAACTGAGGCTCAGAGAGGCCAAGTGACCTGCCAAGAACTGTATAGATAGTGAAAGAAAGAAATTTGCCCCAAACTGTGCCATTTGGATATAATAAGCACTGGCACACATTCTTTCAGCCTTCGCACAGTCCCATTGCCCTCCATTCATTCTGATTCATCTAATGAATCAATCCAAGCCCAATATAAACTGTACATCAACACACCTTTTTCTGCACACTTTATACATCGTACCCCTAAGGATTGATTTGGCCACACGTTTTTCACTGGTTACTACCATGGGGAGATTATTCTGCCTGAGTACTTTATAAATCAGAAGGTAACAAAGATTGGTGAGTACCTTTGAGCCCTTTTACTCAAAAAGAAGCTGAGTCTTCATAAACTATTTAATTTGGCATATGAGGTTTACAAAGAAACATAGGGCATGCTCTCTTCCATCCAAGAGCTTGGGATATGGTTATGAATTCAGGCTGATAGGTTTGGTGCAATTTTGTCATATAATGAAATTATATTACTACCACTGAATTAGAGTGCCCCTGAAAAATGTTATCTTAGCACTCAACATCCCACAGTTGCAGAATTCCCAATATCCTTCAAGACTCAATTACAAATGATTGCATTTCCTTGAGATGCTATTGTTGCAATCAAGATTACTCAATGTCCTCTTATGAAATGGAAGGTAATTTGAAGAATTAAAAGCAATTATATGAACTAAGACTTGGGTAGAAACTGGGTAGTTATTGACCAAGGACATTCAGGACTGTGATTCTGACAAGGCAAAAGAGTGGGGGAGTTTGGACAGGGGCCAAACACTAAGCGTGTTGGCCAAGAAGGAGTCTCTGTGATGAGGATTTGGTAATCATGATGAGTGGAATGCAAATAAAATTGGAGAGGTGGATGGTATGAGTATAGGAGACCAACAGTAGAAAGAAGGAGCATGTGGGCTTCATCTGTGTCTGGAATTAGAGCTTCAGCTGTGTGCCTCAGTTCCCTACTCTCATCTAGTCCTATGATATCAAAAATTACAGAACTGGAAATTCTTTTCTTTTTCCTCTGTCAAAATT
Source organism: Pseudochirops cupreus (assembly GCA_028627135.1). Lineage (NCBI taxonomy): Eukaryota > Metazoa > Chordata > Mammalia > Diprotodontia > Pseudocheiridae > Pseudochirops > Pseudochirops cupreus. The sequence goes on from CM053582.1 coordinate 229,307,851, forward strand.
TAAACATCCTGGGATGAGTGGCTTTGTCTTTTCCAGTCATTTATATGTCTGTGTGGATGAATTTATCAGATACTTTTGAGCATATGTTTTTATAGAGAAGAGAGTACATGAGCATTTCCTTTCTTGAGAAAGAGTATAAAAAGGTGAGTTTGGGACATTTGAAGACAAATCTTGATAACTTTGCGTATTTGTTTAGAGCCATGTTGGTCAGTCAACAACCATAAAAGAAGTTAGATCACTATGACCGTCACATTACTTTTCAAAGTTACACAACTGAATGAATCAAAGGAATGTATAAAAAGCACTGAAGTACCTGGCAGCTAGGTGGATAGAGCACTGGACTTGAAATCAGGAAGGCTCATTTTCCTGAGTTCAAATGTGACCTCAGACACTTGCTGCATGACCCTGGACAAGTCCCTTAACCCTGTTTGCCTTAGATCCTCATCTGTAAAATGAACTGGAGAAGGAAATGGCAGACCATTCCAGTATGTTTCCCAGGAAACCCCAAAATGGAGTCATGGAGAGTCAGATATGATTGAACAAGAAGGATAACAAACTTGAATTCTGGGATAAAATTACAGAAGTGATACAGCTCTTCTCCTCAAAAAGCTTATATTCTAACTGGAAAGCACTACATATATATGCATGTGGTGATTAGGGAGAGTTTTGGGCTGGATAATCATAAGACTGTTAAGTAGACCAGTTAAGTAGACCTCATCACATCTTTTCCTGAAATAATACTAGTATTGAATTGATTACTACTCACAAATTAAAAGATGAATAGAAGGTGAGAGTGATATGACTATGGTAGATAAATAAAAATCTAAGGGGTGTATGTGTGTGTATGCATTTGCATGTGTATATGCACATATATGCAAATAGAGCATCACATGGGGTTGATATAGGTGTTAAATGAGTTCACAATAACTCACCAACCAAGACAGTTTATTCCCACACTAGAGTTTCTTTTTTTTT
>CM053582.1:229309325-229346423 GCA_028627135.1 Pseudochirops cupreus
TTATATGTGTACATATGTGTGTGTGTATATATATACATTTATATGTGTACATATATAATATATATAATATATAATATAGTATATTATATATTATATATAATATATAATATATACATGTATAATATAAAATATATACACATATATATGTACATATATATTTTATATATATATACAAATATATATTATATGTATGTGTATATATATATATATATATATTTATTTATTTATACACACATATATATTCTGAATTGGTATTTTGCTTTGGGAGCTCACGTATGAGAAAGATCTTATGATTCCCTGGTTAAAATTCTGAGTGGCCATATGTTCAGAGCTTCCTGCCTGCTCAGATGTAAAGGCTTTTTTGATCCAGGGATGTATGTAAAGTGTATAATAATATTGCTTAGATGCAGGCAGCCCTGTCTGTTGGTTTTTATTTCTCTGCTTGTTTTTTCTCTGTTTGTATTTTCTCTGATGTTCAGGGTGCTGACTTTTCCCCTGAAGTAGTGAATATAATTAAAAAGGATTTTGACCCCTTGAACAGCTCTCTTTCCTAGTAAAGCAGATCTAACAACCTGTGCTAGCAGCCATCCTGGGTATGCCAGTGTGGTTGCCGCTACAGACACCAAAGTGTCTTTTTAAAACCTCAAGCTAAAATTGGTGACTTTGTCCATAAGATGTGGCACGAGTTTGATACTTTTAAGATTTACTACATGTGTGTGTAGTTCTGTCATATTATCTACTATCATGTAGACATAAATGATAATAATAATAATAATAAGCATTTATGTAGTGTCTGCTATGTTAGGTTGCACAGTTAGAGACACCTAGCATTGGGCTTGAAATCAGGAAAACTCATCTTCTTGATTTCAAATCTAGCCTCAGAAATGGACTAGCTGTGACCCTGGGCAAGTCATTTAATCCTGTCTTTCTCAGTTCCTCATTTATAAAATGAGCTGGAGAAGGAAATGGCAAACCACTCCAGTATCTTTGCCAAGAAAACTCCAAATGGGGTCATAAAGAGTCAGACCCAATTGTAACAACTGAATGATAACAACTATGCGCCAAGCATTCTGCTAAGTCCTTTATAAATAAATATTACCTCATTTGATCTTCACAGCTACCCTAGGAGGCAGGTGCTATTAATATCTCTATTTTACGGTTTAGGAAACTGAGGCAAAAGGAAGTTAAGCAAGTTGCTCCATGTGACCCAGTTAGTAAGCTCTGAAGCAGGATTTGAACTCAGATATTCCAGACTCAGGACCTAGCACTCTATCCATTGTGCCACCTAGCATGAACTGAGTCAGGTGAAAAAATATCCCTAAAGTCTTTCTACTTTGTATTATGAGTGGCAGCAAATAGTGCTTTCTCCTGAATGCTACAATGACTTGGCTAGATGTCTTATGTAGACATCACATGAATCAAAAGTTTTATTTGTTGACTTCTTTTATTCTTATTCCTATGCCTGGGGCAATAACAATAACAAACATATACACATATAAATTTTATATGTTTCTATATAAATTTATGTGTGTGGAGATATACATATATACATATACTATATATGTATATATGAAAAGATTGGCTTCTTGTAGCAGAATCAGAGGTTCATAGCTTTAGTATAAGGGTTGGCAAAGGTGAGAGGCTTAAATGAAAAATAGAGGATCAAGTATGAGGAATTTACCAGGATGCATTAGAAAAAAGATAACACAAAAGAGAGGAAATTGGCTGAGGTGAGAGTGATAGGAGGGAAACCGAGATTGTTTGTTGTGGATCAAGTGATAACAGATAGAACAGCAATAGGGATGTGGATGGGCAGCACCATGTATGCCAAGCCTTGCTAAACCTCAATTTGGATTCCCACACCCTTTCTGCTGTCCATACTTGTTTCTATAGCTTTGGACTCCAAGAAATTGTAAGTACAAGTAATCCAAGGGGCTGAGGAGGGACAGGGATAGGTGGTAGGGATAATGGGGCTGTAGCATATTACCAGCAATGAGTTAATTATATGCAAAACCAATGTAAGAGTATCATCAAAGAGATATTTGACCTGAAAATGGTGTCAACTCAGCATGTAGTGAGAGCAAAGGATAACTGATGAGCAGGGAACTGAAGAAAGAACCACACCAAGTGTATTATGTGAGCCACCTATGAAGGAGCTATAGGAGGACATGGACAAGGGTAGCATGACAAGTTGTGAATGGGATAAGATCTACATTACTAGATGCATATTGATATTGATGAGATTAGATATACTCTGAAGTGTTAAAGATTTAGTCTGGTTGATGTGGGATAATAGGATTTTGGGGCAAGGATCTTAAAGATTAAAGAATCAAAGATCCTATGAAAGACACATGAGAGGCCATCTAATCCAACCTTCTAACTTTACTGATGAGGAAACTGAAGCCTGGAAAGGTTAAGTGATTTGCAAAGACACATAAGGAATAAATGCAGAAATAGCTTCTCAACCCAGGTTATCTGACTTCAAATGCAACTCTTTCCACTAAATTATTCCATTCATGTAGTCAAATCCCCTCATTTTATAGACTAGCAAACCAAAGCCCAGAAAGATGAAGTAGTAGGCAGTAAGTAGAAGAGTTGGGATTTGAACCCAAGACTCCAATTTAAATGCAATGGACACTCTTTCTAATATGCCATATTTCAGTTTGAGAATGTTTCTTTTGTATCATTAAGTAAATAAGAGTTAACATAATGTATTATCCAGATGTTTCCAATTTAAATATGAGTACTTTTCTAATATACTATATTTCCCCTGCTTCTTTCCTATCATCAAGTGGACGAGAGACATCACAGTATAATGGCAGGAAGAAAGCCCTAGGTTCCAATCCTACCTTTGATATATACTGACTATGTGAAACCGAGTAAGTCATTTATTCATTCTATGTTCCCAGCAAATCTCTGTCTATCCATTATAGAGGAGTTGCTGATTTGTGCAGGTAGAAGGATTTTCTCTACTGGAAGCTTCTTATATTGATGAAATCCAGACCCTCCCCCCCAATTAAATTAATATGAATGAACAAACTAACAGTTTCCAAGCAGTCCTCCTTTGAAGTACACTCAATAACAGCATTCCACCTTCCCAAGAGTCCTGCTGAACTTTGGAGAGGGGCACCTTAGAGAATAGAAATTCCAAAACAAACTAGAAAGTACAGCAACAAAGAAGACATCTAACCATGCCAGGCACGATTACCACCCCCAAATCTTCATTTGCCATACGAGGTTGGCATTCATGGGGAAATTAATGATTCATGTTGTCTAACATGCTCTTAAAGCCAGATTTAATCAATGTGGTTATAAATGGGGTAATTAATGTTCGCACTAATTGACATGCCCGCTATAGCTGGCTTCATTTTTGTTTTCATTTGCACAGCACAGCCTACCTTATGTGGAGAGAATTTTGCTTCTGTGTTTTCATTCTAATAAGATAATAAACCAGCACTATCTCATCTGAAAAGAGGTTTTGGTCCAAATGGTCATGGCAACTCTCTGGCCTGGTTTTCCTATTGGAAATCTGGAGCATGTAGAAAGTGTGTGGTGTAGTGGAAAGAACACTGATTCTGAAGTCCAAAGCCCTGAATTTGAATCCTGGCTCTCCTATTTGTATAATCCCAGCCAAGTTACTTAACTTCTCTGGGTTTGTTTCTGCATCCATAAAGGGAGGGAACCTGCTCCCTCGAGGCAGCATGTGGCCTTCTAAGTCCTCGGGTGCAGTCCAAATTTTACAGAACACATCCTTTTATATTTAAGGGGATTTGTTCTATGAAGTTTGAATTCAGTCAAAGGGACACACTTGATGACCTAGAGGGCCACATGTGGCCTTGAGGCCTCAGGTTACCCACTCCTAGTAGACAATTGATCTTAAGGTTCTTTCCCAGATCTAAAATCCTGTGATACTAAATATTCTCCTGATAACAGTGGCAGAAGGTTGATGGTAAATGTTTAATGAGCAGTTCTCTGAAAAACAAAAAAATGTACCAGGACACTTTTCAGTTTAATGTTTATTCTTGATATTTTCTCTAGTGTTTTCTGAAGTCTAGACAATCAGTCAAGGAATAAATCAAGGAGGGTTTCTAAGTTGTAAATTCCCAAATTGAAAATTTACCACCAGAGCTGATTCTGCTACACTCTTACTGTAAGGCCACCCTTATTTTGAGGGAGGAAACAGAAATCTGAAGCAAAAAGGAAAAGAAAAACTTTGAATTATCTCCTATAAAACACAAGGGCAATTTGAAGTTCTATCATCTTTGGATGGTAGAACTAATATCAAAGTCTTCCATTGTCATTTAATAAAAAAATAATAAATAATAAAGCTTGATGGAGGTAATTTCTTTCATCTGTAAAACGAGAATATTGGGGTAGCTTGATCTCTAAGATCTCTTACAGCTCCAAATCCTATGATCCAGTGACACAGTTGGAAAGATCAGAATTGTATTTCTTTTACACAAACACCATTGCAGTAAGATGACTTACCCTAGTAAGCTCAGAAGCCCTCTTCACATTCTTCTAGCACCACACAGATAAAAGAAAGGGACCTGCCAGGGATATTTCTTCTCCCCAGGGAACATAAAATTTAAGGACTATTTTCCCAGGACAAAAATTCATAACAGAAAGAAAAACATTCCACTGGGTGCTACCAGACTAGGAGTCTACAATAGAACAGACCCAAATATGAGCTGTCTATCAGTTAATCAATAGGCATTTATTAAGTACTTCCTAAGTACCAGGCAATCGGCAAATGCTGAGAATTTTTTTTTAAAAAAATATTCATTGGCCTAAAGGAGTTTGCATTCTTATGAGGGAGATAACAGATAAACCTGTATACACAAGAGAAATACAGAGTATATGAAAGGTAGTCTTAAGAAGGCACTAACAGCAGCTACCTCCTACAGGAGATAACATTTGAGCCAAGTTTTTAATGGAAGTCAGGGATTACAAGAGATGGAGGTTAGGAGAAAGGAAAGTTCTAGGCATGGGAGAAAGCTAGTACAAAGGCATAGAAATGGGAAATTGAGCAACATATGTAAGAATCCTCAGGTAGTTCAGTGTGGCTCAAATGTCAGCTCCCTGGAGGGGAATGATGTGTTAAAGGACTGAGAAATTAGAAAGGGGATGGGTTGTAAAGAGTTTTAAATGTCAAAGAACTTCATATTTGGACCTAGAGATGGTGGAGAGCCATTGGAATTTATTGATAGAAAGGAAGGCGTGTCAGACCCGCACTGCACCTTAGGGAAACCAATGGCTACTGTCAAGAGGATAGATTACAGTGGGGAGAGACCTGAAGCAAGAAGACCCACTAGAAGGCTACTACAAAGCCCCAGTAAGGTTGGGGGGCATTGAACTAGGATGGCAGTTCTGTGAGTGGATAGAAGGGAACATATACAAGGGAAGTTTTAGAGGAAAAATTATAAAATTGGCCAACTGGTTGTGTGCACTGGGTGTTCCATCAAGAAGCACATCCTTGAAAAACTTGAGTAGGGTTAGAAAGTTGCAAGATCCTATTACCAACATGATGAATTTTGGAGTTACTTCCACATAGTTGTTTCCTTTTGAGAGGAATGGCTTCCTTATGGTGGAGATGATGTGGGGGTGGATGGGAGCTGTTTGGGCCGCAGGTTGCCATTCCCCAGCTCAATGGCTGCTCCAAGGTAAATGGTTAAGGCCATTTCTTCTTCTGCAGGAATTATAAAGTCTAGGGATGAGATGCATTCAAACTAGTCTTGTCTTTCTGACAAGAGCCAACTGAGTCTAATATGTAGCCAGATTTTGTCTGGAGCATCTTCCCCTCCTAATCATATCATAAATAGCATTTTAAAGCATATTCCCCAGAAGAAATAATCAAACTAATGTATATATTACCACATCATTTTAACTGTCATATTCAAAGCAGCTTAAACTCTAATTTTAAAATGGGTAATGCAAATAAATTGCAAAAGTGTCACAGAAACTCCAGTGCTCTGGTAATATGTCAGGGTGGAAGTTTGGAAACCATTGGCATGCTTCCAGGTACATCGGACAGAAATCAAAGGTTAGCATTTTCCTTTAACTCAGTGATTTTATGGTAATATGAGTTTATTGAGCTGGAGACTCTGGAGGACCCACACCAAAAAGGGCAATGGTTTGGAAGCAAGTTGCTATAAAAATTTAACTATTACATAGAATAATCTACTCTGGTCTCTTTTATCTCCTTTGCCATGTGGAGAAATCTGTATCCAAATTACCTCATGAGTAGGACATAGGAATTTCATTGAAGAGCCAATCTGATTTAGTGCTCAGTTGAGAAATGATATGCAAATCTGCAGGGTAGAATTAGACTTGGAACGTTCTATGACATTTCCTTGCACAGTCCTCACTACTCCGTAGCTGGGTATAACTAATTTTAGAAAGAGTCACTGCGAAACATCTTTTAACTTCTTTCAGGATCTGGTTTGGATCATATGGACAAACTTTAATTATGAAAACCTCTTTTTTGATCAGAAAGGAGGAACCTAGGATTGGGGAAGAGGGTAGACAAACATGAGAATTTATAAGAATTTGGGCTTTCATTACCTTTTGAGAAAAATGTTTTGTACAATTTCTAGATCTGTAATCATTGTAACCTCCTAGTTCCACATCTTAGCTCCAAGAATTTTCACTAATGAATTGATGGTGGTGGCCTCATAAACTAACTGGTGCAGACCAGAATCACATCAGGATCCAAGATTCCCCAGAACATACCCACAACAACCTTTACTTTCTCCAGATTTCGTATAATAAAGCAGCAGTTCTCAACCTGTGGGTTGCGACCCCTTTGGGGGTTGAATGACCCTTTCACAGGGATCACAGGGGTCGCCTAAGACCATCGGAAAACACATATTTCCTATGGTCTTAGGAACTGAGACACTACTCCTCTATCCGTCTCCCTGCGGGTCCACCCACATGCAGATATGCCCACATACGAGTATTAAAGGGTAGAGGCACTAGGAAGGTTGAGAACCACTGGAATAAAGGAACCTAATTACCTTGGAAAAGCACCAACCACAAGCTGGTTACTAGTAATAACTCTTTTACAGTGTTAAGGTTAGTTGTAAGCAGGTATGTGCTAGTAAATGTTTAACAATCAACTCTGAAAAAATCTGTTTTTAAGTTTGATCTGCATTATTAACATTTTCTCCATCATTTTCTTAAGTCTAATCAATCAACAAAACCATAAACAAGCCTTGATTTGTAGTGTTTGCTAATTTCCAAGGTGTAAATGCTCAGATTGAAAATTTCACAATCAGTATTCTGAGCCAGTTAGACATGGCTCCAGTATACTCCTGGGTGCAGGGATATATTATTTCTCCATTTCCAGACATGGAACTTGTTGAAAGTGATTATTGGTCTGTTCTGTGTTCCTAGAATTCTGGTTTGTGATTATTCTAAAATCCAAGTGTTTGTTGAATTGATGAAAAGCTAGTTAATTCTACCAGAGTATTTGGTCTTTGCCTGTGTTGATGAGTTGCCAGTTAAGGTAAATGATGATGATGATGAGTTGGGCAGTCTGAGTGCAATCAAGCTGCAGTGAATTGGAAAGATACATTAGATGCTTATCTCTTCTGGTTTGTAAAGCATTATAATAGTCTCCTAACTGAATTTTCAGCTTCCAGTTAGCTTCTCACAACTCCATTTGTTAAATCACTTCCCTAGTAATTTGTCCAATTTACACTCTGAGCATGTCACTCCTTTACTCAGAATCTTTGGTGACTCCTCACTGCCTACAAATAATGTGTGTACTTCTAATGCTGGCATTTATGGACCTCCAAAATATGGCTCCAATTTCCATTCTTCACCTTATGTTACTATTCTTCATATAATCACTTTTTTCTTTGAGACTTTGCTTATAACTGTCTTGACTTCATTGTCTTCCAAATTGATCTTCCCTGTCACCATGGTAGCTTTTGGTGGTCAGTCTCTTGTTGTTTGCTCATATTTCTCTGTTATTTCTTTACTCTGAACTTTATGTTAAAGGTGAGCTCTTCGGCTGGTGTGGAGGGGGAAGGACATCGTCTCAAGCTTCAGGCTTCTCCACACTGTTACTTTCAGAGCTAGTTCTAGAGCTTCAGAAATTTTTGATGTTTCTAAGCTGCTTTGATCTGGGGAGAGTTGTGGTCACTGCTCTCCTGTTCTACACTCTGTTCCTTACCCATCAAGGGTCCCCAATGCTCTCGGACTGAAAGTGATATTGTTCCTCATGCTTCCCGCTCCTTCTTGACAAAATGTGCTCCCCTCTGGCCTTGTGTTATGACCCAGAAATAGATAAAGGCAATGGATTTACTAAACAGCATCTGATGCTGTGTCCAATGCTAGCAAAGGAGTCCCTTATAATCCCTTCCTGACCCAGTTGCTAGGTCTCCTAACTGTCCCTGGTGTGAGAGCTCCAAAAGCTGCTGCTCCTTTGGTTGCTACCATTCAGTCTAGTCACTAGTGTTTAATCCATATGGGCTCTGGGCCAGCCTCCACCTTTGTGTGACAGATCTCTCTTTTAGATCTCCTTGAATTGTCTTGGACTAGAAGAATGTCTCACTCAGACCTTTTGTTGATTCTGCCACTACAGAATTTGCTTTGAGGCAATATTTTAAAGCTGTTTAGAGGGGAATATTGGGAGAACTTGGCTGAACACTTTCTCTGCTCCATCCCCAGATGTTTGGCTCTCATCATTTCTGAATTGTGTGACCATGGGCAGGTCGATTCACCTATCTGGGCCCATTTCCTCATTTGTAGCATAAAAGGATTAGATAAAATGATTATCAAGATCTCTTTTACCCCCTAGTCCTGTGATACTATGACTTGGTTTTAGATTAAGGTAGTTGGCAAAGGTTTGTAAGTAATGCCAGACCTGCCTTTCTTAGTTAGTCACTGAGCATTCATTAAGCATTTACTCTGTGCCAGTCACTGTGCTTAATGCTGGAAACAAATATAAGCAAAAAGAAAGACAATCTCTTACCTCAATAAGTTTACAATTCAATGGGAAATGCAATGTATACAACGAAGTTGAATGGGATAGGGGTAGGGACAAAAGGTAGGGGCATGGTAGAGAGGTCCAGAGTGGTGCATCCTGGGAAATGAAGAGATGGATGGCCTGGGAACTTTGTTTAAATGGAAGTTCTAGAAGGAGCCATCCAATCAGAGGGAGGGAACCCAGGGGCAAAGGGCTCCAGGGACAAAGTAATATTCCACGATAAAGAGGTTTCTAGGGCAGGGAAGAGAAGTCTGAAGAATACTGTTTGGTGGGAAATGAAGAGACTATTGGAAGGATTACAAAAGAGAATAGATATAAAAATGACTTGAAGATCTAAAATGTTATGTAAATGTAAGAAATGAATAACAATAGGATATAATGCATTTTTGTCTTTGCATTCCAGTGCCTAATACAATACCTAGCACACAGTAGGCACTTAATAAATATTTGCTGATTGATAGATAAGATTTCAGTATTACATTAAACAAGCAAAGAAGGCAGCATAATACAGTGAATAGCATGATGAATTTAAAATCAAGAGATCTGGGTTCAAACCTCAGCTCTGACATTTCCTATTGACTGTTTCCATTGACTATTGGCAAGCCATTTGCCCTCATCTATCAAGTAGGGATAATAAAATTTGGACAACTTATTTTACCAGGTTATTGTGAGGAAACTGTCTTGTAAACCATAAAGTGCCATTGGAATGTGAACTCATAGTAAGCATATATTATATGGTGTAGCAATTCTCTATATCTAAGCATGAAGTTGGATGACATGCTATTGTTCTCTGTTACTGGGATTTTGGTATGGATTATTTTCATATTCAGGGTGACTCAAATCATGGAACTAAGTTTCTAGGAACTTAGATGACCAAGAGTTTTGGAGGTTCTCAAAAAGAATCCCATAAGATGAAGGGTGGCATCAAAAGTTCATGGTCAACTAGTATTTATTGAAGGTTTCCTTTTATTCTTCCCTTTCAGTAGGTGTCTGACACCTCAGATCCCTCATGGCTTGGGTTTACTCTTACACATACATCACAGGACAGATCCATTAATATTTTATTCTTCCAGTTGGTTCTCCCCTCCCCCACCATATTTACCATGAATACTCTCCTTATTTTCTGAATACCTAAATCCTACCTAGTCCACGAAATGCAATTCAAGCCCTACTTTGTCTACTACATATGAAGGAGTAATAGCAGTTGCTCCTTTCTCAATTATCTGATAACTTATATAATTTATCTTTGCTTTGACTCTGTATCACAAGCCAAATGAGCCTGTGTGACATAGGGTCATGGGCAATAGACTGTAAGTTAGGAACATTGTGTACCAGTCCTGGTTCCAGTAGCTCTTTGAAAAGCTATTTAATCTTTTCCAGCCCCAGTGTCATCATCTGTGGGTTGGAGAAGATGATTCCTAAGGTCCCTCTCAGTGGTTCCCAAAGTGGGTGATACTGCCCCTTGGGAGGCTCTAGAACAGTCCAGAGGGGTGGTAGTAACCTCTGGTGCAATTGTACACTTACTTTGAGACTTCTTTGCTAGTTTATAAGATTTGGGGAGGGGAGGCTGAATAATTTTTTTAAAGGGGGCAGTAAGTCAAGTAAATTTTGGAACCTGTGGATATTTCATTTGAAAAAGTTATCTGCCCACTGTGATTATGAATTCATGGAAGGCAAAGCTCATGTCTTAAATTTATTTTCTGACTACTCGCAAGACTAATAGATACTCAGTAAATACTTGTTGAGTGAATGATGAATGAATGAATGAAATTCCTCTTAAGTCCTTATAGTTAATCTACCTTTGTTGAAAAAGAGGCAAGTGGGAGAAAGAAATAAAAATTAACGATCTCATGTTTTGAGTCATCATAAAAGGCCCAGGCCAAACATTCTGCCATATTAACAGAGATGAAAAACAGTTGCAGGTGAACTTGTGCTATAACACGCCGTGCGGAATTTTCAGTCAATACATATGCAGATATTTCTAGGAGGCTACTAAGATGTTTCTCCTCATCCATTTCTTTGGGAAATCTGTATCCCTCCCAATGGCAGGCTTTTTAGGAGGGGCTTGAGATCAGATACAATATCTTGTATCCAAGGGCAGGATCCTTTTAACTCAATTCCCAGATGCTCAATCCCATCCAAAGGATATGGAGCGAACTCTCCCCTGTTTTGAGGAGATTATATTTTTTGTTAGGTTTTTTCCCCCCAGGAGGCGTAAATGTTGAATCACATCCAAATGTAGTTTGCATTTAAAGCATGAGGGAGGAAGCAGAGGTATTTACTGTACAATGAGATGTGTCATGAGGCTGTAATTTATCTTCCATTACCCGGGGTGGAAAAGGAAGCTTTCTATTAGCCCGGCTGGGCTATGTGAATAACAGTAGGCAAATTAGTGCCTACGCAATGACCCACAAATAAAAATATCTATGATCATTGGAGGGAAATGTGGAAGTACAGTTTGGCTGCCCTGGAAATAGGTTACGTTTAAAACACATTAGCGCCTGACACAGAAGGCCGTACATAACACGCAGCTCTTCGAAGTTATTTACCAGAAACTCTGCTGCCACGTTTGCATTGGGTTTTTTGTTGCCAGCAAAAAAATGGAACATGAAAAGTAAATTGAAAAGTTGTTTAGTGCCAGTTGGCTTGTGGTTTTGGGCACGATGAGTAGATGTCAGTGAATACCTTAGCAATAATGAAGACAGGCCCAGGAATAACACTTGGCAGTGTAGCACCCCCGCTCTGCCCAGTGACCCATAGAAAGATTCATTTATTTTGCTATGGAATTGGAGAGGAAAGCAAAAGAGGTTGAAAATGATGGATCTTAATTATCCTCCTATGCCTTTCCTTCAAGGACCCGGGAAATGATTTTCAGATCTTTGGAGTCTGATTTTTAACATTTTAATCTCTCTTTGTTCCTTCTGTTGAGGGCCTTTTCAGAGTTTTTGATGAGGAGGAAATGAAATGTTACTCAGTCATAAAAGGCACGCTTGTTATCAATTAAATATGTTCCTGTTGTCATTCAGTCCAAAGTGCGTTAGAGTATAGTTGTCATGGAGATATGATATAAATGAAGGTCGATCATAGAATTCCAGTGTCAAGATGTCAGGATGGTATTTATGGTAGAAGGAGGAACACAGAGCTGCACAATCATTTCTCTTTTTTTAAACTGAAGTGATCCCATGTGGTAATGATTTATTAGCTACTGAAATTGATAGAACAGTAAAAGAGTACATATACTTCTGTCGTATTGATCTCAATGACATTTCTCTTTCTTCTGCTATAGAAAATATGAATTTCCCTGATACTTTCCTTAACTTGAATTAAACATTTAAAATGTGCCCTTGCTCTCAGCTCTAAATCCTCAGACCCACTGATCCTTTGGAGTTTCCCATTCAGTGCTGGGAGAACTCTTGGCAATCCCAGTGTTGTTATTGGAATTACATGGGAAAGTCTATAATTTATTGAATATGAGGTGAGATACACACATATGTAAATATGTATGTATATGTATATATATATATTAGTGTGTATATGTATATACATACACACATACATATTATATATATATGTCTCAGGTCATTTGGGAATTTTGCCATCTGAAGGACTAAGTAAATATAATGGCAGCAATAAGAGAACTTGAAAGAAGGAAAGTATTTTCCAACTCTCTTGTCCTCAGTCATCCTAACAGATTATATAGAAGAGAGATGCATTTGCAAAATAAAGTTATTCAAAAGATTTATATGGTCTCTGTGTATTCCCCATCACAGAGCTATAGTATTTACCTCACAGGGTTGTTGCGAGAATCAAATAAAATCAAATAAAATCAAATGAAATAACAGTTGCAAATGTACCTTGCAAACTTTTGTATGCGATTTATTATTATTTTCATCATCAATCAACCTCATTATCATCCCTAGTTATGATTTCTTTCCTGGGACTAGGGGCAGGTACTTCTATACTCTACAATATAGCACACACACACACACACACACACACACACACACACATATACACATATGCACACTGGCTGTTAGTACTACTCCAAGTTCAGTGTGCTTTTCTTTATACTCTGCTCCCAAGCTCTAAGAATTGATATTGATAAGCCAAGTAGGAAGCCAAAGGTCAGTCAGAGGGCAAGATGTCTCAGTCCACTTTGGGATAGAGTTATACTCTGCTGACAGACTACTGAAAATCTTTCTTTGGAAAGCAAGTGACAAAGCAATATCTATGACAAGAAGTTGTTGGCGCTAAATGTCAGGAGTCACAGAGCCTGCTGTAAGCAGAATCATTAGACTATGGATATAATACATTGTTTCTGGGCCCAAGGGCCTGAGGGCAACCTTTCCTAAATAAGTCTGTCCTCTCCTAATGAGCTCAATCCTGGGGGAGCTTGGCCTCTGAAGAGAAGGATACGGTCTTTCTTTTATGCCTCCTCCTCGTCCTGGAGTGCTAGGGAAAGTCTCTTAAAGAAATCTTAGATCAGTCTTATATTTATGGTCTTCCCCAAAGATAATACAGAGGTATGCAATGTGTAATGTATATCAGTTATAGGACTGATATTTATTTTCTCCACACAAAAGAAATTCTTGAAACACAAAAGATTCATAAGTGTATGTTGTCAAAGAATTAAAATATGAAACTAACCCATAACTCCTTTTACATTCTTCCATGAAGCAGACAGAAGAGGAAACATTTTGATGAGAACACTGAACAGGAATTTCACCTTCATCTTAGATCTCCACATATCTCCCTGAACATCCATGTTTTCTGGACAATCCAAAGTGTGGCTTGGGTTTGTCATCATGGAGGCATTGTAACAGACCCAGGACAAACGTTCTATCATATTAACAAAGATGAAAAACAGCTGTAGGTGAACATTTGTAGAAACATACAGTGTGGAATATCCAATGGCCATCATATTTTCTGAGATGAATAGTTGGAGAAAATTCTTGCTGCCAATCAGCTCTTAGTGAGGAACCCAAAAGCTCTAGAACTTAGAAGATTGCCTCCACAATAGAAATATTTATCTCAGGGTTTTTATTTGGTCACCCATGCTCAGGGAAACACCAAGACAAAGAGGAATCCAGGAACCTAAAGCTGACCTAGCTACTACATGAACTCATTGCTCTATTTGAGTAGCAACCATAGATGCTAAGAGAGACAAGACCCTATTTTTGCTTCATAAGAAGTCTCAGAGTTCGATATCATACATTTTAACAGAAGAAGAGAGAACAAAAGTTATCTTTCCCTTTAAAGTTTACAGAATGTGTGGTTCATCCTCCTCCTTCCACCACCATCCTGCCAACCAAGTGATTTCTGTGTCATTCCATAGTGGTTAAGCACTGAGCACATGTCCCTGCAAGTGTCTGGGAAGAAGAAATGAGCTTAGCTTCACACACTCCATAGACTGGCTCCTGGAGGTCCAACTGCACACATATTCCATGGGGTATGCTTCTTTCCACGCACTACAACATATAGTTAGGAGTGATGGAGCAGGCCTAGGGCAGGGAGCATGCAGAAGCAGACCACGGAAAGTGGTTGCCTTGGTCAGCCTCTCTTACCTCCTCTTACCGCTTTAGACCCATTCCAGTCAATACCATAGCTCTAAAATGATCCAAGGAGCAAAACACAAAGACTTGTCCATGGACAGTGTCTGCTCCTGGTCTAGACACAGAGAATCAGGACAGGAATGGGAGATCAGAAAGACTGTGAAAGGAAGGGATGTTGGGATTCTGAAACCTGGAGAAGAAAGTGAGATTCTCCTTTCTCAGTTTAGCACAAGAAGCAATGAGCTTAAGATACAGCATGAAGGAATTGGGTCAGACATAAAGAAGGGTTTCATGAGAGCTGATTAAAAATAGCCAGAGAAGGTAGGTTTGTTTAGTTTTGGTTTTTTCTTGGCAATAAGGGATTTGGATTGCTGGAAGTTCCTGACTACTTAATGAGCGTGTGACTATACACTTTGAAAACATTTCTGCTTCCACAGGGATAAAATTTTAGAGCATCTGAAAAAATGGATTGGGGTTTTTTGTTTGCTTGTTTCCCCTGCTTCCCATGGAAGACTCTTAGAAGGTGAATTGTAAATTAGATCCCTGAAGGTCTAACCTTTAGCCAGCAATTTTACTGTGTGACTGTTTTCAGCTTCTCCAGTCCATTACTCTGAAGAAAAGTGTCGTCTAGGTTGCAAAAGTTCAACAACTTAATTGGGACTCCCTTGTACTGGATTAAGGGGCACTTTGATTCCTTCTAAGAGAAATAGCAGAATGGCAATGATATGCAAAGGATGGGAAGCTCAGCCAACTGTATATTTTCATCAGGAAAAGAGCAAATGGGGGATATCTTGGTCCAGTTTTACAACCTAGTATAATGCTGAACTCATTCTGTGTCTGAGCAAAGTAATGAGCATTCATAGTACAGGTCTTCCAGTGCATTCTCTCCTGGTAAGGAATGTAGCAGTGCTAATGATCCACAGCAGAGAGTGGTAGCATTTCTCTTCAACCTCATCTTTTTGTTTTTTGACCGAAAAGCTAAGAAAGTGAAATGTTTGACACTGAGGGCATAGGACCTTCTCATTTAAACAATCTTATTTCACACAAAGAAGAGATTGCTGCATCTAACAAAAATGGTGGTTTTTAAAAAGTCACTTTATGTTGCCATAGTGTGTTATGTGGGCCAGATGAGATCATAGAATCACAGATTTATAAATGGAAAGAACTTTAGAAGATATTTGGTACAGTTCTTTCATTTTACAGATGTGGAAACTGAGGCCTAAAAAATTTAAATTATGTTCCATGGTGATATGGTAGCAAATGGTAGAATGACAAGTCAAACCTCTGATTTCAATTGAGTCCATCCTTTTTTTGGGGGGTGGGGGGTAGGTAGGGAAGGTAATTGGGGTTGACTGACTTGTCAAGGGTCACAAAGCTAGTAAGTGTCAAGTGTCTGAGGTTGGATTTGAACTCCGCTCCTCTTGACTATAGGGCTAGTGTTCTACCCACTGTGTACTCTAGCTTCCCCTCCATCCTTTTTTTTTTCTATAGCACAATGCTTCTATGCAGAAAACACACTAGAAAGTACATAGTACAACATAAATACAAGATTTTATTATTTTCAAAGTATCTAATAACTTTTGCATTGACAGTTGGGTACATGGGAAAGAAAATTGAATTTGAAGTCAGAAAGATCTAGATTTCAATCCTGCCTCAAACACTTACTAGCTGTGTGGTCCTGGGTAAGTCACTTAATCTCCCTGGGCTTCTGTATCATCATTTTGCAAAACAAAGGAGTGAGATTCATTGATCTCTAAAATCACTTGCAGTTCTAAATTTATGACCTTATGACTTGATATGGAAGCAGTGACTTTGTGTTTGAATCCCAGATCTGCTATATACCACTCTTTTCTCACATGTGTGGTTTGGGACATAACCACAAAATTTTAGGAAGGAGTGCAGGAATGAGATGACTGTGAAATAGAGAAAAGACTGAGGGGCAGTTCAGTCCCTTTGTGTTCTTCTCCCAACATAGGTCTCTATCCTTTCACGGGATTGATCTCCTCCTCTGAGCTTTGAGGCACAGGAAGATTGACCAGCCTGCTAAAGGTCAAATAGATAGCAAGCATTAGAGGGGATTTGAACCTCTTTCCACATTTGAGTCCTCCTTCCAGAATATAACACATCCATCACTTTTCTTCTACCAAATTTCCAGGAACAGAACAGGAAGTAATAATATGGTGATAGCATTTCTTCCTGGACCCAAGTTGAGCAAAGGGACCTTGTCTTCTCTTATCTTCCTCACAGAATCTGGTCCAATAAAAAATGCAGTTAAGAACTTAGAAAACTTAAAGATCAAGTAATGTGTAGATCATTATAGAATACCTCTCGGAAATAACATGCTTACTTCCTCTATTAGATTGCTCTTTGTAGGGTAAAAAAATAGCCTCACATCTAAAATTTTGGAAACATAAAAAATTATCAACCCTTCCCACTCTGAGAGTCAGCATCATGTAATAGAAAGAGTACTTCACTTGAAGTCAGGAGAGAACTAGGTTTGAATCATGCTTCCAACACTTGCTGTGACTATGGGCAAATTACTTCAACCTCTATTGCCTCAGTTTCCTCATCCAAAAAATAAAGGTAATAAAAGCATTTCCCTCATAGAGTTACTATGAAAATCAAGTGCATACCTTGAAGTGTTATGCAAATGTCAATAATTTTTTAAAAATTGTGTGAGAGGCGATGTTTGAAGGACTTACTTGCTTTCCATTGAATCAGAATACAAACTAGAATTTACTCTCATATGTAGAGTGTCCCCCCTCTCCTCAGCTAATTCAACTATGTAGCCAGAGCTAGAGAAGAGGCAATAAATTGCAAAAGCATCAGCTGCTAGTTTCCTTCCCCGTGTAGCCCAAGAATAAAGCTGATGGGAAAGTTTGAAAAATTGATGAGCTTTCTGTTTAATCTGCTATTCCTTTGGACAACATGGACAGATACAGTCTAAATGATAGTACAATTAAGTGAACAGTCATAACTGGTCAAATGACCTAAGACAAAAAGTAGCGATGAATAGATAACTGACTGTCAGTCTGGATTGAGATCTCTCAGGGAATGCCCCCAGGGATCTGTCCTTTGTCCTGTCCTGGTCAACATTTTTATTAATAATTTGGGTATAGACATTGATAGCCTGCTTATAAAATTTGGAGATGACATGAAGCTAGAGGGGGTAGCAAGTATGTTAGATGACAAAATGGGGATCCAGAACTATCTTGGCAGGCTAGATTGATGGACCAATTGTAATAAGAAAGACAGTTTAATAGAGACAAATGTAAAGTCTTATACTTTCATTTAAAAAATCAGTGGCACAGTATGGAGCAAACATGGCTAGGCAGCAATTCATGTAAAAAATGTCTAGAGGTTTTAGTGGAATGCAAACTCAGTATCAGGGAGCAGTTGTCACACAGTGAAAAAAAATATGATTCAATCCCAGAGTCCAGTAATAGAAGCACGATTTCCAGAATGAGGGAGGTGATAGTCCTGCTATCTATACTGATTGGGCATTGCGCTCAGTTCTGTACACTATATTTTAAGAAAGACATTAATAAGCTAAAGCTTACCTACAGAAGAGCAAGCAGGATGAGGAGTCAAGAGACGGTGCCATGGTGCCAATAATTATTTTTTATTTGGTTGTGAGCACACTATGTCTATTTTGGAAGGCAAACTACTGAAGCGATCATCTGAAACAGAATTTTTCTAATAGCAGAAGACCAATTTTCCTATAGTATTCATTCATTTAATACTATATTCATTCAACAATATTTATTAAGTGCCTCTTCTGTGTCAACCATGTGATAGGACTTGTGGAAAGTTTAAGAAAATATAATCTAAGCTTCCTACGAGCTCAATCATTCATTCAGCCTTCCATAAACATTGAATGCATGCTCTGGGAAAACAACTGAGTTAAATGCATAGGAGGTGGACAATATACTATGTGGGCAGATAAGGGGGAGAGTACTTCTAGCTGCAGATATCAGGAAAGTCTTCATGAAGGTGGTAGCATTTATCGGATTGTAGTATGGGTCGAGATGAGGATGGAATACATTCTGAGTACAGGCAATGAAGTCACATGTAGTGACTAAATTTAACAATTTCAGCGACAAGAAATTTTGCAAGCAATGAGGAGGAAGCCTTTCAAATATGAGGGAAAAGAAATAAGAATAGCACAGTATTCTATTCCAAAAACTAAAGGAACTCATCAAGCTGCAAACCCAAAATAAAATATCCTTTAATCCTTAGCTTATTTACCGATAAAAAGGGATATTCAGCAAAAGAGAATCCTTTGAGGCAGCCCAAAAAGAAAAAAAAAGAGTATTTGGTCTAGAAACAATCCAAATAGAAACATAAAAAGGTAAGCAAATAAAATTTTGAAGGAAAGAACAGGTAAGGAGGGAACATGAAGCAGGGGTATGGGCAGGGATTGAGGAAGGCCTCCTGTAGGAGTTAGCACGTGAGTAAATTTTGGAAGAGGTTAAGGATTCTGCCAGGCACGGGTGAGCATGAAGCTCACTCTGGACCTGAGTTATCAATTCTGCTATGCAATAGATGTGGAATTAGAGTGTCATATAGAGGAAACAACTAAAAAGCCAGATTAACTAGAACAGAGAATATGTGAGGGGAAATCACATGAACCCGGAGTGTTAGGAGGCACTGTTACTACCATTATCACTACTACTAGTACTACTAAGAAGAAAAAGGAGGTAGAAGGAGAGGACAAACAGGAAAAAGAGAAGAAATATTAGCACCTAATATGTGTAGGACAAAGTGCATGGCACCGAGTATTCTGAAAGTGGTGTGATACATAATCCTTTTCTTTAACAATATCACAGAAATAGAATATACACATGCTAAGGAATCTTGGCAGCACATGCTAAGTGATAATTGAGAGGCACAGGTAAGTGCTGGGCTAGTTTGGAGAAGGAAGAAATCACTTTGGAATCTTTTGGTGAGAGAGGCACCTTCCTCCCATCTCCTAGGAAAATATCATGAGCACATGCCTGTTAGCTTACCAATAACAAAACGAACAGAAATGCTGGTGAATGGGATTTTTTTGGTGAGAATGCTAGAAGTCATTGTGGTAACAGGCTCTGCAATATTTCAATTGGGAGGACTATTCAAGTTGCAATGGCAGCTTGCTTCTCAAAGTAGAAGGCTTGTTTGCTTCTTTACATTATGGAGAGGCAGTTAATTAAAACCTCCATAGACATGTTTTTCCCCTCTCCCTACCACTCATGATTTATCATTGCTATATTGTCTCAGCATTACAGTTTTATGGCTTTATAGGGTGCGTGTTGGGGATTTTATAGTTGCATCCCCCATTCCTTTAATTTCAGATGAAACATTAAATTGCAATGAGGATTCAATGCCAGTGCATGGAGCATAAGCAACAAACTACTCTGTGCTCATCTTTGCAGAAAGGGGACAGTAGTGGAATATATATATATATATATATATACAAGGGTACAAATTTGCCTGTAGGTGGAAGTCTTCGAATTTTAGGGATTTAAGTCTTTTGTAAATGATAAAGTTGTTTCTTAGGTTTCAGATTCTTTTTGGGGGGAGGGGGTAAGGTGAGGCAATTGGGGTTAAGTGACTTGCCCAAGGTCACACAGCTAGAAGGGATTCAAATTCTTGTAGGAGGGGGGACTACGATGATCATGAAGTAGAGCCAATGACTTCTTTGCAAAATGGCAACTTGAGTGATGTTTATCTTTAACTTCTTTTCATCTCTCCCTTCTGTGCTCTCCTTTCATCCCACTCCCAGTTGCTCAGTGCCGTGTGTTGTCCCCTGCTTGCCCAGACCCCCTCAGTAGCTCATCTCACTGAGTTTCCCTTGCTGCTAGACCTGGCATCACACAGTCACTTTGTGATCCTAGAAAAGTTATTCAACTTTCTTGAACTTCTGTTTCCTGATCTGAAAAATGGGGGGATAGGGCAATAATATTTATAGTACCTTGCACCTCACAAAGTTTTTGTGTGCAGATTAAATGATATATTCAAGATATTTTGCAAACTTAGAAATGCCAAATAAATGACAATTATTATTTCACCTTGATCTCTGCTGTCACCCTCCAGTCACTTCATGGCTCCTCCAGCCATTATGGAGCCTGCCTTATTTAGGAAGAGTACATGGAAATAGGCAGTGTGGATACTTGAAACAATCTAATGCAATAAATCCAATCCAATAAGCATTCATTAAGCATGATGTGCCAGCTACTGTATTGAGCACTGGGGATACAACTAATAAAAATAAATTCCCTGCCCTCAACAGACTTACAATCTAAAGAGAGAGGACAATCATATATTTCTGTGATTGGGAATTTTGTATTTTTGTGCTATGCCTTAAAACACGTATAGTACTGTTGCAAGTGAAGTGGCAGAAAGACTATTTGCCAAGTAGAGTGATTTGCCAAGCAGCATTTTACATGATATTTCTACATTGGCAGGCTCACTACAGGTGACCAAGGTCTAATCTTTACTTTGTACATTCAAAAATAAAGCTTTATCAAGATCTGATCAGGTTCTGAGTGACCAATTCTTTTTAGCCAAATTCATAGAATGCTGGTTTATTCATCAAAAAGTCAGTGCATCATTTGTGGTGGGACAGTATTGGGACCTGAAAGTTTGGTTAAAGGAGGCAAGCAGGCTAGGTGGTATATAAATTCAAATTGTTTATTCCCTGAAAGCTAGCAGAATACATGCATGTTTGGAGCCAGATAAAATCTGACTGCCTAACAAAAGGAATGAAAAGGCTTAAATACATTTTAGAACAATCTCAACTCAGGGTCTCTATGTCACTCAAATTTATGCTCTCCATAAATGTTTAACCATATTATGAGAAAGGAATCTTCTCAATTGAATATATGCTAAATGCAATAAGATAAGAGAGTTGACAAAGTGTCCATTGAAATTATGACCCAGGATATCTGTGTTTTCTTTACCATTAACATGCCATAACGTAGTAAATGTCCAAAAAATATTAAGATAAGAAAAAGTCCCATGATTCAAGATAGTATCTTAGATTAAGGGTCTCATTCTTAATGGCCATAAACAGAGGAAAAAGTGCTCTTAAATCAGCCGCATCTGGCCTTTTTGACATAGGAAGAGGTATTCTCTGAGTTCAGAGAACAAAGAAGGAAGTATCTGTTAGTCTGAGGGACTTCTTCTGGTTCATTAGTTATTAAATGATTGTCAATATATACCAGCAAAGCGTTGAATTTGGTTTCAGAAGTCCTAGATTGAAATCCTAGCTCTATTTCACGCAAGCCACATCCCCTTCCTACATAAATTTCCTAGTCTCTAAAATGAGGAGGTTGAAGATGGTCCTTGAAACCATTTCCAGTTCTTAGTACTTTTCTGTATCATTCCCCAGTGATTAAAGCACCTATGCCCTGGTGATCTTCTCATTATCAAAGTTGGTGAAAAGTTCATTTGGTGAGCCTAGAATTACAGCAAAGAGAAATGAAGGGCCTTAAGAGAAATTTCTTTAGCCTGTGGGAGAGTATAGATAATTATCTCTGACCTATCATAAAAATAAACCTAGTGATACATAACCCTGCCAAAATAAAAGCCAAAAGCCAGGGCCTTCCTTGGACAGTGCTAGATAAAAATGAGCAAATCCCGTCTTTTTGATTCCTCTTTTTCTAGATTCCATAAGGACCACAACTCTTCTATTACAGTGACATCATTTTTGACACAGTTAATTGGATCACAGCTTATTTTACATTAGTTACATTTTAATCTCTTTGATGAGTTTTGGGAAGCACCCTGGGAAGAAGCTCCATTGTACATAATAGTTTCATCAGCAACACATTTATAAATGGTCTTGGGAAGTGACTTTTTAAAGAAAAATTGTCCCCAAATTTGGGCCACGTATCCTTTTTGGAGCTTGTACTCCACCCCAACTGCC
Source organism: Pseudochirops cupreus (assembly GCA_028627135.1). NCBI lineage: Eukaryota > Metazoa > Chordata > Mammalia > Diprotodontia > Pseudocheiridae > Pseudochirops > Pseudochirops cupreus. Next base: position 229,331,782 of record CM053582.1, read on the forward strand.
ACCACTGATTATAGCAGCTAATGTAAGCATGCTTATTATGAATGCCTTGGTGATTCAGAATTGCTCTTCAGCATTCAGGTCACTTAACATACTTCCTTTTCTTTAATTCCTTATTATATTCTGAACCACTCACTCTAACACTTCTGGGCATATAATAGTTGCACAATAAATACTGTGAAGTGAAGCTAATGCTTCTGTACCTGTGCTTTGAATAGATACTGATTGGTCATAATCTTACTTCCTCCTTGTCTTTATCCTTTACATTCCAGTGCATCATAGGAAGGGATTGTGAAGATCTTCTAGTCCAACTTTCTCATTTTGCAGAGGAGAAAGCTGAGGCCTAGAGAAAGAATGAAGGGGCCTGGGGTGGCTAGGTGGCCCAGTGAATACAGTGAATAGAGCACCAGCCCTGGAGTCAGGAGGACCTGATAATGTACCTCTAACATAATTAAACTGAAACAAGAAAGTTCAATTTGTGGTACACTGACTGCTCTGTGGGCAACTTGGTGGCATAGTGGATAGAGCACCGGGCTTAGAATCTGGAAGATTCATTTTCATGAGTTTAAATACAACCTTAGATTTTTACTAATTGTATGACCCTGGGCAAGTCATTTAACCCTGTTTACCTCAGTTCCTCGTCTGTAAAAAGGGTTAGGGTAGAAATGTCAAACCTCTCCAGTGCCTTTGCCAAGAAAACCCCAAACAGGGTCATGAAGAGTCAGACATGACTGAAATGACTCAACAACAACAGATTGCTCTGTGAATACTAGACACCTTGATGAAATTGCAGAGCTCTCTGGATACCGGGTGCCTTAGATCCTATGAGCCTAGAGACCCCTGGAAAAGGGTCAGATTCCAGGGACGGGCTTATTGGTGGCTCTGCATGTGATGTCTTGAGCCATAAGCTTCAACTTGTACCATCATTCACACAGATTCAGTCCTTTCTCTTTCACCATCTCTGCTTAAAGTTAGAAGTTTTGGGGCAGCTAGTTGTCATAGTGAATAGAGCACCAGCCCTGGGGTCAGGAGGACCTGAGTTCAAATCGGACCTCAGACACTTAACACTTGCTAGCCATGTGACCTTGGACAAGTCACTTAACTCCAATTGCCCTGCCCTCCCCGCTCCAAAAAGCAAAAATAAATTTAAAAATTTAAAAAATAAACTTAGAAGTCTTGTCTAGGAAGCAGAATTAAGGGTGCTGAAGGGAGTAGTGGCTTTCCTGAAATGTAAGAAAATTTTCTTCGTGCTCTGTTGCTTTCAGTAGCTTCTCTTTTCCTCAGAGACTTCTGTGGACTGTTTTTATTTCATGCCACTTTAACTCTACTCTACGTGTGTAACAATTGGGAGAAGAAAACTTGGGTCTACTTTTAAAATTCTACTGGGGAAAAAAAAAACACCCTTTTCTGGGGATAAGTCTTTAATTTTCCGGAAGAATCAACCTCACCATCTCCAAAATAACATTTTCTTTCCCCAAGGAATCCAAACATGGTAACTCATAGTGAATGATATATCAGGTGGTCCTGGGGTGCAACTGATTTGTTCAGATGTTCCTTTTGCATAGACAAAGTAGGCGGGTGCCTTCAGGGTATAATGATAGGTAACTGGAGTGCACCCTCACTAAACTTAGAGTCTCAGTTGGTTGGTCTTTCTTTGATATTCAACTTTTCAACTTTGCATCTGTATCGAAGCTTTCTCCTTTCTAGGAATCATTATTTAAAGTAGACTATAAATGCCCCTGGAAGCTATAATACATTAAAATCCATTAACTCTTTAACCTGTGAAGTGGGTTGTGTGAGATGACCCTGAGAATACTGGATAATTTTGAGCTCTTAACTGGAGATGTTGAGACTGGGGGAATTGAGTTCCTGAGACCACAGAGATGTAGTTAAAGAGTGTCAGAGGATAGAGTTTCAAACCTTGACTGCTAACACTAGTTGTGTGAATGTTGAGTTCTTAACCTACATGAACCTGTTTCCTTATCTGTGAGAGTGACATAATAGAATCATAGATATAACTTGCATAAAATATGGAATCACCAGAACTTTGCTGGTTACCAGAACTTATAAAGCTATGTATAAATGTGAGCTGCCATTATTATTATGGGTCGTGTTTGCCCTTCTTTCTCAAAGAGGACCATGACATCAAGGAGATGATGACATGACTTGCATTTGACTTTTTGAGTGAGGGAGGGCTGTACAAGGTCACCAGCCTCATTTTCTCCTCCAGAGCCATCTGGGTCCAGTGGCCAGATATTCATCAGGATAATTGGAGACAGCCCAGGATACAATGGGAGACCCTGGCCCTTTTAGGCTAAAGTCTTTTCAGGTTCTCAGTTTGAGTGAGGTAACAACACCCATTCAGTGAATAAGCCTCTTTAAGAAGTGAGTTTAGGGATGACCCCTTTAATTAAAAAAAAAAAACTAACCTGGTTGGGATGGGAAGCTGGCTAAAAGAGAAATAGTTCGTATTTATATTCACTGAACCAGGAGGGCTCAAAAAATAGTCATTAAGTGGTGCTTGGGCAGGGATCTATTGTTGTCTAATCTGTGAACTTTAGAGCGAAATCAGTTTAAGGTTTGGTCTTTGAGAAAGAAATCTAGCTAGTAAACCCCAGGTTAACTAGGCAGTTTTTGTTCATCAAAATTCAGCTGCCTTAGGAGAGAAAGAGAGAGAGAGTGAGAGAGAGAGAGAGAGAGAGTGAGAGAGAGAGAGAGAGAGAGAGAGAGAGAGAGAGAGAGAGAGGAAGAGGGAGAGGGAGTGTTATTATGAGTATTATGGGTAGTGCTACTGAGAATGGTACCTGGTAAACTATGGGATAACAGAGGACACCAGGGAACCAGAGGAAGCAGAGTATAAAAAGAGTTGAGAGGAAGGCAAGCCACATACTCCATTTTTTTGCCAAGAATTGATTACCAAGGATTTCTTGGTCTTGGTTGCCAAAGTCTGTAGTGTGACTTCAGCATGGAGTACCCTACCTATTTTCACCAGCACATGTAATCAGAATGACCACTGGCGCAAGGCAGTTGCAGCTTTGTCCCAGGGAGCTATACAGTGGCACTATGCCAGGTAGACTCTTCCCTCCCCAACCAGGGACCTTCTCAGCCAAATCCTTGAGGGTTTTTTGGAAGGGAGAGCCTCTAGGGGCATCTTTGTATCTTAAGGTCCAAATTCTTTCCCTGAGGCCTCCCTCTATCCCCTAACTGAATTTTTCTTTAAATTTCTATTTGATCTGCAGTAGCAGTTTGTGCATCTTTCCTAGATATTGGCCCTAGTTTGCTAGATTTGCTGGTCATACCTCTGTAAAGAGCAGCCATCCCCTTAGATACACACTGTTCTCTTTTCATCTGTACCAAAAAAGTAGTCATTGATTATTAGACATAATCTCTTCTGGAGAGAGACTGGAGAAGGCCTGTGTAGACTGAGTCAAACCACCACAAACACCTCAATCACCACCTCACCTTGAACCCCAATGGATTTAGCCCATAACCTTGAGACCAGAGTCCTAGCATCACTCCCCTCCCCCAAACCAGAGCACTGGTTTTTCTTCCAATTACAGCCCACTATCATCATCTAGAAAATCATTGAGATGACCTGGCAATTGCTTCTGCAAGTGTTCTAGCTTCTTCTACAGCCACAGAGACCTGGAAAAGAAGGTTCATGCTACCACAGTTTTTGATACTGTCAAATGTTTTAACATCAGAAATGGATATGGTTTTTTTATCAGTGGAAATAGATTAATGAAGATGTGTTACCATTCCCTTTGCCACTAGGCCCTAAGAACCACAGGGACTTTTCATCCAACTTGGAGCTAAAATGTCTCATGTGTGTTGTGTTCCTTTATTAGAATGTGAGCTCCTTGACAGCAGGCACAGTCTTGCTATTCTGTTTGGATCCCTAACACTTAGCATAGTACTTTACACAGAGTAAGGACCAAATAAATGCTTTTTCATTTATTTGTTATAAGGAAAAGCAGATAAAAATGTAACCTATTACCATCTACTTTGCAGACCTCAAAATTCTGAAGCACCCATGCCTTTCCTAGGAAATTCAGATCATTTTGCATTTCAAATGTTTTTTGGAAAATAAAAAGGTCTAGCTTCTAGTCCTAATTCTAACTCTTAATTAGATTGGAAATTTGGGGGGAGTTTCTTCACTTCTCTGGTCCTCAATTTCTTCATCTATTAAATAGGAATAATAATCCCTATATAATAATGAACTCACAGAATTGTGATGAAATCACCTTGTAAAACTTAAAGTGATATATGTTTGAGCTACTGTTATTGTTGTTGTTATGTATGTTTCAAAATCCAAATCAGTTAACATTTATTAAACACCTACTGTCAAGGAGAAGCGAATGGTAAGATTAAAAAGAACTCAGAAACCGCCCTCATGAAGTTCACTGGTTTCAATGTAGACTTCATGTCCTTTTTAGTACAGTTGGTTTAACTTTACACATCAAATTGCTTTTTTTTTCTTTTTTGCTTTTTGGAGAGGGGAAAGCAGGGTAGTTGGGGTTAAGTGACTTGCCCAAGGTCACACGGCTAATAAGTGTTAAGTGTCTGAGGTCGGATTTGAACTCAGGTCCTCCTCAGGTCCTCCAGGACCTGTGCTCTATTCACTGCACCACCTAGCCTCCCTTTTACACGTAAAATTAATGTAAATGATTTCTAAAGAAAAATAAAATACCACTTCTTTTCCTTAGAAGAAAATTTCTGTTCTCCAAAAAGTCTAGAAAAGATTTTGAGGTAGAAATTAACCAACATAAATCCAGTAATTGTATATATGTTAGCTTTACATACCTTTGTATTATTACCCTTTGGTAAAGTCAATAATGGAAAAAAAAAACCTACTATTGAGCTGTTTAGAAAACTAACATCTGCATCACATCTGGATTTTCATGGCATGTTTTAAAACAAAAAGTGCTACATGCTTACAAGGAACAAGACCTACCTTTCACTTCTATGAAGCTTTCCTGGACTATAATAGGTCATAGTGAGATGGCTCTATTAAGACCTCCCATAACTCACACTGTCTTTAGCTCATGTTTTCTCTAACAGTTCTCTTAACAACTTCATTCATGTTAAATGGCATTTCCCAAAACTAGACAATAAGCTCTGGAGGACAAAGGGCTAATTCTTCTTCCTCCCCTGCATGGTAAGGCAATTTATAGGAATAGCAGCTATTGATGTAGTGGAATATCTTTGCCTTATAAGAAACAAGTAATTCAGATCAACAAGGGAAAACTTGTATGAACTGATGCAGAGGGAAGTAAACAAAACCAGGAAGATGGTATATACATTGTCTATGATGTGTAAATTAAAAGAACAATAAAATGAAACCCACTGCTGTGCAATTATAATAACTGATCTTGTCCCCTCTACACAATATTGACTTTGGAGAAGAAAAAAAAAAGAATTGTACCCCCTTGGAAAAATGAGAGACTGAGGATGTGCAATATTGTATTTGCTGTCAGATGATTTTGTGTACTTCGTTTATGTTTCACATGAGGAAAAACTAGATTGAAAGAGGAGGGGTGGAATCCAGAAATGATTTTGATGTCAAAATAAAGAGTATCAATCAAACTTTTAAAATAACAAGTCACATGTATATAAACACTTTATAGTTTATGAAGTGCTTTCCTTACAACCATCCTGTGAGGTAGGTAGTAAGAGTATTATTATTATTCCAATTTTCTAGATGAGAAAAGTAAGGCTGAGAAGGACTAAATGATTTTTAAAAGTTACACATCTAGCAAATATTGACAATGAGACTTGAATCCAGTTCTTTTCCTTCTAAATCCAGTGTTCTTTCCACTATAATTTGTCATCATTTGTAATTTTGTACTTCCAACCTTAAGTTCCTAGGCAAGCCAAATACAATCTTTTTGGATCAGCAACATAGTTTACGTATACTACAGGAAGTGTACTTTACATAAATTAGGGCAGAAGAGAGATATCTGTTATGATAGATTTAATATTCAACTTAGCATTAATACTCTGTTAGATATTAATCAGAAGCAAGTACAATGATCATGGATATAAAAATTTTAAAGTCCTAGGTGCCAAGATGAACTTGCCAGGCTTCTTGGTGATCCAGCGCTGCAATATGAGAATTAATGGAAGGCTCTGATTTTCTCCTGTGTTCAGAATTCTAAATAGCACCTGCAATCAAACATCCAACTTGTTCATGTATTTACAGAGATGTCCCCTGTGTACTCACTCTAGAATGCTTTTTCTTTCTGTCTCTTCCTCCCACTCTCCTTTTCTCTTCCCCCTCTCCTTTCTCACTCTTGCTGCCATTTTTGATTTGGAGAGCTTAGCTAGGAAGTAGGAAAAAAAGTGTAAAACCATTACAAAGGAACTCACTATTGGACCATCATATAACTAATATTTTTTACCCATTTAATTTCTTCAGAACCACATTTGGGTTAACCTGGAACCGGGAGCATCCCCTTAGGTCACAAAGTTGATAACTTAATCACCAGGAAACAAAGAGAGATGCTAACTGAAAAAGCTACCTTAATCATCTGGTTGTCCCTCCCACTGAACAGAGATGACTGGTGGCTGCATAGACCATGCTGCCTAGCCTAGGTTTTTTCCTTGGGAAGGAAATAGAGCCTACTTAAAAGCTTTACTCTACCCACACCACCTTCCCTTCGAGCTTAGATTTCACTAGATTTCACTAGGTCATTCAGGGGTTGGCTGCTGAGTACATTTTCTGGGCAATCATATTTACTCTTTTTTATCCTTTTTATTCCTCACCAAGCCAGGCTTTCTCTCCTTGGCTTAAGAATCTCTTTCTGCAGGCGACTTTGTTTGGCTAAGCCCTTCTTGCTCTTCAAAAGTAGCTCTTTATCCTCTAGTTCCAGACCTTTTCAGGACATTGTTTGCTACCTATAGGGCCAAACTGGGCTAATAATTCTCCTTCCTCCTTGGATTTCTGGGTGTGGTGAGGTAACATTGGAGCAAACCATGCCCAGAAATCAGCAAAGGATGACCCCACTATTGTGCCACAGTGTTTCATGGAGTATCTCTGGCTGTTGAAAAGTTCTTGTTAAGGCACGTTTTTGAAGTCACATCTAATTTCAATTAAACTCTAAGAACTTGGTACTTTAAAGGAGCTGATTGGTAAATATTTTTTGTTAAGGAGACTCCCTCCTTAATGTAACTGGTTTATAATTCTGGTTTTATCATGTATACACAGATAAGGATACTGAGTCTCAGAGAGGTTAAGTGATTTGCCCAAGGAAGTGTAGTTTATAAGTAATAGAATCAGGAGTCTAGAATCCAGAGCCTATTGTCTCATTTAAAATTTTAAGTTAGGTTGTATAAATATTATCATCTCTTTTTAAATATGAAAGAATTCAAAATGAGAAAGGATAAGTGACTTACAGAAGGGTATATAACTTTTTGTATGTTTATATGTGCATATCTATACATATACATGCATATATTATACATATGCATGTCTATACACACAATTGCAGTATCTGAGGGTTCTTTTTTTTAAGTCTACCTGTAGTTGTCAGTATTATCCAAGGACTAATATGTGTGTGTTTGAAGTTAGATCAAATGCCCCCAAATTTAAGTCTATTCTAATGGACTCTGTGAAGGACATTTTTAGGTGTCAGTTATAGCAGGGTAAAGGATGGATCTATTGAACCGTGCCTGCACCAATCAGAGATGACTGTGAAGGAAGAGTGGAGCAGCTACAGAAGCTGCTCTCTTTATGTCGCCTCTTCCCTATTTGCTGGGTCACCGCATCCCAGTATCTGAGGTAAAGAAAGCCTCTCACCCTGGGATGGAGGAAGGAACCTAGTTAGCACAGTCAAATATGCAACTTAGAAATGCAATCTGAGACACAGCTCATTATAGCTTATCTCTCTCTATTATGTGACCTGTGCCTGCATTCTCTATCAGCACAGTCTCATAATCTCAGAGCCATACAGACAGCCTCCCAAAGGGATACATTCGTGGCCCCTGTGTTCCCAGTTGACCATCCCAGGGGACTGATGGCTGGCTGCGCACACTCACACACACACACACACACACACACACACACACACACACACACACACACACACCCCCCACCCCACCCCCCACACCCTACCCCCCACAGACATGCAGACATAAGAATAAAATGTAAAGAGACCCCAGGGCATCCTAACTGTGCCGTTGTGTAACTCCCATGAGCCTCACTTAACTTCTATTCCTGCATCATCCCCATGAAACTATCAGTTGCCATGTACTGATTGGTTCAAAGAGGACCCTAGAATGATCAACACTTTTCCTACCTAAATATTCTCTTTATCTCAGCTACTGTAGAGGTGGAAGCTGTTGGAGGCATCTCTGGCACTCAACCCTACTTGAGATCCTTCTGTCCCTTTCCCCTGTTCAGTGCCATTACAAAGGAGGGGAGGGCACAACCATATGTGTGCCAAACGTGATAGCACTTGGTGAGCATAAAGAGCCAATGGTGTTCATTAGTGGCTGTAAGAGAATGTTTTGGAACACTCAGCCTACACTGATAATTTCCACAGCCTAGCTATTCCTAGGGCCCTCTGAAATATCATCTACCCTTTCTAGAACCTCAAATTGATCTTCTTAAGTCATCTCTCATTCTGTTGTTGTTATACTGATGTTCGTTATTATTGCTGTCAAAACAAACACAAAAATATCATCCCAAGTTTCACTTTGTACTCTGGTGCTACTCTACCTGCCCAATTACATTTCCTGCATCTGCCCCTAAAATTCACTTTCTGATCTATTTGGTACAGCCTCCTTACTGTCCTATGAGATTGCATGACATAGTAGACAGAACATTCAATTAAGAGTGTCAATTAAGAATCTATTAAAGAATCATAATACCAGGGTTCTAATCCTAGCTCTGCCATAGATTAAGTGTATGACCTTATGTAATCATTTTCTCATTCTGGACCACAGTTTGCTGTTCTGTGAAATGAAGACATTAGACTAATAATTCTCTAAAATCTTATCCCACTCTCAGTTCCATGCTCTGCATTCTTTTTTTTTTTTTATCTTTTTGGAGGGAGGAAGGCAAGGCAGTTGGGGTTAAGTGACTGGCCCAAGGTCACACAGCTAGTAAATGTCAAGTGTCTGAGGCTGGATTTGAACTCAGGTCCTACTGACTGCAGGGTCAGTGCACCGTGTTACCAAACTGCCCCCAATGCTCTGCATTCTTAATAAAATAAATCCTTATTCATCTAGAACTTCATTTGTTTCATGACTTTATTTTTGGTTTCTTTATCTAGAAAATACACTTCTTAAGGACAGGGCCAATGGTTCCATTTTTTTTTTCTGTATTACAGCCCCTGAAATAAAACTGTACATTCAGTTGGTACGCAATAAGTGGACATCAAATTGATTAGGCTGAACTAAAATTATTCCTTAATTTATCTATTTTGTAAATATACATTTTCATAAATCAAGTTGGTTCATGTTTGATGATACCCTCCATGGGTCCATCTGAATAGATCTACCTTTTAACAATAAAGAATTAAGTTCACCTTGGGCAGATCTCTGGTCCTTCTAACAGGCATCCATCAACGTCTCCCCGCCTCATCCTCCCAGGGTGGCTCCGAGGGAAAAACTTATCCTCAAGATGAGCTGAACCCTGGAAAATATACTCTGCACCTTCACATCCAAAATAGAGGGTCAGGAGAAATTACTCTTCTGTCAGATAAAGTTTATAAATCACAAAGTGAAGGGATTTTGGCAGCTGAAACCGCTTTCAAGAATCTGTGTGGAACACATCCAACAGCCAGAACCTCATTTTCCCCATTACCAACTGGTATGGAGCTCTTTCTGTATATCTTAATACCAGCCCTGACTACACTATCCCAGAGCTGTTCTTTAATGAGGGACATATTAAAATTTCAGTAGTAAATATTTGTCTTCACCGATATTGTAGCATGATATCATAGAAAGACTGAACTTAGAGCTAGAAGACATATATTTGTATCCAGACTCTGACATTTGCTAATTCTGTGTAGGCATGGACTAATTACTCTCCCTTTCTGTCTATTTCCTCATCTCTATTTCACAGGGTTATTGTTTTATAAACCTTGAAGTGTTTATTGTGACAGGAGGAGGTGCTCTCCCCAGGATCTAGACTGACAACAGTAAGAACTAGAGTATATGTTATCAATCAAGTTCTTAGCCCCACCTTCCTTGTATATACCAAGCCACAGGACATCTCTGTATAACTGACAAACTCCAGAACCCCTCTCCAGCTCTCAGTGAGCTGTCTGCCCCTCACTCCTTGGTTACATCTTTTTTTTTGGTTTTTACTACTTTTTGTCTTCTTAATCTAGTACAGGGGTTCTTATCCTTTTTTAAAGTCATGGGACCCTTTCCCAGTTTAACAAAGTCTAAGAACCCCTTCTCAGAACGAGGTTTTAAAATGCATATAATTAAATACATAGGGAACAAATTATATTGAAATAGTTATCAAACTATTTTAAAAAATCAATTCTTGAACCCCCTGAAATTTGTTCTTGGATTCTAGGTTAAGAACCCCTGTTTTAGGGGCCAGTATGGATTATCCAAACAAATCAAGGTTTAGGCACCAGCTTACTTTAGGATAAACTTCTCTTCCTCATTTCTTCCTTGACTGTGCTGAGTTTGGGGTAGGGGGGAATGGAGGGCTGTGTCTGTATGTGTATATAGATATTTATTCAGACTACTAGAAATTAATAAAAGGAAGTAAAATCAATGTGTCTTCCACCTCAGCTTGTTCTATCATGTGTCTCTGACACTACTTCCTTTAAAATTTTAAGAGAGGAGGTGTGGTATTATATAATATAAATATAGATTATGATTTCCCAAATATTAGGCTTCCCTTCAACTAATTCCCTATGCCTCATGCTGAACAGGGTTCAGGGTTCCTCCCATTAGGAAACAAATTCAATGAAAAAAATTTATTAAAGGCCTATTATATGTAGAGTGCTGTGCCAAGTATTAAAGCAAATCAGATATAATCTTTTTGATTACAACATAGTAGGACTCTAGAACAGATACGCAAGTGTTCATAATTCAAAATGATGCATATTGGGGAGGCATAAACAAATTGTTCTTTAAGGACAGAGGAAGGAAAGGTACTGGCTACAATTTATATGTTTTGAGAATTGGACATGACTATGAATGGTAAAATCTTTGACCCCACACGAATGCTGTTCATCATCCAGCCAGAGCAGTTTCATCTTTTAAGAAGTCTTTATATTTCCTCAAGCGTCTATTTTCCCTTTATAGGGAGCTTAGGGACCAAGTAGCTTATAAATTTAATTTCACTGGTATCTTATTCAATCAAGAAATACCCATTTGTCTTCGTCCCACAATGAAAGGTAGCATGGTATAGGGGATAGATTGCTCTACTTGAATTCAAAAAGACTTAGGTTTGAATTCCACCTCTGACATTTAGTTGTAACCCTGAGTTACTGTAGTATAATCTTGGGTCCTAGGTGTGGGCAAGACACTTAACTAGACTTAGGCTTACTTTCTTCATTTATAAAATTAAGGCCCTGGATCCTGTAATTAACTTCTAGGTCCCTTTGAGCTCTTAATCTAATGTTGTATAGGAAGTTAGGTGGCACAGTGGATAGAATACTGGACTTAAAGTCAGGAAGACTTTACAAATCAAATCTCAGGCACTTATTGATTGTGTCACCCTGTGTAAGTCACTTTGCCTATCTGTCACAGTTTCTTTATATGTAAAAGAGGGATAATAATACTACTTACCTCCTAGTGTTGTTTTGAGGATAAGACAAGATAATATTTGTAAAGCACTTTGCAAACCTTAAAGTGCTATATAAATGCTAGTTATTATTATTATTATTATTATTATCACTCCTATTTAGGCAGGTTTTTCATCCCTGTCTCCCTTCTGTTCACTCACAAGGCAGTCACTTGAATCTGGAACGAATGAATACAACAGTCCATGATAACATTGTCCCTTCAAGGGTAGAGCTATAAGAGAACAGAAAGCCAGGTGGCTATGAATCTTACACACAGTAGATTCTTCAAAATTTCAAATTGAATTGAATGTGTATTCATTGAAACTCCAATTCCAAATCCATAAGCTACTCCCTTGGGATTTGCAAGCCCTCTTACTACACTGACTCGTATAGCCAGCTTCAGAGTTATAAACATCCTTCCAAAGTCCATATATGAATGCCAGATCTCCTAGGCACAATCTCTGTCCACTGAAGGTGATACTCTAAGGCATGCCTCAAAGATCCCAGGAGAATCAATATGGCACAAGGAATCAGCCAGTGTGATTCTATGCATTTCATTTAGATGACCCTGAAAGTGTGGGACCTCTATTTCTTTTATCCTGCAATGTGACATGGGCTCGTGGATGACCAAAGAAGAATTAAATTTACTTTTACTCAAATCCCTTAACCATTCGGATTCTAACTTTCCTTATCTGTAAAACAAGGGGAGCTAAACATGATCTACAAAGTCCCTTCTGAGTTAAATGTGGTTATGAGTCTATAAATATTTTTGTTGTATTTATAGACCAAATATTTGGGCATTGGGGTGCCATTGGGCTAAGAGTACAATATAGGGATGATCCAACCACTGTGAGAAAATAATTAATTGCTCTAATATTTCCACCAGGATAATTATTCCAGAGAACAGAAAGGAGAATGATGTAATTTGATATATATATAAACTAACCTATCCTTGGATATAAGGGGATATGGCTGTAAGAAAGAACATATGATAAAAATGAGATGATCAGAGACAACAGGCCAGAACAATGGGCTGGAACTATTAGGATGTATGTGTAAAGGTATACAATTGAACTGAAAAAGGCACTAAATGAACTAAAACAGGTACAAAATGGTGCAGATGTAACTATATAACAATGGAAAAAATCTGGGAGATTTAGTAGACTGAAAGGTAAATATGAATCAACAGGGGGTGTGACACATGAAAAAAATCTTTTAATTATTAAATTTTATTTTTAACTCATGGAATAAAACAAGAATTTCCATACCATAGTACAATAAAAAAAAAAAAGATGATTGCACATGAAACTGCAGATCCAATATGCACCACTTGGTATTCCTTTCAAATATACAACAAAATTACCATGTACATTTCTCTCTTTTTTTGGAAATAATATTTTTTCCAATTACATGTAAAAATAGTTTTCAACATTCATTGTTTTATAAAATTTTGATTTCCACATTTTTTCTCCTCCCATCCTCTCTCCCCAAGGTGGCAAAAAATCTGATATAGGTTATAGATGTACAATCATGTGAATATATTTCCACATTAATTATCTTGTGAAAGAAGAAACAGAACAAAAGGAAAAGCTACCAAAAACAAAATAACAAAAAGAGTGAAAATAATATGCTTTGATCTGAATTCAGACTCTGTAGTTCTTTATCTGGATGTGAATAGCATTTTCCATATGAATGTCTTTCGGAATTGTCTTAGATGATTGTATTACTGAAAAAGTCATTAAGTCTGTCATAGTTGATCATTGCACAGTGTTACTGTTGCTATGTACGATGTTTTCCTGGTTCTGCTCACTTCACTCAAGAGCAGTTCATGTAAGTTTTCCCAGCTTTTTCTGAAATGGACTTGCTCATCATTTCTTATAACGTAATAGTATTCCATTTAATTCATATACACAGCTTGTTTAACTATTCCCTAATTGATGAGCATCCCCTCAATTTCCAATTCTTTGCCACCACACAAAGAACTGCTATAAATATTTTTGTATATGTAGATCCTTTTCCTTTTTATGTTATCTTTGGGATACAGACCTACTAATCTATATCCTGTTCTATTAATAATTCTGGATCAAAGGGAAGTTTGATTGCACTTAGGTCATAGTTACAAATTGTTCTCCAGAATGGTTGGATCGGTTCACAATTCCACCAACAATGTATTCATGTCCCAATCTTCCCACATCTTCTCTAACATTTGTCGTTTTCTTTTTCTGTCAAGTTAGCCAATATGACAGGTGTAAGGTGGTATCTCAAAGTTGTTTTAATTTGCATTTCTCTAATCAATAGTGATTTAAAGCATTTTTTTTCATATGACTATAGATAGTTTTAATTTCTTCTTATAAAATTGCCTCTTTGTGTCCTTTGACCATTTATCAATTGGGGGAATGACTTGTATTCTTAGAAATTTGACTCAGTTATTTTAGAAATGAGGCCTTTATCAGAAACACTTGCTGTAAAAATTGTTTCCCAGCTTTCTACTTCCCTTCTAATCTTGGTTTCATTGGTTTTGTTTGTACAAAAACTTTTTCATTTAAGATAATTAAAATGACCCATTTTGCATTTCATAATGTTCTCTGTCTCTTGTTTGGTTATAAATTCTTCCCTTCTCCGTATGTCTCACAGGTAAACTATTTCTTGTTCTCCAAATTTCCTTATACTATCACCCTTTCTGTATAAATCAAGTTAACCAAAGGCTTATCTATTTTATTGTTTGTTTGTTTTTTGTAAAACAGACTCCAAAAGATATTTTTTTTAAATTTATTTTATTAAATTTTTTTTAAGTTACATATTTTCTCCCCGTCCTTCCCCCGCCCACCACCCCAAAACAGCCATCCCAGTGTTTCCCCCCTCCCCCAGTCTATTCTCTCCTATGTCACT
>CM053582.1:229346923-229374441 GCA_028627135.1 Pseudochirops cupreus
CCAAAAAAAAAATCCATGACATTCTTATGTCTCCAAAGGACACCTAACAATTTAAATTTCCAAGAGTCATGCTAGATATGCCATATTTCCCTAAGGCAGATATGTAAATTAAATCCTAATGATGATTCTATATTGCATATATGTGTGAATTAGATCATAAGCTCTTTGGAAGCAGAAACCATGTTTTATTTACCTTTGCCTCTTCCATACCAATTAGTACAGTCCCTTGCACATAGTAGGTTCAATAAATACTGATTGATATGTAGAAGAACCTCATTCTTAGAAATGCTAGTATCGAGTGGTAGTATATCAAAACATACTACTTCCAAAATTATGCAATTTCCCGGGGGGGGGGAGGGGCGGAGGGGAGAATTGCATTTTTCCTATTGCTTTAAAAAGAAAACAATGTAATGAGTTCAGAGGGGTATAATAGGCCCCCAAGAGGGTTATTTTGGTCCTGGTGTGGTGCGCTGGGGAAATGCCTTTCATTCAAAAAGAACTCTATATTTTGCTTTGATCAGTGGCTAACAAGCAGACACACTACTTCCTTTTGTAGGTTTCTAATCAAAACAGGAGATATTATAGATGCGTCTGTGTTGCTAGAAGTGAGTTAAATATCTGAAGAAAGCTGAACTGGATAGGCAAATGCCCTTCAGCTTTCTACTTTCAAAGAGTTTAAGGTTTGTTTGTTTAAAGTGGGGCTTGAAAGCAAGTATTTTTACTTTATTTTTCTATATTTTTTAAAATACAGTACATTTTCCAACATTCATCTTAATTCTGAATTTTAGTTCCAATTTGCATTTCTAGGCATAATTTCCTTTCTAATAATATACTTTTATATACAGGATTAGCATTTGCCCTTCCCCATTTCATGATACTTAAAGTGACTACAAATTGCAGGCTTATAAGCTGAGCCATCTGAGTAGAGTTTTAAAATCTCATTTACTGAGCCCTATGGGTCTGTAACCAGAGAAAAGTTTCCCCATTTCCCAGTTTTTGTCTGATAAGAACAGGCATGGAGCAGAAAAAGGATCATCCCCTATCATCCAGGTTGACCTCACTAATCTTGAGAAGAAATCCTTGCATGAGCCATCTTTCAGTCAGTCACAGACTAGGCTCAGGTACCTGCTGTAATCTGACCAGCTGACATGAATTCTTACTTTCCCAACACCTGCAGAGGTGTATTATGTAAATGGCAAAGATGCAATCACCGGTCCTCAACATACAGGAAAAATTTGGTGCATAAGAAAAGCTGTTTATGCACAAACTCCTTGGTATGTGTATGTGGTCCTTAAGTGGGAGCATAATTATTAGTGATTAAAGCTTAGAAATGCCACTGACCCACATAAAATATGTTTCAGACAGTGAAAGGGACATAATTAAAAATATTTCTGTTCCACAGGAACAAGAATATAATAAACTCTCAATTATCGGCTAATGGGTTTTCATCCTTACTGCTTTTATGCCACTTCACATTTGTGAAGTGCTGCATACTTTGAAGGTTGGTGCTGCATATTTTGAAGGTTGGTGCTGTGGTCCCCTACCTACCTCCCAGCTTATCATCAGCCTGCTGCCAGCCCCTACACTCAATTTTAAAACTTCTGAGCTAGGTACCGAAGGGTCCAACTGTATCAAGGGGGATAAACCTGACACCCGGGAACTCCATGATAGGGCATAAGGTAGGGATAAGGAAGGCCAATAAAACTCTCTGGTTTTCACAGGTTGGATTCTGATCTCTGACATCCCTTCTAAGTCCCAGATTTTGTGATTCTGATTCTTAAAGAAACCAATCTGATCCACTTTCTGTGTGGATAAAAATTCCTTGTAAATGCCTTTCTTCCAGTCTCTCCTTTCTCTTTCTCTCTCTTCCTCCCTCTCATTTTCCTTTCTTCCTAGTTAACAATTGAGAATACTTTAGTTGACTTGATGTTTCCATCTGAAAATTATCCATATCTTTTTTCATTTTAATTTAGCTCATGAAAGAGAAATAGATTGATTGATCTGGGAATCATTGTGACTCTTGCATTTCTAAGGATCCCACAAAATCAGTATGGACACATTCATTAGTCATATTCACAAGCTACCATTGATCTTGGAAAGGGAAGCACAAGTCAAGCACTTTAGAAGTTCATTACTTCATCCCAGACTAATTCACAGCAGAAATTAAACTTGTGGATCAGATTAAACTCTTTTATCTCCCTGAATACATATTTTTTCTGAACCCCCTAAAGACATTGTTATACCAAGAAGATAATAGAGGAATGTAGAATACTCTGGAGGGATAAGAGACTTAATTGAAAACAGCCTTCTCATTTGGGCCTGTCTTATAATCATTCTGTCTTGTCCATTATGCAATGAAGTGCCTTTGAGGAAATACCAGAGTCTGGTGGTGTAAAAATATATTGCTCATAATCAATTTGTGGATCAATGAAATAATAAAAACAAAAGCCTGAAGTTAAGATTGCTATTGATTGTCCATCTCTGGAAACATTGTTGGTGAAGACCACAGGAAAGCTGCTGTTATGTTAAATGGGGAATTACTTTCCTCTGTGAGTGGTGAATCAGAATAGATCACCCAGGTGTGGGATTGTATTGTTGGTGAGCATCTGTTCCACGTAGTTACAAATAATGGGTCTGTTTAGAGAGTGCTCTTGTAGTTTGCAGTCTTGGAAGTACTATATTTCATACATTTACAGAAGTGTCATCCAGGATGGAGGAGGCTATTCCCATGGCTGGCATCCCACTCTTTCAATAATCCCAGATCTCTTCTATTTTTAATGAAACAGAGGTAATCTGACTCTGCGAAAGGTGGGCTATAGTCAGGTCCATATATTATGGCAATTACATGGTCACAGATGAAGAACTGGAAGGGATTTTTGAGGTCATTCTAGTTAAGCTCCCTTGTTTACAGATGAAGTCAAATAACTTTCACAAGATAACGCGTTGCAAGTGATAGAGCCAGGATTTACTCCCAGATCCTCGGACTCCAAACCCAGCACCTACTACCAGAAGCTGGAAGAAGAATGAATGAAAATAAAAATGTTTATCATAAGTAGGTAGGCGCCTACCTAAGGATCAGGAAATCTGGATTCATGTCATGATGCCACAACTCAGTGGGTAACCTTGGGCATGGGTTTCCTCATCTGAAGAATGAGGGGTTGGACTAAATGATCACTAAGGGCTATACCAGCTCTAAAACTCAACGCTTTTAGATTGTCAACTTTTTCAGGAGGACCTGTGTGGCATAACAGATCATGTGTCGTTTCTTGAGTCAGAAGATGAGAGTTCTTATCAACTTGTTGTTCAGTCATTTTTTCAGTCATGTCTGACTCTTTATGACCCAATTTGGGGTTTCCTTGGCAAAGATACTGGAGTGCTTTGGCATTTCCTTCTCCAGCTCATTTTATAGATGAGGAAACTGAAGCACACAGAGTTAAGTGACTTGCCCAGGGTCACACAGCTAGTAAGTGTCTGAAAGCTGGATTTGAACTCAAGAAGATGAGTCTTCCTTGTCCAGCACTCTATCTACTTTGCCACCTAGCTGCTTTTCTTTCTTCAGCTACAAACCATGAGCAACACATTAAGCTTCCCTATGCCTCCATTTCTTTGGGATAATAGTCAAGGCATAGGGAAGTACTATAATTATAGTGCCTTCCCTGTAAAAGGTGCTCGAGAAAGATCTGTTGTCTGATTGATTGATGCATAATAAAAAAAAAATTCTCACCACTTTAGTATTTCCACAGGGAAAATCACTTAAGCTAAACATAAATCATGCTGAGAAGGAGGAATGTACCTCTTTAGCAACAAAGCATGTGTAAAGTTCTTAATGAAACAGAGCAATGGGACTGAAAAAGCTAAGGAAGCACTGTGGTATGGAGGAAAGAAGCTGGATGTAGCAAACAGAGGATCTAGGTTCCTATTTTGCCCTTGTTACTCCTGACCTTGGGAAAATGCACATCTAACTACTGTCTGACTCAAAATCAGGAAATGGAAGGATAGACGAAGTAAAATACTTTAGGGAGAAAAGGAAGTAAGGAAAAGGTACTGGGGCTTATGTTCATAGCTAGGAAAAATTCTACCTGCTTGAAAGCCAAACAAACAGAAGTATCCTCTATAAAGATGAATTTAAAAGCCAAATTCATTTATCATATTTCTTCCTACAGTGTCTCTCTCTATAGGGACCAACCTGGTTTCTATAAAGTCTGTTAGCTAGATGCTTTTTTTAAAAGATCCAGCCAAGATTCTATGCTCTTAATTAAAATAATGCTATTTTTAAAAGAATTAATCTATTTGTACATATCCATTAAAAATTCTAAATGTGTGTGTCTTGAGTTAACACATATGGTCAGTTGCCAATCACAATCATCTGTTAGGAAATTCTCAGTTGATTCTACCCATTATTTTCTTTTCTTTTTTTTTTTTTTACCTTACAGGTGAAATTTGTGCTTTTAAAATCCATGGTCAAGAAATGCCCTTTGAAGCTGTAGTGCTAAACAAGACATCTGGAGAAGGTCGGCTCCGAGCAAAAAGCCCAATTGACTGTGAACTCCAGAAAGAGTACACATTCATCATCCAGGCCTATGACTGTGGGGCAGGACCTCACGAAACCAACTGGAAGAAATCTCACAAGTGAGTCACAAAAACAATTCCCCACTCTCTGAGTCAAAGCCGTGACTGTTGCAGGTGTTCAAGTTGTTGAAGGGTTGCTCTGATGCTTAGTGAATAGCAAGGAAATGAATACAGAATCCTATCGCCTCTAAAAATGATAACTTATTTGGGGGTTCCTTTCATTTTACAAGAATGAGTTTACTTACAAATACCCTACATGCACCCAGAGCTCCTCAGTTTCACTTATTCTTTGTCATTTGTTCCAAAGGGTTTGGTAATGTTTCTTACTGATAAAGTAGAGGAAACCTTCCTACTCTATAGAGAGTTCCTTCTTGGTTCACCTACTGGAAAAGATTTGCTAAAAATATGTCATGAAAACTCAGTGGAAACTGTTGCTTTCAAAATGAATTGATGAATACATTGAGAAAAAAATATAAAGAAATAGAGTTTGCATCTCATTTCCCCTTTCATATTGGGTAGCTCTTTTTAAAGATCACCTTGGAGTCAGTCAGTGAATAAATATTTATTAAGTACCTAAGAGCTGCCAGGCATCATGCTAAGTGCTAGGGATACAAATATGAAAAAAAAATAGTCTCTGCCCTTAAGAAGCTTATAACCTAATAAAGGAAGACAACACAGAAAAATAGCTGAAAAGTGTGGCTAATGGAGAGCCCGGGAAGGTATCCAACTTGGGAGGGGGGGAGGAAAAGTCAGAAAAGTCCCAAAGTAATACAGCCAGGTGAAAAATGAGGAGGACACATCAATATTCCATATTATCATGTCTACCAAGTCCTCCTCCTAACCCCACACTTCCCAATTTGATAGTGCTTCTCTTGGTGGGAAATGTAAGGGCTCAGGTTTAGATAAGACTCTATAAATCAGTTACATAGCTGGTTTCCAACTTTAATACTGCATCATTTCCTTCCCCGGCTTGTGGTTGTACTGAACCCATGACCAGTCTCTGATTACCCCTAAAGTGCACGTAGACCTCCAGGACTTACCAGTAGCACTCAGTGTTCAGGATACATTGAGACTATGATAGCCCTGACTTGAAAAAAATGACTACAGCAACTGACCAAGCAAAATGCGTAGTTCGTCTGGAAATAACAAAGACAACCCACAATTGGAACTCCCTAGAAGACCCCCTTCTACCTGCCAGATTCTGACCTTGAGGTGTTGTTTTGTGGCAAAAGACTTAGACTCATCCTGCTTACCTCCAAAAGACAGCCCTAAGAACAGTGGGTAGAAGTCAAAGAAAGGTAGACTTTAGCTTGATATGAAGAAAAACTCCATCTAATTTTATTTATTTATTTTTAGTTTTCACCATTCATTTCCATAAGATTTTGAGTCACAAATTTTCTCCCCATCTCTCCCTTACCCCCCACCCCAAGATGGCAAGCATACTGATTACCCCTTCTCCCAGTCTGCCCTCTCTTATATCCCCCCATTCCCCTCCTTACCCCCTTACCTCTTACTTTCTTGTAGGGCAATATGGATTTCTATACCCTATTGCCTGTATATCGAAGAAAATCTTCTTAACAACTAGAGCTATCCAAAAGTAGTATGGGCTACTCTCAATGATAGTGAATTTCCTTTCATAAAAGTGTTCAGGCAAGGGTTGTATGATGATTTATTTAAGGGGTTTAGAGGGGATTCTTGGTAAACTAGAGGTTGGACCTGAGAATTTCTGAGGTCCCTTCAGATTTAATTGTTTTTGGCCCATTCCCTTCATCTTTTTTCTTTCTATGTTTTTAGGGCAGTGGTCCACATTCAGGTAAAGGATGTGAATGAGTTTGCACCAACTTTTAAGGAGATGATATATAAGGCTGTGGTGACTGAGGGGAAGATTTATGACAGCATTTTGCAAGTGGAAGCCATAGACGAAGACTGTTCTCCTCAGTATAGCCAGATATGCAATTATGAAATCGTCACAAGTGATGTGCCTTTTGCCATTGACAGAAATGGTGAGTACTTTTTGGAGAAAAAGATATAGAAAAAAACAAAGGAGAAGAAGAGCCAGAATTCTAAAATATACAGTTTATGTGCCTACAATGTGCCCTATGATGCCAAGGCCTTTCCCTAGGCCTTGCTGAGTTCTTAATATCCTGTTAAATTGCATGACAGAAGAATTGCATCCATGTTATTAGCAATGTCTCAAAGATGATTTTAAACCCAGTATACTCTTGGTACTAAAAATAAAGAAGGCTGAAAAGCAAAATCACATAGGGATACTTTATTTATACAATGCTGAACATGTTGGTACTTGCAAAAATTTAGACATTTGTAGCTCACCAGATTTTTGATAGAAGATTTTCATCAGCTTTTATAAAGATACCTAACAACCAAAGAACTTTTTCCAGGGAATTAATTCTGGTAAATGTCAGCTGTACCTTAAATACCTGCTGGTGGTGGTTTCTGGAGGCAATAGGATTTAATGGGAAAAGCTCTGGTTTTAGAGTTAATGGACCAGGGTTTGAATCCAAGTTCTGGCACTATGTGACCTTGGGCAAGTCATGTAACCCTTCTTGGCCTCAGTTTTCTTATCTGTAACATGAGGGGCTAGAGTAGGTGGCCTCTGGTTTCCTACTAGCTCTAAATCTATCATCCTTTGATGTATATATGCCCCTGGCTCTTGGCAAACAAACCATACCTTTTAAATGAAGAAAGTTTCCTCAAAGTTCTTACTGGAGTCTAGTGAAAATCCCACTACCAGTTCTAAATTATAAGATTTGGAAAGCAATTTTAGTTGAAGAACAATAGTAGGTCACTGGAGATATTTCCTTTCATTGCTAATTTTTAAAATACCCATTTTTAGTAAACAGCAGGATTTCACGCAGTTCAGTTGGACCCAGATGCCAGTGTAGATATCTTAATCAGCAGCCATTTATAAGGAGCCTACTGTGTGCCAGTGATGATGATGATAATGATAATAACATTTATATGTCGTTTTAAGGTCTGCAAAGCATCTTACAAATCATCTCTGATCTTCACCATAACCCTGTGAATTAGGTTATTATTTCTGTTTTATGTAGGGGGAAGTTGATGCTGAGAGAGGCAAAATAATTCACCCAGGGTCATATATCTAATGAGTATCTGAAGCAGGATTCGAACTCAAGTCTTCCTGATGTCATTTCTAGCAGTCTTATTCACTACTCGAACTGACTTGCTGCCACATGCTCTCTGAAGGATATAAGAAGATGTGATTCTTGTCTTGAGGGAGTTTATAATGTGATTTAAGGAGACAAATGTAATACTCATCAAACAGAAAACAGTATGATGCAATGCAGATAATAAGTTGGAAAGTTAGAGAAGGGAAAGCTAGGCATTACTAGTGAGTGGATCAAAGTTTAAATAATTAGGGCATCCAGTTAGTGAACACCTTAACTTCTCATAAGCACCTTGTCTCATGGCGGCCCAAAGTTTGACCAGAGAAAAGTTGGACTGAACTTTTCACCTCTAAGCTGCTGGTGCCATTTGCTTGGCTGAGTGGCCCAAAATGGAGAGACTCATCTCAGCCTATCTCCTCTGAAGATAAGTAGCCCAAGATTGCATTTGTGATGAGTCTTCAAGATTCTACTGTTGACCAAGTTCCTCCCCCCTGCACAACTTAGGGCTAGATAATTACAGACCAATCAGAGTGGATATGCAAATTCCTTTATCAGAGGGGCTTACTGTCCCAGCTGAGAAAGATAATTACTCACCTTTGATGAGCTACTTAAGTAACATATGCCAATTTATTTCCCTGGCTGTCTCATTAAAAGTGAATAATGGTCTTTTTCTAGGCCTCTGCCTTCATCTTTGGTTTATAACATGAGCTGAAATAGATTACTGGCACACTCGGGAAGCATCTGCTGACCATGATGATGTTCTGACTGTGGTCCTCAAACTAATGAAGGAAAAATGTGAGGAAAGAGACAGAAGACCCTCCCATCTTAATGAACATCCAAATTAGCCTTCATTCACTGCTTTCACAGCTGGCTTTCCTACACACCTTGAACAATCACAGATAGCATTTATGAAGCAAAGAATTTGGCAGTGGATGATTCAAGAATATCCTGACAAACTTGGGGAGTCTACCTTGGGAGCCACCCTTTGGCAAGCTGTAAGCCCTTAGTGACTTCAGATAGGACATTTCATTTTAACTCCATCTTCAGGATGTTTCAGAAACATGACTAGGCCTCATTCCTTTTGGGCACAAAATTCAGTGATGATTCCTAGATCTGGTTGGAATAAGGAAAGTAAGGTTTTAGGAATGATTAGATCACAGTTAAAACACTTAGTGTATCCAGTTAGTTTATTTAGATATTAATTCTCTATAAGCAGCTGATCTCATGGGGTCCTACCACTTGGTCAAGAAAAAAAAGTTGGACAGAATTTTCACCTATGGGTTCCTGGACACATTTCCTTGACCTCTAGGTTTCTAGGCTTCCCATCAAAAGCTAAAGACACTGACTATAATAATTTATTAAGTACCATAGTATGTACCACATCCTGTGGTAATTACTGTGGATAAAAAAGAAAAAAAGCAGAACAATCTCTGCCCACAAGGAGCTTACATTCTAGCGGGGAGCTACAATCCACATACAAACAGTGTAAATCAAAGACGTATACAAAACAGTTTGTAGAGAGGGCACGAACAACAGGGATTATCGAAAAGGCCTCTTGAATGAGATGATACTTGAGAGGAGAAGGGGCAAGGCAGAACCTGTGCAAAGACCAAGAGGCAAGAAATGAAGTATAGTGTAACAACAACCACATCATATAGGCTGAGCAGAGATGATTATTCCCTTCTCTGCCTTCATTTTAGAGAAGCAGAATCTGGAGCACAGAAAAGTTAAGAAATATGTCTAAAGTTGGAAATAGAGCAGAGGTCAGAATCCCCATCTCCTAGCCCTATGTCATCTCTCTGTTGGACAATGAGATCTCTACCATAATCAGTTGTTCTTGTTGTTTTTTATTTTCTTTATTCTTTTTCTTTGCCTCCTTCCTTCCTTCTTCATTTTTTGGATTTGCATGACACCACATTTCCAACCTGTCTCCCCTCCCTCCCCCCCTTTTTTCATTTTTCAAACAGCTTTGTCATTAAACAAGCCTATTCATGGGATGCTGCAATGGTCAATTTGGAGTCAGAGGAGCTAAGTTCAAAATCCTTCTCTGCCACTTTCTACTTGAGTGACATTGGTCAAATTACTTAGCTTCTCTGGTCCTCAGTTTCTTCATCTGTAAAATGAGAAGTTCAGACTAGGTTCTATTTATCTGAAGAAACCAGTCAGACTAAGAAAAGACTTATGTGTTTTGCATTCTAGAGAACCTGTCTTGCAAGTCCTTGTAAACTCCATAGTGCTTCATACATATCATAAGCATGAAGTAACTGATGATTTAAAGATAAATGAGTCTGTCTACCCTTCCAGAAAAAATAAAAGTAGTAGCCATTTCCTCATTCATACATCCCCAACCTCACTAAGTGGGAGAGCAGGCTCAGGGCCCGCTGCTCATAGAAGGCTACAGTAGCCAATCCTGACCAGAGAGGAGGTCATCCATTTTGTCTAGGCATGCCTTTGAAAGGCCCCATTATGAGAAACAGCACCAATTTGAAAAGCCATCATTTAATTTAAGCAACACTGACAGATTTACTCTGCTTCATAAAGCAAAGTGTGCATTTGGATTTTGCAAAAGTTTCAAACCCTTGGTTGATCATGATAGTGGATGTTCTGGTTATTCTCCACCATGGCAAAAATACAGCATTTAAAAAAAAATAATAAAAGATCACTTTCCCATACGTTAAGTTTTTGTTGTAGGAGGAACTAAATCAGTTTTTCAGACAGTTTCATTTGGACTTGTTATGGAACTGTAGCTGCAACAAATTGAGACCAAGGATTCAGTTGGTATAATTATCTCTGTACCATATTCAACAATCTGTGGTCTGCTTATGTCACACAGTTTGGATGTAGAGGTTTCTTTCTTCAAGATGAGTGTCTCCTAAGAAATTTGACTTTAGAAAGCAGAACTTTGTATTTATAATTCATTTTTCTAGCGAGTTAAGAATCATTTGTTTTTGCTTATCACATTCATTAACATTTTGGATCCTATGGAATTTTTCACCTTCAACATAGACATAAACATAGCCTCATAAGGAGGTCTAAAAACCTTTGTGAAATATTAAAAGACTTTATAAAACTCAGCCAGGAAAGGCAGAATACCTTAAATCACTTTCAACTGAACTGTCTTTTTTTTTTCTTCCTTTTGGAAAGGCAGTTGGGGTTAAATGACTTGTCTGGGGTCACACAGCTAATAAGTGTCAAGTGTCTGAGACATCAAATTTGAATTCAGGTTCTCCTGGTTCCAGTGCTCTATCCACTGTACTAGCTAGCTGCCTCTCCAACTATCTTTAAAAAAAAAAAAACTGAACTATATATTAAAGCAACTGAAATGATTTCATGTTTGAACATAGCCTGTGTTATTTGGAACAAGGAAATTGAATTAATAGAAAAAAATCTGATATTTATATGCTATTTTAAGAATTTAAAAGGACTTTCCCTACATCATATCATTTGAGCATCCCAAAGACCTAGTAAGGTACATGCTATTCTCATTTTTCAGAGAGGGATGTTGAGTCCTTAGAGAAGTAAACAGACTTGCCCAGGACACACAGTAGAAATTATCTGAGGTTAGATTTGAACTAATTTCTTTCTGATCATAAGGCCAGCACTAGTGCTTTCTACCATCTGGTTGGCAGCACCCAGTAGCCAATCCTCAGACACTGATCAGTAAATCCTGGCTTCCCACGCACTGAATGATGCCCAAACAGCATGAATAAGAGGATATGGCTTCTTGGAGTTTTTAGATTAAAACCAGGCAACTTCAGAAAGCACCAAAACAGTCTGAATTGCTGTAAGTAAGTAGTAGTGACAGGAAGAGTTCCTAGCTCTAGGCTGTTTCATGGTTCTTTGTATCTCCCACCCCATTTAGCAAAATGCCATACAAGCAGTAAATAAATGTTTAACACTCACATCATAGATTCAGAGTTGGAAGGAATTTGTGTCTTCTCTGATCCAACTCTCTCATTTGTCAGATGAGGAAACTGAGGCCCAAACAGATTTACAGCTGGAAAGAGACCTGAGAGGTGATTTCATCCAATCCTTTCACTTTATACATGAATGCATGGTATAGTGCTGGACTTGGGGTCAAAGGACCTGAATTCAAATCCCTTCTCTTCCATTTACTATCCCAGGGGCTTTGATCAAGATACTATCAGGTCCTCAGTCTCTTCATCTGTAAGATGCGGAATTTGGATTAGATGACCCCTAAAATCCCTATAAATTCCAAAGTAGAAATCCTGTGATTTACCCAAGATTATGGGGTGGCCAGGTGGCGCCATAGTGCACAGAGTGCTGGGCCTGGAGTCATTAAGACTCATCTTCCTGAGTTCAAATCTAGCCTCAGACACTTACTAGCTCTGTGACCCTGGGCAAGTCACTTAGCCCTGTTTGCCTCAGTTTCCTCGGCTATAAAATGAGCTGGAGAAGGAAATGGCAAATCATTCTAGTGTCTTTGCCAAGAAAACCCCAAATGACATCACAAAGAATTGGACACAACTGAACAGTGCTATTTTTCTTGACCATTTTTTTCTATAAGATTAATTAGATTACTGAATACAGATTAGTAACATTACAGATTAATTACAAATTAATAAGACTAATTCAATCTCTTTATAAGCAAATGGTACAATGGTGAATTTGGAGGCAGAGGAACTAAGTTCAAACTCTTTCTCTGCCACTTTCTACCTGAGTGACATCGGTCAAATTACTTAGCCTCTCTGGTCCTCAGTTTCTTCATCTGTAAAATGAGAAGTTCAAACTAGATTCCATTTATCTGAAGAAACCCATAATAAGGTTATTCTTGTCTGCAGAAGATTTTACCTCAGAATAAAAATAATGGATAAATAACTCAATTAATAAATGCACATTGGGCATTACCTAGGGGCCCTTGGAAACAAGAGCCACATTACAACAGCAACAATAATGAAAAAAAAACCCAAACTAAAATTATACCTATTGGTCACAAAGCATTTTTCAGAACATAAAAATGAATCCACCACAAGAAATGACTTGAAAAAGATTTCTCATTCTCCCTAAGAGAGATGTAATGACTTTGTCATCAAGGCAGGGAATCTGTTATCTTATGTAGCTGTCAGAAGGGAGAGGGCATTTTTCTTGCTGATTTAATTTCCCATTTGGGTAGCAAAATGATATCAGAAAATGGCAGTGAACTTTCCTGGGAACGGGGCCTGAGAAATGAGCTCAGAGATAAAGTGGGGTTTCCTGTCTTCACATGTTTAAATACATTTCCAAAGAGTCTGCCGCAGGTGAGCTCTGTGCTGGATTTGATAGGGATTATAATCACATGGGCACAGGTTCCAGGGGTAAACAATACAGATATGACTCATTCCCTTGTATTTTAGTGCTATTCAGTTTTACCAACACTGCACAGTGGGGAACCTCAGGTCAGCAATTACCGCGAGGCAATTATTGGGCTAAGCAGATGCTAATCAGAGAAGACACACTCATTTGCCATTTTAATTTTTGGAGAGAGGGAGCCCAGGATGAAGTTTCCTTTTCTTTTGGGGGTGGGGGAGATTTGAAGGAAATCAAAATCATTGTGGGTTATAGATAGTGAAGTGATTTTCAGTTTGGGTATATGTCTTCTTTCTTTTTGTTTTCTTAATCTCTTCAGGTAACATCAGAAACACAGAGAAACTCAGCTATGATAGGCAACACCAGTATGAGATCATGGTCACCGCCTTTGATTGTGGCCAGAAACATGCAACAGAAAATGTCATAGTGCAAGTGGATGTGAAACCTGTTTGTAAACCCGGCTGGCAAGGTACGACTTTTTTTTTTTTTATAATTTCTCCCATCAAAGGAAACCTGGTCTGGTGTATAGAAAATCCTGAGTTTTACTCAGGGCACCTACATGATGCTGTGGATAGAGCACTGGGTCTGGAGTCAGCAAGATCCAACTTCAGATATGACCCAAGAGACACTTATTAGCTGTGTGACCCAGGGCAAGTCACTTAAAACCTGTCTTTCAGTTTTTTTATCTGTAAAATGGGGATAGTAATAGCATCAACCTCCCAGAGTTGTTATGAGGATCAAATGAGACAGTACTTGTGAAGAACTTAGCACAGTGACTCGAACATAGTTACCATTATCATTATTATTAGAAATTTTTATTTATTCTGCACGTCGCACCTCCTGGTGCTGTGGTCAGCAGAGCTCAGTAAATGGAAATTGTTGCTTGGAATGTTTTTAAAGATGTGGCTCAGGGAATGGAGACCAACAGTCATAGAGAATGGAGATCAAGGAGGGAGTGGAATTTATACTTATTTACATTTAAACTGCTGAGAAGTAGAGAGAAATTGTAATTTAAACTCCAAGCTATGTCAGCAGGTAAGGTAATAATAGAGAGGAAATTCAGCTTGCCTCCCTCCCCTTTCTAGAGAGAAGAAATGGTGGTTGTCACCAGAATTGTAACTAGGAATTTTTATGCCCAAGGAAAACATGAAAAAATATTCCTTCACTTGAGCAGAGGGGGAAGAAGAATGGGGCAGGAAATGATCTCACCACAGTCCCAGACATCTGGTGGTAGCTTTCTACTATAGCTAATTAATCTTGCCATACCCTAAGCTCTTTTGTTTCTAGCTGCTGAAGACTGGCAAGTAGTGTCAGTGCCCTCTCAATGGAGTGCTCAGTAAGCCATGCATTCCCTTGACTCAAGAAAACCATATTAAACCTATACAGACAGTTCTCACTTTATCTAAGTGGTCCCTTCTGCAGAACTCTACATAAGGTGGTATGTTTTGCAAAGATCTTAACTAAGTTGGTTTTTACATCATGTGAATTTGGCCATGGGAAGGGGAGGAAGAAGAAAAACAGGAAGGAGGCCAGCATGTGGTTCAAGGACATGCAGGGGCCCAGACAGAGAAACAAGAGAAGGATGTGGAGCACACATGGGGAGTATACTTGTAGACTGGACATGGACTCAGACAGGAGAGGATGGAAAAAGGAAGGTGGAGTGGCACAGATACATATACCTGATGGCTAGAAAACAGACATCTGAGGTAGGACATTTGGACAGAGAGAGGCAAAGGTCTCCCTTCTCAGTGCTGGAAGTCTCAAACCAAGTCCTCATATCTGGCAGCAACACAGTGGTGGCAATCTTTCCAAATGGTCTATTCTTTTGCTTTCACTTACAGGGCTTGCTTTGCCAGGGGCAGGGAGGGGTTGTTTTGTTTGGGGTTTTTTTTGGGGGGGGGGAGCGGGAGGCCACAGAGCTCTAAGCCAAAGGACAAGAATGAAGAGGGAAAGCACAATACTGTCCGGTAAAGTTAGCATAGACTTTTTTTTTGGAATGTGAATTTCTTTCAGAATTCTTTATATAAAGTTGAATTTGCATAAAGCAAGAACTGTCTATATTGTAAAGATAGTAAAAAAAAAGAACTCTTGTGCATAAAAATATTTATAGCAGTTCTTTTTATTATAGCAAAGAACTAAAAACTAAGGGGGTTCCAAGTGGGGAATGACTGAACAAATTATAGTATATGAATGTAATGGGATAAGAAAAGGGGTGGTTTCAGAGACACTTGGGAAGATTTGTATGAATTGAGGTAGAGTGAAATGAACAGAACCAGGAGAACAATGTGTTGTTATTACAACATTGCAAAAGCAAACAACTTTGACAAATTTTAAAATACAATTCTGGACAGTATAAAGACCAAATTTGATTTCAGAGTCAGATCTTGTTTGGATGTCATGTTGCTGTCGGAGTTCCTCCTGAGATATGGTCATAGCTGGAAATTTTGATGTGGGATTGACAATGAGCACCATGAAGTGTCTGTTTGGAGAATATCTTTCAAATATGCAAGCTGAGCTACCTCTGATAGGGCCCTCACTTTGTAGTCCCTGCCTTTTCGGCCCTGCGGTCTGTATGGTACATTTTCTTAGCTTTTTTCATCTGTGATTGGTGGACAAAAATGCATCTGTTAGTCATTGGTGTTTCCTAGGTATCATAGACTCTTAAAATGTTAGAGGTAGAAAGGACTTTAGAAGCCATGTAATCCAAGAACTTCACTTCAGAGAAGAGAAAATTGAGATCCAGAGAAGTGAGATGAATCCCCTGACAGTCACACAGTGACTTGATGGCAGAGCTAAACCTAAAACCTAGGTTCTCTTGGGACCCAGCCCATGGTTCCTTATGTACTAGGGGTACTTGACCAGAAACTATGCTTTAATATGGACATTTGTATACCATTCTACCCTTCCCATGAAATACTACTACAACTATTATGATGACGACTACTACTACTACTACTAATAATAATAATAATAAGCATTTATATATCTTTTAAGGTTTATAGAGTATTTTATCTCATTTGATCTAATTACATGTTTTCTCAAATGGGATGCTAGGTAATACAAATTCCTTTAAGGAATTAAGAACAAAATATTATATTTTACAATTGGGGTATTTGAAGTTAAGCCCTTATCCATAACTATAGATTAAATAACTTTTTCCCTACCTTCTTATAGGAATTTCAAGTCACAGACACATGTAGGTTGAGTATATTCCCAGTGCCTTTGAAGCAGATCTGTATGGGTGACCACTTATTTCCATCTATGAATAGGATCTAACCTGTTTTTGCCCAACCCCCCCCCCCCGAATTAGATTCAGTGATTTCTAACATACACCAGACCTTACTCGGTTGATTTCATTTATTTTTCAATTCAGTTCAATAAACATTTATTGAATTCTTACTGTAGGAGGCACTGTCAAGTCAATTAGCATTGACTAAACACTTACTGTGTGTCAGGCACTGTGATATGAACTAAGGTTACAAATACCAGCAAAAAGAAGGAGTCCCTGCCTTCAGGGAGTTTACATTCTACTAATTCTGATAACTGTGATAGGCACAGTGGGAGGAAGATAAGTTTAAGTTATGAGCCTTGATTTCATTGAGGCAAACACACAAGAGACAATTAGGGAACAGCATAACTGTACATAAAGGTGTGTAAATAAATGCCACAGTGAATGCTGTAGTGGGAGACCTCTATAAGGCAGGGAAACCTCAGAACAAGGAGAGAGAGTTGTGGTCTGGAAGGAGGAGGGAGAGCTTCTTGGGGAGGAAGAACTGGAGGAGGGCCACAAAAGATGGGTCAAAATTGAATGCTGGGGCATTTCAGGGATGGGGAACAACATTAGCAAATGCTGAGAGATAGGAATGGCCATGACATGGGTGGGGGACGGTGAAGACACTATCCAAAGCAGAGGGTCAAGTTTAGGAGGTTAGAGATTTAAATTGGATGTATAGAGTGGGTAGGCCCCAATGGTGGAGGGGCTTAAATGCCAGCATGTGACCTTATGGAGCCCCAAGTTCTCCAAGTGCAGCCCTGAAAGGTCCACATCATGTGCCCAGAGTAATTCCTGAGCAAAATGGATCTTCTTCCCAGGGCTAAATCCACATGATGGGCAAGAATAACAAATAAAATATGGCTCACTAGAACTAGATCCTGTTCTAAGTAATTTCCCTTTAGGCAGGAAGGAATTATAGTGCCGTTAAAGTGATCCATCACACTCAGAAGCTGCTTCCACAATCTCTGGGAACACTCTGCTCTTGTACAGCACAATCACCAAGCCCTCGCCTTATCTATCCGTCTGCTTCAGGAGAAAAATAAACCCCTCTGTCTCTGGCTGATATCTTCCCAGAAGGAAATAAAAGACCCAGCTCCAAGGCTTGGCTTGCACCACAGACATGTCACCTTGCTCCTATGGAAGGAGCACATGTGCCTCTCAGGTGCATTTTGTTGTTCTGGGCTAGCTTCATTGTGGAGATTGTTTGTTCTAGGTTCATCAGCTTTAATCTATAATAATTCTTTATTTTTGTATGGTGATATGCATTGCAGAATAATGGTAAGTCTTGAAGGCAGGAGTAACTTGGTTCAGGACCTGCCTCTGACAATCTAATGGGGCAAGACCGTTAGTATCACTACTATTAGCAAATTCCAGTGGCTCCCTGTTGCCTCCAAATCAAATAAAAATTTCTGTTGGGTTTTTAAAGCACTTCACAACCTGGCCCCTTTCGACTTCTCCAGTCTTATTCATTTTACCCCACTCTGTGATCCATTAGCATTAGCTTCTTTGCTATTCTTCAGCCATGATAGTACCTCCTGACTCTGTCCCTTTTTGCTGGTTGTCTTCCATGCCTAGAATGCTCTCTCTCTCTCTCTTCATATGGGCCTCTTGTCTTCCCTTATTTCCTTCAAGACCCAATATAAATCCTACCTTCTGCAAGAGGCCTTTCTGTCCCCCTCCCCAGCCACTCTGGAGTCTCAACCTTTACCCCCAAGATTACTTCCCATTGAACCTGTTGAGATCTTGTATATACGTGGTTGTTTGCATATTGTCTGCCCCATTATATCTAATTATGAGCTCCTTGAGGGTAGGAACTATCTTCTTAAAAAAAAACAAACACCTTTCTTTGTATCCACAACATTTAGTCCGGTACTTGACATACAGTAAGCACTTAAAGTTTATTAACTGACTGAGTGACCCAGGCAAGTCTTTAAGGTCAAAGGTTGGTGTCATTTGAGTTGCCCATCTGTATTGGTGAATGGAGTTTTATACCTTGAGAATTCCTCACACTGATGAAATCACAAGTAGCAATCAAAAGTCAAATATTTATAGTACTTCATTCTCATCCAAAGGTTTTTCACATGTTATCCTGTTTGATGTTCATGATGACCCAAAGGTAAGTGCATAACCACTTTATCATTAGCATATAATGAGGGCTTAATAAATGTTTGTTGAATTCAATTCAGTCCCTGCTTGATGAACATACAGCAATTTATTGATAGAATCAAGACTTGAACTCTCTTCTCCTAGTTCCATGTCTACTACTGTCTCCATTTACCTCACTTAATATGTTTGTTAACTCTCTTGATCTTCTCAAAGGCCAATGACCCTGTCATCTCTTTCACCTAGCAGGGAACTCTGCAGGACACCAGGTGTTCAATCCATGGTGTTGGATGACTAGAGTTTGAGTCAGAAGCAGGCTTTGACCAGAGACTAAGGAAGGCTGCCAGGGCAAAAACATTCCATCGTGATGGCCTGTTGAGGTCAGTCCCGTCCTAGTCCAGGAATCTATGGTCCAGAACTCCCTAGGGCTTTTTGTTCAGACTTCTGCCACTTAGAATGCCTATACCCACCACTTTGCTAGAAAATGAATTCTAAGATTATCCTGGTCTTACTTAAACCTAAAAAATAGAGGGGCGGAGCCAAGATAGGCTAGCCCCAGGTAAAAAGATAGGACAGGACTGTCACCCAACAGGTGATTCATTGCATTAAACAATTTATCATCATCTCCCTCTTTGTTCCTCTCCAGAAGCTCATAGAATCATAGATTTCAATCTAGAAGGGACCTCAAAAGCCAGTTAGTCTAACACCATCATTTTACTAATGAGTAAACTGAGACCCAAGGATCGCAAATGACTTACCACACAAATAATAAGCATCAGAGGTAGGATTTAACATGGGTCCTTAGATTCCAACACCAGTGCTTTCCCACAGTGCCTCACAGCTTCCTGATCTATCTTTTTGGATCAGCCTTTGACCCATATTTTCCAGCCTAGCCCCACTCATCTAATATGTCAATACTTGGGGCTACCATTTACTCTGTTGTTTTGCAGAATCTGGGATTGCATTCCACCCAGAATGTTCCCTTTCACCTCCTCCTAAACCTCATTGATGAACTTATAAGTCAGTCTGAGACTCATGCCATTAATCACCTGCTTAATCCTTGGCATCACCTACCTCGCTCCTTATCTCTATAGAGACCTACGAGGAACCTCAGAGCCCAATGCTGGGCAGTAGCAAATTTGGGTTGGTTTTCAGCTTCTCATAAGCAAAATTTGCCTTTCTCACCAGATATTAGTACAGTTTGCATCCTTCTCTCTCTTGTTCTTGGCATCCCTATTGAGTTTTAACCTGGGAGAGCAGGCAGGTAAGGCAGTAGGACATGTGGCTTTATGGATCTATTTATTTGGCAGCAAGGCTATTATTGTTTGTTCAGTCCTTTCACTAGAAGTGCTATCCACTTGCAAAGTATGGGGGGCATAAGGAATCTACCTGGAGAATGGGACTGTGATTAGTGGTGCCACTCTTAATTTCTCAGCCAGCCATGCATTTTAATCAACAAAAGTCTTCACAGACTTCAGCACCACTGTGAAATCCCCAGCAATTATGCCGATATACATCCTCCCACACTCCCTTCCTTCCTCTGCTGTGACTTCCTTAGCATTACATTCCAGATTCACAGTTCAGTCTCTGGTTTGAGAATATGAATGGGCAAACATACCAGGAAGGTTATGGATTGAATCTTTTCTTCATTTATTCAAAACTTTAATTGTCTTTTATGCCATCGTCAATCCTGTTGCCACACAATTTTGTTTATGTATCTTATCTTGAAGGGACTTGGCAGCTTAGGTTCGCAAACGCCCTTGGTAGATTTTAGGTATTACTGGGAGACTCTCCTTCTCCTTCCTTCCTGAACTCTTGCTCCTTATATTCTATACTGGTCTCTGATCCATGTTGTTTTCTAGCTAACCACCAGCACTAAGTTTCTTAATCTGTTATCTTCAAAACACAGCCTGTATAGGAACATCAGACAGCGACTTTAGAAGACAAGATATTCATAGGATCATAGATTTAGACCTGGAACAGACCTTTAGAGGTTATCAAGCTCTCATTTTAGAGATAAGAAAAGTGAAGCTCAATCAGGTTAGATGACTTGCTCGGGTCACTTCACTCAACATTGTCTGAAGTATGATTTAAATAAAAGTGTTCTAATTCCAAGTCTGATACCCTAGGAAAGGGGGAAAGGAAATGACTTTTTATATAGCCTCTACTACGTACTAGCACTCTGCTAAGTGCTTTACAAATATGATTTCATTTGACACACCAACCCTGAGAGATAGTTGTGTTATTATTCCTAACTTGCAGTTGAGGAAACTGAGACAGAAAGCTGTTAAATGACTTGCTAAAGGTCACTAGTAAGTACATGAGAGCAGATTTGAATTCCATGAATTTTATGAAATCTATTCATTCTTCCTGACTTCAGACCCAACTGACCTATCTTCTGCCTCACCCTCTGCTGTTCTGCCTATAAGAAGCTGATCCAGGCAAGTCTTTAAGATCAAAGGTTGAGTTGCCCATCTGTATTGGTGAATGAAGTTTATACTTCGAGAATTCCTTACATTGATGAAATCACAAGTCCCAATCAAAAGTCAAGTATTTACAGTACTTCACTGTCATCCAAAGGTTTTTCACATATTATCTCATTTGATGCTTCTTAAACTGTGGTTGTTTTAAGTTTAAGAAATGCTAAGGGGTCACAAGTGGAAAAAGTTTAAGAAGCACTGGTCTACATGATAGTTACAGACATGAAGTAATTACAGGCATCATGTTTAAAAAACTCTTAGATCTTCTGGTTCTGGCAGTAAGATCTGTGGGAGTCTGGGCATGGGAGAAGAGGAAGAAATCACTAAGGGATAGAAAAGTCAAGGAAAACTTCATCTGATGAGTGTTAACAAACAGATAGAGTTTAGACAGACATTCCCAGGAATGATGATGTGAACAAAGGCCCACTTGTGGAAATGATCATGGCACATTCAGGAAACATTGAGGAAGCTGATCAGATTTGAGCTGGGGATCCATTTTGGGGAGCAATGAAAATGAGGTTAGGATAATATTACTTGGATCTGCCCATCTAAATAATGGACAACCTTTAACATCAGGCAATGATAAGAAATAAGAGGCCATTGGAGGTTTCTGAGCAAGAAATGGGATATGACAAAAGTAATGGGAAAGACCTGGAGTTGGAAGAACCTTGGACTCGGAGTTAGAAAACTTGAGTTCAAGACCCCACCATGTGAAATTGATCTACCTACTTCAACTCTCTGCACTATAGCATCCTCATCTGGACAGTGATTTTTTTAGGTGCCTTCCAGTTCTAAATCCTATGATTTGATCATATTTCTAATTTTATTAGCCATCAACATGCTCAGAGAGCTATGCTGGGCAGTGGGGATACAAAGAGAAAATAGGAGCAGTTCCATCTGAAAAAAAAAAACTTAACATTCTTATGGAAGGAATTGCATTCTACTCTATGGTCTCTTCCAGCTCTAAAATTCTCTGATTGTGGAAAGAAGCTTAGTCTGGCAGGGATAAGGCTCTAAAAAAAATCAACCAGACTTAGTGACATAGGATAGGGGACAAAGGAGAGCCTTGGCTCAAAGATGACCCAAAATTTTGAGCCTGAAAAAAGGTAGTGCCATTGACAGAGGTAAAGAAGTTGAAAAAAGAGACTAGTCAGTCTATTGGGGAACAAGGTAAGCTGAGGTTTGAACATACTGAGTTTAAAAGATGACAAAATATTAAAATAACATTAGGCTATTGGAGATATGGCCTGTTGGCCTTCAGGCTAGAAGCCACTATTGGTGATAGAGATTTAGGATTAGCAAAAGTTGAATCCATGAAAGTGAATTAGTTTTCTCAAGCAAAGAGTATAGTATATAAAAGGAAGATCACTGGACCAAGGATTAAGCCTGAAGGAATTCCCACAGCTAAGGGATCAGAGAATCTGTTGAATTAAGCAGAGAAAATATGATTGGGGAGAAAATGAAATAGAGGGAGGGCTAATTAGAAGGTAATAAGAATAACATTGCATCCTGGAAACCAAGGGAGAAAAAATTCTGAGAATGGGGATGGAGATGGTAATGCTATCAGTAGTGTTCACTGAAGCTAAGAGGTCAAGGAGATGAGAACTGAGAAAAGCCCAGTGAATTGGAAGTTAGGTTGACATTGGTAAAACCTTATAGAGCATGATTTTTGTCAATTATAAGATTGGAAACCAGTTTTGCAGTAAGTTATAACAAGGAAGTGGGTGGCAAGGAAATAGAATCAGTGGGCATAAAAGACTCACTTTATAAATTTGCAAGTAAAAGAAATGACAAAATTGAATGGGAGCTAAGGAAGGAGAAGGGTCAAGGCAAGGTTCTTGGAGGAAAGGGGAAATCGTTCATGTTTGAAGATAAAAGGGAAGGAACCAGGGCAAAGGCCATGTAGTACAAACAGAGCAAATATCACAGAATCTCAGAGTTGTATCAGACTTCAGGTCATCTAATTTAACCCATAGATGGACAGGAATATTCTCTCCCATATCTCTGAAATGGCAGCTAACTTGGCAGAGTTCCAATTCTGCCTCTCACATTTAGTAGCTGAATGACTCCAGGCAAGCCCCTTAATTACCTGACCCTCATTTATTAATAATAATAGCTCAAATTTATATAGCACTTTAAGATTTGCAAAGCATTTCCCAAATATCACTTCATTTTAGTCATAAGGTAGCTGGTATTATTATTCCCATTTTATAGATGAGGGAAGTAGAGAGGGTGTAAGTGACTTGTCCAGGTTATCACAGCCTGTAAGCGTCTTAAGCTAGGATTGAACTCAAAGCTTTCAGACTTCCAATCCAACACTACTTCGCCACATCGCCACCTTTAAAAAGAGGATGATGTTTACGCTGTCTGATTTACTGTAATGTTGTGAAGGAAACCTTTTTCATACCCTAAAGTGCTCTAAGAATGTAAGCAAAGGACGTCTGGTGCTTCACCCAGTGCAGAAGAACCTGTTTTCTGCTTAGGTCAGTGATGGATACAATTTCAATCTGTATTCTTTAAGTGACTTCTATGTGCAGAGTAATGTGTTAAATATTATCAGGGAGGTGAAAGATGAATAAGACATAGTTCCTGTCCTTGTGGAGCTTACTTTTCCCTTCGCCCCCATTTCAATCTCCTTCCCCTGCCAACCTCCCCCCCCCACCCCCAGCTTCAGATCTAATTCCTGCTTCCCCAAACTAAAGCTTCTCTTTTATTGTCACTGGGAGCCTAACCAACTGTGCCTTTGTTATGTTACAAACCTTATCTCCAAAGGACTTCAAGAAAAGGAATGAGATCCACATTTCCATTAAGTCCGAGTGGGGCAAACTTCAGAGTGTGGGAGGAAAGTAACTTTGTAGTTAGAGCAGTGCCTAGGTAAAATGACAGAAACTGTCCCAGGATGGAAAAATTTCAAAAGGACAGGAAATCTACTAGACCAGAGGTCTTACTGAGGACTGCCTGCATGGTTTTGTATAGTTAGTGAGCTAAGACTGGCTTCTACATTTTAAAATAAAGTTTTATTGCATCTAAAAAATGTGAAAACCATTCTTAGCTTCTGGGCTCTACGAAAACAGGCAGCAGGCACATTTGGCCCTCCTCAGCCCCTGTGGGGCTTAAAAGGTTTTTTATTATTTATTATATACTTATATAAATTATATAAATATATATATATATAAAATATAAATATATTTATATATAAATATAAAGAAATTATATTCTTCTAAAGAAAAAGGGGAGGAGGGGGGGAGTAAGAAGAAGATGGAGCCAGAAATTGGCTAGTGAGGGTAGCAGTGAAAGCAAACATCGTGGGGGGGGGAGCGAGGGGAGATCAATGATTGTAATCATTTCCCCGAGGTTACTTTGGCAGACCCAACATTGGCACAGACTGGAAGAGCTATATTAGTTAGGGGTTAGAGAAGAACATCCTACTGTCTGCGCTCTGAATCTCTCCAGATTTCTATTTCTTCCTCTCTAAAATGAGAGGATTGAACCAAGTAGTCTTTCAGATCCCTTCCCATTCCAATCCTATGAACATGAGATTTGGACCCCATTTGACTCTACTTCAACTCAGTTTCAGTAAGAACTGAATGAGCTTTTCCTCTGTGACCTTGAGCAAGTCAGTTTTCTATGGGAGTTTCTTCCTCTTTAAAATCAAGGATTGTCTGGGTGACCCCTAAAATCCCTGCCACTTCTAATCTGGTACTTTGAAGATTTAGAGGGTGGAGGGGGATAGGTGTTGGCTCCAAGTTCTCTTGTAGTCCCTTCCCCCAAAACATCTATTTCCCAAAGCAGTGGCTCCCAAAAGGTGTCATGGCATGCGGGTGACGTAGCATCATGTCTTGTTGAATGTACCATGAAAATCAAGACTTATACGTTCCCCAGTCTCCACCCTCAGCTGTCATTTGCTGCCTTTCTGGTGCAGGGAAGGTCACAATGGTATCTTCCCAAGGAAGTTCAAAGCTACTACCCAGGCTGCAAGTCCTGGGGAAGTAAAGAAAAAAAGAACAAAGGAGAAAGAGAGACAGAGGAATCCCAAGGGAAAAATAATGGCTCTGGAGACCCAAATGCCTGAGAACCTTACTTTGTTGCCAACTTAAATCTTTCAATGTGTCATGATTCCTTACATAAAGAATACATAATCCTTACATAAAGAATTTTTGTGAGCAAAAAAAAATTGTAGGTTTTTGTTTGTTTGGTTGGTTTTTTGAGATGTGGTATCCAGGGGTCTCTGTGGATACAAAATGCTGGGAAGGGGAATGAGGAAAACATACAAACTGCAGGTGAGAGTATCTTTGGAGCCATTTGTCCAGAACATTATTGCCTGTGTCTACCCAAGATACAAAAGTTCTTAGTGATGGCTCTCTATGATTCCCCACCCATTTCAGCCTTGATGGAACCATTAGGATCTCAAATGTCTACAGTATTGTAGTTATATTTTTGGTGTATAAGAAATAAACAGTCTTCCCATACCTAGATTCATCCCTCAATTTCTGATACCACACCTAAATTTAGGTCCTATGCACACATGATATTGGATCTACAATGTTCAAAAATAAGGAGACCCAAACTTCTGGTCTGTGCCACCTGGCACTCTTTGAAAGCCAGTGTCTCATTAAGTCCCTTGGAGACCAGGCCCACACAAACCTCTGCCTCTGAATCATTTACATGAGAGTCAGGTATCATTTACATGGAGTTCCAAAAGATGTATTTCATACCTACAAGAAAATTAGGGTATTTGCGAATTTACCCCTGAGTGATTCATTGTCATTTGTCCCAGAACAATGTCTGTGGATTGATTTTTAGATGAGAAGAAATTAATTTTGAGCAAGAGTTTTAAACTGGGAATGGAACTTCTCTCCCTTTCACTCTCATATCTTCTCTCTATCTCATTTCTTAGTTTTTAATATGCCTACATTTATTATTCAGAATTCGGTCTTCCATAGTGTCTGTGTGACTCTGGGAATCTATTTACTCAGTTTTTCCCATGCCTTTCTAAGTTTGATGTGTAGACCAAGGGAAGGGAAAGAAGGAACTCATTAATTAATACTCATAACCAGTGGTCCATTGGATCAGAGTAAATCATTTCACTTACATAATAAAGAACTTCCCCCTGAAGACTTCTGATATCATCATTCATATTTGTAGCCTACTTCCCATATCTTTGATGCTCTTGTAATCCAGTCATTCTGGTGTGTAAGGGATTCTGGTATATAGCCCATTTTCAGACAGTTAGAATGGATGATTGCATAATATCGTTGTTCAAATATCAGCATGTCTCACAAATCACATTCTCACCATGTGTCCATGTCTTCTTTGTCTCATAACTGAACATTATCAAAGAGAAACCAATTATAAACCCACCCCAGGGGTATTCTGTCAAATACTGAAAACTGGGAAATACAGTTAGAGTTACAACATGCTCTTATTTTCAGATCTAGTCCCACTTGTCAGATCCTTATTCTTTATTATCTTCATAGCGAGGTGATCTATTTAAAATGGAAATTGAGAAAAGAAAGGGTCCCTTTGCTGTGTTATTCCATCTCTGTTCATTGGGTTTTGAACCAATCCCAAGGCAGCATTGGTCTTTTTTTTTCATGCAAACACATCTGTCATCTTACAAATTGCATCATTTCTGGAAGAGGAAGAATGTCTTTTTAGAAAGTCATCCAACAAAGAGTTGAGTAGCTGCTATGTATCCAGCCCAGTTCTAGGCAGGGAGTTGAACATGAAGAAGACATAGCTGACCCCTCACTGGCCAGATTATTCCAGAAGAGAATTGAAATAGTTGTGTGCATTTCCCATCCTAAAGAAATTACTTGTTAACTTGGAATTTGTACCGTTAATTTTAAGTACTTTATTCTCTTTAGGTATCCAAAGTCAATTTTAGAATATAGGGTTAATAAAAATAATGTGAGTTGGAGAGCAGAGCCAAGATGGCGGCGTAGCTGCAGCAACATATCACAGCTCTCACATAGCCACCCCAAAATACCCATAAAAATGCACACAAAGATACTTCCCACTAAAGTCAGCTTGGCTACGAGGAACCATATTAGCACTGTGAACCGAAACCAGCCTGCCCCGAAGCCGCGGCTGTGCCCCGGGGGCGACTGGACAGGAGGAGTGGAGGAGCCTCACAGGTGAGCGGATTAGCAGCAGCTGCGAATGGGAATTGTGAAAGGGGGAGATAAGCAGTCCAGCCAGAAGGCCTCCAGAGCGGAAAAGCGAAAGGCAGAGGTTTTGCACCCGCCTCCACGTTGTAGCTTCCCGCCGGCAGCCTGCAGACAGCAGGGGGACTTAGCGATTGTTCTCAGGACAGTGCTCTCTTGTTGAGCGGCCTGGATCCGGATTGCCATCTTGGGCCTCCGCCTTGGAGTCTTCATTATCAAGTCAGCCGGAAGTAAATAGGAAGACTCCCAGCATCTTCCTGAGAGCTACGGAAGCTGGGAGGACCCCAGCAATTTGGGACAGAGCTTTCCCTTCTGGAAGCAGAGCCCCACAGAGATTTAAAAAAAAAATCACGGACTGAACACCATGAGTAAGAATAAGCATAAGAAGCAAAGTAAGAACAGCTCCCAAACCCTTGAGTCCGTCTTTGGGGAAAAGAAAGATCATGGGAGAGAGAGGGAGGAAGAGAGCGCA
>CM053582.1:229374941-229396455 GCA_028627135.1 Pseudochirops cupreus
TGCAGTTGGGAGATCCATCCTGCCCTACCAAAAAGTGACATAGGAGAGAATAGACTGGGGGAGGGGGGAAACACTGGGATGGCTGTTTTGGGGTGGTGGGCGGGGGAAAGACGGGGAGAAAATATGTAACTCAATAAATTTAATAAAGAATCTCATATTAAAAAAATAAAATAAAATAAAATGGGAATGATGGAAAAAAAAAAAAGAAAGTCATTCCTTTGGAATGTAAGGGTCCAGTCAGTCAACCAATATCTATCAGACTCCTACTATGTGCCAGCCACTATGCTGGAGACACAAAGAAAGGCAAAAATGAATCTCTGTTCTCAAGGAACTCACAGTCTAATGGGGGAGACAAAATATAAATAACTGTGTGCAGCAAGATAACTACAGATCTCAGAGAGAAGATCCAAGAAAGGCTTTATGCATAAATGGGAATTTTAGCTGAGACTTGAAGAAGCCAAGAGGTGGAGATGAGGAGGGACTGCATTTGATGTATGATGGATAGTCACTGAAAAAGCAAAGTCAAGAGAGGAAGGTCATGGAGGCCTGAGTTATTAGGTCATAGAGTACATAGAAGGGAGTAAGGTGTAAGAAGCCTTGGAAAGATAGGAATGGTCAAGTTATGAAGGACTTTAAAAGTCTAACAAGAGATTTTATATGTTATTCTGGAGGTATAGGCAGCCACTAGGGTTTATGCTGTAGGAGGGAAGAGTTGACACAGATTAGTCTTGTGCTTTAGGAAGTCCAATTTGACAGCGTATTGGAGGATGGCCTGGAATGGAGAGACCCTTGAGGGAAGGAGACCCACCTTGGGCTATTGTAATAGTCCAGGTGAGAGACGATGAGAGCTGTACCAACATGATTGTAGTGTCAGAGGAGAGAAGGGGCCATATGTGAGGAATGTTGTGAAGGTAGAAATGATAGACCTTGGCAAATGATTGGATGTCAAGGATGAAAGAAAACAGCAAGTTAATGGGTAATACTTCCGTGGGTGGAGAACCTGCAGCCTCAAGGCCACATGTGACCTTCTAGGTCCTTGTGTACAGCCTTTTGACTGAGTGCAAGTTTTACAGAACAAATCCTTTTATTAAGGAGATTTGTTCTGTGAAGTTTGGATTCAATCACAGGGCCACACTTGAGGATGCAGAGGGCCACATGTGGCCTTAAGGTCACAGGTTCTCTACCCGTGTTAGGCTATTGAAACAAGTAGAGGCAGAACGGCATATTCTCTTCTGCTTGTCCTTTCATCTCTTTGAATTGTTACTTTGCATTAGGCCAGTGGGAGAGCAGCTAGTGGGCAAAGTGGCTAGAATGCTGGTTGGGCCTGGTGTCAGGAAGCCTCAGGTTCATGAATTCAAATCCGGCCTCAGACACAAACCTTGTGAGCCTGGGCAAGTCATTTAGGCCTGTTTGCTTCAATTTCCTCCTTTGTAAAATGAACTTGAGAAGAAAATGGCAAACCAGTCCTGCATCTTTGCCAAGAAAACTCTAAATGGGGTCACAAAGAATCAGACGTGACTGAAACGACTGAACAACAAAAAGTAGACCCATAGATTTGAGTTGTAAATGGAGAAGAAGACTGAAAGATCAACTTTTGATGATCTATTCCTTTCTCCTTTGTCTAGGGTTTTCAGTCAGAAGTCACTCAATGGGATAGGGGGAAACTTATACCTTGAGACATTCACTTTTCAACAGTTTCCATTCAAACTTCTGAAGCAGCCAGGAGTGTTCACATGGTAAAGTGTGGATCATGCCAACTAGAAGCCACAGTGCCAAGAGAAGAGCTTTTAAGCCTAGTGCAGAGAGTGAGATGACTGAAAGCCAGCACAGTCAAGAGAGATCCCAGATGTTGGAGCAGAAGTGAGAGTCTGTCCTACAGGAGGATTGATTCTTTCTAGTCTATTGCAAATAGAACACTCATGGACACAGCATTCAAATAAGGTAGTGCTTTATTGGATGGGGTCTTTGATCAGTACCTGAGCAAAAGTGTTCCACAAGGTTGTTCTGTGTGGTCTGAGGAATTCCCTCCATCCTTCTCAAAGAATACTAACCTTTCTAGAAGCAGTCCCTCTCCCTGTCCCCTACCTCTCCACATTAAGGCCTTTGCTTGTATGCCAAATCATCAGCTCAACTCAACTATCCATCCATCCCACCACTAGGGAGAGCATCCCCTAGCTCTAGGTCAGCTACCCTGTGCTTATGCATGGCCTAATTCTAGCCTAACACAGAGCCTTGAGGAAAAAAGATCCAGTTACCAAGAATTATGGCTACTGGTCCACTGGGAATCTAAGAAACTAAGTTCCATTGAAGTCTGAGATGGGGACTACATACCCCTTGTCATCACCTTTCTATGAGTTGTGGGTGTGTTCAGTCAAGAGTCATCTCACCCACACCCTAAAGATATGAGAGGAGGACTTGGAATGAGTGGAAAGTATTTCATACATTCCATATTGGAATATTTGGTATATTTTCCTCTTTATTTCATACACAATCAACTATTTGATCACAGCATGCTAATTCTCTGAATTTATGAACATAGAGAACTATAGCCAGAAAATGACAGGATGGGTCTCAGACAGAGCAAATAGAGATATTTGATTCTATTTTATCCCCTAAATTAATTTTAGACCTTGCCATAGAGGGGTTAACTGAAGCATCCAGCCCCACAGCTACCTCCAAGTCCAGTTT
This sequence comes from Pseudochirops cupreus, assembly GCA_028627135.1. Taxonomy (NCBI): domain Eukaryota; kingdom Metazoa; phylum Chordata; class Mammalia; order Diprotodontia; family Pseudocheiridae; genus Pseudochirops; species Pseudochirops cupreus. The sequence continues at coordinate 229,377,630 of CM053582.1, forward strand.
CAGTTAAGCCTCCCCTGATGGCCAGGGGTCATGATTCAGTATGTTAGGAAAAGGCTGCTGTCAAAAGTAATTTACAAGACTGATCTGGTGGCTTTAGTAGTGCGCTCCTTTGTTGGACAGTTCAAATATTATACTTTCCCCTCCCTAGATAATTAATACAGTAACACTTTCTCTTTTTGTAAGCTTAAGAAAAGCAGCCTTTTAGCAATACAAATATTGGAGATCAGTCTCTTAAGGGGAAAAAAAACCAGAAGCCAGGTAACCTGAGTTCTAGTCCTGGCCCTAACTGTGGCTTAGTCATTTCACTTGTGTCCTATTCTTCATAACCCCATTTGGGATTTTCTTGCAAAGATACTGGAGTGCTTTGCCATTTCCTTCTCCAGTTGATTTTATAGATGGAGAAACTGAGGCAAACAGATTTAAGTGACTTGCCCAGGGTCACACAGCTAGTATCAGAAGCTGGTTTTGCACTCAGGAAGATGAGTCTTCCTGACTCCAGGCCTGGCGCTCTATCTACCGCACTGACCTGCCCACTGGTGTTGGGATTTTGGCAAATAACCTAATTTAGCCTCAAATTTATTTCCCTGTCTCTTAGTTTTCTCATCTATAAAATGACAAGTTTGAACTAGATTATATTTCAGCTCTTAATTTATGATCTGTGATCATAAGTGATCCTCATCTCTGAGCTTAGAGAGTTGGAGTGAATACTCTTCAAGGTCCCTTCAATCTTGCTGAAACCTGTGTTTATGGGGTTGGATAACATTATCAAGTTAACTGGTAGGATGCTGAGTATTTCAAACACTAGACCTATGGGTCTTAATGGGAATGAAGAAGAATGAAAAGCAACAGCAGAGGGTAGTGTGGTGTTCTGTACCTTAAAAGCCAGTAGACATTTGAGTCATTCAAATGAGGCAGACGGCCCTTGATTCTCTGACACTGCATCTGACCTGGACTCCTTCCTGGGCGACTCCCCTGTTTGGTCCTAAATCTTGAATTTGTCCTTGTCTCCTGCACACAACTTCTGCCCCTTTTCTTTGACCTGTTGCTTATGTTTCATGAACACATCATTTGCTTCAGACCACTCAGACTGTTTTACTAACAGGGTACTGACCTTCTCATTATGATTTGGACAAGCCTCATCCTCCTTTTTCTTAACCTTCATCATTCATCTTGTCCTTAATTTAAAATGTTGTAAATGGCAAAATAATTATAATTATAATAAATAATAATAGCTTGTGCTGCTCAGAGGACTGTAAAACTAAACCAAAATACTTAACCAAGTCAGTCATGGGGAGATTTCAGGAGATCTGTGAACTTGGATGGGGGAAAAATACAACCTTATTTTCACTAACTTCCAAGTAAAATTGAGCATTTCTTTCAATTATAGGCTTTTAAAAAATAACAATATTCAGAGAAGGGGTCCATAGTCTAATCCAAGTTTCAAAGGGGAACCCAATGCAAAAAGGTTAAGAACCCTTGAACTAGACCCTATCCCTAAACCAGGGGGGGAAACCTGCACTGAATGCAGGTTCTAGAGGAAGCCCATCCTTGCCCTAAACTGTTGTTCCAAGCCCAGCCTACTCCAAAGTCTGCTATCATTACAGAGTATATCTGCCCATAGTTCATCATGGGCCCTGAACCAGGCACCAACTTTGGGCTGGGCTAGGAGGAATAAAACAGTTCAACGAATGTTTATTGAAAATTTCTGGTGAAAGTAAAGTTCCTATGAATTTTATAAAGATAAAAATAATGTGGACCCATCCTTCAAAAAACTTGATGTTTAATAGTGGAGGAAAGACATATGTACAAATAAGAGACAGATGCTTTAGCATTGGGTTCACAACTTATGGCCTTGGGACAGCTAGGTGGTGCAGTGAATAGAGCACCAGCCCTGGAGTCAGGAGGACCCGAGTTCAAATCCAGCCTCAGACACTTAACACTTAGTAGCTGTGTGACCTTGGGCAAGTCACTTAACCCCAATTGCCCTCCAAAAAGCAAAAAAAGAAAAAAAAAGAAATCATCCACAACCTGTGGGCTCCAGGCCACATGTGGCCTCCTACGTCCTCCTTGTGGTCTTTTGAGTGAGTCTAAGTTTTATAGAACAAATCCTTTTATTAAGGGGATCTATTTGTCAAGTTTGGGTTCAGTCAAAGGGCCACACTTGAGGACTTAGAGAGCCACATGCAACCTCAAGGCTGCAGGTTTCCCCCCCTTTATAGTAATTTTATCTTGAATTCAAAACTTTCCCCTACTATTTATCACCTTTGTAACCTCAGGAAAGCCACTTAATATGTCTGGTCTGACTTTGGGTTTTCTCATCTGAAAAATGAAAAGGTTAGATAAGATTTCCATCTGGCTCTAAATCCTGTGAAGTCTTAACAAGAGAAAGTTGATAGGGACAAAGGAGAGAACCTAGCAAATTGGCATGAGAAATCTGAAGAGGGAGAGATGACTTTCAGTTACTGTGTACAAGGAAGACTTTGAAAAGAGAAGCCTTGAAGAAAGGAGGGAAATTCAACCGGCAGAAAAAGTGAGAAGGGATGAGAGAGAGAGAGAGTATGTGATGGCCATGGACAACAATGTGAGCAGAGGTGAGAAATAACAACCAGAGCAAGAGTTATATGAAATTAGGCTGGACCCAGACTATGGCTGGACCCCAGGCCAAGGGGTTTTATGTTGGATTCACATATAGTGAGTCACTTAAGGATTTTGAGTAGAGGAGCAATATCATCATCACAGTGTATTAAGAAAGCAGGACAAGGTGGCAGAGGTGTAATCTCTATGTGCACTTTAATTTTCCAATAGCCTCAGCAGTCCACATTAGCATGGGAATGTAACATATAGTTTTGAATACCAGGTGACACTCTTTGCCAACCTAAAGGTCCCATCCAAGTCTTTTTGACTCTTGTGCAAAGAATTCTGTCTGTATACATGCACAGCTAGCCCAATCCCATCAAAACACTAGCTTTGAAAAGCTATGAAAAGAGGTATATTTGATAACAGAGTTCTGAGTTCTAGATGAGGATATGATGAAATACATCTTAGAATTATTGAGGATATAGAAGTTATGACTTGAGTCCTTACCCTACCTAGCTCAATGTTGACCTTGTATACAGGTATTACAGAAGTGGTCAAATTTTCCATGACCACATGGTTAGTAAAATTGCAAAGAAACTGTCAAGTAAATGTTCCCAGTTCAGGAACATTTCATCTAACCATCTCCTAGCTAGGACAGAACACTGGGTTTGGAATTGGGAAGACATGAGTTCAAATCCATCTTTAGATGCTTACTGTGTGATCTGGATCAAGTCACTGAACCTCTGCCTACCTCAGTTTCCTCAAATGTAAAGTGAGAATAGTAATAGCACCTGCTTTGTTGGGTTGTTGTGAAGCTTTAATGATACGATATTTTTAAAGTACTTAGCACAGTGCCCAGGACATGGCAAAGAAATGCTTGTTACCTTCCTTTCCTACACTCTAAGGTTTTGTGTGTGTGTGTGTGTGTGTGTGTGTGTGTGTGTGTGTGTGTGTGTTAAGAGGATTGTGGAAGAGGCAGATGCTGTGCTGTTGTCCTAGGCCCAGCTCTGGTTCCTGAATGAGAACAATAAAAGCCATGAGTGTGGGGAGTGCTGAAGGTCTTTCCTTCACCAGGCAGTAAGATTTCAAAGGAATGGCCTGTTTAATCCCACTTTGTCTTCAGCTCAGTCCCTTTTCTGACCCAAGGCCATAGCACTTCCCTCTAGTCTGCCTCAGCTCACTCTCCTGGGCTTCTAGTATAAATAGCAAAAGCAAGAGCAGCCCCAATGACTATCCCAGAAGTTTCTGTTTCATTTACTAAAGAACAAAAACTGGAAAGGTCTTTCTCTGCTCCTTGAGGTGCAACAGTAGGGTAAAGAAAAAGCTTTGAACTACAAAGAAAAAGTTAGGAAGGATCATAGGAGCATGAATTGAGAGCTATAAGTGACCTCAGAAGCCGTCTGGACCCAACCCCCTCATTTTATAGATGAGGATCCTGAAGCAGAGAGAAGTGAAGCAAGCTGTTTGGCAGGTCGTACATTAGGAGCAAGTGGTGGATCTGGACTTTAAATCAAGGCTCTTTGAATACAGAGGACAATCAATTCTGCATATTCATGAGCCAGCTTTGCTTTGCTATGAAGCATTAGATAGCAAGCTCCTTGAGGGCAGCACTGTCTTTTGCCTCTTTTTGTATCCCCAGTGCTTTAGCACATAGTGCCTAATAAATGTGTGTTGATTTATTGGCCCATGTCATCCCTCTACTCAGTAACCTCTCATGGTTTCCTATTACCTACTGCAGTGTTGTCAGACTCAGAGAGAGGGCAGGGGACACTAATCCATACATAAAGATTCCTGAAAACCATATATTGACTTAAAATGTAAGGCCTTCTCTGTCTTATTTTATTTTTTATTTATTTTGTTAAACATTTCTCAATTACATTTTAACCTAGTTCTGATCTGTTTGACACCTCTGAGCTACAGGATCAAATAAAAAGTCCTCAGTTTGGCATTTAAAGCCCTTCACATCTGATCTCTCCCTGCTTTTCTGGTCTTCTTACACTTTACTGCCTTATCTCTCAACTCCCTACTTTTTCATAGGTTTATACCCCAGCCCCAGAAGGTACTCCTTCCTCACTGCTGCCTCCAGACTTCCTTGGTTTCCTACAAGATTCAGCTCAACTCCTACTTTCTTCAGGAGACTTTTCCCTGTTTTCCCAGCTACTAGTACTTTTCCTCTGAGATTATTTTCCATCTGTTGTTGTTCAGTTGGTTTTTTTTTTCCAATCATGTCCAATTCTTTGTGACTCCATTTGGGTTTTTCCTGGCAAAGATACTGGAATGGTTTGCAATTTCCTTTTCATTTTACAGATGAGGAAAATGAGGCAGAGTTAAATGACTTGCCCAGCATCACACAGCTAATAAGTGTCTTAGGTCAGATTTGAATTCAGGAAGATAAATCTTCAAGCCTGGCACTCTATGCATTGTGCTGCCCAGCTGTCCCATTTTCTATCTACTCTGTATCTAGCATGCCTAGTTATATACATGTCTTCTCCCATTTAGAATGTGAGTTACTTGACAGGAGAAACTATTTTTGCTCTTCCTTATATCCCTAGCACTTAGTTCAGTACCTGGTACCTAGTAAGAGATTAATAAATGTTTTTTGAATAAGTTATGGCTCTGTCCTCTCATACGACTTATCCCAGGTTGAGCATACTCACTCATTCCTGGAGAACAGAAAAATGGAGCCAGAGATGGGAATCTTAATGAGAGAGGGGATGGGCCACCTTTAGAAATGTTCTGCCAATCTCCTGTAGTCCCACTTACACTGTAAGGCCCTAGGATAAATAGTTGGAGAACAGATAAGGGAGCTTGAAAGGGGAATTCTAGTGACATTTCTCTCTGCAGCTGAAGATTGTCCAATCCCAGAAAATTTATTTGAGATACACTTGAACATCTGCATGTATACATCATAAGCATTAACAGTTTATTCATCTGGGATGATTATCTCAACATTACAGTAATTATAGTACATTTATATCACATCCACATTAACAATGCATTCAATAAACATACAAAACACTTGAAAGGCTGTTGCAATGACTAGATGTCTAAATTACATGCATGCATGGTAATATTAAATGCAATGTTGTATGCAAAATAAACAAATAATCGTAGAAGAACAAAAAATGAATATCTAATATGAAATAATGCATCATTACTAGGAAACAGTGATAGTAACTAATAGAAAACAATGCTAATGGGCTTGTCAAACAATAATAGAGGCATAATGTTAACATATGAACTTGAACAAGCATGTGCAGAAAAAATATAAAATAATGATTTATATATCAATACATGAAATTCTATTCAAAACAAATGTGATATGTGTAGCATTAATGTTATCATCTGGTGATGCATGTGAGTACTTCTGTCTCCTGCACCATCACAAGTTATTCTGATTATAGGTCAGATGCTTTTAGTTCCTTTGGACTTGCTGATCTTCTTGTATAGGTTGATGATAGAGTCCTAATAATCAGCTTCTGCACACCTTCAAGCCTCTATTCCCAAACCTGACTTTATAGAGCTGTTAGTATTTAAAATTAAAAAATAGAGAGAGAGATTATCTCCCCCACAGCTGCATTGTTCAATAGGGAAGTATGTGCCTCTAGGTTTTGCTCCCCCTCTGACCCATATCTGAACAAAGGTCCTCCCTGAAGTACCACATGTTGACTCCATTGAGGTTTCTGTACAGGTTTCCATATCCCTAGCATGTTCATCAAAGTGTGATAAAAACACTCTTCCTGGTACAGACCTTGAGGGTTGTAAGGTGTAGTTCTAGACTTCTGGATTCCTGCCAAACCCAACATTTTCTTGAATAGTTTCCTGTAAAAGTCTTTATCTTGATTGGAATGAATCCCGGCAAGGAATCTATATACAGAGAAATACCTCACCCACAATATCTTAGCAAGAACAGAAACTTTCTGATTCTTGGCTAGAGATGCCAGTGCTTACCTGGTGAAATACTCAGGCAACATTAAGATATGGCTCATATACTGTTTCCTTCCACAGATAAAACATCAATGCACAAGATCCAAAGGTTTGCACATAGTTTCATTCTCCAAATACTCAGTATAAGTTGGTAGCACTTTTCTCTGTGTATTGAATTCAGGTCTCACACTTCTTACTGACATCTGCTGCCATCTTGGGCCAGCAAAAATAGTTTCTTGCTTGTTCTAAGGACTTCTCTTGGCCCATGTGTGTGTGTGTATGTGTGTGTGTGTGTGTGTGTGTGTGTGTGTGTGTGTGTGTTTGTAAATTACATGCATTGTGTAATTATGTAATGTTTCATGATCAGAGGGCAATATACCTTGGGTACCATTGTGTCCTGGTACTGTGTGATGCCAGTTACAATCTGGTACAGCATTCCATTGCACACCTCCAATTTTTCCATTCCATTGTCTCAACAGGAATGAGCATGAGTCCATTATAAAGAACAGAATAGAGCCCCTTAGAGTTCCTTGTGTTTTTCTTAGTTTCTATCTCTTCTTGTACTCCTTCATCAACTGTTTGCTCTCACCACTAGTCAAGGACAACTGAGACAAAGAGGGTTGATTCAATGAAATAAGGTTCACATGTGCTACTGGCGTACTGTCTGATGGAAGTCCCTTTCAAACTCTCAGCTGTACTTCCAATGAAGTATTCCAGCTTCCTGTGTATCACTGATAGCTTTTATTCCTTTCCTAGGTATCATCATATCTTTGGTATTGGGTATCTATGGAATACAAATAGATGTGTGTATATAGATAGATAGATAGATAGATAGATAGATAGATAGATAGATGTATAGATATATATATGTTCACATACATTCTCTGTCCTGAAGGCCACAAAAGTATATATTTGTATATGTGTATATATATGTACATATGTGTGTATATGTATATATATATACATATATATATATACATATATATATATATAAGTCTTCCCTAGATTATCACAAGATGATAGATAGAAATATGGAAGAGACCATAGAAATATGCTAAACACATAGGTAGTAAGTGCTCATCTCTACAAACAGCATCCATTTTGGTACTGATTGAAATACAGGTAAATGGTCTCTTGTATGTTCACACTTAAAATTTAGCTCCATATGCACAGTATTTCAGCTTCTAAATTACACCACACTTAAAAGTCAAAATTTCCAGTCTGTGTATCGATAAGATACCAAGTCAAATTGTCAGCAAGGCCTCTGCTGGCAAGTACAGCTGGCTTTCATAGACCATTCCTCTCTGGCACAGGACTTGTCCAAAACCATCCAGGGCAGCAAGCACATGCAGGAGAAAGGATTTGTTGGATCTGCATAGACCAACACTTGTGCATGTGTGACATAGTTGGCAAAGTCTTTGAAAGATTGTTCACATTTATCAGTCCAGCAATCTCAAAATGGTTTCAAAGAATTTATAACAAACATATCTGTGAATGAGATCATTCAGTGATTAAGCAATATCTGTAGTTTTTTTTTTAACTTACAATAATAGCCATCAATTTTTTGAAAATCCTTATATTTCCAAGGTTCTTTAGATGTAGTCAGTTGAGGAGTTTTTCCCCTTTTATGGGAATGGGGATTTGGTCATTTCTTTCTCCTTACTAAAATACTACTCTATGACAAATGTGTCTGACAGAAGCTCAGGAAAAATGGGTAATACAATCTTGAGTTGCATCGAGAGGCATGGTCTTCTTGAAAATAAAAGTGAAAGTGCTGGTGTTACTGTGTACTGGTCAAAAGATCACATCTTGCTTATTATGTTCAGTTCCGGGAACCACATTATAAAAAGAATGTTCTTAAGCTGGAGAGCATTCAGAGGCAAGCAACCAGAATGATGAAGAATCTTAAGTACATGCCGTATGAATGTTGGTTGAAGGAACTGGGGTATTCAACTTGGATAAGAGAAGGTTTGGAGGGACTTGATGGTGGTCTGCAAGTTCTTGAAGGACTGTCACATAAAAGAGGAATGACATCTGTTCTGTTCTGCCCAAGAGGATAGAATACTACTAGAGGAACTGGTAGAGATTACACAAAAGCAAATTTAGGAGTGGTGGCACAATATACTTCCCCAAATGGAGAGCCACATGCAAGAGAGAATTTAGTTTTCTTGAAGTAATGGGTTCTTCCACACTGGAGGCCTTTAAGAAAAGCCTGGATGATCACTCATATGGAGAATTATAAAGAAGATTCTTTTGCAGAGCTGGATTAGATGCCTACTAAGGTCCCTTCCAATTCTGAAATGCTGTGATTCTCTAAGTAATGAATGTATCTATCTGTCTTGTCATGTATATTTATACAGGATTTAGAACTAAAAGAGAGCTTTTATACATCAACTAACCTAAGCACTTCACTTTAATATGAAGAAACCGAGGCCTAGAAATTTTAAATGATTTGTTCAAGGTCAACCAGATAGTGCTTCCTCTTGATTATAAGGGTTTACTTAATATGATAATTTACCCTCTCCTTTTTTGGGGGAGGGATTGGGTTTTTGTTGTTGTTGTTGTTGTTTTGGAGCAGCTCATGGTTGCTTTAAGGTTCTTTTTCATAGCACAGGCTAGAGCATGTCAGCTCTCCGTAACTGAATTTTAACACAACTAGTTTCTTAAGGAAGGTTTCTAAAATGTGCAATTTCATCTTTTAATGTAATAATGTCTTCCAAACATACAGAACACACCGAAACACTTTTACAAGATAATGGAGATGCAGGAGTTTGTTGACAGGAACTAGGAAGATTGGAATTTTCAAATAAGAGTTGAAACAAAGAATACTTAATTCAAATGAATGAAACTCTCATGGTGAGATTTCAGCCATCAATGAAAAGCTGACGAAATAAATCGTTGTAGACCAGAGACTGGGAGATGTCTTCCCAATTTAAGTACTCCTCAGATCACACTATATATTCAACAAGCATGTATTGAGTGTCAACCTATGTGCCTAGGTGCTGAGGAGACAGATGAAAAATAGTCTGCAGTCTCAAGGATTACATTCTGAAAAAGGAAGTATGACACGTACACAACTATTAATGACTGATGATCATCCTCTCCAACTTTACATTAGGCTGCTCTTAGTGACTAGTGTGCGTAATTTCCAGGCAAGATCAAGGAGTATGCAGGGGACCTTGACTCTTTGCCAGTTAACAATATAAAACAGGTGGCAGTCATACAATTCAGTTCAATTCAACAATTATTAGTTAAATATCTGTTATTTGCAAGGTAATGTGCTGGGCACAAGGAAGAAAAAAAATGTCTTCAAGGATTTTACTGAAGACAATGTATTAGGGATAGAAATAAGTATAGCGTGATATACAGTGGAATCAGGGCAACAGAGGAGGCCAAATCAAGTACTACAGGAAAATTTGAGAAGCAAAAGAACATTTTAAGTCATGTAAGGATCCTATAAGCTTTCACAGAGCTGATGCTTCCTGGGCTGAACTTTAAAGGAAAAAAATCTGTCAACAGGTAGTGATAAAGGGATCGTGTGTTCCAGGAATCAGAGACAGATGGTATGAATGCAGAGGCAGGTTATCATAGAATGAGATGGGTTTGGCTGGCATATAGAATACAGGAAGGAAAAGATATCAAATATTGTTGGAAAGGGAAGTTGGAGCCAAATAATAGAGGGCTGGGAATATCAGAATGAATCATACCTTATAAGGGAGTAATGGAGGAGCAAGAGAAGGCTTTTGAGCAAGTGAGTAACATGGTTAGTGCTGTGCATTAGGAAGGTTATTTGGGCAACTGGATATTGGGTGAACTAGAGCAAGGAGAGACTGAAGTCACAGAGACAAGTTAGGATAATAATCCAGGGAATGGGATGATGAGTACCTGACCTAGAGTTGCATAAATAAAATTGGAAAAGAGAGATTGGATACAAGAGATAGTATTAAGTGGACTCAACCCAGTGAATAATTAGATATGGGAAGTAGGGAAAAAGAAGGAAGTTTAAAAAAGAGGTTTTGAATGTGGAAAAGTAGGAAGATGTCAGTATGAACAGTAAAAAAAAAAAGCAAAGTTGGAAGGAGGATCAGATTTGGAGGGAGAGATAATGAGTTTCACTTAGAGCATGTTGAGTTTGACGTTTTTACAGCACATACAGGGAAAGATATGCAGCAAGTACTTTGGAGATACAAGATCAGAGTTCAGGAGAGCATCTGAATTTGGGGGGCAGAGAGATGATAATTGAAGTCATGGGAGTAAATGAAATCACCAAAGGGGAGTATGAAAAGTGGAGGAGGACCAACCACCAGAGAGAATCAGCTGAAGAAGGACAATTAGAGAGGTAAAAGGAAAACCAAGAGAAAGCAGTATCAGGGTATTTTAGGAGGGTTGGATGATAAATACTATCAGATGCTGTAGAAAGAGTAAAGTAGAAAGAGGATGTGGACTGAGAGAAGGCTAACACAGTTAGCAGTTATAGAGGTCAGGTCATCAGTAAACTATGAGAAAGCCATTTAAGCATTTGATGAGGTCAGACCCCAGATTAAAAGAAGTTGAAGAGCAAATGGGTTGGTGAGGTAGTGAATGTAGTCACTTCTAAGAGATTAGCCATTTAATGAGGAGGAGAGAGATCAAACAAGGAAGAGGCAAGGGAAGATTTTTGTTTGGTTCTTGTTTTCTTTTGTTTTTAAGAATTAGGCAAAACGGAGTATTTTTGTAAGTCAAAGAAAAAGAGCCAGTAAATTGGAAAAGATTCAAAATGGGAGAAAAAGAGTTTGGCAAGTGCCTAGAGGAGCCCAAGGGATCAGTATCAAGGGCACACAGGACCACAGTAGCACCTTCCCTTCTGGAGCTTAGTGTCCATTGTTCAACCTAAGTTCTGATCTAGGCTGCCAGGAGAACAGCAACAAAGTGAAGCAAAAGTGAAGAAGTGAGCTACATCTTACCCAATTCTCCCAACAGGGCAGACAGAGTTTAAGAGCAATATTTCTTTCCTTTACTTTGCTCCCATCTTCCCCTACACACATCAAATCCCAAACTGAACATAAAAACAAACATCACGTAAGGCATTATGATTCCATCCAGAAAAAAATGACAGGAAAATTTGATTTCTAAAATTTTGAAGGAAAAAAAAGCCTACTGGATGAGTTAAGAATGAGATAGTAACTCCCCCTTTCCTTATCTCTTCCTAGTGAGTTTTCAGTTTTGTTTTATAGCCTATATCCTAATGATAATTGCAAAACTCTTTACAAACACGTAGAAAACCAGTACCTGACCTAGGAAATAATAAAATGGTTATTGACTACATCTGCTGTAATCCCCAGGGTAGACGGATGCATAGCCTGGCATCGCTATGCTTTGCCCTGGCATATGCTCCATAATAGTCTGATCCATTTTGGAAAAAATGCTGATTTCCTGGTGAAAGTGTCTTTGGGGGCATATTTTCCATGACTAATGAGCTGTTTTGACATCTCAGACTTATAAACCGAGCAGATCATTAAGTTGCAGCAAATTGCTATTTACAGGATGTTGATTTACTTACTCAGTTGAGTATTAATGTGCTTAAAAATCTATTAAATAAATGCACAGAATTGGAGTCAGTTTTATTGCAGCTTTTATGCAATATTGCAAAAATGGTGACTTTAGTTTCTCCTGGTCTCATAACCTCCAATGCTGTTGAAGGGCTCTACTCAGCCTCTAACAGGCCTCAAGGCCACCCCTGGGACTCTAGTAGGTTCAAAGCGGGAGCATTTTGGAGACCTTTGGAGAGAAATATACTTGGAACAAAGTGTCACTGATTAGAAAACTTTTCTTGATTACTCTAAGGAACTATCAAGCAGGCATCATGATAATATAACCTGCTGGGAGGCCTGCGCTGAGGCAATGACTCAAGTCCTTTTCCCATTGTCACACCATATGCCTGTCTGGAGCTTCTGTTATTTGGAGTCATAAAATCTTAGAGCTGAAGTAACCGTAATGGTCATCTGTTTTAACCCCATTTTTTAGATGAAGAAACTAATGCAAAGAAATGTCAGCTGAGTTGCATAAGATGTGACATACAATGAATGAGAGTATTATGGAAGGCAATGTGGCAAAAGAGAAAAAGCACTGAATTAGGAAGTCAAAAGACATGGGTTCAAATCCTGTCAACATTTATGATCTATGTTACCTTTGGAAGTCACAGACACTCTGAGCCTGTTTCCTCATATGTAAGGAGGGATACCTTGAACTTCCTACCTCATAGAGTAGTGATGGATAAAGTGCTTCATAAACCATAAAGCTTTCTATATATATGAGCTATTGTTAGTGTAACCAATTTAACAAGCAGAGGTCCCAAGATACAAGAATTAAGTGGGTCTTGGATTGGTTTTCCCAAACAGTGGTGGGCTTGTCTATTTTGCTTCTTCTTGATCTGCCAACGGATCTCAGAGAAGCTTTGATAGTGCTGTGCTCTACTCTGTGTCCTGGGATCACGAGTCAGTACCTCCAGAACCAATCTATTCAACTCAACAATTCAATTCAATAAATAATTATTAAGTGATTACTGTGTATCAAGCACTGTGAGAGATGCCAAACGTATGAAGAAGAAAAAATTTCCCCACCTTTAAGGAGTTTACAATTTTTGAAGGAAAATAACATGTACACCAGAAAATAAATACAAAATACATACATCATAATTTCAGGGGAAGAAAAAAGTGCTAACAAACAGGGATAGCTTGATTGGCTCCACATACAAGGTAGTGCCTGAACTGAACATTGAATGAAACCAGGGATTCCATGAGGCAGATGTGAGGAGGAAGGGAGTACCTTTATTGTGTAACTGCTTTATGCCCCAAACTGTTGTAGGCACTAAAAAATCCCCCTCAAATTTCTATGCCATTTTGAACTTTTATGACCTTTTCACATACATTTCATTGGATACTTATAGCAGCCCTGTGAATTAACCAAAGTAAATGGTATTATCTCCATTTGACAGAAGCAACCCAATGAAACTGAATGATTTTCTCAGTGTTCCCAGTTCCCAGTTAATTGGAGGGCCAGCATTTTAATGTGACTGGATTCTTCCTCCAGGACTTTTGCTACTGTATCTTATCCATAGGAACAGAAGAATATCGGGCATTTTTTTTTTTCCATTAGAGGCGATCAGATGGAGACTGGATAACCATGCTCCCAGGGCCCCATAGTGGGAGACTGGACTAGATGACCTCTGACATCTTTTCCAACTCTGGGGTTTTATGGTTTGCTGAAAGTTCTTTCCAGTCTCACCAAGCCTTTCTAGCCCTGTGTTCCCTTGTGTCTTGTAGTTTTTTCCTCCAGTGGTTACCTTCCTGTCTCCTTAGAACAACATGCTTATTCCCAGCATCCTTCTTTTGCTCATTCTGTTCATTTCACTGGAAATGCCCTCTCCACCCTGTTCTTTTCCTGCCTTAATCCTATCTGTTCCTTCATGATCCAGACAAAGATCTACCTCTTTTATGAAGATACCCTCAACTGTCCCACACCATCTTACTTTCTTGTAGCACTTATACTGGTTATTAGGTCATCGGATGTTGAGCTAGAAGAGAATTTAGAGACACTCTAATCCAACTACTTAATTTTGTTGTTGAAGGAAAGTGAGGTCCAGAGTGGTCCAGTAATTTGACCTCATGCTCACATAGAGCTAGTAACCTGAAGAGGTGAGATTCAAACCTAAGTCTTGTGACTCCAAATCTCACATTCTTTTCACTGTACCACATAGCCTTCCTAGTAGTCTCCAGGATTGTGGTAATCAGTACCAGGAATCTTAGCATTTGAATATATCCCAGTTTATGCTCTTCTCTTTCTATTTCATAGGATGGTAGATAGTAGAATCATAGATACAGATTTGAAAGGGATCTTAGAAGTCATCTGGTCCATCTTTATCTCTCTTTTTTTTTTACGGATAAGAAAACTGAGGCACAGAGAGGTTTTGTGACTTGCCCTAGGTTGCACTCATATAAAATGGCAGAGCTGGAATTAGAACCTAGGTTATCTATTGTCAAACTGAGGACTTTCCCCACAATAGTATACTTCCTTGATTTTAATCATATTGTTCTTTTTTTTTTTTTTTTTACTTTTGGAGGATGGAGGGAAGGGTAGTTAGGGTTAAGTAACTTGCCCAAGATCACACGGCTAATAAGTGTTAAGTGTCTGAGGTCACATTTGAACCCAGGTCCTTCGGACTCCAGGGCCAGTGCTCTATTCACTGCGCCACCTAGCTGCCCCAATATTGTTCTTATTTTAACAACTAAACTGTACTTTCAACTAGGGGAGGGGCTCTTCTTTTCTTAGGTCCCCCACAGTGATGGGCACATGGCAGATACTTAATAAATACTTGATTTAGTTCTCAAGAGCCGTACGTGCCTTTTCTTTCTATTCACCCCTTTCTCCCCCCATCCCACATTTAGCCTCTAGTCATGGTACAAACCTCTTACATGTTCAACAGGGCCTCGAAACTGGCTGATATTGATGTTAAGAATGAAGTAGGGTAGGCTTAGTTTCTTCCTGTCAAGCATTTTGGTTACTTCCCACCCCTAGAAACAATTGACCTAGACACCCTGAGGCTCATGTTGTCAAGGACTTTCAGGAAGATTGACCTTCTCCCACATTCCTGGGGGGAAGGGAATAAGTATTTATGGCAGCTTCTCTACCCTGCCTCAAACACTTTCTCTCGTTGGACTCATACTCTTATTGGAATTGTTTTGGACCCCATCCCAGTGTATAGGAGGAAGGGCTCCATGTATAATACATGGGCAGTGGTTACTTATGCACATGAGTCTTGCCATGGTGGCCAAGTGAACCTGACAGATCCTCTGCCTACCACATCAGTATTTGCAGATGAACAAGATTTATTTCAAGCTTAAAAGATCTGTGGATTTCGTATTCTTTTGTGAAACCGGAACTAATCCTTGGCAACTCACAGCTACACTGAATTTTTATTTTACGTTGCAAATATTGCCAACCAAAAAATTGAGACCAGATTTCCCTAAGAGATGATGATTTTGGTGCAAGACATTATGCAATGGAAAACCCAGCAGTCCTGAAAAAAAATTCTATTCTTATTCATTTTTTTTTAAAAGAGGAGCTTGGAAACCTTTTTTATTTAATAAATATTGAAGGGATTTGGATACCCAATATATGATATGAGTACATAAGCCATCTTTTTAAACTAAGCATAAACATGCATGAAAAATGTCTTCTTAAATTGGAAATGCTTTTTAAAGCCATAAAAATATAGATGCTTGTTGAACAGCTGCTCTATCAGTCACAGATAATGCATACATCCTAAGATAAGAAAGTTGCCTAGCCAAGTATTCATCTTTATTGGGTGAGAGAGAGAAAAACTTCAGCAAGCCCAATAGAAATAGCCCTGGCTTTAAGTTATAGCTATCTTAAGACTGATTTAATACATTCTACTTTAGGGAAAAGACTTCAATATGAGTTGCTTTTAAATTGTTTGCCATCTATATCCTTTCCATCCTATTTCCGCTGGGCATCAATTCAAAAACTGGGGAATAAGTCAACTGTCTCTGGGAATCAGGGAATGATGGACAGGACTGAAAAGACAAAGGTTGGGTTGGGGGAGTTTTGGAGCTCTGAACAGCTTTATAATTCTATGCAACAGGCACAATGGAGTCCTGTCACTATACTAGGTACTCCCCAGTGTGTAGGATGAGGAAGAAGACAAATGATTTTAAAGACAAAATAGTCCATCATGATTTCAGAAAATTACAAATGTGCTGTAGTAGAGTGAATAGAAAGCTGACCTTGGAGTAAGAAAGATGTGTTTAATGACTGTCTCTTACACATGCTGGTTTGAGGTATCCTGGTAAATCATTTAACTTCTTTGCCTCTCTAGGCAACTGTTTAAGACTATAAGTTAAAGAAAATGTGTTTTGGTAAAAAATAAAATAAAATATCTAACTGGGAATTCCCTACACCAATGAAATGAGAGGTTCAGTTCTTTTTAATTAACAGCTTTTGCACAAATGAAATCAGTTTAATTCAAATAAGAAAAGTAACTGTTGATTGACAACAATAATATGAAGAAAGACAAACTTCAATTCCAGAATTCAAATTAAAAGCAAACACCAGTTCTTACCCCAAAGGATTGATGGTAAGATGTTCCTCCCTTGTCTTGATAGAAAGGTGACTAGAATATAGAAGTATAGATGAAGAGTGTCACATAAGGCCAATGATCAGTTCATGCCTGACCATACTTCTTTGATATAAAGGAGTGTTCTATTTAAAGACATTATTGAGAATTGATCGCTATGTAAAAGAAAAAAGCATCAATTACACCTTTAAAAAAGAAAAGAACTACATATGTGCACCCATACACAAATATGTTTAAAGAAATGGTCCTCACTATGAGAGGTTTTCAGTTTCTTTGGGGAGATAAGACTAAAACACATTTAAGAATTGGAAACTATATGATGGTATTCAATGAGATTCTATCATATGGAGGAAAGGTTAGTCTGCTTGGACCAGAAGAGCTGACCCAAGATCAATAGTTGAAAGTTACAAAGAGGCAGATTTAGTCTTGATGTCAAGAAAAACTTCCTAACAATTAGAGCTATCCCAAAGGAATGCCTAGGACCCCAGGAGCTTGTGGCATCTTCCTCATTAGAGGTCTTCAAGCAGAGGCTGAATGACCATTTATCTGGAAAGATTTCTTTCAAGTATAAATTGAACTAGATGACTATTATGGTCTCTGTGAATGCTAAAATTCTCTGATTCTGTGAAATTGTTCTCCTTCGTACACTACTATTGAAAAAATATGGTGGACTTTTCAAACAAAAACTTGAAAGATTGTTTGAATTAGGGAACTGTTGTATTAGCAATTTTCTCTGCCCCACCAGCACCTAGCATACATTTCATATGAGTCAGTAGTAAGCTCATAGAGCCTGTTTATTCCAAGTTCAGAAGTAGTATTTCATTTTTCTGTTTCCCAAGAGATCAGGGAATCCTAAATCAGGATACTGCATATCTGTCTGTCTGTGGGTAGAATAAGCTGGGTGCCCACTTTCAGTCACCTAGGTTAGGAGAGAAAGTCATTATAGGTGATAATTATCGCAGACAAAGTTGGTTTGCCTTTTGTCTGAAAACGTAGCTCTGGGAACCAACCATACATACTTCTCTTATTCATCAAGCTAGCAGCCATTGAAGACATAATCACTTCATAAAGAGGTTTAGTAGTAGTCTGGGTCTTGATTGTAGAGGGATTTGAATGCCAAGCTGAGGAGTTTGAATGCGATGCTACAAGCAAAAGGACACTGGTGTTTTAGCAAAATTAATCTGTCAGAAGTAGATAAAGGTGGGTTGGAAGGAAGTGAGACTGGAGGAAGGGACGTGAGCTATAGCCTATTACAATAATCCAGCAATGAGGTAATAGAAACACCCCTAAGAATGGGGAGGGTAGTTGGAGTGGGAAAAAACAGTTAAATCTGAAAGAACTCAAAGGAATGTGCTAAACAGCTTGAAAGAGGTGAGTGGCAAGGATGAAGCAATGAGAAGTACTTAAATTTCATAGATTTATAGGCGTATTTAGGACTGAAAGAGGCCTTAAAAATCATCTAGTCTAACTTCCTCATTCTCCAGATGGCACAGAGAAGCCAAAGATCCAATAGGCCATGAGGGGCAGGTCCAGCATCTGGACTCTCAGGTCCTCTGACTCTAAATCCACATCTTTCCATTACAGCACACTGATTCCCCATCTTCTTTTAGATTCAAATCATTGGAAAATAGTTATGAGAAATTGTGGAATGGGAAGGCTTTTCTTTCCAGTTTCCTTTTCTAGTTGCTGTCCTTAAAATCTCAAGAGTTTTAGATTTGAGGTTATCTTTCTCATTTTTTTTTCCACTTTAACTTGATGGATTTGATTTATCCATCAACTTAAAAAGCAGTTGATAGAGCACAGGCCTTAGATTCAGAAAGACTGGATTCAAATGCTACTTCAGAGAAATATTAACTGTGTGACCCTGGGCAAGTCACAGTGCCCCAGGTAACACTCCAAGACTATAAAATATAAATGAACTGCCAATGTGTATTAGTGGTGGAGACACCCAGCTGTTATTCAGGAAGATGAAGTCATGAGTCCAGAAAAAAACACACAAAAGATATTAACCTATATTTTCTTTACTTCAAGGCCATGAGTGTTCCTGGTAGCAAAGTGGTGATGAAGAGAAATAGCTTGGATCTTTCTTTGGCCAGGTCATGTTAAGTTTAAAGTACTTAAAAAGATTCAATGGAAAGAAAGGAAAGGAAAGGAAAGGAAAGGAAAGGAAAGGAAAGGAAAGGAAAGGAA